>OX336374.1:20527196-21242327 GCA_946902895.1 Fragum fragum | reverse complement strand
TCCGTCACTGATAAGAAAAAATGCAACAGTTATTCATCACAAGTATTGGAATTCTTAAAGTTTTAGAAACTATGTAAAACTGTAATGAGCCTTTCAAAAATCGCGATGGCTAAGTACATTACGGCAACACGTTCATATGCGTTGTGTCGTTATTTCATACCGCTTTAATTTTCAGAACACGGTATTTATCGAAACGTTATAAATCATGTTAAATTTCTGATTTCGATTCCAATTGAAGGGTTCTGGTATGCCTAATTTAGACATTAAAAGAAGCATGATTGACGGTTTTGAGAAGGGATAAAATCAATTTACTTGGAATTATCATATTGTGACGATTTATCGTTACAGTAGTTAGTGACGGTTAGCTATCAGACACTAGACTGGTTAGCGTCAATTTGACCTTTGATCGCTTACTCGAACCTTTGCATTTATACATTTTACCTGTGAATGCGTTTGTTTATTGGAACATGTAAATAGTCATCTAGCAAACAGGCAAACAACCCTGGGTCATTTCGTCGTTGAGCGTGAAAAAAATTCATAACTACAGCTTTAAAAAAAGCTGTAGTTACGTCATTTTCACGCCAACCGACGATTCATTTTCTTATGACTTTGGACAAATATTCAAGTTTTGAACTACTTTTGAAAACTGAGTAAGTTTAAAATGATTATCTTGTCGCGTTTTCTGTTGTTGATGTTTTGGAAAGGTAAATATATTTTATTTGGTATATTTTCAGTAGAAAGCGCTAAAAATTTACAAGCTATAGTGAATGACCAAAAGTCAATTCTCTCTGTATAGACAAATTTGACCTATGATCACTCACAAAAACATGTACATCTGTTTCAGTTCAATATTGACGAATCACGTGTCAATTAAAGAATCGATTGACCAATTAAATTATGCATTCAGACCGGAATTGAACATTAAACTCTAACATTAGCAGACATTTATGTAATTTTTTCTTTGGTTTGGAGACTTAAATGTCGTACCTTCATTGGGCTAGTTCCTGGAAAATTAACTTAAACAAGCGAAAACCGTGATTAAAAAACGTTTACCAGTTTACACAGTATGTGAAGGCGTAAAGTTATATTCGAACCTTTTATGTACAGTTTCTTTCTTTTTTTTTTTTTTTTTTTTTTTTCTTTTTTCTTCTTCTATACTGGCCAAGTAAAACGTGTATATGCTTAGACAGAAATTATCCCCTTTATTAGACGTTGATCTTTTAATGTATTGGTATTATTTCTGGAAGGTTTTAAACAGTAGGAAGGGGACAGGGAGATAATTGATTGCCTCAGTATGTTTTTAGTCGAAAAGTTGTCTCCCTGTTTTCAATTGTTTTTTTGTGTGTGCGCGCTCGCGCTCTCTCGCTTTTCTAACAGTATTTACTGCAGGACGCTCGTAACCAGTTACCAGATAAAATTTTAGACTTTTTCAAATTGATGTCATCATTTCTATTTGCGCTAAAATTTGAAATTAATTGTCTAGGATAGGAAACATTGTGAAAAAAAGCAAAATTGCCTGTAACAGGCGATTTTTTTCTAGCCCACAAAGTTTCCAATGATTGAATTTCTTCAGTGCGTCAGTAAACGTCATTGTGTAGTAATGGGTTAACGTTGAATTAGGAGAGAAAAAGAGAACCATTTCAGTTCGAAACCCCTGTTTTCTTTTTTTCCCACAAAAGGGTTCGAATCGGATGACAAATAATGTGGTGACAACAATCGCGCAAAAATAAAATCGTTATTATATCTAAGGATCGATCTGACACCTTATACCAATTTTCACGAAGTCCTCGACTTCGAAAGACTTCTCCAAGTAGGTTATACTTACCAGACTTTAGTACATTCCGAACTCAGCGAAGTCATACACGTCTGTTGGGTTTAGTGCATCAGGAACATCGCCCATAAATGGGCGTCTAAACCCTCCCATACCGAATCGCCTCATCCCCATAAACGGGTTCATTCCTCCACCCAAAAATGGGTTCATACCATAGTTACCCATCATGAACTGAGCTGAGCAGACAGACAATAGACAAACTAAAAGTGTGGCAATGATGAGTGTCTTCATTCTGTTACTTTTGGTGTCCTGCAAAATAACGAGAAGGCAATTTAGATTATTCTAATTTCTTTAATGCTTTAATGTATCTCGGTGGATTATCACTTGATAATCCCACCGAAAAGCCGAAAACATAATTTCGCTGTTTTGAAGATTAAACCAAGCTTTCGTTCTGAACGTCATCTCAAGACACTGATGACGTCATCATGTTGCTATGTATTTTAACCCATTCCCACACAGCAAAATTTTAGACTGGTCCAAATTGAAAAAAGCTGCAGACGACAATTTCAAGTTGATTAAATTTTGAATTTTTCGTCTTTTTTGGATAGAAAACATTGTGGATAATGGAGAAATTGCTTGGTACAAGCAATTTCTTCATTTTCGACAATGTTTTTCAAAGTTTTTTTCTTGAGGGGTGTAAAAAGGAGGCATTGAGTTGGAATGGGTTAACTGCGTGATACGCGCCTTTAGAAATTTTGAAGGAAAAAACTCAATTTTCTTCTTTTCTGTTTTTTGCATTAAATAAATAGAACAATCATTTGTTTTTGTGTAAGATTGACTTAACGTTCATTTAGTGAACAACCAAACATACCACTCAGAGCCACGATGTAGCTTTTGTTGTTTTAAGAGATGAAGAGAATATTTTTTGTTTTCATGGAGGTATGAACCGAAAAACCTAATCACGCAATGTATGAATCCTTTTCATTTCTTATAATTTAGTAGCATGGAGCGAAAAAAACAAAAGCTTTACAAATTTTGATACCTTTTTGTATGGTACTATTTCTTGCGGAAGCATACAAAATCGCTGCGTGATCAAAATTTTGTTCGTGGAGTTATAAATATTTTTTTTTCGACCAATTAGAAAGCTCGTTTTTGATAGACGAAATTAAAATTAAATTATAACTCAATGAAAGATAAATCTTATCAACTAGAAAAGCTTATCAATTCCAACATTGGCCGCCATTGTTTTACCTTAATTGTTGGTTCGGCGACTTAAACGTCGTAACTACAGCTTATTCAAGCTGTAGTTACGACGTCTAGGTCACCAACCAACCATTTTACTTTTTTGATACATGCTACTAGCCATATATTTTGCAAAATAACGCCGTTAAAATCGAAGCGAAACTCCCTGTGGGAGTTAGTGGGCAGGGTCTGGGTTGTCAATGGGCGGGGCCAGCGATTGGTCAATTGTCTTGTCGTTATGACAACTGACTGGTCGCTAGCCCCTCCCTCTGAGCTCAAACAAGAAGTTCCGCTTCGATACTAAACAGCCTCATTTCGCAAAATTGTTGACTAGAAGGATTAGTTCTTAATTTTTAAAAAACAAAACTTGGTGTCGATAATTGGGAAGGGGATGTCGATAAATGGACAATGTTGCTATTTTGGGGTTTTCATGGTCCCTTTTGTAAACCCGTATTTGATTGGTTTAAAAGTGATGTATGTTTATTCAATTCGAAATATTGACCAATGAAAAGTGTTATAACATAGTGTTGAAAGTGCTGAAATGACCGATTCCTCCGAAGCATAAAAATATACACGAAAGCTTAAGGTGTCGATAATCGGTGAATCTACTCTAGTTACATGTAACAAAAATAAAATTGTAGGTTGGTGACCTTGACGTAGTAACTACGGCTTGAATAAAACCAACAAAAGTGATTCACATGAATATGTGAGTTCTTTTCCAATCCAAATGAATGATTTGATTGGTAGATTGATTCTTTGATTAACAGTCACGCCGCGATCGGTCAATTTTTAAAGGGGTCGGGGCTGGGTGAAGTGCATTGTTATTTGACATTGTTTTTAATCTTATTCGCCTTATGTTCTTTAAAAAGACATTTGCGCTTCAGTTCTATTTATCTACTGCGTGCCCTTCACCAGATTGAAACTGGCGCTTAATGTGTTATCTTATGATCTATTTTTGTATTCATTAAACTAACTAATGTGAAATTTTGCGTTAAATATGCACATTTAACGCTTGTTTGCAAATGCCAAACGTCAAACAAGCGTATGAAATAACCTCATAAATGCAGATATAAATAAAAACAACACAGGTAATTAATTTAAGGGCGTATTAACAGGTAAACAATAATCGTTGAAATTCTCCTAATGCTTTCTTGTTCAGAGAATCATGACTCTTGTCTTGATGTTGTTTCATTCTGCTTTTTCAATTTACTCAATCATTTCGGACTTCTTCAACCTATTTTCACACAATCCCTCCTTTTCTTGCTTCTCTAGAAAAAAAAATCAAGCAATGTTTTCTATCCAAAAACATCAAAAATAAATTTCACCAACTTCAAATTATCGTCTGTAGCTTCTTTCAATTTGGACCAGTCTAAGTTTTGTTGTGTGGGAATGGGCTAAATCTAATCAAATCCTATAGGACACGGCTTCCAACATGCAACTTATCAGAGACTAATACCTATACAGAAAAAAATCAATTTCGATCCAGTAAGGGTAGTGTGTGTGTATTTCCGTTTATTTATGGTCGCTACCGTAGCACATGCCCATATGAGCGACGCCCAAAAAAGACGGTTAGTTGTTACGGGGGATAGTGCAAGGATACAGGACGAAACTGCTGAGAGCTCCACCTGGTTTTTTAACGTGCTCGATGGATAGCATCGTCACACGGAGCTTCGGTTTAACGTCTCATCCGAAAGACAATTAGTTGATATGGTCAGCCCAGGACTCGAACCCGTGATCGTGAGCTAATCGGGCTGACATTGAAGGCAGTCCAACATTAATTTCTTTTTTAATCGAAATTAAGATAGAATACCCCTAATTCGCCATTTTGAAAAATTGGAAAATTCGGGTAAATTCGTACCTTTTGATTTTCTAGCGGAAGAAAGAAAAATTACGTAGTTAATACGTCATTATAGTAATCACACTGAATCCGAAATGTTACGACCTCAACCGAGGAATCCCGACGTCGCAACGATTAAAAAAAACGCAGCACAGGTATTCTATCTTAACAGTCAATTCTGCAATACAGCTTAATACAACAGTAGAAAATTGAAAGTGAAGATTTCTTTGTCATTTTCATTTCGTTTAGAAATTATATACTGAGCGGGATTGTATGTTTGCATCCAGATGACGGTCGGTCGTTTCCAAAATCGTTAAATCGATTGCAAAGAACAGCGAAGTCGAGATCATTAATTGTAAGGAGGCGATATTGAATATTGATCGATATATTGGTTTGATTGGTCGAATGGGGTTTAACTCCACTTTAACAGTAATTCAGTCATATCGCGGCGGCTGGAGCACCTAACAATTGATTTCTGGTATTTCTCACAACAATACTACCACTACATCCTTTCCTAGCCGCAAGCTGTTATCCCACTTAGGTTTATGATTATCCACCAATTGGTGAGAGAAAAATGTCGGAAAGGATATTTGGCGTCGCCGCGGATCGAACCAATGACATCCCATGATCTCCTGACGCGCTACCGACTGCGCCATGACGGCGGCTGAGATCGATATATTGGCCTAATAATAGCTAGTATTATTGCCAAAATATTGATTATGGTTGGGGCCCTTATCCAATTACTACAAAATGACACTTTCTAGTGCCTTGAAGAAATAAAATCATAGAAAACTCTGAAGATAAATGTGAAACTGCTTTTCTCTCAAAATTTCCTTCCCTGTTTGGTGTAACAAAGTCTTCTAAAGTTTCAATGTTTTATTCACGACATATCTAAGTAACATAGCTCAGGTTCGATTCACAAAATGTATTTCAGAGAGTAAAAAGAATATTAGTTAGCTGCTTGCGCTCTCTGCCCAGACTGTCAGTTCGGCCTTACTAATGCAATAACTGACCAGGACTTAAATACTTAAAGGACAGACAGTGGTAATTATCAGAAACAGTGGTCAGTCCGTGGAATCTGTCTAATAATAGATTCTACATGTTGCTGCTTATACATCAGCATGCTATACATGCAAGTATTACTTATAGCGGCATAAGGGCGGAATGTTAGTATGGGAAGTATGAAATAACAAAATATCCATTTTGTTACATTGGTCCTTATTTTCCAATTTAAGTGGAATTCCAAATGTCGTCTGCTGCTTCGTTCAAACCTGACCAGTCTAGAAATTGTCGTCGGGTAATGGGTTAACTGTTACATTTGTAATGTGATATAGTTTATTGATGGGTGACTGCCGACGCTCACCAACCTCTACTAGGACATTTTAACTAATATAAAACATGTTTCTATGCAACTTGTGTGGCTTTTGACATAAAAAAGAATTGTCGGTTGGCGATATAAACGCTGTAACTACAGCTTGTTCAAGCTGTAGTTACAGCATTTATTTAACAAATCCAACACAAATGCTTGACATAAAAATCAGAGTTCAACCTTCACTTTCGTTGTAAATAAGACATTTTTAGTCAATCGATATATTTATTGATATCGGTGATTCCTTATCGATTGACCAATCGCGGCTGTCAATTAAGGAATCAACCGACCAATCTAATCATTTATTCAGCCTTGACCTGATATTTATATTTGTCGACTTTAAAGTCGTAACTACAGCTTATTCAAACTTTAGTTACTTCAATTAGGTCACAACCAAGCAATTTCATTTTTGTTACAAGCTACTGGCCATAAATTTTGCAAAATAACGCCGATAAAATCGAAGCGGAACTTCCTGTCGGAGTTATTGGACGGGAAATAGGGAGTCAGTGAGCGGGACCAGCGATTGGTCAATTGATAGTATAGCCATTTTTTGTAATGCGTGTTGAGTTTGACCTATGCACTATTTCAACACTTAGATTCGTCAGTGTGAAACACTTTTTGTATTAACAGCACTATGAGTGATATTGCACACAAAAAAGACAATAATATTAAGCAATTAATAATCAAAGGGAGAGACAATTCTCAATCACAAGTACACATCATGGCGAATCATTGTATTAAATTTAATCATTTTCAAGCAACTTTAGGCACAATTTATAACTATTTGAAAAGTTGCTTACACTAGAAATAAGGCTGTTTTTCAATTCAAGGGTAGATATTTGATGAAAAACCTGAGTTATCTTAATTTTAAAGGTACAATACACTACTTGAGACTATGCAAACTCATTATGCAAAGTTACAACTTCTTTTGATTGGAAGTGTGCGCCGATTTGGACACACAAGTAATATGGTGATTTATTTCAATTCACGGACAGACAGTTCAAGAAGGACAAGAGTGATACGAATTCCAGGAGTCTTATGCACAACTAGGCATCATAGAGATTCAATGTAGTAATTTTCAGTTAGTTCCCATTTATACTTAAAGGTAGGTATCGATGTTTTTTTCATGTCAAAGATTTTAATTATTTTTGTTTCCTCTCGTATACTATTTGAATACAATATGCCGAAAAGAAGTTTTGCTAAAATCTGGGGTCGCTTATCAGAAAAAAGCAGGGTATTTCCTTAATAGCCTACGTAGGGTATTAATCTATTTTTAGATAAATCTGAGACAGTTGCGAAGATTATATGACAATTCACGTGGTGTGAATAACCGTTGGAACTTTGAATTTAGTTTAAATTACATCAAACATACGTCATCGTTACGTCATCAGGAGTTATGTTCGCTAGCCGGTATTTAATTCTGTAAAGATAAGTCCAAAACTGTCGTAAGTGTTATTACGAATATTTACATTTACCGTAGTGTTGCGCTTACCCTTTCATGTGACCTGAATTAGGACGTTGGCTGTTTCGCTAGTAAATTTGTTACCTTCAGTTGACTTTGGGTCATATGCAAATGAGGTCATTCGATGTCGTCAGCCGAATGTCGTGATATCTAAAAATAACCTGGAATTTCGCTGAACCTTTCCGATATAACCACAAAAAGCCACTTTGGGCCTATAAGATTACCATCAGGACAATTAAAGTATTAAATGTTCGTTTGAGTGTATTTTCGGCACTTGATATTTTTTTTTATCTAGGTTTCAGAAACATCGATACCTCCCTTTAAGGGGGAGTTGTGCAAACATAAAATATAATGTTGTTTTTTATCCAATTTAAGACCAGATAATTCAAGATAATTCTAGAACGACTGGAGTATTTTTAATTCAAAGTTCTTGTGCACAACTAGACAACATATAGAGACATTGTACCAAGTTTCAGTTTGTTCTCATTTATACTGTAGGAAGAGTTGCGCACATAAAAATTGCTAACGGACAGACGACCGGGACCCTATCATCTTACAGTCAATATTCAGGCGTGTAAAAAAACAGAAAAGAATCAAAAATATTTCGCATTACGAGCCGCCAAATAAGTCAAAGAAGTACAACCCTAATGAAACCACGATTCAACGGTAAATGCGTTATCTGTCCATTGTACCAAAATTGCCCTATTTGTGGTTTCCATGAGGTATTTAACTCCCGATAGCAATAGCGTCGTTAAAAGTATTACCCGAAGACTAACGACCTTACCTTATAAGTTCCGATTTTTCAAAGTAGGAAATAGGGGAGATACCAATTTGTAGTGAATTTAGAAGATTAAAAAACGCTTATCGTGAAAATGACTTTAATACTTATTGGAAAAGCAGCTTATTGTCTTATATCAAATTTTCATGAAAATATGTTCAAAATGTAGGCTGTATATGGCTGAAATTCAATCGTAAAACTAAACTCTGATTTCGACGGACATCACTATTTTCTACCACATGGGATGGTTTCATTTCAATTTGCAGTCAAATTGGACCGGTCTAAAATTCCGAAAACGGGAAAGTGTTAATGTTAATCCATGAAATCTGTCCTAAATTTATTATCAACATTAATATATGTGATATATTATCTAGAAAAGAAACTTCCCAAATGTCATTGGAAAAAGTCAAGTTTGTGGTGACGTTACATTCATCTGATCAATCTCCACAATGTTTTATGTCCCAATATACAGATTTTTAAAATTTCAACAATTGTCATATTGAATTTTGTCATAGGATAATGTGTTCTTGTAAAGATTTATAGTTGTGAATTTAAAAAAAATAATGGTAAAATAATAATAAAAAAATGCTCAGGATTTCCTGAATAACCCATTCCCACTCGGTGACGCTTTAAGACGCCTCAAGAAAAAAAAGGTTCGGAAAATATTGTGCAAAATGGAGACATTTTTGTTACAAGCTATTTCTTCATTATTCACGATGTTATCTATCCCAAAGGTAAAAATACCCAGAAACTTTATATTGCCGTCTGCAACTTCTTTCAATTTGGACCAGTCTAAAATTCTGCTGTCTGGTAATGAGATAACGGAGCATATATAATGAGCCACTTTGTGGTCTTCGAAACCATGTAAAGCTACCTCGTCGTTCACTTTTAGATTACTGTCAAAAGAAAAATCCGAAATACTACTGTTTTTTCGTTTTTCAGTTTCAAAATGAATGATGTTTCAGCTAGATTTACAAAAGAAAATATTTCAAGAATATATTTCGTCCATGATTAAATTGTATATCATGAAGATTGTTTTGTTTCAGCTAGATTTACAAAAGAAAATATTTCATGAATACATTTCGTCCATGATTAAATTCTATATCATGAAGATTGTTTTGACGATAACATTCTTACGCGTTCGATGGTCACGTCGTTTAATTAAGTGTTAACGTAGCCCTGATGAGAAGATGCAAAACTACAATACAAGTACCTGGCGAAACTTCATTTAAATAATTCTTTAACCAATTCCAAAACAACAAAATTTAAGACTGGTCCAAATTCGAAAAAGCTGCAGACGACAATTTCAAGTTGTTGGAATTTTGAATTCGTTCGTCTTTTTGGATAGAAAACAATGTGGATAATGAAGAAATTTTTTGATACAAGCAATTTCTTCATTTTCCACAATGTTTTCCAAAGCTTTTTTCTTGGGGGGCGTAAAAATGAGGGCTTGCGTTGGAATGGATTGAAACGGCTCTTAAAGAGTTTTTCATGAAAATTCGATATAGGATCTTTATCCGCTTTTCCAAGAGTTATTAAGGACATTTGACGTCTTCGTGTTGAATCTATTAAATGCTCTAAGTTTTATTTATTGTTTTCCCTATACTTTTATTTGAATCAGCGGAATTTTTCGAAGGAGGTCGTAAATCTTCGGGTATTGTCGATAACTACTAAATTCCTAGTGGAAGCTAATGCCGTTATTGATACGTCCTTGATATCACAAATAAGGAAATTTTAGGAACAACCCACAGTTAACGTGATTACCCAATGATATCCGGTATATACCAGGTTGTATTCGGCGTCTCTGAACGCGGCAGTCATTTTCATTACTAAATCAGATTATTCAAGTTCTTTCAAATGTCTGAAAGCATCACAGTTATAAATTTGAAACTTAATAGAATTTTTTCTTGCATTATCTGTACAAGAGTCGCTTTAAAAGAAGTACTGGGAATAGATGAAACGTTTCATGGGCTGTAAACATCTCCATTAACAAGTACGATAGCAATGCGAGTATAATTAACCAATCGCTTAGCCGCCAGCTTACACCGTTTGCCACGCCCATTGATTCCGACAGAGATTTCCACTTCGATTTTAAAGGCGTTATTTTGACAAGGTATGGCCAGTAGCATGTAACAAAAGAATAGAATGGTAAGTTAGTGGCCTAAACGTCATAAAGTTTTACAGCTCGAATAAGCTATAGTTACGACGTTTAAGTCGCTATACAAACAAAAATGATTGTGCACAAATGGTGTGCAATGTCCGAGTTCAAACTCCACTTCCGGTCTTAATGTATGCTTTGATTGGTCGATTTTTTCTTTGATTGATGCGGATGGTCATTTGTTTCAACATACTGATGACAAAAAAATAGACGGATTCTAAATTTGCAGGTCGATAGCCGAATTCAATCAATCTGAAATGCCTATTAAAGGCAGTACAAAAGGTAAAGGGCATTGTGGGCAGTTTTCAAAGATTAGCAGATGTGGGAAATTTAAGAGGTTAGCGACAGTAATGTTGCTGTCAGGTATATCTTCTTCCTACTGGCGACTCTGCCGACACCTCGACGGTGACAGGATACTTTACATGTAGATGAAGATTGAAGGACCAAGTACTACTTCAGGTTAAACATATATTAAAATACAAGATAAATATGCTTAACATAACTGAAAATATTCATAGCTGAAAACTGCCCGGTTGATGCATGAACAAGAAAAATCAGACTGTCACTGAAGGACTTTTAAATCCAACAACTGAAGGTATGGGAATAAAAGATCGCATGATTTCAGCCAGAAAAGTAAATCTAACAAACTGAACAAAGTTTGAAACGGGCTATTACCCACACATGCCATATTTAGTGTCTGTGACCTTAACGTTAGGTTGATCGTTTTTTATGCTTTTGAATTCTTGTGCAAGAAAAGCCCCCTCGAAAATATTGTCATAATAATACATATTTTGAACAATTTATTAGACATGTTGCATGCTAGAATGCCATTACCATAAACATGCAAACAAAAATCCTTAAAGTACATTTCAAACTAACCTTTCAAACACAATACTGAAATCCTGCTTTGGTGCAAACAACTGAAATTTAACAGAGACTGCAAACACTCTTGTACGACATTTTATACCACAATCTCGTTTTGGACGAGACAGGACAAAACCGATCTTAAAACGAATAGGATGGACTGGAAGTGCGCGTACCGAAAAATAAAATCTCGAACTCGTGGTTGTGTAGAGAAAAATTAAAAGTATAGAATTTTCAAATACATGGGTCGGGTAACAGCAGCTCTTAAAAGAAATGAAATTGAAAAAAAAAAAATATATAGCATTGAGTCCCGAACCAGAAGAAGTGTGCGTTCTTTGTTTTTGACAGCGCAGTCGGTATCGCGTCGGACTCTCAATCATGAGGTCCCGAGCTTGATCCCCAGACGCGGTAAATATCCTTTCCGACGTTTGTCTCCCACCAATTGGTGTATAACCGTACACCTAAGTGAGATGAGCAGCTGGAGGCTCGGAAAGAATGCAGTGGTAGTACTGGTGTGATTTATACTAAGAATCAATGGTTAGGTGCTCCAGCCAACGCATTATGACTGAAATACTGTAACTAGTGGAGTTACACTCCTTTCAAACAAAATCAAACAAACGTTGGTAGGATTTTTATTTTGTTATTTCAATGCAATATTTCAAATGCGTTATTGCGTGGGGATGGATTAATAACTATCCCTGAAAGGGTTTTGAAGAAATTTTCCCATTCGGTGAATTTTTCTGCCTGCTTTTACACGACTCGAAATTTTGAAAATATTCCGGTCGGACTTAAGGTCAATAAATATCACGACCGTATCCGTCTTGTCCGTTTTTAATGAGCAGTACTTAATTAAACCTGCTTGGATTAATCGTCCGTAATGAAACAAATATAAATATGTTATTATCTCCAATTTCTTTTACAGCACTAAAACAGGGGTTGTTGAAGAAAACTCATCTATGTTTAAATATGTAGAAATGGTTTGAATATTACTTGGTTTGATACTTGATCGGAGAAAAGACCCACGGCTTTTATCTTGCTCTTAAATTTGCTTGCCCCTCATTCGATTGGTGCTAAAGGATACGCGCGTCCAATTTTCTCAATAAAAGAAGGTTAGAGAAAGTGTAAGGAGCCTGCAGTATGAAATATAATAAATGAAATAAAAATGCAATAAAATTTCAAATTATAATCGTAAAATGAAGTACAATTCGGAACTGCTATTGAATTGTAAAACGTAAACGAATCAGGCATTATTATTGACACACGTTGACCTGACAATAAAACACAATTGTTAATTATACAGTTCAATTGACGCATTGACAGTTGGGAAGCATACGGTAAGTTTACCACTTTCCAGAAGCCAGAATTTATACTTATCGAAATCAAAAGATCTGTCTGCAGTTGTTAGGTTCCTTTGGCCCTGTTGGTGCCAGTGATATTGACCCATGGCTGGCCCCGCCCACTTACTTCTTCGACCACGCATATACTGACTCCCTATAGAAGTGCAACATCGATTTTAAACCGTGTTATTTTGTAAATTTTATGGCAAGTAACATATAACAAAAAATAGAATGGTAGGTTTTCGACCTAAACATCGTAACTATAGATTGAATAAGCTGTAGTTACGACGTTAATGTCGCCAAACCAACAAAAATGTTTCAATTAAATGTCGGCCGATGTTGGAGTTCAAATCTCAATTCCGGACTGAATGAAAAATTTGATTGGTCGATATATTCCTTGATTGACAGCCGCGATTGGTCAATTACCTCCTATAAAAGAACATAAATACAATCGCTCACCGCCATTTTGGATATAAGACGCCAGTCTAACATGTACATGGCGTTAAAGACACGAGAGGCGAAGGGAAAATGCCATCTATTGTTTGGGACTGAGATCGGGCTCCTCGGAGAAAATTTTGATAACGGCTGGTTGAATATGCCGTAGTTAAGATGTTTTGATCTCAAAACAGCGGTTTATCAATTTCGAATTATGATTTTTTTATTATTAAGTATGTGAAAGTTCTCAATCGGCGTTAACAACATTGGACGTTCGTGGCGAAAATCGAATTAGATTTTGGTAATATGAGTAGTGGATACATATCTATCTATCGATGTAACGGTGCCTTTTGAATTCTACGATTGATTTGGCCTTCCACAATAAAGACGAAAAAATGAGCTTTTTATCCGACCCTCGATCCTTTGAAGCATGTTGTAATTATGATAAGCGCCTTGTGTGACGTTGGTCATTTGAGAAGATAAATTACGCAGTAACCCCGGGGTCAGTCTTTGGTCACGAAAACTTATTCATTAAAGGCTTATCATTTATTAGTGTAATTTCTCATTTGAGATTGTTTGTGATATTTCTATTCATTTTCATGTGCGCCAAGTGAAGACTCTGATCATCCCGTACATTCGCATGGTCTTACCCGTCTTCACTATACGATCTATAAATGAATACTAACCCAAAGCTTCTTTCCCAAACGACAAAATTTTAGACTGGTTCAAATTGAAAGAAGATGCAGACAACAATTTCAAGTTGATAATTTTTTTTTTAAATCTTTGTCTCTTGGGGTAGAAAACATTGTGGATAATGAAGAAATTGTTTGTAACAACAATATCTTCATAATCCACAATGTTTTTCAAAGATTTATATTGAGGGGCGTTTAAAAGCGTCATTGTGTGGGAATGGGTTATGTGAACAGCGATATTCTGAATACCCTGAGGCTGCTCAGAGTATACACATGACACAAATGTGAAATGGTCAGAAATGTCTCGCAAATGCTCTTTTATTTATGAAAAATCCGTTAGATGGATATATTATTGGTGCTGTCTATCTGTCCGTTTCCCACCTGTCTTTCTGGCCTCCCTACGATAACCGATATCATTAAAATCGCCCGCAAGATCGTATGATATTGTATAATACTGTGTTGGTTCCCTGCCGTCATTCAGCAGATTTTCTTGTATATATGCATCGAGTCATACTAATGTAGTGTCTTCATCTGGCAGCAGTTACCGATACAAAGTTTTCTTTAGTTGGAAGCCTTTGTTTAGTTGGCAGAATATTCGAAGTAGGTATGTGAGTGACGGTTTCAGGGTTTGTAATTTTTCAGTGAAATATGCAAATTAGGAAACATCAAGAAAAATATATGGTTAATTGTAGCACGTAAAATACAGAGTCGACCGATTTAAGGTTAAGGATCCTTTTCTCTGAATGGATTAGCTACTAGCTACTCGTTACATTTGGTGGCGTTGGTGGGATGATGACAACTGTCAGGCCGGAGTTTTCCTACCCATGGATCTCATAGTCTAAGACGTTCGGCTTACTCAATACACATTTGCTTTTTCAGTTTTGGGTGGTCATAAAGATGCTCGTTAATAAAGTGTTAGTAATGAATGTCACAACACACCTTAAATAACGTACATTTTTATGCAGGCAAAACATATGATACTAGCATGACTGTATGACGCATTCGTCACAATTCGGTCGACTTCGGAGGTCGCCCAAGGATTGCCGAATGACGATAGATGATTCTTTCATTTCAGATAAGGATATCTGATATCTAAAAAAAAGTTAAACTAAAATTTTCTAAAAAATTCGACTGATCGGAAATGTCAAATAATGAAACAATCGACCAATCAAGTCGTTCATTTAGCCCGAAAGGGAACCTGAGCTTCGATATTTGCTTTTGTTGGTTTGGCGAATTAAACGTCGTAACAACACATTATTTAAGCTGTAGGTACGACATTTAGGTCTTCAAACAACCATTTTATTCGCTAATTACGTGGCACTTACTATAAAATTTACGCCATACAATAATGATCTAAGATGAACTTCCTGTTGGAAGTTAGTGGGCGTGGCGAGTGATCAGTCAATTGACTTTTGGTAGGCGCGAAAATCCCTTGTCACTACCGATGTTCTATCGCACTTGTATTTGTCACATCATATACTATTAGTTTCTTGATCTATGAACCTATACGGTATGAACTTTCCACGTCACTTATTTTATGAACTACAATGTCCACTTTTAAATAACTCCTTGACCTCCGTCCTGTAGCGGTCAGTCATGAATCATATAGCCTACGCCGACAAGACAAGAGAGGAGGGTTTGTGTTTTGATCGACAGAATGTTTATTTCAATTTTTGTGAATAAAGATCTATACTATTGAGGATTATGTTTGGATTCGTCTCACATGACGTTTTTAAATAAAATCTATAGCCTAGATATTTGATAAAATATCTGGAAATTTATTCTGAAGTAAAACGCAAGCTAATTAGAAGTGCGAAAATATAACTCATCAATCGCGGCTGTCGATCAAGGAATCAACCGACCAATCAAATTATTTATTCAGCTCGGACCTGCATTCTACCTCCAACATTGGCCGCCATTATTTGATGACCTTTTTTGTTTGTTTTGCGACTTAAACGTCGTGACTACAGCTTATTCAAGCTGTAGTCACGACGTTTGGGTCCTCAACCAGCCATTTTAATTTTTGTTACTTGCTACTGGTCATAGATTTTGCAAAATAACGCCACTAGAAATTGAAGTGGAACTTCCTGTCAGAGTTATTGGGCGGGGCTAGGGAGCCAGTCAAATTATTATACCAATCAAATTATTCATTCAGTCCGGAATTGTTATTTGAACTCATACATCGGCTTCAATTTCATTTAAACTTTTTGTTGGTTTGGCGACTTGAACGTCGTAACTAAAGCTTATCCAAGCTGTAGTTACGACGTTTAGGTCGCCAACCAATTATTTTATTTTTTTATTTATTTTTTTTTTTTTTTTTTTTTTGGTTACTTGCTACTGGTCATACATTTTGCAAAATAACGCCATTAAAAATCGAAGTGGATTAATGGGTGAGGCCTAGGGAGTCATTGGGCGGGGCCAGCGATTGGTCAATTGGTAAATTTGTGGCTACGCCCACAAACCCTAAGTATTCCAGTACTAGTCTATCTGGGACAAAAAGGAAAAATGGGGATTGGCGACTTAAACGACCTACCTACTACTTTAATTAGCTGAATTTCCAGCGTTATAAACGAAAATGCTTCACTTAAATGGCACAGTTTGTAAGGCAGTTGTATGCTGAATGAATAATTTGATTAGCTAATCATTTTCTGTTATTCATGATATGGTAAAAGCTTCTGAACATCAAGATTACATTGTGGTAAAGGAAAAGAATGACTGTTTTAAACAAAGTCTTGGTAAGCTATAAAAGAATGTAATATTACAGAATCGTAAAAACTATTGACATCGCAAAATATACATAGTATTCAGATTCATAATCTCAACAGCAACGTTTGAAAGCTAAACGGGTTGTCTTCACAGTGTGTAGGTATTAGTACCTTTGAACGCCTGGATGTTGACTTGTTTATTCAAAGAACCTTCTTTTACTGTCTTCACATGGCAAATAAATCGAATTATGCAGTATCTACAATCCTACAACGTCATGTGGTTCTTTATATACGCTAGTAAGTAATACATTCGTCGATGATTTAACAACTGATAAGTGACTTCTTTACGTGGCCATATTTTGTCTAGCTTTCTTTATATTTTCTCGACAAAGACGGTCAGAAAATCGTCGGATTTTATCATAATTTCTTCCAATTTAATAAGGTGAATTTTCCCATGTGGAAAATCGGCAAATCAAAACACCGATATGATTGATTAATTGATTCTTCGGGGTTTAACGCCAAAGTATTTCTGTCAAATTGTGGAGGCTGGAACACCTAACCATGCATGTATTCTTGGTATTTCTCACACCAGGACTACATTCTTTCCGAACCTCCAGCTGCTCATTAAAATTAGGTTTACGATCATCCTTCCATTGGTTGGAGACTAATGTCGGAAAGGATATTCGCCGCGGCCGGGGATCGAACCCGGAACCCCTTCACTAGGAGACCTAAGCGATATCACTGCGCTATGATCGTGGGCACATTGCTGTGAAATGGTTTGGGTAAAGAGTAGTAAACCGATTTGATCATTTTTACTGACGAATCTCCGTGAATGTCACTTTTCACTGGTTTACTGTGCTCTCAAAAATGCTTGCTTGGTCAATTATAGGCCCGTATAGGAAGATTATGGTTGCTAACTTTGAAGATTTAAAAAAAATAAGGGGGCTTACTTTTGACTTGTGATATTTCCTTAGTATGTATCTTGTAATCAGTACAAAACAATGTATTTTTTCATTATTGTTATAATTGCTAGGGGTTTAGCAAATACACCCCACCCACCAAACCATTCTGTTCCAACGGGCCTAAATTAAGAGCTGAACAGAGTCGATTTGGAACATTTTTTATTCGCAGTTATTTCTTCCATTCAATATACTAGATCAAGGGATAGTAGAAGTATCTTGAGGCTTTGGCTTCACTTAAAGTCTATTTAGCCATGAAAAGATGTCACATGCCGATGCAGTAATTTTCACAATGAGTGAATTCAGTTATCTCCCTTGATTTTAAATCCATTTAAACGACAGGCACACTATTTGTTCGGCGTTACCGTGTGCACTTACTTTTTCTCAGTGTATTTAAGTCATCGCAACGGCTATAGCACCCAACCTTGGATTCCTGATATTTCTCTCACCAGTTCTACATCTACATCCTTTCCGAGCCTCCAGCTGCTTACCCCACATTGATTTACGATTATTCATCCACTGGTCAGAGATTAATTTCGGAAAGGACATTCGCCGAGACCGGGGATTGAACCAGGGACCCAATGACTAGGAATCCTACGCGCTACCACTGCGCTATGTCGCGGGCTCGTACCTCAGTATACGTCAGTTGTGTACTAAAGTGTTTTCTATTCATAGAGGTGTGAAACGATTTTTCATCCAATTAGAATGTATACATTAGGATAGACGGAACTAGGAGCATAACTTTCTTTAAATTTCCTTTCCAATAGTTATTTCCGTTTTTTTCTATTTACCAATCAAACATTATGGTATGGATCTCACAGAGAAAAAAATTCTGGCAGGAGTCCTTAAATCTTGGTTAAAATTTTCTTGATTTCAGACCTCTCTATAAATAATTTCTGAATAGGTCACAAGTCCGATATTAAAAACAAACGGAAATAAATATCAAAATGATTTCATATGGATGACCTTTGCCGAGCAAATATAAGAATTGGTTGGGAAAACACACACACACATAAGAACAAATCATCTAGCTATATATGATTCAGCTGACAAGCAAACAACAAACGATATCTTGTAAAATAAATTTGTTATATTTTCGTTAATTACAGACCAATTAACAATCGACTATTAAGAGACATTTATGAAACACAATGAACTCTTGATTACATCATAGAGGAAAAAAATCTGTCATGATTTCATTTGTTCTATTGTTGCTTTTTTTACGTATTATTTATATCTATTACACGCCATGAAGGAAAAGACCATCTAAAATAGTCCCTTTGGGCTAGCCATTACACGGATAATCCTGTCTGCCAAGTGTGCAAACCTATCCATAGTTCATAACCTGACAACAAAATTTGAGACTGGTTCAAACTCTAAGAAGTTGAACACGAAATAATATATTGGTGGAGTATAGAAAAAAAATCCAACGTCCTTATGGGTAGAAAACGTTGTGGATAATGAAGAAATTGCTTGTATCAAACTTTTTGTTTTTCATTTTCCACCATGTTTTCAAGAGCTGTTTTCTTAATCGGTGTCAAAAAGCGGAATAGTATGGTATCGGGTTAATGGCAGGTCTGTTTTCGCGCCACGGTCACAATGTAGTAATTTATATTTATATATTATATGTTTCTATGTGAGACACATCATGACATACTACCTCCTTTAGACATCCCAGCAAATAACACAAGCAAATATTGTGGGGTGTAAATATATGGCCAACATTGTCGGTTAGAAAGCAA
This sequence comes from Fragum fragum, assembly GCA_946902895.1. Lineage (NCBI taxonomy): Eukaryota > Metazoa > Mollusca > Bivalvia > Cardiida > Cardiidae > Fragum > Fragum fragum. The sequence continues at coordinate 21,222,976 of OX336374.1, read as the reverse complement.
AATGTCGTAAATACTTAATGAAAACAAAATATGTAAGACATTTTGCTCGCTTACCAGCGAATCCTCGTTTTTCACATAACTTTGTGGTCTATACAGCATTTATTTTCAAATTCATGCATTTTGATTCACCACTAAGACTTTTCAAAGTTAAGACTTTTTATTGTCTAGTAAGGAGTATAAATTCATGTATATTCTAAAGATCTTGTAAACTAACGAGAAGTGTCGACGAGTTGATCAGCGTTGAGTTCGGGAACAGTGACCATACTTTACGTATCTAGTCTGAACTAAACATTCTGTCTCTTTGGTAATTTGGCCATTTACCAGACGGCAAACTCATGGACCAGAGCATATTGAAAGAAGTTACAGACGGCATTTAAAGTTGGTACTAGCTGAATGAATTAGTACTAAAAGAGGTAGAAAATATTGTTAAAAAATTTCTTCTTACAAGCAATTTCTCAAACTTAAAGTATTTGAAAAAGCAGGATTGTGTGGTGGTGGGTTATTATAATATCTCCCGTTTGCATGCTAATGAAAAACTAATAACATTTGAAACATAGAGGAACTGATGAAATATTTGTTAGTGTCTTTACGAAATATTACACAATATTAGTTTACGTTAATTACTGTATTTTTTTTTTTCTTTTTGTTCCTTTTTTTTTTTTTTTTTTAGATAACGAGTATCTGACAAATAGAGATATACTGTTATTGTTAAGCCTATTTTGAAGACGACAGAATCTTAGACTAGTTCAAATTCAAAGAAATTATAGATGACAACATTTAATAGCTGAAACACTTTTCTATCATTATTATCATTATTATTATAATCATCATCATTATTTTTATTATTTGTCTTTTGGGTTTAAAAGTATTTCGAATAATGAAGAGCTTTTTTGTTATAAGCATTATCTTCATTTTCAACAATGGTTTCCAATGCTTTTTATTAGGGCGCCAAAAGGCGTCATTGCGTGTGAATGGTGATAAACTATGTTCGAATATGCATTATTCGTACAGTAAGATACTACAATATACTTCAAATCCGACCTAAGTCTCTATTGATAATGTTAATGTATACAAAAAACAAGGAAAAACGGTGATGAAAACGAATGGGTTTGTACAAATATGCTAAACAACGACCAAAATTGTCTCTTTCAACACAACGTTTTCTTCTTTACCTGAGAAAGAAACAAAAAATAGAATAGATTAAAAAGAATATCCAGTTATACAAATAAGATATAATCCAGTCAGCCAATCATAAACGCATAAAACCAATAATATTACGCAAAAGCTGCAAGTTTAATATAACCCGTTACCATACAACACAATCTTAGACTGATACAAATTGAAAGGAGTTACAGACGACCATTTAAAGTTTATGCAATTTTGGATTTTTTCAAAATTTTGTTCCAAGCAGTGTCTTCATTGTACACAATTTTTTCTCAATTGTTTTTCTTTTGAGGGGCGTCTAAAAGCGAGCTTGTTCGGAATGTGTTAAGAATGTATACAAGCTCGCAAAAGTACTGTTTTAAGCCTTACTAGATGAAATCGTGCGCTTAAGTTTAATTTCTGATAACAAAGATAGTTTGCCAAATCATCAATATGTTTGCTCAGTAGTCTGTATTATTTAGTATTATCACAAATTCTATGGAAATTTTTTTTTGTCAAAATAAATAAATGTGGAAAGCTAATGTTAAAAAAAGAAAAAAAAAAAAAAAAAAAAAAAAACAACACTTTTTCGCTTGCTATTTTGTACTCCTACTTCATAGCTTAAGGAGAAATAATATATCGTTCATTACAATGAAATCTTAATATAATTGTTTATCATATACCTACCGATTTTCCTTATAAGATTCACTCATTACACTAGGGCAAAATCGAACACGCCATTAAAAATTTTGTATCATACTGAACTGATACGATATGGTCAGATGACGCCATTTTTCCGGTAAAATGACGTCACGCAAAGAATGATACTTTTATGTTTAAAAAATAGGTTGATTTTAAATAAAATTCGTCAGTTTTCTTCATAACTTTTATAATCAAATTCGTTGTTATATAATATTTGGAATACAATATTGTAGTAGTGATACAAAACCTTGCATTCGATTCTCGATTTCACTCGGTTTTTGTTTTACAACTATTACATAATATTCCTTATGTCGTGAGTGGGATACATAACGATAATTATTGAAGAAAAAATACGTTATTAATTGTCTTCTGGACTTACGAGTTTACGTGTTGAAGTCAATGCTATCCCCGCTGTCTCCATTGTAATATACAAATGGTGTTCTGTGGTAGGTGATCGTTCTATATGCAACGGGGTAGATCTGGGGTGATACGTACTGTCTGTAGACTACGAACCCACAGACTAGGGTGCTGTACATAGCAGCACATAATACAAGAGTGACTAAGAGTTTGGCAAACATGGTGGCTGAAATAAAAAGTGTAAAACATACTATACAATGATATTCCACCCCAGTATTTAACGCTCCCAGTCAAATTTTGTCTAATCTTAATATTTATTAGTTTTGCCAATAACCGATTACTAGACTGCAAAATTTTAGACTGGAAGTTGCAGAAGACAGTTTAACATTTATAAAACTTTAGATTTTTTCAAACTTTCGGGGTAGACAACATTATGTAAAATAGAATTTTAAAAAATGCATCTTGCAAGTAATTCTTCATTTTACACAATACTTCCATGTTTTCTTTAGGGGCGTCAAAAGCGTCATTGTGTGCGAACGTGTTATTTAAAGAGAAGATTAGGGCAACACGAGCAATACGGAAACATTATGATGTATATTTCGCCACAATACTTTAGCAGGTGATGTAATTTTTATTCATATAATTAAATCTGCAAGATGTGGTCTCATTGTGATTTATTCAACAAATCACAACTAATTTTACACAGGTGAATAGAACTGTATTAATCCTTGTCATGCTGAAACCGGAATATTCCAGTTTTTGGCAGGAGGTGAAGAACCAAGATCATCCTGCACATAGGTGCAGTCTGATCTTGGTCTACACCCCCTGCTTGTACTTTTCACGCCAGAGTTGTTTATGAAATTGATTTCTTTAAGAAATATTGATTTTTGAACAAGTTCTTATCGGTATTTTCAGCCCTTTGATTTTACAGCAATTCAGTAAGGTAATTGATACAGCATGACAAGGGTTGAATTAAGCAGACAACATCTATTGTGAACTACATGCCCATGTTTCAGATTAAGAATAGATTGATTGAATGGGGTTAAATCACCACTTTTAACAGTACTCCAGTCATATCGCGGCGGCTGGAGCACCTAACAATGGATTCCTGGTATTTCTCACACTAGCACTACCTCTTCATCCTTTCCTAGCCGCAAGCTTCTATCCCACTTAGGTTTACGATTATCCACCCATTGGTTAGAGATCAGATATAGAATAGATTTAACAATTTCGAATGATGAAACATCCCTGTGGTCTTTAAAAACAATAAAAGTCAGTCTATTCAGAAAAGCATACTAACGACCAAAATCTTGAAATCAGTTATATCTTGGCCAATCGTGGCTATCAAATAATCAGAAGACCAACGAAATCATTCATTCAGATCGGTAATTAGTTTTGAATGCAGACACTGGCCGCCATTTCGTCAATCATTTTGTTGGTATGGCGACTTAAACGTCGTAACTACAGCTTATTCAAGCTGTAGCTACGACCTTTAGGTCTTCAACCAACAACATGTATACTTCTTTTTTTGTTACATGCTACTAGCCATAAATTTTACAAAATAAGGCCGTTGCACTTCGAAGCGGGACTTCTTGTCGGAGTTAGTTGGCGTGGCCAAACATCTAAGTAGGGGCTGGGCCAGCGATTGGTCATGTTGGAAAAGAGGTTTAGCTTTTCGTAGGACGCAAAACTGTTACATTTTTCCTACATTTTAGTTCATGTTTTTGTCAGATATACATTTACCTGATTTTTTCTTTACATTCTTAAATACCTTGCTGACAGATGCAGCCAATAAATAAGCAAAAAATGTTAAAGTTCCCGCCGGACAGAAAACCACTTTCATTTAATGGCTACAAATTCAGATGGAGGTTTAAGTATAGTATTCAGCCCTAACTACAGAAATTGCTAATACTTTTTGTAATCTAAAATGTTTTTAACAATGGTCGTCTTGTACAGGATAATAAGTCGTTAACAAATCTGCATTTGAGTAACGATAATAGTTCTTTTAATTATGTTATGCATCTGTCTACATGTACAATTGGTATATTTTGTTTACATGCATCGATAATTACCTTCCAAAATACACTTCTATTTCGAGTGTAGGACGAATTAACACTTCGGAAAAATGCAATGTATTCAAATCTTACTAAAAATGTTAAATGAAGGATTATTAATATTCATAATCCTAAGGAAGTGAAGACACATTAGCCATGTTTATGTAATCTACTAATTATTGCTCTCGACAAAACCGCTTGTCAAGCCTTTGTTTATAGTCACTGTTACCGTTATCCCCATATCGAAAATGTGAATTGTTTAAAACCACTTAAGAGACGAAGTGAATCATTTTTGTTTTCATGGAGGTATGAACAGAAAAACCTAATCACACTGTATGAATACGCGAAGCGGATTCATACATTGTATCAATAGGTTTTCCGTTCATATCTCCATGAAAAAAAAATATTCTCTTCATTTCTTTCAATTGAATAGCATCGAGTGAAAAAAACACAAAAGCTTTACATATTTCGATACCTTTTTATATGGGACCATTTTGTGCGGAAACATTCAAAATCGCCGCGTGTTCAAAATTTTGTTCATGAAGTTATGAATATAATTTTTGACCAATCAGAACGCTCGTTTTTTATAGACGAAACTAAAAATTGAATTATTTCCAAGATGTTGACAGAAAAGAATGCATAACGTTTTCTTAGTTATTCAAAGCTAAACGAAAATTGTTTTCGAATACATTCATGTTTCCTTACGTGTAATACACAATAAGCACAGTGTGAACTATGATCGGGCTATTTCTTTTTTTTTTTTTTTTTTTTTTTAGAAAAATTCGTCAAACACGTCTCTTATTTTTAGTTTTAAAACGTTAAATTTTCAAAGTATTTATCATCTGATTTAAATCAGCACATTCATGTACAATCAAGTATGCTGCGATTCATCTGGTTTAAAAAGTAATAAAAACATACCAGAAATCCCAAAAATATATCCAGTCAGAAACAGCTCCGTTGAAAATTGATCTACGCCTCCGATTGATATGATCCCAGCTTACTCTCGGTGTTTTATATTGGATGGTTCATCAATGACCGGCCAATCGATAAAGGTCACCCGATGACCTCAGCCTACACGTGTTTTTCCTCAAGTTATTAATATAACCATTGACAATTACTATAAACGTCAATGACAAAATAAACAACAGACGAAAACACCCCCCTGTCATACAACTTTAGTATGTCACATTTCTCGTCTTCATGTCGTGACTTAAAAAAAAACAAAACCTAAAAGATTTGATAATTGAACACGCCCAATTGTCAATACGAAAGTTTAGTGTTTGTAATAAATGGCAATTTTTTTCCCTTTACCCTCTCTCTATTTATTTATACACACATGTTTTATACATATATAATACTTTATTAATTTTGTGTCTCGTCCAATTACATAAATTACATTTACACGTGTGAAATATCTTGTTTGCTTTAAAAGTATATCTGGTCAATCTGAATTAAAATTTTAAAAGACTTGTTTATGAGTAAAAACATTCCCTGTACTTTTCGTTAACATAAATTTAAAATTTCACATAACACTTGCTTTTTATTATTCATTGGTTTTAGAAATTATGACATGAGCAGTTTATGCAACCCTTTCTCATACCAATATAATTTAATTTTTAGTTTCGTCTATCAAAAACGAGCGTTCTGATTGGTCGAAAAAATTATTCATAACTTCATGAACAAAATTTTAAACACGCAGCGATTTGTATGCTTCCGCACAAAATAGTCCCACACAAAATGGTTTCAAAATTTGTAAAGCTTTCGTTTTTTTCGCTCGATGCTATTAAATTATAAGAAATGAGGAGAATATTTTTTGTTTTCATGGAGATATGAACCGATAAACCTATTCATACAGTGTGATTAGTTTTTTCGGTTCATACCTCCATGAAAACAAAAAATATTCGCTTCATCTCTTAAATACAACTCTGTTTGGAACACACTGTATGACTACCGTGCCAATATGATGGTTTCCTAACAACATTTTGCTAGTTGTTTCAAAGTAAAAATAGTAAGACAGCAATGCATTATGTATGGATAGTATTCCGAGTTGATATCTACTTAAAACGTTTCGATATTTCGCGGAAAACTTTAATATACATACACATGTTTAACCCTTTCCTGTTTAATCCCTGTTTTTACATCCCTGTGAATTTATAATTGAGAAAATATTGTAGACAAAAAAATGGTTCTTTTTGAAATTCAATCCAAATTAAATTTTCATTTGCAAAACCTTTGAATTTGGACAGGCCTAAAAGGGTTAATTTACTAGTAGTTTATAAAGCTCAGTTCTCGGTAAGTTGTTGTTTTGGGGACATTCAAACTTCGTAAATACAACTTACATTGGCTTTTCAGGTACCCACTGAAAAGTCATCCGTTTATTTCAAGATTAAGAGAGGGCTTTTACTTTTTGGTATTAGGAGCAAATTTCTCAGTTTATTTAAACCATTCCCACACATCAAATTTTAGACTTGTCCAAATTGAAAAATAAAAAAAATGGAAACAACAATTTCAAATTGACTGAATCTTATTTACTTTTCTTTATTTTATTCTTCTTCTTCTTTTTGGATAGAAAACATTGTGGATAATGAAGAAATTGCTTGAAACAAGCAATTTCTTCATTTTTCCAATGTTTTTTCAGAGCTTTTTCTTGAGGAGCGTAAACGGGAGTGCTTATGTGGGAAAGGGTTAAGACACAGTGTCCCGATCCTCAAGCTACGACATACGGGTCGATAGCCATGCCCACTGACAACGCTGGACCCGCCCATTGACTCGGGGTTTTGTTTGACTTTGCTGTTCGAGATGAATGTGACCAAATGAAATAGTACAGACAAAACAAACAAAAGAAGAGAATGGTGATGCTCGTGATTAAAGAAAATTATAAACGATTCCAAAGTTTGTGCATATTTTTGCCAAAACTATCTTCGGGAAATACACAAAAGATACACGAACCGCATTTAAACTTTCATTGATATCCGAAAAGTTATATACGCAACCTTTAAAGGTAGGTATCGATGTTTTTTTCATGTCACAGATTTTAATTATTTTTATTTCCTCTCATAAACTGTTTGAAAACAATATGCCGAAAAGTAGTTTTGCAAAAATATGAGGTCGCTTATCAGAAAAATGCAGGGTATTTCCCTAATAGCCTACGTAGGCTATTAATCTATTTTTAGATTAATCCGAGTCAGCTACGAAGATTATAGGGCATTCAAGTGGCGCGAATAACCGTTAGAACCTTGCAACTAGTTCAAATTACATCAAACCAACGTCGTCGTTACGTCATCAGGAGTAATGTTCGCTAGCCGGTCTGTAAAGATCAATCCTTTCAAGTGACATGATTTAGGACGTTGGCTGTTTCGCTAGTAAATTTGTTACCTTCATTTGACTGGGTCATATGCAAATGAGGTCATCCGATGTGGACAGCCGAATTCCGTGATATCTAAAAATAACCTGGAATTCCGCTGAACCTTTCCGATATAACAAGGAAAAGCCTCTTTAGGTCTATTAGATAACCACCAAGACAATACCTGACCTAACTTAAAGTATTAAATGTTCGTTTGAGTCTATTTTTCGGCACTTGGTAATTTTTCTTATCTAGGTTTCAGAAACATCGATACCTCCCTTTAATTGACTGATAGCTGGCCCACCCGTTTACTCGGCTGTTTTCGCCCACTGGCTCAGTCAGGAAGTTTTGTCATTGTTTTGCAAAATGTATTACCAGTAACATGTAACAAAAGGTAAAATCGTTGGCTGGCGTAACGAAAGCTTATTCATGCTTTAGTTAGGACATTTAAGTACTTAACCCAGCTTAAATGCTTCATAAAAATGTCGGCCAATGTAGTATTTCAAAGTTCACTTCCGGTCTAAATAGATAATTTGATGGGCGAACTGATTCTTGAACCCATCCCACACAGTGATGCTTTTGGACGCCCCTAAAGAAAAATAATTTGGAAAACATTGTGAAAAATGAAGAAATTGCTTGTAGCAAGCAATTTCTTCATTTTCCACAATGTTTTCTCCCCAAAAAGTTCAAACATAAAAAAAATCATGAACTTTGAATTGTCGTCTGCAACCACTTTCAATTTGGACCAGTCTTATTTTTTTTTTTTTTTTTTTTTTTTTCGTCTGGTAATGGGTTAATTGACATTCGCGATTGGTCAATTGGACCTTTGAGCCGATTTCGAAAATCAGACTTGTAATCGAGTAAGTTTTTTTAGCCTTTCACATTTTTTTTCATAAAAAAACAAAACAACAAAAACACCTTCTAGTCGTGTAACAGCATTGTTGTTTTTATCAATAAATGTCAGTGTAATAAGTCTTCCTTAGTAAATGATGGTATTTTGATTTATGACAGCCCTTTGTTTACAAGGAAAAAACAGTAACAGATTTTCGTAAATGAATTATATTTGAGTAATGGTCATCCACTTGTTTCAATTGGCTGTAAAACAAAGATGTGCAATAAATGAAAAATTGGTTGATATTAATTCCTTATTTGTTTATCGATCAATCTTTCTTATATAAGAAAAGGAAGTCGTTACAACCGTTCATTACATTTGTTAATGAGAAAGAGAGAGGACAGTTTTAGTAGACGACTGACATACTTAATTGGAAAATAAAATCTAAAAGGGAAACAGATAGGATAGAGAGAAAAAGAGATGAGAGAAAATGGGAGCAAATAAAGGATAGAGACAGAAAGACATATGTGTGAATATTATCGGAGATAGAGAAAATGTTTAAAGAAAGAAACAGACTAAAAGCAGAAAGAAAGATACAGAGACCAAAAGCAGAACGATACAGAGACCAAAAATAGAGAAAGAAGTATACAGAGACCAAAAAGGAGAAAGAAAGATACAGAGACCAAAAGGTAGAAAGAAAGATACAGAGTCCAAAAAGGAGAAAGAAAGAATACAGAGACCAAAACGGGAAAAGAAAGATACAGGGACCAAAAGGGGAAAAGAAAGATACAGAGACCAAAAGGGGAAAAGAAAGATACAGGGACCAAAAAGTAGATTTAGAGTAGTCTAGATCGAGAAGAAAAGATGTTTGGATGTTTTATTCATTTCAGAGAGGAGGGCTCAGTAAACATAAACATAAATATAAACCGGGTGAAAGTCTGAAAAGGATTCAAACTTTTCGCTAATGCATCTGCCATGGATATTTTTTCTCCTCCCCTTCTCTCTCTCAGTATCATTTTCTTAAAGTATATTGAATTCATTTTTCTAAAGAATGCAATTGTTTAAAATCGACTAAGAAAAAAGTACGAGTCTTACACAGTGCTTCCAAATGCGATAAACCGATCAGAGATTGATTTATCTTCGATTTGGCAGCGAATGACGAAAAGAATTCTATTCATAAATGAAAAAAAAGATAGTATTACGAACATGCAATTGTAGATTGGTTGATTTGTCGGCTATTTTTCTAAGACTAATCATTTATTGTTCACCATCTTGAACTATTGATCTGAGATTTGTTGAAAACTTTGTTTGGTTAGTCGGCGAATATGCTCATGAATAGTATTCAGATAATATCCAAGTGCAATTAGGAGTTGAGACGGCGAATCTTCGACAAAAAGTTTGTCATTAACAAATTGTGCTTAATTGTAGATGATTTGGGTTTTTCGCCGATATGCGTAAATCGCACTGCGTACATTTAAATCTTGCTAAATATTTCAAGAGATGGCTTGGCAATCTTGGACTCAGCAACTTCAACTTAGCTTAAATTCAATTCCATTTTCTTTTTAAAGGGAAAATACAACAGGTGTAGTGTGGTGCATGTCGCTTCAACGTAACACATTTTCTAGAATTTTGGAAATAATCCGAAAAGAATGAAATATTTAACATAAACTCCCAACATTGGAAGTATAAATGACATGTCTTTGTTATGTCATAGGATGAGCTTGTTTTCCGATGAGTGTTACAGTTATCAGAGTAAGAAAATATAGAGTAGCTAGTTTTTCTCATCTGATAAAATTTGCTAATAACAGCCATCAGCCAATACATTCTTTCATAAAGACAATGTAATTTCGAGAACTGTTTAAAAGAAATAATGAATTCTCACAATGCCATTATATTTGATATAAAACAATAACAACAAAACCCCACATAAATCGAAACGCTGGTCTTATTCATTTTATTAAACATGTAAGTTACTGTGTAAGTCTAATTATTTGAATTAAAACACATCAAATGTGTTAACCTGCCTTTGAAGACAGTTATATGTACATGTAGTTTGATATTCTGAATGCACGTAAAGGTTTTCAGATCGCAATTGTTGATTGTGTGTACCAAAACGAATGGTAGAATCCCCGAAAATTTGAATACTAGACAGGTTTTGCTTGAGTAATTACTTTTGAAATAGGTTGACATAATTAACGTACATTTTGAGTAGTCCTTTTGCGTAAGCAACTAGGTTTCCCCCTAGTATCGTACTCAATTTTTCCATTTTACTTTATAGAGAACTAATTTCGCCATGGATCCTTCCTAAAGCGTTACATTTATATTTAGGTAAGTTGAATGTATTGAGATTTAAATATAATATATTATATTATCTGTTTATTTCCCAAATGAGTTAATAATTCTACTTTTTTTCTCAATTCGTAGAATTCATATTCATTAAGTGTTTAAATGATTGCAAATTATAAATCGTATCTTCATAATGGTGGGTCAGATTTTGAAAAGGTAAGTGTATCGAGCCAATTTCGAAAGTATATGTCAATGTTAAGCTTATTCTTTTATTACTTTTTTTTTTCGCCGAAACAATGATATCTTGCAATGTTCATCAGTCTTATCATCAGGTGTGATGTAGTCCACTTATAGTTCATGACTTCCCTTTTCAAATGGAACTACCAAATGTGCTTTGAGTGTGATTTAAAATGGACGGAATTGCCAGTGGTCACCCGTGTCACAATTAAATATATTTGAACCGCTATCCAAGAGAACCTGTCGAAATGGCGTTACTTTATTTAAAAAATGCCGTCACATTTAACTGAGTATTCTCTTTCCCCCCCCCCCCCCGCCCGAAAAAGATTTTGGTAAATCAAAGTGGAAAATGAAGAAGTTGCTTTCTTCATTATCTTCATATTGTTTTACTGCAAAATATAGATTTTAAAAACACCAATTAAACACTGACAGCTACAATTTCTTCAATATGGACCAATTTAAAGTTTTGTCGTCTGATAGACAAACGGTCGTAACTTTATCAATTTTAAAGATATTGATTTCTGTTTACTTTACCCCTTTCTTTTTTCATTGTTTTTGAGAATCAAATAGATAGCTAAATCTAAAATGTAAAAAATGTCATTTAGGCAGGTTTTCTTGAATACTCGATTATGTTAGTACATATAATCATTTATGAAGGGGATAAAACTGCATTAGTAGGTATTGGAGTCGAGTTTGAGACTACCAGAAGTCAAAAAGGAAGGGTTCTTTTATCACTAGTTTGTTTATTGATCGTACGGGGTTTAACTCCGATTACAACAGTACAACAGTTGGTGGCTGCTGTTACAACTCACCATGTATTCCTGTTGATTCTCACACCAGTATAATCGAAATATTCGAGCCATACCTAGACCACTAAATTACATCCATTACTGAGAGACAAATGACGCAGGTCGCCTTGTCTTTTATAAAACGCCGGAAAGAATTTAATGCAAGACGGGGTAAGAAGCTGGAATTCAGACTACAGTGCTCTGCTGACTGATCTATGCGGGTTAGTTTTTTTTCTATAATTTTTGCCATCATGTGATAGGTATGAATCTTTGACCTTGTTACGTTATTTATTTAATAAATCACAAATTTATTATTTTTTAATGATCTTATTCACTGTTAGTAGACTAGCATTATGTTATAAGATTTATTTCATTTAAGAGGCGAAGAGAATATTTTTTGTTTTCATGGAGGTATGAACCGGAAAAACTAATCACACTGTATTAATCCGCGAAGCGGATTCATTGTGTGATAAGGTTTTTCGGCTCATACCTCCATGAAAACAAAGATATTCTCTTCATCTCTTATAATTTAATAGCATCGAGCGAAAAAACAAAAGCTTTACAAATTTTGATACCTTTATGTATGGGACTTTTTTGTGCGGAAGCATACAAAATCGCTGCGCGCTCAAAATTTTGTTCATGGAGTCATGAATAATTTTTTTCGACCAATCACAACGCTCGTTGTTGATAGACGAAACTGAAAATTAAATTATATCCAAATTAATGAGATGATTATTTAAAAAGAGTACTAGAAAAATATTGCAGTTATTTCCTGTTATTAGGAAGGAAATTATCACCCTACATCACTGAGACGATTTATAGTTGATCACAGATTAGTACCAAGAAAGAAGATCTCAAGAATAGGCGGTAGAATTCTGAGATAATGAGAAGTTGCAATCTAACTCAAACATTGCAACAAGTTATTATGTCAGAATTTCACTTTAGCTTACCTGAGCTTAAAGTAAACAGTATCACTGGTGTTTGTTATTATCTTTTGTTCGCTCTAGATGCGACATTATAGTCTCTTGTCCTTACACGCGGTCGGAATCGTGTCTGTAATGTCTCTGACAAGTCATGTCGTAATTTGGACGTGTGAGTTGGAAGCTATGCCTTTATGTCAAATCTCGGGAAAATATGTACACTCTATCTAGAGTCTCTAAAGTATGGAAATTTCTATTCAGTGTAAGTATCCATGACTCTAAATGTAATTTTGACATTAGATAACTTAAAGTAAAACTTGGTACTATGAGCTTTCTTGTACTTACTGTAACTTTGGATTTGCCGCTGCGTTACAGCGGCTCTTGCACAATACATGAAAGAAAAAAATGTCTCTCAATTTTCAATTTTTTAACTGCGATACATTCAGGTTTTTTAAAAGAAGGTAATTAAGCTGTTTGTAACCAACGACTTCACCCGATAAATACCGACGTTTCAAAGTATGGCATCGGGAATATATCACCATAGTGAATTTAGCTGATGAAGTACGAAGAAAGAATGTGTATCGAAAAAATGACATTAATACACTTTCTTGAAGCCCTTTCAATAGTTTCGTTTCTTTTATCTGGTGAGCTGGAAATGTCTACTTTTATTTCATCCTAATTCTGCATATGAGTAGAACACGAATGGCTTTCATGTCTTGGAACTTGGCCCGAATGTGTCTTGTCCATGTTAAATATTGGATCAAATATGGTCTAAGCTATGTTCTGTAACATATATTAAGTGAGTTTTCTCATGTCATATCAAGGTGATTTTCCTTCAGTAATGTCTATGACCTCTGTACAAGGTAATATAACGTCGATGGGCTAGCAAAATGTCGTTGCTACGTCTTTAATAAAGCTGCAGTAACGACATTTTCCTCGCTCACCGACGATAAATAATCTATTTGATTGTCACGAGACATCGGATAATATCACAACTCTCGGTCATCAAGATTCCTAGTTTTACGACGTCACACGTTTTGGCACGTGAGTGAATGTATTCCAATCACGTTTTGCCGTTTAATTGATGAGTTCTGTGAGGTATTGCTGGTTAAAGTATCATAGTGTAATATAATCCGAGAACAGTATGTGTTCATTTCAGTGTTGTCTAATAAAGGGAAATTGCATTGCAGTTTGGCAAATAACTAAGTACATGTAGTACAACGGTAAATTAAGTAGGCTAATATATACGCCACACCTTCAGAAAGAATTTGACCGATAGCGTAAACTACCTCCAAAAGCAGTTTTGTAAACAACATGTAGGGTTTTCATTTCATAAATATATTTTTTTATTTTTTTCTTAGCAGTCGTTAAAGCCCAGTCTCGCAACGAACGCGATCTCCCATTTTTAAAAAATTAGATGAGCTCGGATCAATCGCAAAAGTAACGCTCAAGCAGCGTAATCGTATGAACGCCTAAGAACGGCTCGAATCACGACAACGCCCAAAAAATATCACCGGAGTTCTGAATATAACCTATAAAGAGCATAGTGAGGTCGCCACAGGGTTGCCAGGGCATCTTTGTAGACTAATGGAAAATCAAATATCGAGGGCTTAGAGCAAAAACATAGTATGGCTCTATATAATGTATAGAGCCATACTATGTTTTTGCTCTAAGCCATCGATATTTACTAGGTTATGATTGCAACTGATTAATAACACAGTAAGGCTCCAAATCACAGATAAAAACAAGATTTTTTAACCGTTTTTTTTTTTTGTTTTTTTTTTTTACGAGGGCTACGACTCTAAGAAAGGTAAATGGGTTGTAACCAAAGAAGAATATGTACATTTTTGGTTGATAATTGAAGCTTTTGTTATATATGCATAAGATACATTCAGTATAGTTGAAGAGAAAATGAGCAAATGAGCGGACACGATTTTGTAAACAAACACTCTAAAACCGAGGAAAATGAATGGAACGTAATACAATAATATGTGCGCATCTTCGCCTAATACCAAAAGGCTTTTAAAAAAATTAATCAAATCCAACCAATTGTTCAGAAGAAATCGGGCGGACAAGACAAAGATAAAGGCAGACTCCTATATACCCTCCAGTGTGCGTGTGTGTGTATTTTTTTTATTTTGGGGGGGGGGGGGGTAAAGTGAATGTTGATCAAAATTTCACTGTGACTAATAAATGGGATATAAGGTTGTTTTAGGTTAACGCATGCTTGTAATCACCAAAAAACACGTGTTCTCAAGAAAACATTAAACAACAAAGACTATAGAAATGATTAACTAATCAACTACAGTTTACCTTGGTTGTTGTTCTTTTTAATTTTTCGCGTTATAGGTACACATTTACTATAAGTATATACATATTATATTTGTAGACCTGAAAACGCATCACGGACGAAGAGCGGTCGCCGTTAGAATTTGTCAAAGAATGATAAAAAAACTGTAACAAATAATCGTTGTTTTGCGAGCAAAATGTCATAAACAAAGCTTAAATAAAGCTATGGCTGGCCCCGACTCCGATGGTCAAATCCACTGACTCCGACAGAAAATTCCACTTCGATACTAAAAGGGGTTATCTTTCAAGGCTATTGCCAGAACTGTGTAACACAAAAGGTAAAGCTTCTGAAAAATGTAGGTCAATGATGGAGTTCAAAGTCCACTTTCGGTTCATATGACTGATTTGAGTGGTCGGTTGATTCTTTGATTGGCGGTCGCGGTTGGTCAGTTTGATTCTACTTAGTTTCTACGTAAACTATAGAGAATGTCTGGATTGAGTCCATAACAGGCAAAAACTTATATATTTAGAGAAATTCATAAGAAAGTGTAACATGCAAAGTATGACCACTGTAGGCCAAGCGTTTGTCGAAAAAGAATGAAAGATGTCCTTCTTCTGCTCCTATATTAAGTAGGGTTTATCTCAGAAAAGCCTAAAGTTAAGCTCGAATGGCATATTTTTTCGAGAATTTCTGTACAAGGGGCACCTGATGACACAACAAGCAATCTATGATATACGTTTGGACCAATGACATGCTACAAGCTATTTAAAGATTACCCTATTTATTTATTAGTTAGCAGATTCTAAACAGAGTAGACCAACCGGAACATGGTGGTTATCTTTTCAACACTTTTTGCAGAGGTTCATCAGCTGATATCGTATGCAATATTAGTAATCTTTGTACCTTACGGTCTCTCTTATATACATGACCCAAAAAATTATCGGGTCGCCGGCAGGGCCGACCGACACAGCTGGCTATGCCCCTTGACTCCAACAGGACAATGACATTAAAAAAAAGTTGTGCAAGATTTATGGCAAGTAACGTCCAACAAGGAAGAAAACCGGTTGGTTTGCGACCAAATCGTCATAGTTACAGCTTATTCAAGATTTGATATGGCTTTTAAGTCGCCAAACAAACTAAAATGCTTTATTTCGGCTAATGGAGGAGTGCAGAGCTCACTACCGGTCTCAATGAATAATTTGAATGGTCGATAGATTATTTGATTGACAGCCGCGATTGGTCAATTACGCAGTCGAGAACCTGACATCTGTTATCCTTCCATCCGCAAGTGGCAGATCGCAGATCAATAAAAAAATAGATTGAA
This sequence comes from Fragum fragum, assembly GCA_946902895.1. NCBI lineage: Eukaryota > Metazoa > Mollusca > Bivalvia > Cardiida > Cardiidae > Fragum > Fragum fragum. Next base: position 21,206,700 of record OX336374.1, on the reverse strand, counting down.
CAATCAAATCACTCAAATAAATCGGAAGTGAATGCTGACCCCCGATATCTACGTCAAGCATTTTTGTTGTATTGTTGGCTATCTCACCGTTATTAAAGCTTATTCAATGTTGCCAACCAACGATAGCCTGTATAATTTATGTCCTTGGCCACATATTTTCACCAAATTGTGTTTTGGGAGGGGCAAGAGATTTTAGAGGAGTCCAATGTATAGAAAATACATGTTTATTATGTTTTAAAACCTTAGCTTGCTTTCTTTATCATTGTTTTTTGAATGGGGTTTAAAGCCACTGTTACAGTATTTCAGTCATATCGCGGCGATTTCTTTATCATTTATACAAATGACCTTAGAGTCATCACTCGTAACTAATTATACTATTTTTTAGCTAAAAAGCCAGTATTTGTACTTCGACTTCGAAATATATACATATACAAAATAATTAAAATTTACTTAACAGCTTGCGTTGGTGCTAACGCGTAATTATCATCTTTGTATGACAGGACTGTATTAGGCTTATATAACAAGAATGCACGGTCTTAAAGGGTGGTATCGATGTTTCTGAAACCTAGATAAGAAAAATTACCAAGTGCCGAAAAATAGACTCAAACGAACATGTAATACTTTCAGTTAGGTCAGGTATTGTCTTGGTGGTTATCTAATAGACCTAAAGTGGCTTTTTCTGGTTATATCGGAAAGGTTCAGCGGAATTCCAGGTTATTTTTAGATATCACGGAATTCGGCTGTCGAAATCGGATGACCTCATTTGCATATGACCCAGTCAAATGAAGGTAACAAATTTACAAGCGAAACAGCCAACGTCCGAAATCATGTCACATGAAAGGACTGATCTTTACAGACCGGCTAGCGAACATTACTCCTGATGACGTAACGATGACATTGGTTTGATGTAATTTGAACTAGATGCAAGGTTCTAACGGTTATTCGCGCCACGTAAATGCCCTATAATATTCGTAACTGTCTCGGATTAATCTAAAAATAGATTAATAGCCTACGTAGGCTATTAGGGAAATACCCTGCTTTTTTCTGATAAGCGACCTTAAATTTTTGCAAAACTACTTTTTCGGCATATTGTTTTCAAATAGTTTACGAGAGGAAATAAAAATGATTAAAATATGTGACATGAAAAAAACATCGATACCTACCTTTAAAACATGAAGTCATAAGCGAAATAGATTAGATGATATAACAAACAAAAAAGGTTTGATTGTGCAAAATGGAACCTTTTCTAACTATCTTTAAAGGTAGGTATCGATGTTTTTTTCATGTCACAGATATTGATTATTCTTATTCCACCCGCATACTATTTTAATATAGTATTCTCGAAAGTGGTTTTGCTACAATTAAAGGTCGTTTATATAAATCTGAACAAACAAGGATATTTCCCTAACAGTCTACGTAGGCTGTTAACATATTTCTAGATTTAGCCGAGACAGTTGTGAAAAATATTGGATCATTCAACCGTTGAAATCCCGTATTCAGTTTGAAATTTTAAAATTGCTCAAACAACGTCATCAATACGTGATAAGCAGTTATGTTCGCTAGCCTGTCTTAAATTCTGTAAAGATCAGTCCAAAACTGTCATAAGCGTTAAAACGAATATAGACACTTACCATAGATTAGCGCCAACCATTTGATGTGACATAATGCACGCCCGGTAATCTCGGGCTCCATCTCTTTTTGGAGAACAGTGCAAAATGGAGGCAATGATACTTCCGATATGGAGTCAAGGACCGGAACTGAACAGAAAAGGTAAATAAAACAGTGCACCTCGCGTACAATTTGATCTCCTATTAACCTATTATACATTTTCCCCAATCGTCCAGAGTTTCATACCACATAGAAATGATTATATTATCTGTTGGCGGTGATAGATTTCAAAAATAATTCCGTTTGTGAATAGAAACTTGAATCAATATTTGGACATCGGACCCGATCAAACACGAAAATGCGTGTTGAAATCGTTCAAATCCATGTAATCAACAGTTCTGAAAGATTTAAGCGGCAATGACTGTGAAATGAATGATAACGTGTTGATATACAATAATGTTACCACAAAGAACTGCGTTTTCCTACCCCTTTTGCGGATTTTCTTAGATGAGAAGGAGACCAGGATGCGGTGCGGGAGACAAGATTCAGAGGGAGAGGCGATGCATATAAAAGAATACAGTGAATGATTTTCTAGGACTGTAACTTTATGCATATTACAGGAAACGTTTTCTTTCCCTTTTACACAGTAAATTTGTCTCTTAGACTCTCTAGAACAGCCATATTTATATCTGGTCTATATTTTTCTCCTTTCTCCAAACTGGCTTACCGGGCCACAATGGTGAATATACAGTGAACGCGTAATAATTTTTGTAAATCTTTTCTAACGAAACATTTTCAAAGAAAAACAAATAGCTAATTTGAGAATTCAGGTCATCACAAAATTTGAACAATACGCTAGGTTCTTAGAAATATGTATAGCGGAAGGAGTTCTGATCTGCAATAAACGGACGTTTTGTGCCTTATACGTTGTAAAAGCTCTATAACAACACCAGTGGTTGATTAGAATTTTTACACTTCTTTAAAAAGGGGTGGGTGTTAATTACAGGCTACAGATGTTAAGACGGAAAATGGGGGGGGGGGGAGAGATTTACTTCGACTGCAAAGAGCAGGTGGTTCGTGACTAGACTGGTACCACTGTCGACTTTAACAAAAAAGCCGACAAGTATACACCGATTTTCGGTACATACACGGTAAGCCTGATCCGTTAGGTTTTTTTCCTTACTAAATTCGAAAACGCGGCTTACGCATGCGCAGCTAATTTTGTTGAAAAAAATTGGACACGCTGCGGGATTTCCACCCAGTACGATAAAAAAGCCTACTTTTGTAGTTTTAAAGCATTCAGTTTTAATGTTAAAACATCTTCACATGATCAATCGAATTTGTGTGCGAGAAAAACATTGGACTGTTATCCTTTTCATGTAAAATCAACCATATTGTTTACAAACAATGGACCAGCCAATCAGATTCGATCTTTCGGTATACGTCATTAAATGCCATCAGCCAATCTCTATCTGGAGTCGTTTGGGATCTACCTGTCGGCTTTGTTAAAGTCGACGGCGGTACCGGTCTAGTTCGTGACTAGAATGAATTTACAGTATACATAGTATACAGTTAGTAACATCGTGAAATTGACATTTATATCGATCAAAACTATTCAAAATCACAGCGCTCCAATCATTCATTCCAAACACTCACTCAAATCATTAAAAAACGCTCAAAAAAGTTCAAAAACATTTAAAAACCGTCCAAAATGCGCAGCATTTCATTCAAATCGATAACAATTTTCCACAATCTTTACTGGTAGCTGTGGGTTTTAAAGCGTCTGATTGGTCCGTGAAGACACACGAACACAAAATCACGTATATTTTTATAAAAGAAGGTAAAAATATCGCAAATTAGACGAAATTAGCGATCTTGGATTACATGCTTTTAATTTCATTCAAAACTCGCTCCTCCAACTCATTCATTTCATTCCGAAATCATTCCGAAATCATCCAAAAGCTGTCAATTTCACGGTGTTATTAACTTAAGCAGTGAAGTTTTTTACCTTTGACATAATCTAGGATACAGCGCCTTCTAAATATAAAGAAAAAAAACTTTAAGCTAACCAATTATCTAAGCATTGAACCATCACAAAAAGGGACATTTGGTTGAGAACATTTACATTCGCCCTCTATTGAATTCATTGTGGCATTGATTTGTTGCGGATTGGGGTTTATTACAGGTTATAAGTTTTCCGAAAATCATACAAAAAGGGTCGGCTTTGACGTCCGAAGAGGGGCTGGGGTTACATAAAAGTATGGGGTTCTATTTGAAGTTTTATAGTACATCTATACATGCATCGCCTCTCCCTCTGAATCTTGTCTCCCGCACCGCATCCTGGTCTCCTTCTCATCTGAGAAAATCCGCAAAAGGGGTAGGAAAACGCAGCTCTTTGTGGTAACATTATTGTATACCAACACGTTATCATTCATTTCACAGTCATCGCCTCTTAAATCTTTCAGAACTGTCGATTACATGGATTTGAACGATTTCAACACGCATTTTCGTGTTTGATCGGGTCCGATGTCCAAACTTTGATTCAAGTTTCTATTCACAAACGGGATTATTTTTGAAATCTATCACCGCCAACGGATAATATAATCATTTCTATGTGGTATGAAACTCTGGACGATTGGGGAAAATGTATAATAGGTTAATAGGAGATCAAATTGTACGCGAGGTGCACTGTTTTATTTACCTTTTCTGTTCAGTTCCGGTCCTTGGCTCCATATCGGAAGTATCATTGTCTCCATTTTGCACTGTTCTCCAAAAAGAGATGGAGCCCGAGATTACCGGGCGTGTAATGTAGGACATTGATTGTTCCGCTTTTCAATTTGTTGTCTTCCGTTGACTGGGTCATATGCAAATGAAGTCATGCAGTATCGACAACCAAATTCCGTGATGTCTAAAAATAACCTAGAATACCGTTTGACCTTTCCTATATAACCAAACGAACGGTCACTTTCAGCCTATCAGATTACCGCGAGGACGATATCTAACTCAAATTTAAGTATTTAGCATCCGTTTTAGCGTAATTTTTAGGCGATTTACATTTTTTTCTTATCTAGGTTTCAGAAACATCGATGCCTCCCTTAAATATTCACATATTATTCCCCAGTTTAATCTAAGCCAAATCCGAAAGCGCTCCTACATATTCTGAATGAAAAATAGCATTTTTGAGCACAGCCGTCTGCAGCAACCACTTCCACAAAAAGAGCCAGTCTAAATCGAAAAATTATTATAAACGCAATACCAGACGACACCGATTTATACTTTCCCTATTTCAAAGAACATGAAGACGCAATTAAAAACGAATTTGAACAGACATAAATAAGTTTCGAATAAAATGGAAAACAAGTAAGGAAAATTATGTTATAGGTGTGCTAAAAAATATTGAATTTGAATCGAGCCGCATAGGAAATTTTAGATATTTTACGAGACCGATGGTCTCTTATTGGAGGTGGTCGCTTAAGCAAGATGACTATATATACCGCTATATTCTTATTGTAACACAAATTCACGGATCGAACGATTGTTAAGTATGAAATACTTATGAATGATGAACTGTCAAATGAGAACGAACAAACCGGTAGTTGGCAGTCGTCACTGGTCACTTTTCCCATTAATGTCACCCATATCTTGTTTGACAACAAAACATACACGGTTCGATTTCTATTTTCTTTGTGACCTGTCGTTGATCAGACCGTTATAGATAGATGACAGTCGAGCAAATATCTGCAACGCGCTTTGTTGTATTACTCAGGTGACCCTTCGCTTTTGTTTGATCCAAAACATTCGTTGTACTGAATTTTTAGCTCAAGCCGCGGCCATGGCACGGTGGTAGCGCGTAGGACTCTATTATGGGTCCAGGGTTCGATCCCCGGCCGCGGCGAATATGCTTTCCGACATTTGTCTCCCGCCAACGGGTAAATAATCGTAAAGTTAAGTGGGATTAGCAGGCTCGGAAAGGATGTTGTTCTAGTACTGGTGTAAGAAATATCAGGAATTCTGTGGTAAGGTGTTCCAGCCTACGCGATATAACTGAAATACTTTTAAAAGAGGCGTTAAACCCCATGTAATCAATCATTCTATTTACTGACCAAAAGCCAGAACAGCTTTAGAATGGCATGGTTCCGTCCCTGCGTTAGTCCGTACATGTAACATCCTTGTTTACGTGACAAAGTTTCAAAAAACACCTGATTCGGATCATTTTCTGTGCAATCGACAGATAATCTATGTGGGTCACAATTTATCGAATTAGGCTTACAGAAACATTTAGATCTTAGAATTCAATTGTCATATTTATTTATGCCCTTGGCTCTCGAGTAAGATTTTCTTATTTGTTTTTTTGTGTATTTTTGGGGAAGATGTGGCGTTAAGTCTTCCGAGGTGATTGAATAATTCCGGTGAGGTTAACGTAAAAAATCCGCCTTGCAAGAGCATGCGATATTGGCAAAACTGCAGAAGACATCTTATCAATCTAGTCGTGCCCGGCATGGGCTTTTCTACTCGTTCACTTTTCAAGGTCACTTGTCCTTGGACAAGTAAATACTAGGGGAAAGTACAAAATAGATCTAAAATATGTATTAATTGAAGGATAGAAAATATTGTTGTTAATGAAGAGTTCCAGCATTTTCTTCGTTAACAACAATATTTCTCAAAATTATCTGGTAACTTTTTGGGGGGACAAGTTCTATTTTGATTTTGGACAAGTTGAAAACCATGTCTTACATGTCCGGGGACAAGTGGAGAAAATTCGTATTTCCTCACGTCTGACTTATCAATAACGCATTTATTTTAGGTCTTCTGACACAATTACTGGATATTAAACTGAACTTTCTTGCGCCATCCAGGCGCATAAATGTTATATTTCATTTACAATTATTATCAATCACTAGTCTGTAATTGGTTTGAACCCGTTCGGACGTAACGTTTGAAAAACCTATGGAACAACACCTATGAACTATACAACTGAAAGGCAATTGACATCTAAAATAAGCTATGGCTGCTTAATGAATTTGCGTAGTATGTAACATGTTACTGAGTTTGAATAGGTATAAGAACCCGAAATATTTGCAATTATGCTATGTCATCATCGTCTCACATCCGTATCTAGGTCAAACTGGGTCCAGTGATTTGTGAGACAATATTTCACGATTTCATAGTATAGTTTACCTACAAATGGATCGATTGTTGTATAAAAAAACATATTTACGTGTTGCAATGACTATACTCTCTACTATAAATCATACAAAACGCTTAGCTGAGTCATGGTCGGAAAAGCGACAACTAGCGAACCCATATAATATGTGTGGGCGTACTGTTACGAAACCTTCCAGACCTATATGTTTGTTAGCATTTCATAACTTGCTGTAAATAAAACCATAGAACAATGTGATAAATGCTAAAAAAGACTGATTTTACTGAACAATCGGTTTACCTGGCCGCATTTTATTGGGACCCGAAATAACGATTCCTCAATTAAAGGTCACTTGTGTTAAATTCGGCTAATACAAAGAAGCTACTACATGTAAGACAACATTATATAGCCCGTTGTGAAAGCGGCGAACTCTGGCTAAAAATGTCCGTATTTCGATTCGCTTTCTTTCATCTAAGTGTTTTTTTATTCGGGCGAGAATAATTCTATTCGTTAAATAGATAAGTGACTTGCGTTTTCCAACCAATACTTATCACCATTTGACGACCAAATCTCCTTTAGTATAGTAGTTATCATGTTTATGATCGCCAAGTCACATTCATCAGAATTAAGTTTCCCCCGCATTAATAAACTTTTCAAGGAGACGTATTGTTATAGCCAAGTGAGCGAGTTGTCATTTAATATTGTGTAATAAAGGTCTTTCACATGTTTATAAACGAGAACTGTGACAATATGTTACTGTACACTTCAACGGCGTTAAAATATCACTTGTTTACAAACAAAAAAATTTACAATCACAACATTAGAGACTGTGCTGTTATAATCAATTTACTGGGCATGTCTTCTCAGTATATAAGCTAAAAAGTTCATTTTTACCCATTTCCATACAATGATCCTTTTGTCATGTCCCTCAAGAAAACCACTTTAGAAAACACTGTGTAAAATGCTCAATGTTTTCTACCCAGAAAATAAAAAAATCTAAATTTGCATAAAGAGGTCGTCTGCAACTTCTTTCGTTAAGGACCAGTCTAAAATATTTTCACATGGTAATGGGTTAGACCTAAAAAGGATTAAACAAAATGCTTCACACCAATGTTGGAATTCAAAGTTTATTTCGGTCTAGATGAACAATTTAATTGGTCAATTGACAGGTGCTATCTGTCAATTACTGTACTTGCAGTATTGGACGTCGTTAGCTAGCGTATGAAAACAAATGACTATACTGCTATAGGGTTGCCCAGATTAATCCACCGCCAAGTTGTTTGAACGACTACCGAAAGTGAAACGTCATCATTGACGTCATGATTTATGTAAACAAACCTTAAATTGTGGTGTGTCACGTTTAAAAATTCAAGAAATGTAGGCTTATCGCTTATCGCTTATCGCGTGGAATTGTTTTGATCTTACAATTTCACTTGATGCTTTTGACCCTGTATACAAGTTTCCTTATTGTTTTGTTGAATATTTTTGGGGAAGATGCGGAACTAGACTGACTAATTTAATGACATATAATTATACGCATTACAAACTCTGATTGGAAAGTTTATAGGAGTCCGCTTGTCGGTCGGTCCATTGATTGGTCGATCCGCCCGTCTGTAGCTAAATTTCACTAACTGTATTTACAGGAAATCTCGGCAACAAACACAGATATGTATAACCCATTTTTGTTGTAATACCTTTTCTTTTCACGGGGTTATTGCAATTTGAAGAAAATTTGTCCCGGCTCAATTCTCAGCAATTACAAGATAGTTTTGATTGAAACGTTCGGTCAGACGGAGATATAAATATTCTATTTTGGTAACAGCGCAGTGAATTTTCACAAATTTATTACTGTTAAATGAACATTTTGGCGGATTAATTAATCAGCAATTGCTGAACGAACGGAACAACTTGAATGAATAGACATATGGTTTCCGGTTATCTTTGTAACGGTTGCCTTGATGAAGTGATTAGCATCATAATTACAAAATTTTGACATACTAATCTTTTTCATACCAAGTAATAAGTTTTTACCTTGTACTATGTTACTATATTCCATCGATTCAAACGTTACAGATAAAATCGGTTTCAAGCCGAGCATTATTCAAGTTACAAACTTTCTTTTCTGTTACATGGAGTACTTTGGGGGTATCCATCGCCTTCAGTGATATGTCTAGTTTAGTCAATTTTAATGCTACTTCGCCCGAAAGTTTATAAGGTTATAAGGATGAATCTTGTTGGAACGTTACATATGAAAACGCATGAAAAGGGGCTTTATTGACCATTTCTGTATGTACACTCTATAGGGCAATTTATTGATGCCCAATAGTGGTGAAACTTTGTTAGAATAATTACCTGGTGGGGACCGTCGCGGTCCTTTTGTATATTGTAGAAAACAGGAAAAAATTAAACTGCTTGTTATGTGCTAAGTCTTATTTTCACTGTTTTCAATTTAGAATTTGCATTTCCAACCATTTCACTGGTGTGCCAGGTAACGACTCAGTCTGATCAGATCTTTCACTAAGCTCACTGCTTTGTATGAAATGAATGACAGTGTTCAAATTGTAGGAGCATGCTTTTAGCTACTCGGTAAAAAATTGGTAAAGATATACTTTGCTACCTTACAGTACTTTCAGGACTATGATTTTTTAATTGTAGACAACTCGGCGATTTGGTGGACATAATAAGGTATTTGTATTCAAAATTAAATGCATGAACAATTAAGCGAACCGGATTTTGTTTTCTTCGGGTGTCAAATTTTCATTTCCATCAATGATTAATTAAAAATGTATGGACGAGTCACCTGGAAAAGTTTCCTCTGACAGTAGTTTCACAGTTTTGTTTTGTTTTTTATAACTTTCATACAAAAGACACAATATGTATAAAGCATTCTCTTGATATTTACTCTTCCAATCTGAATTGACCACTCCATCCGTAGGCTAGTAACAATAATTTTACTAATTTAAAACTTGAATGCGCACAATGACTTGTCACCCGAAAAAGAACCTTTTGGGAAGCATACAAAAGTGTGAATGAGCATGTGCGACACATTAACAACCATTCAGAAGGTGCGTGAAGCAACATTGAAACACCTGGACAGCCAAGAAGTAATGTTAGAATATATGCTGGTTGTCGTTTGGAACTTCAAGTTAGTCGCTATATACATGTATAATGTGCATAATGAAGACTCTGATCAGAACGTGAGTACGCACAGACTGAATACGATGCACTAGCGATTTCAAATAAACCAATAACAAATCCATGTGTGGGTTTGACTGAGTTTTACGAACAATAACGCCTAACTGGTATTTAACAAAGTCACACTGGTATATATTGATAAAAAAAGACACCAAATGAAGCTTTGTCAAATTTTTGTGGATATCGACCTAAGTTCCTTCAGCTAACTTTGAAATGTATAACTCGTCCGCTTGACAAGATTTGATAAGAATTTGTCCGATAATGGTATTGACAATTCTTTGCTGCGATTCTATTTAAAAACTCCTTTGTTGCGATTTAATGTCACATTATAAGTGTTGATTTAGAATAGAAAATGGCCATTCATAAGTTTTATATCGACTGACTAATAAAACTTCTCACTAAGAGTCTGCGACTGCCACTTATTTATGCAAGTGAAATACATGTAGACTAGATAATTCATTCGACATGCGTGACAAAGTTTAGTGACTTCAGGCCAGCCAAACAGTAATCGTGCGATGAAAGCGCTAAAGGTCTGAGTTGTATATTCACGAGATAGATTAAATAACTCTCTCCGAATTAGAAAAAACTGTATTGTCTCAAAAGAATCGAAAAAGCAGTGGTAATGATAATATTACAAACACGCATTTCCATATATTTCCTCGTTTCTTTTAAATGTGTTTAATCGCATCTATAATTCAGTTGAATACCCTACTTCATGGGGATCGGGAATCGTTGTTCCGATTCATAAGGGTGGGGATAGTGACGACCCACAGAATTATAGAGGAATTACCCTCATAAATATTATTTCAAAAATATATTCACAAATCCTTTTAAACATACTCACAGAGTGGTCGAATTTAAATGATAAAATTAATTGTAGCCAATTCGGTTTTCAAAAGGGAAAATCAACCACAGACTGTATTTTCTTGTTGCATTCGAATATTATGAATACATTGAATTCGCACAAAAAGCTATATTGTGCTTTTATAGACTTTGAGAAATGCTTCGATAAATTAAACCGCCAATTCATTTTCGACAAATTGTTAAAAGAAAGGGCTAGCTCAAAATTTGTCAAAAATATAAAAAGTATGTACAGCGCAGTAAAAGTAGAGGTACGATTCAATTCGAGTTCGTCTACACCATTCACTTCCAACATTGGTGCAAAACAAGGAGACCCGACGTCTACGATTCTTTTTTTATTCTACGTGAATGATATTTTACTATGCTTCGATCAAAACGTAACAGGTTTATTTACAATAGAGGAAGTCAAATTATTCATAATACTATTTGCAGATGACGCGGTATTATTTGCACATACACCAACCGCTCTACAGTCACTTGTAGATGATTTAAATGATTATTGCGATACATGGGGTTTAAAAATCAACACCAGTAAAACGAAAATAATGATTTTTGAATTAGGTCGCCATACAAAATACAATTTTACTCTAAACAATAGCATATTAGAAATATTGTCAAATTTTAAATACCTAGGTATTTTCTTCTATAAAAACGGTCGAATAAATCGAACACAAAAGAGACTTGCCCAGCATGCATCCTTCGCTTTACATAATCTTTTTATTGTTTTTAATCAGTTAGATATGAATTTATCCGAACAGTGTCAACTATATGACAGTCTTGTTGGATCTATTTTGAATTATGGGGCCGAAATTACCGGGAACTCTGAGTGTAAAGACTTAGAGCATATTCATACTAAATTTTTAAGAAAAGTTCTCGGTGTTAGAAAATCTACCAATTTAGATGGATTGTACGGCGAAACGGGTAGATATCCGATGAAAATACAAAGAAAAATTATCATATTTAAGTATTGGCTAAAATTAAGTAACCTTAATATCACAAATATTGTTAAAATTGTATACGGCAAACTTAAACAAGATGCGGATCTCAATCTCTCGTATGGTGGAAATAATTGGGCTTATCATATAAAACAGACATTGAATGAATTAGGTTTAGGCTATATTTGGATACACCAAAACAATCTGGCTGTCAACATCAACTTAATCAAAACTAGAATTCTAGACAACTATAAACAAAATTGGTATTCGAATATTAATAACTCAAACAGATTAGAAATGTATAGTATATATAAACATGAATTCGAACCTGAAGATTACCTTAAGAAAATAAAAATGAACAAATTTCGAATTGCATTAACTAAATTCAGATTATCTTCACACGACCTCGAAATTGAGAAAGGAAGACATGAAGGGGTCCGAAGAGAAGATCGAATTTGTAAACAATGTAATATGGGTCTTATTGAGAATGAGTACCATTTTCTGATGACATGTCCGCGCTATTATAATCTTAGGAAAAAGTTCATAAAACCCTACTTTTGCCACTGGCCTTCATTAAATAAGTTTGAGACGCTTATCATGTAAAAATTCAAAAGTTCTTTTTAACCTCTCAAAATTCATCTATTATGCTTTCAAAGAAAGAGTCGATTTATAATCAAACAATTTGCACGATTAAATAACATGAAACGAAAATTATTTATTCCTTTATAAATATTCAATTCTTTTTATCCCAAATATTTACTTCGTCATTGTTCGGGTACTTAGATAATTATTATTACTGGATTATTGCAGGACTATAAACGTTTGAAGATTTTATAATCAAAGTGAGGATTTAAGGGAAAAAAAAGCTTCCCCTTTCAATATTGTACAATGTTATACATCTAGCATCCTATTATATTTTCACGTATCTTGGCGTGACATTAATCATTTTCTTCCATCCGACATTTCCACTCGCGCTTAGAGTTACTCTCAGTCCGGGGTTTTCTCGTAATTGGGCGAACATTTTCTAAAATCTGTCCGCGTTTTTTCGAGACAACCTTATAGTGAGGAGCTACTTCTCTTATATAACTTCCATATCTCTCCCATCATCTGTGTTGTTTCATGTTCTATATTTATGTTAAGGCTATAAATGTGTTGTAAAACTATTTAATGCCGAATAAAGAGTATGTATGATGTATGATGATTATCGGAGGTGTGACTTCCTACCAAGATCTATGGTCGATGATTATCAGATGTGCAAAACTGATACTGAAGGTCGGCGCCTTTCAATCAGGTGAGTTAACAGATACTCGAGGTCGTGAAATCTAGTCCGATCTACTTTTTATGCGACAGAAGATTATATTAATTGCGTTGTATTTTTTTTTAAAAAAACGTGTTAAAATCTTCATGTGTTTACATTTACCGTGTTAACTCGGGCCAAAAAACTCTGTCAACGGAGTCTTTGGTCTAGTATTTGGCGCCGTATTTCAGCAGCCTTATCGTGTTTAAATGAAAGGGGTCAGTTGAAAATGAGAAAACGTAGATAAAATCCATAACATTAACATTTCAAATTCATAAATAATGGGTTTCAAAGTGTTTCATAAAGAGTTTTTCAAGTGAGAAATTAGAATAACGATTTTGAAAATAGCTTTAACCAAATTATCTAAAATGTGACTTTTCAGCTCGAAAAAACTTTATAACTGTTATAGGTGATTATTTTGACGTATTTATAAAAATATCGTATCGAAGGGGTTTAGTCAAATCACAAAATGTTGTAGCACGGTTAGCACGGTTATTCTACCAGTTGTTTTGGATATCCTAGCTGCTTCTCTACGAATTTCACAAACTGTAAAACTTCGGAAAATTATTCAAATCTTAACTAAGAATAGCCGTTTAAAACTTTACATGTTAAGGGTTTTGCAGATTGGCTTTATTTCCATGGTTTTCATGCATCCCGAATGTGAGCTCTCTTGAATCTTAAATTGAAGTTTCAATAACGAAATAATATGTTAAGACATATTAGGAGGAAAGTAAACTGAACCTTTTTTCCGAATGTATTCATTTTATTGAATTTTCGACGATTGTGTATCTAGCTTTGGAGAACACTGTGGACAATGAAGAAAGTGTTTGTTAAAGTACTTTCCCCATAGTCCACAATCTTTGCTACTCAAAAGACACACACACACACACACAAAATTATCAACTAAAATATGTCGTCTGCACAGTCGAAAAAGTCTAAAATTTTGTCGTGTTGAAATGATTTAGGCAATGTTTTCTTTATTATTTTATAACATAATATACTTTTATTTCTTTCTTCTTGTTTGGACAGATGTTTTAAGAAAAATCTAAAAAAGCGATTTGAAAAAGTAATTTGTAAAAATACCATTTTAGATCAAAATGCTGAGTCAGATTATGTGATCTAGTAGAAATATGGTGTCCACTTTGGTCACTTTAGCGGAAACTTTTATTTTGCGGAATTAATTCTTTTTCTTTTTATTTTACGATCATTTTTGTTCCGTGACAGAAGCTTAAAAAGGATAATTATTTAACCAGTAACTGCAGTAAGTTCAATGATACGTATTCTAATAATTTATTCGCTTTTATATTAACTTGCACTTTGTTGATTCTATTTACAAAACTAACCTATTTATGGGGCATCCTTTTGTGGTTAAGATAGAAACCAATAATTTGGTAGATAGTATAGTTTCATCGAAGAGGATTTCTATTAGGTCTTTTTTTATCTCTACTTTAGTCTGCCATAGCGGTCATTTTGTTGATTTTTGACACAAGAGATCCTTAACAAGTCCGAGTCATTTACTTTTGCAAAAATAACAAAATATTATTTTATAGCATGTTACACAACGTTTTGATAAAATTTTCACCCTTCCCGTGGTCAAACAAATTGTAAACAAGGGGAACATCCTAAAGCGGCTCTTGAAAAGATTTTCAAGAAAACTTGATTCAGGAAAACTATCTGTTATTCCGATAGTTAGTAATCTCATGTTTACGATTAATATTCTTTCTTTATGTTAAATCTACTTAATTTAATGTCAACTTAATGTAATGTGATATATTCCCCATGACCTACCCGATGAATACCGGATCCATTAGGGTTGTACCTCTTTTGCTTATTTCTCGTCTCGTAAACAGAAATAATATTGCTTCTTTTTTTTTTTTTTTTTTATTTACAGTTATGAACAGTCATTTTCATTACTAAATCAGCTTAATAACTTTCTTTCAAATGTGAGAAAGTGTTACAGATAGAAACTTGATAAATGAAAGCAAAATTTTTCTTACATAATCTGCGCAAAGCCGCTTTAAACACTTGGTTTTTAACACACCATCAAATATAATTTTTGTATAGTCGTTGTCGTTCTTAAACGTCGTAACTACAGCTTGAATCAAGCTGTAGTTACGACGTTTTAGATCGACGACGACGATATGTCGAACTGATAGGGTCGCTACAAAGACGATGAAATTAAGACTCAGCTTAATCCAAATCAGACAGAAGCCAGGTAAGGTCGATCTTTATTTAAACAATTATATATATTTATCAAGTATCATCTATATTCAAGCGACCTTTTCCCTACTTGTAGGATTTAAGATAATATGAGAGGGGATAGGCCTTCACGATCCATGCTGATTAAGTGCTTGAATTATGTTATTTAGAAAACCTTTCTTCAAAATACCTAGAGAGCTTGCTTTATAAAAGGGGAACCATCTTCTGATGAAGGACTCTAGTGACAAACTATTTATTTCCCTTTACTAAAGACAAACTATTACTTGAAATATTTTCTCACGAGTAAACAAATAGATTTTTGAGTAGCCGTTCGGTTATAATTCATTATGTGTCACCTGTGCATTACAAAGCCGTCATAGCGCAGTCGGTGGAGCGTCACATTCCTGGTCTTCAATCGTGGGATGTCATGAGTTCGATCCCCGGTGGCGGCACATATCCTTTCCAACATTTGTTTCCTGCCAATGGGTGGATAATCGTAATCCTTAGTGTGATAGCAGCTGAAGGCTAGGAAAGGATGTAGTGGTAGTACTGGTGTGAAAAATACCAGGAATCCATTGTTAGGTGCTCCAGCCGCCGCGATATGACTGAAACACAGTTAAAAGTGGAGTTAAGCCACCTTCTATCAATTAACAAAGCTGTGAAACACAGGGATATGTAACAGCTGACCGAGGAAAATTGTCTCCTCATCAGTTACCCTCCAATCACAGAGTAACAGGAAACCATCCTTTCTGAATACTTTAGCGTTTCATTAAGTTTTTAGCCTCAGATTGCAATCTGAGGCTAAAAGTTAACACAGAAAATTTTCCCTCCACACAGAGTTTAATGTGAAAACATATAACGTAATTAATACAATCTGCTGCCGCATGAAAAGTAGATCGGATCGGATTAAAGGACCTCGGGTATTTTTAATACGCCCTATTAAGGGCGACGTATGCATGTACTCACTGAGATTCAAACCAGGTAAATGGCCGCCCTCTCTCTCTCGCCCCCCTTTACCTGGAGACAATAAAGCGTTTACATAACGAAATAGATCTGTGTTGTAGAATACACGCATCGCACGTGTGAGCATCCTATTTCGAACCCGGCTACACGCTTCATTGAGTTCAACCAAAATTCAAAGGAATGGTCCTTGAATGGCCTTTATCATTCATTCAAGAAATTTTGACCGGACGAAAAATATGCAACGATGCACACAAGTATATAAATTGTTAAAATACCTGCAAAGAGGGAAGAAAGTTGGCATTTTTGTTGGCAGGTTGTGTTTGCAGAGTGGCACCTCCGATAATCCGAACATCAACCTTTTTCTGCCTAGGTTATAAATATATGTTGTACATAAAGTGTTTATCCCAGGCTACAGCACTTTGATTGTAATAACGTACTCACTAAAGGTCTACTGGATATATTTCGAATAGGTTATTTGTCGATGTTCTTCTCAACAAACGTTTTTTGATTAGGATGTCGTAGATAAAATTACACATTTTACTAAAATTCAGTTGTCTTCGAATAATATGACTACCCTTTACAGATCTTTTTATTATGTATAAATGACAGATTGTCCTGAAGGTCTCCTTATTTATTGCTATTATATGTGTCAAGCTGAAAATAACACATAGGATTTGAATTTTGTCAAAATACAACAGAATTTACGACTACTATTAAGGAAATTTTCCTTGAAAATTATATAAGAGAAAAACAAAGAATACATCAAAACGCGGGCCAAAATGAAGGGTTGGTGCTGTGAACCCCTCCAAGGTGTGTACAATTCACTTAATAAGTATTTGATAGCTTCTAACATATCCACCGACCAAAATTCAAGTTAACCTATTCCCACACGATGAAATTTTAGACTGGTATAAATTGGAAGGAGCTGCAGATGCCAATTTAAATTTTATGAAATTCTAGATTTTCAAGTTTCCGGGTAGAAAACATTGTGGAAAAATGAAGCTATTTCTTCATTCTCCACAATGTTTTCCAAAGCTTTTATATTGAGGGGCGTTTAAAAGCGTAATTGTGTATACATGGTTTAAGTTATATATTAAAATGTTGTATTGATCTAAATTTAAATTACAAGAATGTCACCATATACAATAAGCATATTTCATTTATACCCAACAATGTGAAACAGATTTTTGTTAAACATTCATTAACAAGTTCCTTTCATTTTACAAAATAATAACAAAAAACCTTATAAATTTAACTGCAGTTTTCTCCAACGAGATCTTTCCATTCATTTATTTTTATTTTTATAAATAGGATACTTTATTAGATAAATCCCGGACATAATTTGAGTCAGTTAAACAACAAAGCTAGCTTAGTCAAGGTTTAAAGTCAGGAATAGGACGGATGAACAGGTGAACGAACGGACACACACCCTCACCGATATAACTAAGAAAGAGGACGAACGGTCGGCGCGTATGAGGGAAATTTAATGTGACTTAACTGTTCCATCGTCATTAGCACAACCCGGAAATTTTATCATCCCAAATGGTGGAGTACGATTTTAAAGAAAGCAAATTTTCTGATGTGATCAGGGTTTCGAATAAATTCTAATTTCTTTAAAAATTGTCCAGTTAAGTCGACGTTGGCAGAACAGAAAGTTGACATGAAGTCCTCCAATTGTGTAGTAATCTGAAATCCGCTTTACCCTTCAATAAATGTTCGGTAAGCACCCAACAATCTCGTAACCACAGCTTATTCAACCTGTTGTAGCGAGGTTGAGCAAGTTTACCATATGCAAATATGATTTTTGTCTCTGTGAATTCTTATTAAAATATGGAGGACATTCTTACAGGACGCGACATAACACAAATGTCAACGAAGTAATTATACGTATTACTCATTTCCATTTTCCCTCATTATTGAGTATTTGGTTAATTAAACACAAAAACACAAGTCGGTTTTTTAAATGTAAAATAGTACTTCAAGTATTCTTTCAAAATTTAAAAGACAAAGTTCGGAATGATTTTGAAATATGGTAACTATAATAGCTTGCAACGGGTTTAAGGCCACTCAGAACATATCACGCCGAGGTTCGTTTCTTCGTTTGTATATGTCAGATCTTTACGTAGATCACGTAACTTTAATAAATGATAAATTTCTACTCAACAATATGTCCCGTGATAGCTCAGTTGGTAGAGCGGAAGACTGTAGCGTTGAAATAATTGGACATCTTTAGGTCGCTGGTTCGAATCCGGCTCGCGGGATTTTCTTTTTAATGCCTCGGACTTCGTGCTTAAGTTCGTTTTAGTGAAATACCAGATCTCCTGTTAAATACGTTTTGTTTTGTGAGGACCTCTAAGATAGAATACCCGTAATGCGAAATTTTGAAACGTCTGAAATCTTTGAGTTAATTAGTACATATTGAGTTTTAGCGTATTTGTTTGAAAGGGGGGGGTGTTCACGCAACTTTAACTGTATTTCAGTCATGTCGCGGCGGCTGAAGCATCTTATCATGCAAATGAAGCATCTAATCGTGGATTCCTGGTATTTCTCACACCAGTACTACCACTACATTCTAAACGAGGCTCAAGCTGCTCATCTCACGTAGGTTTACGATTTTCTACCCTTTGGAAGGAGACGAATGTCGGAAAAGAGCCGTCGTCATAGCGCAGTTGGTAGCGCCTCGGACTGTCAATCTAGAGGTCCCGGGTTCGATCCCCGACGGCGGCACTCATCTTTTCCGACTATGTGTCTCCCAACAATGGGTCATTAATCGTAGACCTTTGTGGGATAGCAGCTTGTGGCTAGGAAGGCATGTGATGGCGGTACTGGTGTGATAAATACCAGGAATCTATTGTTAGGTGCTTCAGCCGCCGCGATATAACTAAAAGATTGTTGAAAGCGGCGTAAAACCCCATTCAAACAAACAAACGAATGTCGGAAAGGATATTTGCCACGACCGGGGATCAAACCCGAAACCCCATGTTTACGTGTCAACGCGCTGTGGCCGCATCCCTAATTGCTAGCGGGAGGTTGTAAAAAGTCGTAGTAAATACGTCATTATAGTAATAATGGTGCAACCGAACTGTAACGACGTGAACCGTGGAATTTCGACCTTGTGCCGTTGAAAAAAACACAAAAAAACACACACGCCTAAACGGCCCATACAGATTATTGCTGAAAAATGATACCGAATTAAAAGGCTACATGTTGACATAGTACTTTCTATTTTGAAAATGAGAATTGGACAGTATTTGATATGTTTAATAAGTGTTAGTGTAGAGTAAAGCAGGCTTTAAATTGAGCAATCGCTGGCCCCGCCCACTTACTCAGTTGATACGCCAACCGACGCTAACAGGTTGTCGATTTTTAAAGGCGTGATTATTTGAATTTATGGCAAGCAGCATGCAATAAAAAATGAAAAAAGTTGGTCGGCGACCTAAACGTCGTAAGTTGAATAAGGGGTCGTTACGACGTTTAAGTTGTCAAACCAACAAAAGAAAGGTTAACAAAAATGGTGACAAACGTCGGAGATCAAAACTCATTTCTAGTCTAAATAAATACTTCCATTGGTCCACTGGATATTTGACTGTCAGCCGAGATTGGTCAATAACTAGATTGTTGCGGCCTTCCACATGAATGCAAGACAAAGCGAAATAGTGGTGTATGTATTGCTTTACCGCGTTATTTGAGTCTCACCAACTTTAGGAAGCGCTCTGTTATATACATGTGAAGTTTTCGGTAGACTATTTCTTAACAATTACACCGAAAACCTGTGAAATTATTAAAATGGCAGACTTACTGATTTGAAAGATATAGACAAGCTTGCGTTCATTTCGAGCTACCGAGGTGCGTTCTTTTCGTCGAGATGAAAAATCCCGCTAAATAAGATTTTAGATACATTTTAAAGAACGATTTTTGTTATTTTAAGTGAAAATATTCGACGTCCTCAATGCTACTTGTTTTAAGCCAATACTGAGTACGCTTAAATTCCTCATTGAGAATTCTTAAGATTCTTATTTAGCCGCTTAAAAATCTTAATCTAAAGAACGATTTATCTTAATAATCTAAAAAAGAATCTTATGAATCTTGACGAAAGGAACTCACCTCTGAACATCATATAAGCGGGAGCAAGAAACCTCTAGAGCATTAACAAAGATATTGTCTTTGAGGCCCCTTTTCCTGTGTTTTAAAAGTACCTTCCTATAATTAATAGGGTTCATCCTTTTGACTAAACAATTATTCTGGCCAATTTTCTTGAAAATTGAGCCAAAATTTGGTCTCTAGAGTGTAAACGAAGACATTGTCATTAAGGCCCCTTTTCCTGTGTTTTCCAAAAGAACCTTCCCATAATCAATAGGCTTCACCTCATGCCCTAATAATTACCCTGGCCTTGTGTCATGAAGATTGGGACAAAATTGTGTCCTCTAGATTTTAAACAAAATAATTGTCATTAAGGCCCTTTTTCCTGTGTTTTCCGATAGAACCTTCCTATAATCAAAAGGGTTCATCCTCATGCCCTAATAATTACTCTGGCCTTGTTTCATGAAGATTGGGACAAAATTGTGTCCTCTAGATTTTATACAAAAGAATTGTCATTAAGGCCCTTTTTCCTGTGTTTTCCGATAGAACCTTCCTATAATCAAAAGGGTTAATCTTTATGACCTAACAATTATTCTGACCAAGTTTCATAAAGATGGAGCCAAAATTGTGGCCTCTAGAGTGTAAACAAAGAAATTATTCATTAAGGCCCCTTTCCTGTGTCTTCCAATTTAATCCTCCAATAATCGATAGGGCTCATCCTCATGATCAAACAATTATTCTGACCAAGTTTCATGAAGATAGGGACAAACTTTTGGCCTCTAGAGTGTAAACAAAGAAATTGTCATTAAGGCCCCTTTTCTGTTTTTTTCCTATAGAACCTTTCTACAATCAAAAGGGTTAATCTTTATGACCTAACAACTATTCTGACCAAGTTTCATGAAGATTGGGCCAAAATTGTGGCCTCTAGATTGTAAACAAAGAAATTGTCATTAAGGCCCCTTTTCCTGTGTCTTCCAATATAATCCTCAAATAATCGATAGGGTTCATTCTCATTATCAAACAATTATTCTGACCAAGTTTCATTAAGATTGGGACAACATTTTGGCCTCTAGAGTGTAAACAAAGAAATAGTCATTAAGGCCCCTTTTCCTGTGTTTTCGGAAAGATCCTTCTTATAATCGCTAGTGTTCATCTCTATGACCTAATAATTATTCTGGCAAAGTTTCGTGAAGATAGAGCCATATTTGTGGCTTCTAGAGTGTAAACAAAGAAATTGTCATTAAGGCCCCTTTTCCTGTGTTTTCAAAAAGAACCCTCCCATAATCTATAGGTTTCACCCTCATTACCTAACAATTATTCTGACCAAGTTTCATGAGGATTGGGTCAAAACTGTGGCCTCTAGAATGTAAACACTTCAATTGTTGACGCCGCACGACGGACGACAGACATTCAACGATCACAAAAGCTCACCATGAGCACGTTTTGCCCATGAGAGCTAAAAAGCAGAGTATTTCCATAATAGCCTACGTA
This sequence comes from Fragum fragum, assembly GCA_946902895.1. Classification (NCBI taxonomy): domain Eukaryota; kingdom Metazoa; phylum Mollusca; class Bivalvia; order Cardiida; family Cardiidae; genus Fragum; species Fragum fragum. Next base: position 21,184,928 of record OX336374.1, on the reverse strand, counting down.
GGCTTTTAATCTATTTTTAGATTAATCCGAGACAGTTGCACAGAATATACGATCATTCACCTGGTACCAATAACCGTTTGAACCCTGCATCTATTTTAGATTAAATCAAACCGACGTCATCGTTACATCGTTTAAAGGTAGGTATCGATGTTTTTTTCATGTCACAGATTTCGATTATTATTATTCCATCTCGTGTACTACTTCAATACAATATTTGAAAAGTAGTTTTGCTTTAATCAGAGGTCGTTTAACTGAATAAACAACGGTATTTCCCTAATAGCCTACGTAGGCTATTTATCTATTTTTAGATTTAGCCGAGACAGTTGCGAAGAATATTGAGTCATACAAGCGGTGCGTAAAACCGCTGGAATCCCGTATTCAGTTTGAATTCGCTAAAACAACGTCATCGGTTACGTAACCAACACGTCATCGGTAGTTATGTTCGCTAGCCGTTCTTCGATTCTGTAGAGATAAGTACAAAACTGTCAAAAGCATTAATGCGAATATAGACAATTACCACTGTTTTGCGCTGACCATTTGATTTGACATAATTTAGGTCATTGATTATCGAAAAGACGATTTCTGACTCAAATTTAAGTATGAAGCGTCCGATATAGCTTTTCTTTGGGCGATTGACAATTTTTTTCTTATCTAGGCTTCAGAAATATCGATACCTCCTTTTAAAGGGAGGTATCGATGTTTCTCAAACCTTTTTTTTAAAAAATGCAGAGTGTCGAATGATACTATCCAACGAACGATTAATACTTAAATTTGAGTCAGATATTGTGTTGGCGATAATCTTATGGGTTAAAAGTGGTTTTTTGTAGTTATACAGGAAAGGTTCATATGAATTCTAGGTTATTTATAGATATCACGGAATTTTGTTGTCGTCACCGCATGACCTCATTTGCATATGACCCTAAGTCAAGGAAAGATGACCAATTGCCTAGCGAAACAATCAACGTCCTAAATCATATCACATCAAATGGTTAGCTCTAAACTACGGTAAGTGTTTATATTCGTTATAACGCTTATGACAGTTTTGGACTGATCTTTATAGATTTTAAGACCGGCTAGCGAACATAACTCCCGATGACGTTACGATGTCGTGGGAATGATGTAATTCAAACTAAATGCGAGATTCAAACGGTTATTCGCACCAAGTGAATGACCCTTTATGGTTTGCAACTATCTCGGGTTGATCTAAAAACAGATAAATAGCCTACGTAGGCTATTAGGGAAAGACTCTATTTTTCTCTAATAAGCGACCTCTGATTTTCGAAGAACTACTTTTCAGAATATTGTAATCAAATAGTGTAGTGTATGAAAGGGAATGAAAATAATTAAAATCTGTGACATGAAAAAAACCACATCTATATCTACCTTTAATTCACATGTGTCTTCCAAATTTGTATATACTGGTCCTTTAGCCGATCTAGAAATTTCAAAAGAAAACGCTTTCCATTATGAATACTTTGAGTTTCCCAGATATACCCAAAACCACTATATATAGCTCTAATTCCAGATCTGTGACTCAGTATTTATAACCTTGTTTATCATAATGTACTAGCATTTCTTACATTTTCTAACATATCTATCTATAAACATTTTAAGTATACAAAACCAATATCATTATGTCATAGGTTCGATCTCCGGCGGCGGCACATATCCTTTCCGACATTTGTCTCTCACTAATGGGTGCATAATCGTAAACCGAAGTGGGATAGCAGCATTTACAAGCAAACCTGTGAACATTTTCAATATATTTTTTTTGTACAGTCGAACCATCAAGACTGCTTAAAATATACATCAATACTTCTTTGGCTGTTAATGCCATACTTTCCGCCATCTTATACATTGATAGAATACTTGAAAAATAAACTCCGACATAGGTGAATCCTAACTGTTACTTTTGTGAGTTGTAGAACCACTTCAGTTTTCGATAGTTGTCCACCTTTTATAACTACTTTGCTCTTATCAGTTTTAACAACCATTTCATTATTTTTACAGGAAATGCACATATTTGCTTCCCTTTGTAAGCCCTGAAAAGTATCCGAAATTATTGCTATATCGTCTGCGAACATGAGCAAAAATATTTCCATTATATCCGGATAAATTTGAGCTCCCCTCGCATTATTTTGTTATAGTAAATCGTGTTACTCATTTATGTAAAACGGAAATAGAATTGGGCTTGAATTGAGCCTTGTTTCAAACATAATTGACAGCTAAACAAATCAGTGCAAACATTTTTTTAATTTTTAAATTTGACTTATCAAAATCCACAAATACCACAGATGAATATTTACGCTTTCGACTTGTATTGCTTACTACAGAATTTAATCTTACTATAGAATCTAATATAAAAGCATTCAATAACTGTACATAAAAATGTGACGTCAGTGATGACTTTAAACTTTCGAAAGTCATTCAAACTACTAACTCGAAACGAAGATTTACGAAACCAGTCATAAGTTTAGTCATAAGCATCCGTGCATGAACAGTCAATGCCGAAGATTAGCGAAAAATTCAGGTGAAGAATCGGAGGGAAGATATGGCTTTAAAATTGAAGGTTACACTTCGGTTAAAGGTAAGTATTGATGTTTTTTCATGTCGCAGCTTTTAAGGATTCTTATTTCCTCTCAAACACTATTTAATTCAATATTCTGAAAATCATAATATTAAATTCAGAGGTCGTTTATCTGAAATAACAAGGAAATTTCCCTAATAGCTTACGTAGGCTATTCACGCGGTACGTATAACCGTTGGAATCATGTAACCAGTTTGAATTTGCTCAAACAAATGTCATCAATACGTCATTAGGAGTAATGTTCGCTAGCCGGTCTTCAATTTTGTGAAGGCCAGTCCGGAACTGCCGTAAAGGTAAATACGAATATAGACACTTACTGTAGTTTTGCCCTAATCATTTGGCGTGAAATAAACTAAGGCATTAGTTGTTTCGCTTGTCAGTTTTTTACCTTCCGTTGACTTTGGGTCATAAGCAAATGAAGTCATTTGGTGTCGACAACCGAATTCTGTGATATCTAAAATTACCTGGAATTCCGTTGAACCTTTTCTATATAACGAAAAGAGCCACTTCAGCCTATCAGATTACCGCGAAGACAATATCTGACCACATTATAACTATCAAACGTCTGTTTCAACTTATTTTTAGGCGATTGGCAATTTTTTCTTGTCCAGATTTCAGAACCATCGATACCTCCCTTTAAGTCTCATTACCACATTTTCCAAAAGGAATGTGCCAATGAGTGTAAATTGTCAACTCCATTGTTTATTCATGGACACAGAGAGATTGTCTTTTGGGCGACCAAAACGTCGTAACAAAAACTTGTCTTAAAATCTGTTTTTTCCAAGGTTATGATCGTCATAGGAGGATTCTTATTCTAGATATTGTATGATTCATCAATTTATTTGAAATGCGAGACACTATTTTGCTTGTTTAGATTCTTCTCAAATTTCCCAAAGCAGCTTACTTATCTCTACTTTTTATGGTTCAGAGAGAAACCCGGACGCCGACAACTATACCGTCTATATATAAACTACAGCTTATTCAGCTGTATAGTTTTGCGAGTACCTTAGTACCTAAAAATAATCTAATTCATTTTTTTATTAATTGTTTATTGAAAACCGTTTTCATTATTACCGTCGTTAATTTTACACGAAAAGCAATGAATTAGTTATCAGCCATGTAAATTTTTCCTTCCTTTCAATTTTTAAATCGACACGACTCAATCAATCAATCAACAGCCTCTTATACTTTGACCAATGAAACGTGGGAGAATGACGGACCGATGATTTCTATTGTTGATCCTCTCTCACCTGACTGCCTATCCGGCTATCCCAACGGGTCTGAGTCCATGGCTTTCACCGGGGTACTGGGCTGGCCCGCCTTCGACAATAGATTATTTAGAATTAAAAATATTATATATACAATTGAATGTCAGTGTTTAGCATTAGAAACGATTATCTAAATACAATTTAGATACTGATTCTGTGTATAACGATTTCGGCCGACAGTGGATTGACCCACCTTCGCAAACAATCAAGTCCGACCCATGGGAGACTTGGGGTGCATTCTTAGCTGTGATTGGTTGGTCTCTGTTAATTATCGCGAAAGTAGCTCAATCCACTTTACGGGTTGACCGTAAACTAGTCCCTGACCCACTGCCGGCCCAGGCTATTTGAAGCAAAACAGAAAAAAGTGATAATTAACACCATTACAACTGTTTTCAGGGAGGCTCTTTAACCCCACTATATCGAGAGGAAACGATTCGTAAAAGGGATCGATCCTACCTGGCCACAGCGCAACCCTGACTAAAACTCTGAAGATATTCTAAGAATGGATTCTCATGCTAAACGTCTAACATTTTATGTCGTGCCCTTGATTCGTATTGGGGGGGGGGGGTTAGACTTTTTACGATTTTGAGAGGGCGCTGGTTATATGCATCAAAGGCATGCTTCCTATGAGCTCGATTCTGTCCTGTCTGATGCTTAGGACGGAATGCCCGGATCTCGAGGGGAGAGGGGCCCTTACTCAACGCCCTCGATCCGAGAATATTCCGATACACCCAAACGCACCAGGTCCCCGACTTAAACAAGCGAGGCGCCTGGACCCGCATAGGAAAACCCAGCCCCCAACCACAGAGACGCCCGCAACGGCGTCTCAGACACACCTCGGTAATGGGAGCATATAGTTACCCACACCAGTACAGCCCGACCCACCCATATGGCACCCCAGGCGGGGACAGACAACAATGGCTTAATGTAGACGAGCCAGATGTATCGGTCCCAAGGACGTCACCGCGGACGGCCTACATCCACACATCCAGTCTTCATTCACTCTGCCATGTCCGTCGAATGTCTGTTGTCTCCCTGGCGGGAAGTACTTGCATCACACAGCCGATCGTTAAAATGTTGTTACCATAACTAATTAAATATGTAATTGTGTCCTAGAAGACTTATCAAAGAAGGGGTTGCAAAGAATTGTTTATCACTCACAGTCAGTGAACTGGCAGGCTCTGAATCCCGACCCGAAAACAATGTAGGAAAAATAAAATATAGAATTTAAAGCATTTTGAGTAGAATTTAAAAAAAAGGGCCATTATGGTCCTAAATCGCTCCCCTGAGTATGATGGCTTTATGATATATACAAAATAGCAAAAGCCCACTGTCTAATTATTTTGGAGAAGCTGTTTAAAGGTAGGTATCGATGTTTTTATCACAGATTTTAATTACTTTTATTTCGTCCCATATACTATTTGAATACAATATGCCGCAATGTATTTTTGCAAAAATTGGAGGTCGCTTATCAGAAAAAAGCAGGATATTTCCCTAATAGCCTACGTAGGCTATTAATCTACATGTATTTTTAGATCAATCCGAGACAGTTGCGAAGAATATAGGACATTCACGTGGCGCGAATAACCGTTGGAACCTTGCATTTGGTTTAAATTACATCAAACCAATGGCACCGTTACGTCATTAGGATTTATGTTCGCTAGCAGGTCTGTAAAGATCGATCCAAAACTGTCGTAAGCGTTATATAAATACTTACCGTATTTTTGCGCTTAGCCTTTCGTGTGACATGATTTAGAACATTGGCTGCTTCGCTAGTAAATTTGTTACCTTCATTTGACTTTGGGTCATATGCAAATGAGGTCATTCGATGTCGATAGCCGAATTCCATGATATCTAAAAATAACCTGGAATTCCGCTGAACCTTTCCGATATAACCAGAAAAAGCCACTTTAGGTCTATTAGATTACCACCAAGACAATACCTGACCTAACTTAAAGTATTAAATGTTCGTTTGAGTCTATTTTTCGGCACTTGGTAATTTTTTCTTATCTAGGTTTCAGAAACAACGATACCTCCCTTTAAAGATTTTCTCCTTTAATACTAAGTATATTGATGATCCCACCATATGGGGCCAATTTCCTGAATAAGGTTATACTTTGAAGTATAGACATCAATACATACCAAATATCAAATCACTAGACCTAATGTTCAGAAGTAGAAGGTTTTCAAAGATATCATTCTTTATTCCTATCTTTATAAGGGATCGCATCAGAATGCGTTGAAGTATTTTGGAAGAGGGTCAATAGCTGATGATATGTATTAGATATAAAAGCTCTAGGTCTAATCGTTTTTGAGAAGAAGACTTCCAAAGATTTCATTCTTTATTCAGTTGAAAAATTAGGCATCCAACAGAAAATGGCTAATTTTCAGAATACGTTAATTCTTTAAAGTATTTTGGTAAAGGGTCAATAGATGATCACACATACCAAATATAAAAGCTTTAGGCATTATGGTTTCGGAGAAGAGGATTTTCAAAGATTTCCTGCTTGATTCCTTTGTAAAAAGAGGGATCGCACAGAAAAGGGCTAATTTTCAGAATACTGAAATGCATTGAAGAATTTTGTTGAGGGTCAATAGGCGATGATATATACCAAACATAAAAACTTTAGTCCTTATGGTTTGGGAGAAGAAGATTTTCAAATATTTCCTTCTTTATTCCTTGGTAAAATTCTTTGAAAATTGAAAATTTTTGGTAGGGGGTCAATTGGTAATTATATGTACCAATAATCAAAGCTCTATGCCTTATAGGGAGGTATCGATGTTTCTGGAACGTTGATAAGAAAACATATCAAATCGCCTAAAAATAAGCTAAAACGGACGCTATATACTTAAATTTGAGTCGGATATTGTCTTCGCAGTAAACTGATAGGCTGAAAGGGAGGTTTCGAAGTTTCTAAAACCGAGATAAAAACAAGAGGACCATGATGGTCCTAAATTGCTCACCTGAGGCATCTGCATATTACAGTACTTTTTTGTATAAAAAAGACACAACTTGAGCAAAATAAATAAAACAAATATAAAACTTTGGGCTTTGTACAAAACAATCTAGTAATGCTTTACTATAAAAATGAATGCCTTTGGCTTTATAGTTTAATCGATTACCAAACTATCCCAGAATTTGTCACCCTCAGGGAAAAGGTTTAAAAAGCATTGTGAGAGGGAGCGACAAGCAATTTCTCCATTTCTATTTAAGAAGAATTCTTTCAATGCGATTTACGCAATTTTCAATCCCAGGAGCAGAGACATTTCTTATCCTAAGAGCTTATTTTCCTGTAACATAGTACAAAATTATTTAGTCATGCTACATACCAAATATGAATGCCCTTCACCTTATATTTCAGAAGAAGAAAACTTTTGAAGTTGCTCTAATTGGATGTTTTCCAAAATTCCATGTTTTATCCCAGGGCTAAGATTTTAGCTAACGTAGTAGAGAACCATCTGATTATGCCATATATCAAATATGAATGCCTTGGACTTTGTAGATTGGGAGGAGAAGACTGTTGAACATGGTCTAATTGAGCATTTTTACGAACTTTGGACACCCAGGGAAGGGGTGTTTTTTAACCTTGAGGCATAACTTAATCAAAATTGATAGGTAACAGCCAGGCTATGCTATACTCAAAATATAAAAGCCCTCTGACTTAAAATGAAGATTTTTTTTATCATACTCAAATTTTGCGTTTTTCCCATTTTTTTACCCCTAGTGCAGGGCCGTTTTTGGCCCATGGAGAACAACTTTTATTGATATAGTACAAAACCATCTAGTTATGCTACATACCAAATATGAATATCCTAGACCTTATAGTTTAAGAGGAGAAGTCTTTTGAAATTGCTCTTATTAAGCATTTTTCCAAACTTCAGACCTCAGGGGTGGGGACATTTTTGACATCAGATATTAAATATTTTAAAAACTTTGTTGAGAACCATATGTTTCAGCTCTATACAAAATATAAAGGCCTTTGGCCTTGTAGTCTATGAAAAAAACAACAACAAAGATGTACTAAAATTTCCCATTTTCATATACCGCGGTAACAAGACTTTTTCACGGAATGAAATTCTTTTAACAACTAAAAAAGAGCTTAATCCAATGAACATCCCTGCAAAGTAAGCTTGATTGGCCTACTGGTTAAGGAGGAGAAGATTTTTAAAGATATTTAAAGAAAAATTAAAAATTCCCATTTTCAAATGCCGCGACAACCAGAGTTTTTGACAGAATTTAATTCTTCTAAAAACTTTTGAAGAACTACACCCAAGGAACATCCCTCCAAAGTTTCAGCTTGATTGGCCTACTGCTTTAGGAGGAAAAGATTTTTAAAGATATTTAAAGAAAAATTAAAAATTCCCATTTTCTAATGCCGCAGCAACAAGAGTTTTTGACGGAATGAAATTCTTTTAACAACTTTTGAAGAACTTCACCAAAGAACATTCCCTGCAAAGTTTCAGCTTGATTGGCCTACTGGTTTAGGAGGAAAAGATTTTTAAAAAAATTTAAAGAAAAATTGAAAATTCCCATTTTCAAATGCCGCGGCAACCAGAGTTTTTGACGGAATTAAATTCTTTTAACATCTTTCGAAGAGCTTAATCCAATGAACATCCCTGCAAAGTTTCAGCTTGATTGGCCTACTGGTTTAGGAGGAAGAGTAGATTTTTAAAGATATTTAAAGAATTACTAAGATTCCCATTTTCAAATGCCGCGGCAACCAGAGTTTTTGACGGAATTAAATACTTATAACAACTTTTGAAGAACTTCACCCAAGGAAAATCCCTGCAAAATTAGCTTGATTGACCTACTGGTTTAGGAGGAGAAGATTTTTTAAGAAATTGTTGACGGACGGACAGACGTACAGACGGACGGACAACGACCGATCACAATAGCTCACCTCGCACTTTGTGCTCAGGTGAGCTAAAAATTACCAAGTGCCGAAAAATAGACTCAAACGAACATTTAAAGTTGTCTTGGTGGTAATCTCATCGACCTTAAGTGGATTTTTGTCGTTATATCAGAAAAGTTCAGCGGAACTCCAGGTTATTTTTAGATAACACGAAATTCGGCTGTCGACATCGAATGACCTCATTTGCATATGACCCAAAGTCAAATGAAGGTAACAAATTTACTAGCGAAACAGCCAACGACCTAAATCATGTCACATGAAAGGCTAAGCGCAAAACTACCGTAAGTATTTATATTCTTAATAACGCTTACGACAGTTTTGGACTAATATCTAAAGACCTGCTAGCGAACATAACTCCTGATAGCGTAACGATGACGTTAGTTTGGTGTAATTTAAACTAAATGCTATGTTCAAACTGTTATTCGCGCCACGTGAATGTCCTATATTCTTCGCAACTGTATCGGATTAATCTAAAAATAGATTAATAGCCTTCGAAGTCTTTTAGGGAAATACCCTGCTTTTAAGCTCACCTGAGCACGAAGTGCTCATGGTGAGTTATTTTGATCGTCCGTCGTGTGTCAACAATCTTAAATTGACATCTTCTCCCAAACCCGCATGGCGGATTTCAACCAAATTTGTCAGGAATGATCCTTGGGTTGTGACATTTAAAAATGCTAAAAGAATTTAAATCCGTTTAAAACTCTGGTTGCCATAGCAACAAAACTGAAATTTTAATGAAAACTTTAAAAATTGTCCCCTCCTGACACAGAAGATGTAGAGGCTTGATATTTGGCATGAAGCATTAGTGCAATGACCTCTTTCAGAATTGCTAAAATTATCATCCCCCTGGTACCCGGGGAGCGGAGACCGGGGGGATTTCATTTAAACTTTACAGAAATGTTCCTCGGGTGATGCCCTTTAAAATTTCTTAAATAATTGAAATCCGTTAAAAACCCCATTTGCCTTTGAAACAAAACTGAAATTTTAATGAAAACTTATGTTAAAGGAGGTTTTCTCCCGACCCAGTTTGTATAAGGCCTTGAAGAAAAAAGAGCCTTATCTCAGGTGAGCGCCAGGGCCACTGGCCCTCTTGTTTCTGATAAGAGATCTAAGATTTTTGCAAAATACTTTGCGGCATATTGTATTCAAATAGAGGGGAAATGTAAAAAATTAAAATCTGTGACATAAAAAAAACATCGATGTGACCTTTTTGGTTGTATAGGAAAGGTTCAGCGGAATTCCAGGTTATTTTTTGATGTCTCGGAACTAGGTTTTCGACACCGCATGACTTTAAATGCATATGACCCAAATTCAACGGTAGTTAACAAATTGACGATTGAAACAACCATTGGCCTAATTTATATCACATCAAATAGTTGGCGCAAAACTATCTAAATTTGTATTAACGCTTATGACTGTTTTAGACTGATCTTTACATAATTTAAGACCGGCTAGCGAACATAACTCCTGATGACGTATTGATGACGTATTGATGACGTTGTTTGAGCAAATTCAAACTGGATACGGGATTCCAACGGTTATACGCACCGCATGAATGACCCAATATCCTTCGCAACTATCTCGGCGATTTATAGCCTTCGTAAGCTATTAAGGAAATACCCGTGTTTATCCAGATAAACAACCTCTGATTAAGCAAAACTACTTTCAGAATATTGTAATAAAATAGTAGACGAGAGGGAATAATCAAATCAAAAATAATTTTTAAATCTGTGACGTGAAAAAAACATCGATACCTACCTTTATAGTTTAGGCGGATAAGTTTTTTTAAATAGTTGCTTACGGATGGACAGATGGGCAGACGGACGCCGGACAATTACCGATCACAATAGCTCACCTTGAGCACGTTGAGCTCATGTGAGCTAAAAAATCAAAAGAACTGAAAGTACTGAGAAGTTGGAATGCGCTGAAAGGGTCATGACTGTGGAATTCTGTTCAAATTCATTTATTACTTTCCGAGTAAGCTTGCCTCCTTTACACTAAAACCAACACTCCAATTCGTGTACATATGTGCGTGAATAACGCACTTAAACATAAATCCATATACAGACATCAAAACTAGCATTATCTTAACCCACTCCCGGACAGTGACGCTTTTAGATGACCCTCAGCTTTAGAAAACATTGTGGAAAATAAAGAAATTGCTTATTTCAAGCAATTTCTTCATTATACACAATGTTTTCTGTCCACAAATACCAGAATGTTAAAGATTTCATCATGTCGTCTGCTAATTCTTTGAATTTGGACTGATCTAAAATTTCATCGAGTTGGAATGGGTTATAAGCTCGTATCACGCACAGCAAAATTAGAATTTTCAAACATAACATTCTCTTTTTGATCAACTGTAATACGTGAACTCCTTTTAGAATCTTGAAAACGGAGAATAATAGATTATACATTAAGAAATCAATGACCTCGATGATTATTTGACCCTCAACTCGACCATACTAAACTCACGTAGATTTTCACTTCAAGTTTATGAGAATACGTGGAAATTTGCGGAAATGCGAGGAAACTTGTTTCAGGGAGATCGATTTGAAATGCCGGTTTAGACTTAGGAAAAAAATATTTAAAGCGTTGTAAGTAAAATTCAAAGAAAAAAAAGACGTTAACGTTATTGTAACGTTATTGTTTGCACATGGTAGTTTTGCCCTTTTCCTAAAATTCCTATAATATGATGAAGTTAGTATCAAATCATCGTCGGCGCCCTAGCTGAAAACTAGACGACACTTGATAAAGGTTTGATTTGTTATTGATTTAAACTTGTAAACAACGACATAATAAAGCGTACTTTTTTATTAAATAAGTACAAACCGGAAGTTGATATGTTTACATTCTAATTTTCAATATGTTCTTCTTTCGTTTTGCATCTACTTGATTTTTATTGAGTAAAATCTGTAAATCACACAGTAATCGCGTTGCTTGATGCTTACGATCCCCCTTAATCGCTCTAGAATGTTTTAAAGCACTGGGCGGCGTGATTATTGTAAAAATGCATTTGCGACCTGAGCCATATTTGTAAACATTGCCTATTTATGGTCACTTGACTACCACATGTCACTTGAGATCAGGTGATTACCAAACACGAGACGGCGAATCACAAAAAAAAAATACTGCGCTGATTATTACCTTATTTTTCAATAATTTAGAGCAAACTAAAACATCTTTAGAAGTCTCTAAACGAATTTTTATATCATCCTTTACACGTGCCATATTATTGTCTTCGGCTACAACTAACTGATTGTCAGTGGCAAGTTGAGATGAGAAGTAACCCGGGGTGTATTCATATCTAAGAGATCACGTGATATGTGTTATCAAGAAACCCGAAATGAAATTGTCTTGTGTTCACTTTGCGGTTTTGTTAAATCTAAGTTGGAATTGCTCCGCATTCCAACTTAACGAGGCCATGTGTCGACGACCGAATTTCGTGATATCTAAAAATAACCTAGAATTCCGCCGAATCTTTCCTATATAACCACAAAATCCACTTTAAGCCTATCAGGTTTCCGCAAAGATAAAATCTGAAGGCTATTGCATAGATTATGGAAGAATAAATTTTGCTATCAATTTGAGATTTTCTAATTGTTATGCTTTCAGTTCTTTTCTTGAAGGTGATTAAGTACTTTAATCATGAAAATGGCTGTACATAACTTCAAAAAATAAAGAATCAGAAATAGTACGCGTTACGAGACGCCAAATAGGTCAGCGAAGTGCCACCAGAATAGAACCTTAATTTATCGGGTAAATACGTTATATGTCGATTGCACCGAAAATTGCCTTATTTGTGATTTACAAGACGTGTCGATTGCGTTATTGGCTTCCGCTAGCGGTACAGTCGCAATCGACATCACCTGAAAACTAACGACCACGGCAGATAAATTTCGATGTTTCAAAGTAGGGCATACGGAATATAACACATTAGATTAAATTTATAGTGAATCTAGTAGATTAGCGCTAAGAAAGAATATGATTTTTATCGTGAAAATTACATTCTTAACTATTGGAAAAGCAGATAATTTTCTTATGTCTAGTTTAAATGAAAATATGTTGAAGAGCCGCTTTAACAGGGCTCTAAGAGTCTAGAAAGCTTTCTTTTGGAGAGATTTGAAGTAAAACCACGAAGTGAAAGCTTCTCTTATGAAATATAAGAATGATAAAGGGTTTCATTGAAAACCTTGGTGCAGAAGCACTTGGTAAGCTCAAAGACTCTGCTGAATCCCAAAATTATTTTGAAAAGTAAAATGTTTTCAAGTCTGAAGTTCTTAAGGGAGGTATCGATGTTTCTTAAACCAAGATAAGAAAAAGGTGTTAATTGCCCAAACATACGTACAAACGATCATTTAAAATTCAAAATGAGTTAGATTTTGTTTTCACTGTATTTCGATGAATTGAAAATGGCCTTTTATTGTTATATAGGAATGGTTCAGCGGAATGCCAGGTTATTTCTGGCCATCACGGAATTCGGTTGACGATACCACATGACCTCATTTACATATAATCCAAAATCAACTGAAGATAACAAAGAGGCAAGCGAAATAACCAACGCCCTCAATTATGTCACATCAAATGCTTTGCGCAAAACTACGATTAAGTGTGTATATTCGCATTAACTCTAACGATAGTTTTGGATTTACAGAGTTGAAAACCGACTAACGAACATAATTCCCCATGATGTCACGATGACGTTAGTTTTAGAGAATTCAAACTTAATGCTGGATAACAACGGAAATACGCAACACATGAATGTCCCGTTATTCATTTCAACTGTCTCGGCGTAATCAAAACAAGATTAACAGACTACGTAGGATATTAGGGTAATACCCTGACGACCACTGATTTTCGCAAGCTACTTTTCAGAATATTGTAATCAAATATTAGCCAGTCAAGCGAAACAAGTCGAAAATATTTCTGCCAATCAGGGAATAAAGAAAGAAGATATTTAGTTTGTATAAGAAAAAAAATCCCGCAGATCATAGCCGAAAGAACTAACGTACAATGTAGTCTTCTTTATCTTTTATTTTTCCCTGGTGAAAAAAATGAAATATTACATTTCGTCTTCATCAATTACATAAGAATCGATTAAATACACTCTAAATGCAAAGACCCTAAGAGGCTTAATCTAACACTGTTCAAACGAGGCTAACCTTACAATATACTCAACGAGATACAATAACAGTTCACACGACACATATTCGGATAACGCGGCTGTTTACTTCGTTTTCAAAATCGTTGAAGTTCTGAATTTTTAATTACCCCTTTTCAACTTTTTAAATGGGTCTCGGGTAAAATAGACCCACCTTTAAAAAGGACAAATTCAACGACAAAATATTTTGTAATTTGTAGCGTAGAAACAAAACCCGTCTTATGGGTTAGATATCCATTTGAATATCGGTATGGAAAACAATTAAATCCAAGAAAATAATAAATAGTGAGGTACGACACCCCCCCCCCCCGCAGAAAAAGTCTTTGTTGAGATAATATTGATAAAACTATTTAGTCTGTTTCAGTCCGGTTTTTGGTGTTTTATATCATGACATGAATTTGCTTTTGAATGGGGTTTAACGCCACTTTTAATATTTCAGTCATTTCGCGGCGGCTGGAGCACCTAACAACCTCGTCAATTTGGATGAACAAAAACATTTATGGATAATAAATATATTGTCTGTTACAAACAATTTCTTCATTTTCCACAATGTTTTCTTTAGCTTTTTTTCGGGGGGGCGTTAAAAATGGGTTTAATTACATAACGATAACATTTGTGAAAATCTAACGGGACACAACATGAAATGTAATTTCTGAATCAACGAAAACTTACAAGAAATAGCAATGACTAATATTCTGCAACATTTTTGTTACAGAGCGAATCAAAATTCTGGTTTGGTTGATGCTCGGAAGTATAAGGACCATCCTGTTCGAACAGTCATGGTAAAGCTAGTGTAAATCGACTGCGCAAACATCTTGGAATGAAAAATCCTTAAATTGATGTCACGACCGTTCTATAATACCTCGAAATATTTCAGTTCTGACTCCTTCATGTTGTTATTGTTAGTATTGTTGTTTATTTCCATCGGGGTGTGATTGAGTCTTTTTGGTCGGAGTGCTTAAAAAACAATGCATACTATAAATCTTGTATTAACAGATGAAATTATTTTGAATATTGGGACAACATAATATTTCACATGCATTTCAATCACGTCTTTCTTCGGACATTTTTGTTTCAAATATGACTATCGATTCAATACTATTTTTCGTAGCCTGGTACTATTTGAAAGTGTCCTGTAGTTTGAAAGGAAATCTATATGCTTTATTCGAGGAAAATAAGTCTTTAATTTATGCAGCGTATATCATTCATTCCAAAAGCATCGAAGAAGTTCAGTTTATTTATCCATTCATTCATCTATTTTCTGAACAAAAATATACATGAATTGTAGTATTGCAAGTTTAAAGGAAAGAGTGTGTATATATGTATATATACATATACAACCATATTGTTTGGAACTCGGGAGGAGTGTCAGAACTCGCTCATTCGAGGTTCGGGGTTCGATTTGTTATAAATTCCTTTTTTAACGGGGAGAAAAGAAATGAAATATAATAACTTTTTTTTCTTTTTGAAATAAGGTTTTTTCTCGAAAAGGGATACTCTATGTATAATTCTTTTAATGGTAGCCCAGGAAAATGTTGGTCTTATTGAAAATATATCACTAACACATGCTATTAACTGCACATAGTAAAGGGCATGGAGGAGTGACAGTATTCTCAAGTACCAAATTTACATAGACAATAAAATTAGACAATATAAAAGCTATCGACCATACTCCGACATCGCGAATTGCACGGGTGGTATATGCCTGCAAGGGTAGAAACAAATAGTCTTTGTCATTTTACTTCAAACCCAATATTGAAGTATGGGCCACGATTTACTTGTGCAGAATTCGTCTAAATTTCAAATATTTCTGAATGGCCTCTTTTTGCGATATTGATATCATTTATCGGGCAAATTTCAATAGTTAAGAAATCCACCCATTGATACCAAAACCAGTCAATAAGATCAGTTTTGTCTGTTCATTAAAAACACTAATCATCCGTTAAACGACTTGTTTCAGTTCACTTATTTCTCCGGCATTTCTGCATATCATGCTACGTTTATGTTGAATTTATTAATCAAATAACGATAGTTCTTTATTTTAGATCGCTTGATAAACGCAGTTCATACGAACCTAAAACAGCAGTGTGGTTAAATACGAATGAACGGTAAGGATTGATTCATGATTATATTGCCTATTAAAGGGAGGTATCGACGATTTTTTCATGTCAAAGAATTCATTTTTTTTTTTTTTATTCCTTCTCATTTATTATTTTAGTAAAAAATTCTGACAAGTAGTTTTGCTAAAATGAAAGGTCTTTTATCAAAATAAACTAGGGCATTTTCCTATTAGCCTATGTAGATTATAACGAGATATTGGCAATGAATATTTGGACATTAACGGGGTGCATGTAACCGTTGGAATCTCGCATTCAGTTTGAATTTGCTCAAATTTCAACTTCATCAGGAGTTATATTCACTAGCTAATTTTCAATTATGTAAAGATCAGTTTATAAATGTCGTAGGAATTAATATATATTAAGAACCTTACTGAAGTTTTTCGTTGATCACATGATCTGACATGAATAGTTCTCATTGTCACTTTGCTTTCTTCTGTTGAATTTGGGTCATATGCAAATGATGGCATGCGGTGTCGACAGCCCAATACCGTCATTTTGGAAAATATGGCTTTCCGCTGAACCTTCCCTAGATAACCACAAAAAGCCGCTAAAGCCTGTTAGATTACCGAACGGGTTAAATCTAATTCATACATTAGTATTAAATGTTCGTTAGAGTTTTTTTATGACGGTTTTTTTGTGTTGTTGTTGTTACCTCTTTTGCTCCACTGGCTGAAAGTCAGAGAGCTATTGGCATGAAGTGGTGTCCGTCGTGCGTGCGGTCGTCCGTCCGTCCGCCCGTAAACTTTTCCTTTGAAAATCTTCTCCTCAGAAAGTACTAAACAGATTCCAACCAAATTTCACAGAAATGATCCTCGGTTGACCCTATACCAGATTCCTTCAGAGAGTTTTGATCGGACGAAAAACATGGCTTTGGAGGGGCTAATTTCCATACATACTGGTTGAATACATGGCTATTAAGGTGGTGGGTTATGTCCATATATGATATACAGTGAAATTTTACATAATGAATATTAAATAACTTGACTTTTGTAAAAACAATGAAAAGTTTGAAACAGTTCTGTAGAACTAATTCAAAGATTTCTATGACTTATATTCATTTTCCTTATATTCTGTTTATTTGAATTCATGCAAAATTTTGCTCAATCAGTACACTCATCCCTTTGGAGCGATACAGGGCCTCTAGTTTTTATCTGAGTTTCAGATACATCGATACCTCCCTTTAATAAGTGATCGACTTTATATCCTTTTAACTATAATAGAGGACACAATTGGTGTTTGTCGTCATGTGTGTACGACGTAACCATGGTTACAAATGTATGTAGGAATCCATGTATTCAACCTCGTATGTCGTCGAAGTAACTCTAAAACCTCGTTATTACAGCTTGAATCGAGCTGTTGCTAAGAGGTTACGAAGATATGCTTTCTCAACCGTTTCCGTTATTGTAAAAGAGCGAAAAACTCTTTGTTTAAAAAGGCTCATAAAAGAATCCTTTGTGATGGAAGAAAAATAACCTGATTTTTACTACATTTAAAATCTATTTGTTTTTCCGTTGAAAAGATTGACACATATCGAAAAAGAGAGGTATAACATATGAGTTAACTTCAACTAAGAACTAGTTATCACGCGCTAGACTTCAGTTTCAATGGTCCCCGGTTCGATCATCGAGTCTTTCTAGTGAGATGTTGGATCATCCGCTTCACGAGCCTTTCTAGTGATATGCTGCTCCGTGTCACCTTAGCTGGTAAGTTAACAAACAGCCGTTATATTGTATTTCAATTATTTCACCTAAAATTAAAGCGAAGGGTTGAGTTAACCTTCATAATAAGACCCCGGTGGTATATATTTTATTGACCGATATATTGGAATTAAATTGCGGTCGTAATGGATGTGTGACTAGATTAATTCTGTGCTTTAAATTATAACTGATGTTGGTTTTTTATTGTAGACATTCAACCAGCTTCTAGATGATGTAGTGTGTAGTATCTCTCTCTCTCTCTCTCTCTCTCTCTCTCTCTCTCTCTCTCTCTCTCTCTCTCTCTCTCTCTCTCTCTCTCTCTCTCTCTCTCTCTCTCTCTCTCTCTCTCTCTCTCTCTCTCTCTCTCCCTCTCTCTCTCTCTCTCCTCTCTCTCTCTCTCTCTCTCTCTCTCTCTCTCTCTCTGTGTGTGTGTCTCTCTCACACTCACACTCTGTCTCTCTCTCTCAATCTGTTTATTCATCTATCTATATTTTTATTTTCATCATAATTATTGAAGTTATTGCAGATGTTATTTTTATTTTTCTCGGCACATATACATGTACAATATACATTCTACATATAGATCCACATGCTAAGAAAGCCATGTGATTTGGCATCATATTCTTGCAACTTTGTATTTAGTCAGTCCCAAATTTTACACCTTCTAAACAATTTGCCAAACCAAAAACACTCAAATGGTACCGATTTAAGGTATCGAAATGTAGAAAATATTACGGCCATTTTCCATTTACAATATCTTCTATCTTTGTTTTTATATCATAGACCCTTAATATTAGCTAAAAGATTGTCAAATTAATATCACAGTGTTTTATGCGTTTCTCGTAATGTTTTTTTTTTTTTTTTTTTTTTTTTTTTTTATTTCATTCTTGGAGGAACTTGATTTACAACAAAGACGCATTTTAAAATGCCACAATGAAGTTATTTCAATTTTTTCTATTGAATTCAATTCTTCATGAAGATTGAATATAACACCAGTGACATCATACGTTGCAAATCATAAATTACATTTTTTGTCTAGTGGGGAAATATAGGTACCAGCACTACTCCTGTGTAAAAATATGTCACAAACTTTTTCTTCTTGGCACTAAACAATTTTTCTAAAACGCATGCCTATAGTTTAAAAGCGTTTCCTGTGTCACCAGTCTTTCAATTTGGACCAGTCAACAAAATTCAAGGGTTAACGTGTATACGGGATTTATTACATCATATCAATTTTACGAATATTTCTATACTAAACACCAATCTAACAGAAATCTTCTTCGTCAATAAGTTAACATTGATAGACATCTGAAAAAAAAGTTCTGACAGAGTCACTGCTCTGTTTAGAGACTGGTTAATTACACTCTATAGGTCATTAAACTTTTAAACATTATTTGTAAACTAGTTTATGAGATCGTCATATTTTACCATTGCCGATTTGCCTATATTGCTTAGTGAATGGCCAATATCGATTACAATCTACACTTTGTTATGTGTGTTTTCGACCTAGATCTTGGTGTATTCTTTATCTGTTGCACGTTGACTGGTATATAGTTGTGATATCGAAAACGTCATTTTTAGAAAGATGATTTCAGTACAGACCGAGCCAATGGAATCGTTTGAGTCAATTAAAAAGAAGATGCATTGAAAACCATTTGTTCAAAACGAGATATTTTCAAAGAACATTTCGTGAAGGATTTGATCTTTTCTGAATATGTCCAATTAAATTAATAACCGTTATAATTTTGCTTCGCGTCATTAAAGAATCGACCATTTGTCTAAAACAAAATCAAATGGCTGTTATCTCATTCTATCATCATGTGTTTGTGGTACTGGTGTGTTAAATGCCAGTATTCAATAGTTAGGTTCTCCAGTCGCCGCGATATGACTGAATTACTGTTAAAGTGTCGTTTAACCCCATTCAATCAATCATTTTATCGTAATTCATTGCCGAGTTCAGTAAAACACAACTTAATAAAAGATACAATGTGGCAATCGGAGCCGCGACAATTAGAATAGTGTCGGTTTATATGCAAATACGTGGAATGCGGAAAATGAGCTGGTTTAGACTCTAATTTGGGTTTTCTGTGAAATTATGAAGAGAAGTAAATTATGAGCAGAATTCAAAGCGAAAAAAGTTGATGGTTATCGAATTTTCAAACGAGCGGTGAAAATGCATACTTTCATGATCTAAATGTAAATATAACTTGATCTAAGCAATTCGGTCGCTTACTGACTATATGTTAACTCATTGCCAGACGACAAAATTCAAAGATGTTACAGACGACAATTTGTACTTTATGAAGATTTAAATAATTTATCTTTTGAAGTAGAAAACATTGTAGACAATGAAGAAATTGCTTGAAACAAGCAATTTCTTCATTTCTAGATTGTTTTCTAAAGCTTTTTTTCCCTTGGGGCTTCAAAAGCGCCATTGTGTGGGAATATGTTAATTGCTTTACCGATATATTTGAAAACTTCTTTTATCCAGATACGAACTGTGGTTTGCAACGTTTCAGCGAGGAGGATTATAGACAAAGTATAATAATTGATCAGTGAAAGTTTGTAACCTCGTCAAAAAGAGAAACACCCACAGATAATAGCGGAAGTAATACCATAAACAACAACAACAAAAATGGAGATACTCGATGACGTGGTGTTAGTTATAGAAGGGAAGGAGTTAAAGACGAATTCAGCACTATTGGCTCATAACTCACCAACGTTTGCCAAAATGATAGCCGAGGCACGACAAAATGGCGACGGTGGTGCAGATAGTCTCTATGATTCGAGATCTAGAAGTGGTAAAACGCCGCGATGTGTTGAACTCAATGTCTTGAGGGTCGAGGTTCCCAACGAAAGATACTCTGACATAAAACTGCTGATTCAGACTTTACAACATTACGACTCGAGGCAGGAAAAACTAACAGGTATATCATTGATTACAAAATATTGAGAAATAATATTTTTCCCGGCTATCAAGTAAGTTCTTCAAGTTACATTATTTAGATTCTTAGGGAAGGGGGTTACAGAAAGAGGTACAATAACCATTACGTGTACGTTCAGGTAAACTTGTATTAAGCGACCACTCAAGGGACCGCCTAGACTGGCCGCTTACGGGAAACGGTCGCTTGATACACTTTTTCGTGATATCTATAATTAATATGATTGTTTATGTAAAAAAAAATTGTCGATCTTTACTTAATCCTATGTTGTTTGAACAGCAGTGAAATTGTTCTAGTGTCTTCAAACAATAAATGACATAATAACGACCCCTTATTTGAGGTCGCTTCATAAAAATGGTTGCTTAACAGAGACGGGTCGCTTGAGCAAGACTGGCTGTTTATTTCAAATTTAATAGAAAAAAGTAAAGAGGGTCGACAATGGTTACAATATACCGATAACTGTGTTCGTTAACAATAAAACTTTATTTGAAATCAATACTGTATTCACAACAATCATGTTATGAATTTAACTTTTTTTACAATTTATCTCGCTCTCCTGTTCTGAGATTGGTGGATTATTCCATCATTCCGTTCAACAAATACTTCAGAAAAAGATCTGAAATTAAAACAAAATAAATAAATAAACATATGCTGAAGTAAAATCCGTATCTGGCATGCATGCACATTTTGCGGACATTGACCCTTGGTCGACATTATTCCGTATTCACAGATGGTCTCTTTCTACTATCTTGTTTCAGAAATCCACATGATATATAAGAACAATCTTCTGGCGCCTGTCGTTAAGTCGTTCATTATTTCGAAGTCAATATTTGTCTAGGTCATTTTAAGGGACGGCCAAAATGTTGTCTGTCAAAAGAATGGTCACTTAATACGCTTATTGTGACATAGAGGATAGTGCGGTTTGACTGCTAACAATAATTATTGCAGGGTTCTTACTTAGTCCTCAGTTGATGGAGCTAATTAGAAACGTCTCAATGAGAAGATTCGAATAAATTCACCAACATTCATCGTCCAATTATGAAGATCCTCTATTAAAAGGGAATTTTGATGCTGGTCGCTAAATGAAGTTGTCACGATATAGAGGTGGTTGCTTGAGCAAGATTGACTCAACAATTAACCAATCGAGGATGTCAATCAAAGAACCAATTGACCAATAAAACCATTCATTTAGTCCGGAAAGGAGTTTTGCACTCCAAAATTACCACCGTTTTTGTAAACCTTTTTTATTGAATTGACAACTTAAACGTCGTAACTACAGCTTATTTAAGCTGCAGTTACAACATTGAAGCTGCCGACCAACCATTATACCCTTTTGCTACATGCTACTGGTCATAAATTTTTTAATAAAATTCCTTTTAAAGTCCTGTCAGGGTCATTGAACGCGGGCGACGGAGTTAGTGGGCGGAGCTAGCGATTGGTTTGATTCTGAACGTTTTGAAAATTGACATTGAGGTTAAGATTGCACTGCAGTTAGATTTTCCAACATGTTCGGAAAGTCAAATAGTTAAAACGGCTCTTGCATAAATTTTGTCGGAAAACTTTAGCTCCCAATTTTCAAATTTCTAACTTAATACTTTTAGACATTTGGTTAGATGGCGATTAAGCTGATTTTATAATGAAAATGACAGTTTGTAACTTTAAAAAAGGGGAGAAAAGAAGAAAACATTTTCGCGTTACGAGACACCTTAGAGTCAGTGAAGTACAACCCGAATGGAATCGGCATTCATCAGGTAAATGCGTTAACTATCGATCGCAACGAAATAAGCCTTATTAGTGGTTTCCATGACGTGTTAGCTATGTCACATGCTTCCGCTAGCAATATAGTCGTGATCGATGATTAGTGTTCTAGTGTGTTCAAACAATAAATGACATAATAACGACCCCTTATTTGAGGTCGCTTCATAAAAACAGAGACGGGTCCGATGATTCAAGTAGGGCACAGAGAATATATTGCAATGATTTACATTTAAAGTGAATTTAGTCGATTTAACACGAAGCAAGAATATTTATCGTGAAAATGATATCAATGACTATTGGAAAAGCTGATGATTTTCCGATGCCAAATTTTCATGAAAATTTGTTCGAGAGCCGCTTTCAGGTACTGTATTATATGAAAACTTGTCGTTAATAAGTTTGATAATGCTTAGACAATTACAGACATTTTACATTGATACAAGTTCAACATGTATCTTAAAAGTCTTGTTTCTACCAACCAATATTTCAGGTGATAAGGCACTGAAGATTGTTCCGTTGGCGAAACAGTTCCGTATGAAGAAGTTGAGAAGAACATGCGAAGATGCTATGATAGACACCGTTAGAAGGAAGCACGAAAGCGTAACAGATCAGCCAGTTCAACACATTGATATATTTGAATATCTTACTGCAGCGGATGATTACAAACTATATCAAGTTAAACAAACTTGTGTTGAACTTCTTTCCCAAAACTACTCCGCTTCCAACAGAGAATCTGTAGTCAAAGATAAACATCTTTCTGATAAAAGTAAAACTGAAATTCTAAATTTGATGTGTGAAAGGATGTCAAATGACTACGACAAAAAACTCCAAGCTATAAGACATGAAATGGAAGGAAGGTGTAAAGAGATTGAAAAGAAACGAGAAGAATCGATGAAGGTCATTCAAGAATGGAAAGAAGATCTTGGGCGGGAAGTCGACGAAGTTATCTCCGAAACCAAAAAGACACATGATAAACTTAAAGAAGACTTTATTCAAAAACAAATAATGGATAGCATAACAGAGCAAATCCAGGCATGTGTTAATTCAATGAATCATTATGCTGAGAATCTTAAGTCGGATCTTGATGAAGTGGTCCAACAGTTGGTGCAAAAAGACATAGAAGAAGACAGAATACCACCGGAGGACTTTTGGGAGAAAGTGAGTTACGTGCACGGAAAGGCATTTAAGGGAATAAATAGTTTACCAGATCTATATGCTGCATCTATAAAAAGGGCGTTGTTATATTGCGGAATCGAAAATCTCGATACTAGCGTAAAAGAGAGTAAGAAACTGCAAGAGAACTATGAGAGTCTGTCAGTTGATCTTGCAGCCACCATGAAGAGGATGTATGTGGCCGAAGCCAATTATCAGGCAGAAGTAATCAAGCACGAGAATACCAAGGTACAGCTGATGCGGTTCGAAAAACGGGACCACAAGGTCAACACGTGGATCAAATGGGCCAAACCAGTCACTAACAGTGGTGACACATGCATGTGCTTTAGACATTTTAGAAAACGTCAAGTAAAACAATCATAGATATTTACATAGATGCTACAACGGTCATGAAATACCGACTTAATTAAAGACTCTATCGCCCTCGAAAGGAAAAAAAATCTCACTGAAAGAAAACACAATATTTGTAAAATTGTTTACCGACCCCTCTATCAATAACTTTAGAATAGGTCACAAGCCTGCCATGAAAAGTTTTGCCGATCAGTAAACGAAAATAAATTATTTTATTATAGAAAAATAGAATAATTTTGAAATTTATGGTCTTTTTATGTTCGACAAATAGTACCGGCAAGTCAAGCACATAGAGGAATCGGTCAACACTTAGAAAATCTGATGAAGAGAAGAATTTGGACTTTGCTTTTAAAGGGAGTAATCGATGTTTCTGAAACTTAAATAAAGAAAAATACCAAGTGTCTTAAGATACGCTCAAACGAACATTTAATACTTAGATTTGATTCAGATATTGTCTTGTCGGTAATTTAAAGGGGGGTATCAATGTTTCTAAAACCTAGATAATAAGAAAAAATACCAAATGCCGAAAAATAGACTCAAACGAACATTTGATATTCAAGTTAGGTCAGGTATTGTCTTAGTGGTAATCTAATAGACCTAAAGTGGCTTTTTGTAGTTAAATCGGAAAGGTTCAGCGGAATCCCAGGTTTATTTTTAGTTATCACTAAATTCGGCTGTCGACATCGAATGACCTCATTTGCATATGACCCAAAGTCAAATGAAGGTAACAAATTTACTAGCGAAACAGCCAACGTCCTAAATCAAGTCACACGAAAGGCTAACGCAAAACTACGGTAAGTGTCTATATTCGTAATAACGCTTACGATAGTTTTGTACTGATTTTTACAGACCGGCTAGCGAACATTACATCTGATGACGTAACGATGACGTTGGTTTGATGTAATTTAAACTAAATGCGGTTATTCGCGCCGCGTGAATGTCCTATATTCTTCGCAACTGTCTCGGATTAATCTAAAAATAGATTAATAGCCTACGTAGGCTATTAAGGAAATACCCAGCTTTTTTCTGATAAGCGACCTCAGGTTTTTGCAAAACTACGTTAGGGCATATTGTATTCAAATAGTATATGAGAGGAAAGAAAAATAATTAAAAACAGTGACATGAAAAAAACATCGATACCTACCTTTAAGGGGTTTTTATGGTTAGCGGAATTCCAGGTTATTTATAGATATTACGGAATTCGGTTGTCGACATCACATGACCTCATTTGCATATGACCCAAAGCCAACGGAATGTGACGGATTGACAAGCGAAACAACCAACGTCATAAATCATGTCACATAAAATCGTAAGCGGCTAAACTAAGGTAAGTGTTTATATTCGTAATAACGCTTACACTGTTTTGGACTGATCTTTACAGAATTAAAGATCGGCTAGCGAACATAACTCCTGATGACGTATTGATGACGTTGGTTTGATGTAATTCAAACCCCAACGGTTATTACACCTTGTGAGTTTGCTTAAAGGGAGGTATCGATGTTTCTGAAACCTAGATAAGAAAAATTTGCCAATCTCCTAAAACTACTCGAAAACGGAGGTTCAATAATTAAAATTCAGTCAGATATTGTCTTCACAGTAATCTGATAGCCTAAAGTGGCTTCTGATGGTTATATAGAAAATGTTCAGCGGAATTCCAGGTTACTTTTACATATCACGAAATTCAGTCGTCGACACCGCATGACCTCATTTGCATACGACCCAAAGCCAACGGAAGGTTACAAATTGCAAAGCAAGACTACCAACGTCCCAAATTATGTCGCATCAAATGGTTAGCGCAAACTGGGGTAAGTATCTTTTTTCGTATCAACGCTTACGACAGTTTTCAACTGAACATTAAACAATTCAAGACCAGCTAGCGAACATAACCCCTGAAGACGTAACGATGACGTAGGTATGAGTAAATTCAAACTGAACGCAGGATTCCAACGGTAATAAGCAGCCAGTGAATGGCCCAATATTCATTGCAACTGCTTCGGCTTTATCTAAAAACAGCCTACGTAGGCTATTAGGGGTCCCTATACCCCGGTTTATTCTGATAAACGACCTCTTATTTTCGCAAAACTATTTTTCAGAATATTTTATTGAAATAGTATATGAAAGGGAATAAGAATAACTGAAATCTGTGACATGAAAAAAAGACATAGATACCTACCTTTAATCTGAAAATAGATTAATAGCCTACGTAGGCTGTTAGGGAAACTCTGATAAGCGACATCTGATTTCAACAAAACTGCTTTTCAGAATGTTGTATTCAATTAGTATATGAGGGGGAATAAAAATAATTAAAATCTGTGACATGAAAAAAACATCGATACCTACCTTTAACCGTGCGAGATAACCCATTTAGTGAGACAATGTCCAAGCAGAGTTATAACTCGTTACTCTGAATGAACCGGAGTGTCAGAGATTATAAGCGGGACTGGTCACGTTCATATAGCTGTTGGATACTTTTGATGACAAGAGTGATATACCAATCTGACGGGTCGCAATTAAGGAATTGATCGAGTAATTCACTTACTTTTTACTCAAACATATATGTGAAGCTTCTTGTCAGTTTGGCGACTTAAACGTCGTTACTACAGCTTATTCGGGGTATATTTGCGACGTTTAGGTCGTGGGCAAATTATTTTGAATGATTAACAGCAATGACCTACTGTCCGCTGTTAATGCCCCTAAGGAAAACATAGTGGGAAACGCAGAACATGCCTGTAATAGACATATTCTTCATTTCTCCCCGTCTTTTCTTCTTAGAAAGACAAAAAATTCAAAACCCCATCGACTTGATGTCGTCTGACTGGAATATTTGAATTGGACGAGCCTGAAATTTTGCCCAGTCGTGAATTAGTTAAAAGGCTTTTTTGCTTGAATGGGGTTTTACGCCGCTTTCAATAATCTTTCAGTTATATCGCGGCGGCTGGAGCACCTAACAATGGAATCCTATTATTTCTCACACCAGTACTACAATTACACCCTTTACTAGCCTCCAGCTGCTATCCCACATAGGTCTACGATTATCGACCCATTGGTGAGAGACAATAAGTCGGAAAGGATGAGTGCCGCCGTCGGGGATCGAGTTAAAAGGCACTCGGTGTGATGACAGTTCTTGCATCATATGATTATATCTAGTTTCCATCCACTTAGTTGCATTTCGAATTATATGTTTTGCCTATGTGGTGGGCAGTGTTTTGAAATGAAATCAAACAGCCTTTTTATTTTACTAGTTCTTTTAATATGTGAAGAAGATATTAAAATCCATGTACAGAAAAATACATGTGAAAGAGGGACACACCGACAAAAATATAGTTAAAAGATTCGGAAAATCTGAAAATCAAAGTAACATGTTGTCAGAGGGCAATAAAATGTCATAACTACAACTTTATTTAAGCTGTAATTACGATATATTGCTCATCAACTGACGTATATTTCAAAAACGAGTTCATTTTCGCCCCCGCCCCCCCGGAAAAAATTTCTTGATCTGCGAGCGGGGAAAGCTTTTTGTACCGGTCACAGTCTGTAAAAACCTGTGTCATCTTCGACCTGGCGTATACAAACCTATTCCTCCACTCTAACGCTGTTTGACCCCTCACCCGAAAAAAAATCTTCCTCATCCACAATGTTTTCAAATTAAAAAAAAAAGATCTTCATCAAAAATTGTTATCTTCAAAGCCCTTCAACTTGGACCAGTCAAAAACTCCATCCTCTAGTAATTGGAGTACAACGCTGATATCTGACGAAGAAAGTATACAAATGTCACGGTCTTCAAACAAGGTCAATATCATATGACTCATAGGTCAAGTGCATAATTCCGAAATTTCAAGGCAACAACCCTCTTACAATACGTTCTTATTTTATTTACAATTTCAAATGTAAAAAAAAATTACTCGGTTTTCTTTAACATACGTCCCAAAATGAAATCAGTTGATATATCTGATGGAAAAGAAAAGGTTGTATTTCATGAGACTGAAAGTCTGTTTATGTCTTACTTTTCATAACCAGGAAGCTCACCTATAAATGGACTTTGCTGAGATTAATTACAAGGAAGCGGCATACACAAAATATTCTCTATTTATGTAAGGGAGATAAAAATACTTTTCTTTATCGACGAAAAGTGTTCGGTACTCCCCCTTACCTGATCTAAACATATTCAACCACAGTAAAGGACTTAATCAAAGCCATTTAGACTGCAAATTAAAAGAAGTTGCAGACGACAATTCAAAGTTTATGAAATTTCAGATTTATTCCAAATATCAGGGTAGAAAAAATGCGGAATAGGAAGAATTTGCTTGTTGCACAACGTTTTCCAAATTTTTCTTTATTTTATTTTTATGCTTCGGGGAGGGGGGGGGGGGGGGGTCAATAAACGTCATTGTGTGGTAATATGTTAAATCGATCTAACTTTTATTCGATGAAACAGTGAATTATTAAATATAGCGATACAAAGTCCCCTACCGGCTGTGTGTGTGTGCGTGTGTGTATATATATATATCTAGAGAGATATATTTTGGGTTGTAAGGGGGCTCCTTCAAAGTCTTACAGTTGTAACCGACTTTAGGTGCAATTCTCAAAAAAAAACACAAAAAAAAACATAGTTATCCCTTTTTGTTGTTTATGCCCAATACCTAAATGCGGACTCATATTACAAAATCAGCTAACTACCTACAGGCGTTAAGCAAACAGTATTTAAAATCAATTGACCGTACTGACAAACAGACTGAGAAACGGACGGACGAAGTACAAACCTCACGTCCCCTTCGAAAAATATAAAGGTTCGATCCGCACTTTTCCACTAGTTTAAAGTTTGTTTTATTCTCCTTTAAGATTTTCTTAGATTTTAGTGTCCGTTTTCGACAAAACGCAAACACGCATAGAACGTGTGGGTTGTTTGTCTTGCACTTTGTTTCTTTCTGTTGATTCTGGGTCTTATGCAAATGAGGTCATGACACATCAGTAAATATGGTATTCAAATAGTATTCGAGAGGGAATAAAGTTTAATAAAATTTGTGACATAAAAAACTAGAGGCGCATGAGCGCCTAAATCGCTCCACAGGACTGATTGTACTATTTAAGCAAATAAAGTTTTCAGGAATTTAATATAAACCGAATCATATTCATCATATGTGGCAAATCAATCTGGTGAAAATCTTTTAATATTTCAAACTTTTCATTGTTTTACAAAAGTCAATTCTTTTACTAAGTCAGGTGAAAAGGGTATTAACGGATTTTCAAAAAAATTACTGCATACCATTAATGGACATAAGCCATGGTCATAAAAGTCATGTGAGTTTCCAGGGAATCATACCAGTGAAATCTGGTTTAGCTCTATCATCTGGTTTCTGAGAAAAATATGTTCAAAGCTTTCACCATATATTAGCACCGTCCATTGTTTTTCATCCGATCATTTTTTTTTTCTTCTTCTTCTTCTTCTTGGAGGAATCTAATAAAAGGCCACACACCATGAAAAAGGGGCAGGGGTTTACGTAGGCTTTTAATCTATTTTTAGATTACTACGAGACAGTGGGACATATAAACGTGGGAATATCTAATCAGTTTGAAATCGCTCTTAGGAACATCGTCGTGACAATACCAGGGCCCGAGGTTATAAAACTTTTTTTGTACTCAACTGAAAATTTACTCAAACTTCAAGTTAGAATTACAGTTTTATTTTGATTTTAATTGTACAATAACTTTTATAAAAAAAATACAAATATGATATATTATTTCAAGGCATTTGTCATAGCATTTGGATCTTTAATTTCAATTCAAAATTTTAGTAGATTCTCAATTGAGTAAGAAAAAGGGTTTTATAATCTCGGGCACAGGAGTTATGTTCGCTAGTCGGTTTTTAGTGTTATAAAGATCAGTCTGAAACTGAAACTGTTATGAATACAGGCATTTATCGAAGTTTTGCGCTAACCACCTGACCTAATTCAGGACGGTAGTTGTTTCGCTTGTGCCTCCGTTATTTTCTGCTCATTTAGGTCATATGCAAATAAGGTCATGTGGTGCTAACAACCGAATGTCATGATTTTTAAAAATAACGTTGATTTCCACGGAACCTTTGCTCGATAACAACAAAAAGACACCTTAAACCCTACCATGAAGACAACATCAGACTCAAATTTATGTATCAAACGTTCGTTTGAGCATATTTTGGGGCAATTGGAATACATTTTATTTCAACTACTAAATACAACTTTTTTTTATCTCGTCTGAGAATCTAGATGGAATCGTTCCGCTTTCGAGATCAATGGTTGGTATTTACTCGATTCGACAACTGGAAATTAAATGCAACGTTGATTTCTTTCAGGCAAGCCATTTGGACGACATTTGGGCGATCACAATAGCGGATCCTGAACAACTTGTTGTCAGTTAGTTTACAAGAAATGTGACACCACGATAATTTCACCCGATTCTACGATCATATGACGGAAATTTATTCTTTACAAAATCTCTTGTTGCATAGTAATCCACATTAAAATCAAGGTAGCCGTTGTATTCGTCCACCGATCTATTGTAAATTAGTTCTTGCATACAAATTAATACTTCGGGGTGATAGTTGATATAAACTTTGTTGGCAAATAATTCTTCACGAGTCGCCAACAATGACAAGTCTTTAGCACCGAAGATACAGATATCTCTTACAAACTTTCCGCTGCAGTGGCTTTCCGTATTCCAGTTCTTTAACCGACCCAAAAATGGATTTGTGTCGTTAGTTGTTTTTGCCTCCCCTGTAAAAGGAAGACATTTCAGTTTCGTAAGAATAGTATCTTCAAAATGTTATTGTTGCATAAATCTATATCTAAAGATATCAGACATATCGATGGATCAGCGCGAAACAGTTGAAACTGCCTATAAACATATAGGCAGTTACAAATGTTTCACGCTTATCCATCAAAATATGTGTGTGGTTTGGTTTTTGTTGTTGTTTGTTTTTGGATATTTTTTTCTGTATCCGAATAACGTGCGTTTGAAAAGTTGATTAGTGCGAAGACCGACTTGCGTCTACGCTCGGATATAGTTTTATAGTTGATAGGCTATAACAACACGGTCAACAATGTTTGGATTAAGAAACGGATCTTGCAAACATTATGAAAGCTCTCGATTTTTAAATTTCTAACCGTATTGCATTCAGACATTTGGGAGAAGGCGATATGGTGACTTTGTAATGAAAATGCCTGTTCACAACTTTTGAAAAAGATAGAAAAGGAGCAAAAATAGTTCGTGTTACGATACGCCAAATAAGTCGACAAAGTGCAACCCAGATTGGGCCAGAATTCACTGGGTAAATACGTTATTTGTCGATTGCACAAAAAAGATACCTTATTTGTGGTTTCAATGGTGTACCATTTACGACATTTGCTTTCGCTAGCAATTCAATCGTTAACCGAAGACAAACGACCTCATCCGCAAAATTCCGATGTTTCAAAGAAGGGCATGGGGACTATATTACATTAAATTATATTTATAGTGAATGTAGTAGATTTAACACGCAGACAGAATATTGATCGTCAAATGACATTAATAGCTTTTGGGAAAAAAAGACAAGTTTTCTATTCATAAGATTCTGTTCAACAGCAGCTTTAAAGATTTTTTTATTGTTAACAAGTGTAATTAATCTGCAGTGAATGGACAAATGGTATCGGTACTAGTAAGTCATTTTACCTATTCCCACACAAAGACAAGTGGGAAAACATTGTGTAAAATGAAGAAATTGCTTGTTGCATTTTCCACTATGTAATCTACCCAGAAATATGAACGAAATTAGATTTCATAAACGTTCGTCTGCTACTCCTTTCAAATTGAAGCAGTCTAAAATTTTGTCGTCTTGTAATGGGTAAAATTGTTATGATAGATTTTAATACTATGAAATGATTGTCTTATGTAGACCGCCTTATTTAGACAAATAGATTGAACACACAAGACTTGGAAATATGTTTTTATATGTATAAACGAAAAGTTTACTCATGAAGGAGCCTGGTGCGGCAAGATTTTCGTTATAGTTCAAAGTTGAGAAGAAAATTTCGTCTGGAATAACAACGTTCTTCGACCATTCCAGTATTTCAATTGCCGTCTCGTTATGCAGGAGAAAATCCACAAAATCTCGGGACAACGTTACGTGCAGGGCTCCCTTTCTGGGTATAACCCCCGAGGGAAGGGCACTTGATCTTGAGAGTCTGTCCGGGGATAACCTGTAAGTAGATGTGACATTACGAAGATGAATGTAAGTTAAGAGGTTTTCGTTCACAATTCTATCTGTTAGCTTCGATTTACTTGATAATTTAATGAACTGGTATTTAATATTATTTGTTTGCTTTTATTGGTTCGTTTGATCTCCCCTCGTTCCAGGCACATAGGTAATGTGCGCACCTGCTTTATAGCGTAAATGGTATTTTAGTTATTAACTCTTCAAAAAAAAATCATTAATGACGTATGTATATCTTAATTGTAAAACCAACGTATTCCCGTAAGTCGATAGATCGTCCAAACGCTCACAATGCATTAAGAATGGACCTATCGCGGCTATCAATAAAAGAATTAATTGGCCAGTCAAATCTTTCAATCCTTGAATTTTCGACACATGTCGACATTTTTCATTTTTATGCTTCGGCTTATTCAGGCTTTAGTTACAACGTGCAAGTCTCAAATGAACCATTTTATTTGATTTATATCAGCTGGCCAAAATTTGTGCAAGATAACGTAGTTTGATATCGAAGTAGAACTTCCTGTCGGAGTTCGGTGGGTGTAACCTGCGATCTAACAATTGTTCAAGTCCAGAATGAGGTTCGTGTATTTCTAACCTTTTCTGTTCATTTGTAGTTATTTATTTCCTTTTCCTCGTAGTCTTCAGTTACATTTGACTGGCCACTCTAAAGAAATGTGAAAACAAAAATGCTTGATTAACAACTTGATAGTCTATATCGCTAGTGTGGAGTGTGTATTTCCTTATTTACCCATTCGATGACAGATCATCCAAACGGTAACGAGTAAATACATGTGCACAATGTGTCTTCAAGAGAAGACAATGACCTTCTGAGCCTTGCTAAGATTTTTACCGAAAAATTTAAGCATTCAGGTGGAATGAATATAGGCATACAACTATCTAACGTATATGATTTATATATCAATATTGTATTAAAAACTAAAATGTATATTTTCTTTTAGCAACAGGTAATATTAATGTATCATTTCTTTAAGAAAAAATGTTAGTCAATTTATTGTAGAAACAATACATTACCGAACAGCTTCTACGTTATTCGACCCGTTATACGACGTCAATATTTTTACAAGCTCGTAGTTAGTTCGTAGTGGAATTTCTTGACCAGTAAGATTTATGAAGTATCTCCATTTCACTGTCTTAGACCACAGTTCATTTAAACAGATTATTTCAGGCTCTAGCACACTAAACTCTCCCCATGTCACGTCAACAGACCGTGACGTCAAAAATACGTTACTGAAACAACCGGTTATTGTCTCTACTTGTTCTCTGAAAGATTTCGTAGACTTTTCATCAATGTGTAAACAGTAAATATTCTGAGGTCTGTAAATTGACTTGAGAAGGGCCTCAAACTGTGCTGCATCTTTGTATAGAATTAAACTATATGCAATCGGAAATGACGCTTCTATTCTTGTTAGCGTTGACGTTACGTATCCTGAATTTGAGATATAATTATTACAAGACACACGTGCAACTCCAAGTCTCTTATGAAAGTTTTGTTTCATTTGTAGTGTTAACTGTGATTGCCGTTCGGGCGATATTTCAGCATTGTCAACAAAAAGGCTTGCGCAGTCAACACCGGTATTTCGAGTCTGAACGAATGGCCACTCAATTCTTGTGCTAATTCTATTTGGTATCGAGTATAATTCTAGACGTTCACCATATCTCCTATGTGTAGCATTCCCTCTCTTATGGTGTTGCGGTAGTCGGAGCGATTTCCACAAATAATAACTGGATAAGTCTTTAGATTCATTGAATGTATTTGTTACAATGGTTCTTCGTTTTATCTCTCGGTGATCTTTCTGTAACCTAATCAGTTGATAATTGTCGCTTTGTTTATAGTATAGAAATAGCCATCCGCTAAATGACAGTAGAATGACTGCTGTTACAAGCCTTAGTAGTCTCCTGAACATAGTCGACAGTAACTTAATCTTCGGTTCCTAGACCTATAATATAGAAAAGATATGATACAGTAAGGTGGTTTGCGTTCTTCAGTGTATGTCATTCCTTCATTTAGTCCATTATTTTGTCGAGAGTATTAACTCTAAAATTATAAGAACCATGGAAAATATAGTGTTTTGAAAGATCTTATTTAAAAAGGAGTTATTAACAAACTGCATTTAACTGCACGCATCTTGTTTTGATTGCATGTAATCTTGTTTTGTCCAGAGTATATCCTCAAAACCTGAAACTTCTTGGGCGTATGGAATCGTCTGGGAAAATTGTAACGCCTAATTATGAAATACTAAGTCTGGAATTGGTATAATTCTGGACGTCTTCATTTTAGAGAATACCCATTCTATTGATTTACACTATTAAGTCTTGTCAGAAACGTGAAATCAAACATGAAAAAATCACTTCTGGGGTTTTCTTTGAGGAATAGCAGTACACAAGGATCTAAATAAATGCCGGCTAATTTTGGAGAGCTTTACCATACTGTATTCCGAACATACTTTTCCAAGAAAGAATCGCAGCTAACACAAATCTCCTTAGGTCATCGATAGAACGCGTAGTAAAAAATAATGACATTTATTACATGTACTATATTATGTGTACTTGTATTTAATCAGTAATTGTGCTTCTTATTTTATACGGGTAATTGTTCTCTTGAAAGTGTCACTTACGAGTTAATCACGAAAGAAGATCTGAGCTAGAACAAGTATACATAATATGAAAGAACTGAAAGTACTGTGGGGACGTTTTTGATATCGGTTCACTTATATTACCTTTCCAAATACCGGTTACCTAGACACTAACTTGGTACGCTGAGGACGCGTCTTATGAATTCATTTTACCTGTTATTGATTGTCTCAACTAAAAGATATGGCATAAGGACATTCTAGGATACTGCAGGTATTCTTTATTTGCTACGCTACACTGTCGATGTTTCAAAGCTACCCCGGGATATCAGAGGATGGCATAAAGACGCCGTTTCTGGAAACTGGGATATTTTTCGTGTCGGGCTTCAAAATCAAAACTGTAGGATTGACAAAATAGCTTGTTGTTGACTCGGGTAACACTTCAGCGTTCTGATAAAGTATACTTAAGATCAACGATTTTTGCTTTTTGAAGACTAATATTCTGTTCGGTGAATAGAACTAATGACAGAAAAGAAAATAACAAATCTGAGTTATTCAGAACCTCGTTATCGCAAAAGTGTCATGAATTTGAACCTGGCCTTACCTGTTCGTACTATTTACTCCGTTAGAAAGATTGTACCACGGGTAGCTGTTCAAACGTTAGTGGGGGGTGTAAATGATCGGTTAACGTGCCATTAAGTTATTTAGAAACGTCAGTCACGTCTTTCTTAAAATTCTAATAATTTAATTGTTAGTATCGTCTATCAAAAACGAGCGATCTGATTAGTCGAAAAATTTAATTCATACTTCCATGAACAAAATTTTGAGTACTCAGTGATTTTGTATGCTTCCGCACAAATTAGTTCACTACAAAAAGGTATCAAAATTTGTTAAGTTGTTGCATTTTTCGCTCGATGCTATTAAATTATAAGAAATGAAGATAATATTTTTTGTTTTCATGGAGGTATGAACCGAAAAACCTAATCACACAATGTATGAATCCGCTTCGCGTATTCATACAGTGTGATTAGGTTTTTCGGTTCATACCTCCATGAAAACAAAAAATATTATCTTCATCTCTTAAGTAAAAAGCGATAGTAGGTAACGCAATAGAGCGAAGAATCTGTACATACACTAATCCTCCTAAGCCCAAAACAGAACACCTGGTAAAATACAAGACCTGAAAATAGGTATTTGTTAGATCCCATAATAGACCCAACTGTGAAACTACTTCACGTTCGGATTTCAAAAAAGCAATGTCCTGTGCGATGGTGTTATACACGGGGCAGAACCAGGTGGACCTTTTACCTGTCGTTTATCCTTATACTAACATCTGTCTTTTGGGAGTGTAACTCTCTTTGGCATCGGGTAGAGACGATAAATAAACAAATATATCATATCTAAGCTTTGACAAATAGTATAAAGTAAAAACGGCAAAGCAAAACACACACCCACTATTTCGCTGTGGCTGCAGCTGCTAAAGAGGCTCTTGCACAAATCTTTGACTGTAATACTTTCAGATATTTCAAAGGAGATGATTCTGCTGATTTTGTAATGAAAAAAAAATACTGTTCATAATTTGAATAATGGGGATATTGTCATGAGCTTATCTATTATACTTTCAAAGATTTCCACGAACACTATTTAAGTCAGAAAAAGGGCAATTACTCTAAAAAGTAATGTAGAGTTATGGTTTTTGTGCACTGCACTTCCCTTTGATGAGATCTATCCGCACATAATGTTTCGTGATAATACCTGTTATACTTTCGGAGTTATGCTACGGACAAAATTCAATATGAAACTTCTGAAACTTTTTCCTACCAAGTACTAAATCTATATAGCTGTTTCTGTGAGTTTTTCCTACCCAGGACTCAGTTTTTATCGCTATTTCAATGAGATTTTCGAACCCAGAACTCAATTTATATCGCTCTTTCAGTGAGATTTTCCTACCCATGGGACTATTTCAGTAACTTTTACCCCATTCCATTATTCCCTGAAACCATTCTCATTTCGGTGTATCATCTTACCGGCAATTTATATGTTTATAATGAAAAACTAATGCTAAATGTTTTAATTTTTTTGAAATGACCTTATTTTCGAAGTTACAATGTTTAATAAGTCGGAGGAGGTATCATAAACGACCTCCAGTTTCTTGATCGTCTAATCATCTTTAAATTGGCGGAGAAAGAAAACAATACTCGTGAGTAACGATGTGATATTTATACAATAATACTCGATCCTTATTTTGCAGTTTTTACTTCAGTAAATTTCTTCCGCTAGATTAACTTCTCAATTTGTTGTCTCCCCATAATGGGTTTGTGGTTTTATAAATCATAAGTATGTAAATTACGAATTATACACATTGTCTTTCAAAATTTCTTCACGAAACGAACACTTTTATTCATAACCAAAGCACAGTTGTGGAAAATGAAAACGTTGTGCCAAGAAAACTTAGCGCATAAAAAGAAAGAAGCGATAACAGTAATTCTAAGGATATTGACAGGATTTTTTCGCACCCCGCGAATAGAGTAGATTCTGGCCAGACTGCGCAAAACTTGCTTAGGCTGGTAGCTGTTGAATCCATGTTTTGTATGATTTATGGCAATTCTACCTTATTGTGATTACGTGTGTAGGTCCAAATCTCATTGAAAACAAATAAGGTTCATTTGTATTGAATAATTCAGTAGATATATAGGTTTGTTGTACTCTGTAATGATTAAATGAATAAAACCATTTGAGTGGCGCAGTACTACATTTCGCGATAAGATGATTTCGGGGCTTGTTGTGTAGGAGGATTCTCTAACGCCATCTTAGGAACTGCTGATATAAATATCTAGGGCTTTAACCTTTTACACTTTCTACATCTTTGCGATTGTTTGTTCAACCTCCTGCTCGGCAAAAATTCTTTTCCACGTTTGATAAAATTTATCTCGACATTTGTTATTTATCTTTCAACATAAGGTAAATGATAAGTAGCGCTCATAGGAAAAAGTTAGCTCGGATTGTACAGGTGGGAGAAATGACAGGAAGTCATGGGTAGGTGCGTCAGTCGCCATCATACAAATTAAATACTATTGAAAGTTGTGTAGTTCCCCCTACAAGCAACTGATCCCTCGTCTTTCTTGTAGCGTTTTCCTGTAAATTATAGATCCTTTCTTGTAGCGTTTTCCTGTAAATTATAGATCGGTGTAAATCCTACTATTAATCTAGATATTTTGATTGGCATTTTATCGATTACTTACAAAATTTGTTGATATTTGGATGGCCGCTGTCATTCAAAAATCGATTCGCCAATCAAATCGTTAACTTCAAATGGAAGTAAACTTTGATCATCGATATCCATGTAAGAGATGTTTTGTTGTTGTTGTTGTTGTTTGTTTGTTTTTGTTTGTTTGTTTGTTTTTGTTTGTTTTGTTTTGGGTTTTTTGTATTGTTTGTTTTGATTTGGGTTTTTTTTGTTGTTTTTTTTTTGTTTGGCGACTTAAGCGTCGTAACTACAGCTTTATTAAGCTAGTTACTGAGTTTAGGTCGCCAAACCAACGGTTTGCCTTGCATTTTATACTCCTGGTACATGTATAATATATTACAAAATAATGTCGTTTAAGAGCGTGGCAAACGATCAATCAATTGTTCTGTGTTACGTTACAGATTCGAACAAACTAGGCAACATGAAATATCACAGTGGAAGTGGAGTTGAATAATAATAGAAAATTATCAAAGCAAAAATACTTCTGTCTAAAGCCCATAATTAACTCATATCCAAGTAAAAACATTTGAGCCTAAAGATGTGAAGAAAAGAAAATGTTAATGAAAAATTATTTCTCATTCGCTACAAAGCCTTACAGTCAATGGTACGAACTTTATATATACAAGCTCGTTTATTTTATGTCTAAATTTTTGTTTTTTATTATATTTCGTTTTAACATTTATTATGATTTTATCTAGTCTATAATTGTATTGTCTAACTCTGGGTTTACTAAACCATCGTGTTATTCTTTGCGTTTTTTAAAGTGACTTAATAGAAAATAAATAAACTAAAATTATGAAAGAAGACAAAAGATTACCTGGATCGCAATACTGAAAGGACCTGAAGATGTTTATGAAACAATCTATTAAAATGTCGCCTAATGATATGTCGTAGACAACTTTTATTTTGACGAGATAATTCATCAAAGTCAAATTCACAATATACGGAACCATCGCTGGGTCCATTTTGAAGGTGACAGAAATTTTATACTGGGTACGTTTCAAAGAAGTAAAACAACTGGAGTTTTGTTTGCTTGCCTCCGCCAGTCTGTATATACTCGTCAGGACAACTACGTCTATTGTTGTAGGTAGACCAGAAAATAATATGGCAAGGTTGTCCTTTATTAGGCGATTATTTTCAAAGTTTCAAGATCACAATTTGTTCAGTTGTGATCTTGAATGTTTGAAAGTAATCTAGTGAGACAGAACGATTATGTTAGTTATGGTCTGGACTCGATTCGAGTTAGACTTACATGAACAAAGTTGTTAATGACGCATTGTCTTCTGATGAAGGTTAACCTTGTTAAACTATCTTCCTTTTCAGGTCCATCTAAACCAGTAGACATAATGGTCCTGATAAGCACGGAGTACTTGAGACAAGCACACGATGAACGGTGATTGTCTTACATACCGCAAGTGGTCAAGGAGAAATGGCGTAACTGTAGAAACAGTGTTGTGGGAGAAGTAAGAGTTTCTCTCAGATTTTCCACTACATTTACAGCTTTTCTTCCTGGTATTATATTGACCCGTTACAATTTCGAATGCATCGAAATTTGCCTGTTTGTGGTTTGGTTCCATGACGTATCAAGTGCGTCATTGACTTACGCCAGCAGTTCAGTCGTTATCGACATTAGCCGAAGAATAACGACCTCATCCGATGAATTCCGGTGTTTCAAAGTCGGGCATAGGAAATATATGAAATTAAATCAAACATATTGTTAATTTAGTTAATTTAACTCGAAGAAAACATATTCATCGAGAAAAAGACATTAATAAATATATGAAAAGCAGATTGATTTTTTTCTAAATCAAATTTTCATGAAAATCTGTTCAACAGCTACTTTAAAGAACCTCACACTGTCCGGTCCAGTAACAACTTGCCGTCTTCAATCTGTGTAACCGGTACTTACGATAAATTAACGAAAACATACCATGATTAAACGTTGCCCGTTGTCTAGAGAGGCAAACTCGTGACTACATAGTAGGCCCAGCCTCGCGACTTGCCTTGTGTAAGATATTTCAGAATCCTGTCTAGAAATGACGGATCGCCGACCAAGAGATCGGTTAGTCAATGAATTCATTTATTTAGACCTGGAGGGAACTTTGAAACCTGAATCTAATTTTAGATTTCTTTTGTTGGTTTAGCGAGTTTAAGTTTATTGTAGCTGAGGTTACGTTCTTATGGATGCCAACGCCGATTACCATATCTTTGACAAAACAATATCTTTTATTACCCGAAATGAATTGTATTGTTGGAGGTCAAATGCTCTGACTAGCGGTCCGTCCATTGGCAATGCCCAGGAAGCTGATGAAAACATTTTTCGTCGCGATATAATCGGGAGATCATTAAAAGTGGTTTTAAACCTCTCCTAAAATGGTGGTTTTAAACCTCTCCTAAAATGAATAAGATATGATCGATCTGTCATTGCATGAGATATATGTTTCGCCATTCTAAATGATCATATTTCAAATTTGAAAGATCAAAGTTACCTCAACATTATCCCATAAAATTCAATTTTTTGACCCCCTCCAAGAAAAAAGCTTTGGGAAACATTGTGGAATATGAACAGATTGCTTGTTACAAGCAATTTCTTCATCATCTACATCGTTTTCTATCGCAATAGAAAAGGATGTGGATAACCTGTATCTGAAAAATCTTTGAATTCGTACCAGTCTAAATTTTCGTCGTCTGGTAATGGCTTTATTGATAAACAGGTTTTCCTTCAATCGGTTTCTTTCTGTCTAAAATCAATAATTTTCATCCAAACTCGAACATCTATGACATGCGGAAATTTCCTACCCCTTTCGGACTGCGTGCATGTTCCGTCGTCATCATTCATATCCCTTTTCCATATAATCCCGCTTTTTGACGCCCCCTAAATAAGAGGCTTGAGAAATCATTGAGGAAAATAAAGAAATTTGTTGTAATTAACAGTTTCTTCATTTTTTTTTTTTTTTTTTATCTTTTCTACTCAGACAGTTTAAGATTTTTTAACACTTTACTGATTTCAAGTTTTAGACCTGTCGAAATTTTTAAGGTTTTGCGAAAATTCAAGTGGATTTGACTTGAATAATGGTCATTCAATAACGTAGAAAATATCGTGGATAAAGAAGAAATTGCTCACAAGATCCATTTTTTATCATTTTTCCGCAACGTTTTCTTAAGTTA
This sequence comes from Fragum fragum, assembly GCA_946902895.1. Lineage (NCBI taxonomy): Eukaryota > Metazoa > Mollusca > Bivalvia > Cardiida > Cardiidae > Fragum > Fragum fragum. The sequence continues at coordinate 21,143,731 of OX336374.1, read as the reverse complement.
AAACACGCGGGAACATAAAAACCAGGGATTGAAGAGGAAATGGATAGATTTCATCAACTTGAAATTGTCTTAGAGTGGTCTAAAATTTTGCCACCAAGGAAAGGGGTATTGGGAAAAAGTTCCATACACAGTAGTTACGTAAATATCGGTTCTGTAACCGACTTTTTGGGGTAAAAATCGTAAACATAGAATACTTTCTTAAATAATTAGATGAATTGTAAAAGATCAGTTTTTAGCCTGCTTGACGCTAACAACTAGGATTCCTTTCAATCTCCATACTCATGTATAAAGTCATATCGAGGTCATCTTTTTATAAAGTATCTTTTTAGACCGGTCCAGAGTCAAAGAAACTGAAGACGATATTTTTTAGAGGGTGGAATTTTAAAATTACTTGGTTTTATTATATATATATTTTTTTTCCTCTTTTTTTTTGGGGGGGGGGGGTTGATGTAAAACTTTGTGGGTAATGAAAAAAATTGTTTGTAACAAACAAATTTCTTCATTTTCCGCAATGTTTTCAACAGCTTTGGGAGTGGTAGAACGCGGGGTTGTGCGAGTAGACAAATAGAACTTTCGCCGCATTTTGTACGACGAGATGAAAAACCCAACGGCAAAGACAAACAAAATTTATATTATGCAAAAAGGGTAATGAGGTTAAGAGGTATAAAATGATAATAGCAAAGACACGACCTCATACGATATATTACAGATTATAACTTACTCCTATATGCGCAGATCTTTCCTTTATCGGATAAACAATTGACGGATCCTTGACCCCACTCACCTTCCTCTGACAGGGAATTGAACTCATACATCAAACGGCGTAGAATCGCAAATTTTATAGAAAAAGTACTTGCGGACGACACATTTTTAGCTTATGAATTTTTAAAGATTGTTTGTCGATCGGGGGTAGAAAACATTGTCGATGATGAAGGAATCGCTTGTCAAAAGCAATATGTTCTATTTCCACAATGTTTTCAGCAGCTTTTTCATATCAGGGAGCTTCAGATAGGTTGTTGTGTGGGAATAGTTTGAATACCTGTATAATAATTCTGAGTGTAATTCCTTTATTATTTTTTTAGATACTTTTCGCTCATCTTGTGTTTAAAAAACAAAATGGAAGAATGTCTGATGGTTGTTAAGAAACTGGAATTAATTTAGGTGCCTAACACAAGGTCGAATACGAAAAGCCTCGATGATTACCAAATCAACTGATTGACCTCAATTTAAAGTGATATGGCCCGTTAACCCTTTCCTATTCTATCCCTGGTTTTTACGTCGAGGTGATTTTATACCCGAGAATACATTGTAGAAAAAGAAGAAATTGTCTGTCTTATTCCACAACATTTTCTTCCCTACTGAATGTTTATTTTTCCACTTTCAATGTTTGTCTGCAGAACCTTTGAATTTGGAAATGTCTAAAATTTTGCTAAACCGGAAAGGGTTAAATTACGCTTTGCGTTGCCATGTGCGAATCCATTTTCCCTTAAGATGGTTAATACAGCCTGGACACAGCCGACTTGCGACATTTTCAATGTCCACAATTTGCTACATGTATTTTGATTTCTAGATTTTCCAAATTTTATAACCAAATGTTTGCCGAAATTCGGGGCGGGTTGGACATCGACCCCTTCCTTCCCTCTAGATCTGGGTATGTTTTTTCCCACGTATTATTAATTATACATTGTCTTTCCTAAGAGGTATTTCTTCACTTTTAAACTCATTCTAATGGCAAATATTATTTCCGACCTTTGTCTGTGCATAATCGTAAACCTGATTGAGATAAGCAGAGTCTCGGAAACGATGTAGTAGTAGTGCTGGTGTGAGGAAGGCCAAGAATCCATGGTAAGGTGATCCAACCTCCGCGAAATGACCGAAATACTACTGAAACTGTCGTTTTATCCAATTCAAAACGAACACAAACTTTCTGCACCAAAACGATATCCGTTGGTTACTAGGGGTTACATTTCGACCTTGTCGTTACAATTAAGACTTTTAAAATCTTCAAAATGTGATGGACTACAAAAAAAAAATTTAGTCGTTTATCACATGGCTGAAGTTTGACCGGTCAACTATCGACCGACTCTGATAAGCTTAATTTGTACACAAACAAATTAACTCTTGCAAACAATTATAAACTTTGACCTTTAATCACTCCGACACTCTTTCTATATGGAAATAGATGGGCGAGAATCCATTCTATCTTAGCATCCTACTATTTTGTTATCTATATTTGGTGATCCCATTACAAAACCTTAAAATCCTAGACGCGTTCCAAATTGAAAGCCTCACAGATAACAATTTAAAGTGTATTGAACTCGATAAATTAGAAAAAAGAAAGGTAGGATAGAAATCATAATGAGAAATGGGCCAATAAGTCATTTCTCCTTTTCTCACAATGTTTTCAAGTTATTTTTAGTAAGCGCGTAAAACGTGGGATTGTGTTGGAATGGGTTGAACGGCTCTTTGAGCACAAAAGCTCTTTAAGTGTTAGGCCTATGGAGATTAGGGCATAGTCATTTCTTTCTCATATATAATGTTCTTTTACAAGTCAAACGTGTGCATAATTTTAAGCATAACATTCAGCGGATTGAAAATCAGAATATGTTGTTGATTTTATTGATATTTAAACACAACTTTTATTCCATTCCCACTAAATGATGCTTTTGAAAGCCCCTCAAAATCATTCTTGAAAAAAATAAGAAACGTAGGAACTGCTTGTAACAAGCTAATTATTCATTATCCACGGTGTTTTCTACCCTAAAATGTACAAAAATCCAAAGTTTCGACTAGTGAAAATTGTAATCTGCAACACCTTTGAACTTGGACAAGTCAAAAATTTCGTGTATTGGGAATGGGTTAAATCTTGCCAATAAGTTCTCCCCGTATAGGCAATGACACTTTATTCATCATTTGTCTATTGGTGCGATGTCCCATGTCAGAATGACTTTTTTCTTTATTGTCTTATATATGAAGGAATGTCGACTAAACTAGGGATCAAAGTCACTGTCGAAGGATCGGTTGACTCTTGTCTTACCATATTACCTAACAGGTTCTACAGTTATATCATTATCTTTTTCCTTTCCATTGGTGGAATAGCTCGGAAACGAATCGCATTTACAGTAAATCTCGTGTTTAGCGACCACTCAAGGAACGATAAAAAGTGGTCGCTAAAAGCCACATCTTCCAGCAAAACACACAACAGAATTAATCAGAAAACCATACTCCAGACTCAAAAGCATAAATTTAGTTCTAACAGTCCAATCTTTATACATTTGAAACTTGCTGTTATTTGTATGACCAGAAACTGTTAAGTTTACGCAAATAAAATATTGTTTATTGTCATGAATTAACATGACGATTGAAATTATAAGATCAAAATATTTCTACTCGGTAAGCCTACAATGCATGAAATGAATTGAGTCCATTCACAGTTATGATGTCAGTGATGACGTTTTAACTTTCGCTAGCCACTAGGTCAAGGAGATGAACGAAATCCTCCGTAAAGTTTAGTCATCAGCACCTGTTCATATAACTGTCAATGACGAAGATTTCCGGTGGAGAATCGGGTGCATTCGTCTCAATCACAAAATGTAAACAAACACGAATCGAATCGACAAGAAAATCACAAGAGAGCTTCACTCATCCCCTCCTTTTGCATATTGATATTTAGACTGCTATTGTTTTCTTTAGTGACAAAACACAAATGAAGGTTTGATTCGATTGCATACATTTAAATATCTGACTGGGTTCTCGCTTAAGATTCTAATGAATTCTAACAATAAAGAATTTAGTTATGTTTTTACTTTTAAACAAAGTGCCTTCGCTTTTTTAGCGCTTTTGCGTTAAAACGGGATTCCGATAATGGTGACTTAACGCACATGGTCGCTAAATAGAATTGGTAGCTGGAGCAAGATCAAATGTAGTTTCCAAGGTGTTCAGATTAAAGGGCGGATTCCATAGACGAGTGAAATGTTTTATTGGGTAGCATTAAATCAAGACAAGAGGCTTTTGACCTAATCTCATACAGCAAAGAAAGCCAATAAATCAATACAAAATCTATTAATTCAGACTCTTTGGCAATTTCTCTTGTTATATATATATATATATATATATATATATATATATATATATATTTTTTTTTTTTTTTTTTTTTTTTTGGCATTGTCGAACAAAAACTCTTCCATGAGTATGGCGATATAGCAACAACAACAACAAAACCTTTATATCGTGTAATATAAACTTTTAAAAACGTCAACCAAATAAGGAATGCAAGCTTAGGGGTAGTTTTATGGAATTATAAATGTGTGCAAGAGAACAAAAAAATTCGTACCACATGTTTTTTTCCCTCGAATAATATTACAGGCTTGGTAGGCAATTGGACAATGTTTCTGTTTTGTTCCACATCCACCAATTTTAGTCAAATAAGTACCCGATTGGCGGGGTTATACCTACCAACGGACAGAAACTGCTTCCCGTAAAAACCGCTTTGATAAATGTTTTGTAATACAATATGGAAAACGGAGAAATTGCTTGTTACAAGCAATTTCTTCATATTTTTTTACCAAAAGAGCAAGAGCATATTAATGTTCTTCAAATTCTTTGCAGTCTGTGTAAAACCCGAAATAAAGAACAAAATGGGGAAAAGCGCTTTCCATTGCTTCAAAATGTGTATTAAAAAACTCCTTACCTTCCCGACAAGCCTTCCGTAGTATCCGAATACTGTAAGTGAGTAAACTACAATATGACCAGCTGATAAATTCCTAGTGTGATATCACGAAATATTTCAACTCTTCACGAAACAACAATAATTTGGGCCGGTCCAAATTAAATAGAGCCGAAGGATCGCCGTTGTCAATCAATAAGTCGATTGACCAACCAGATCATTCATTTAGAGTTTAACTGAATGGTGAACTGCAGTATTTATGCCAAGCAGGTTCCTGCTTTGGTGACTTAAACTGGATCTTAACCCTTGTCATGCTGTATAAATTACCTTCCCGATATGCTGTAAAATCAAAGGGCTGAAAGCACAGATAGGACTTTTTGAAAAATCAATATTTCTTCTAGTAATCAACTTCATAAACAACTCTGGCAGGAAAAGTACAAGCAGAAGGTGTAGACCAAGATCAGACTGCACTTATGTGCAGGCTGATCTTAGTCTACACCTCCTGCCAAAACCGGAATATTCCTGGTTCAGCATGACAAAGGTTAAAATCATCAAATAAGTAAATGACTTTTGTTTTATACCCATGACCATATTTTTTTCAAACATATAGCGTTTAACATGTCACTAAATCTTCCATGTCGGATGTCTGTTGATGTGTGTCAGCGATCCATCATTAGCGATCGACAATTAAAGATAGGGTGTAAGTTGAATTATTTACATCTTATGGGGGTAGATTATACCGTGTGACCTATTTTATTTCCGGTTAAAAATTGTTGAAGTTTTAGGAGGGAAAACAGTGCAACAAAAAATGAACATCTAAAATTTGGCGGATTGCGAATCAGACGACACAAGCTTCGGGTTCATACTGATCAAAAATTTATTCTATGGAATTATACTTCGGAAAACGTCATGGTAAAAGGAGAAATAGCTTGCTTCAAAAAGATTCTGCTTGTACTACGGTGTTGTTTGAATAAAAAGTTCGGTTTTATTATTTTACATCTTTTAATTCAAATTGAATACCGTAATGCTTTCCGATTAATAAATTGAGATCCTTCTTTACCAACGAAATTCTAGAATTATACATTTTATACATCACCGAAAAATAGCACTTTAACGGTATGTTGCGCAAAGGGAAATGTCTTGTTTTCACTACAGGTTTTAACGATTAAACCCATTCCCACATAATCCCTCCTTTTTACGCCCATGGAAAAATAATTTTCGGAAAACATTGTGAAAAGTGAAGAAGTTGCTTGTATCAAGCAATTTCTTCATTATCCACAATGTTTTCTATCCAAAAATGACGAAAACATCTAAAAATACATCAACTTGAAATTGTCGTCTGTAGCTTCTTTCAATTTGGACCGGTCTAACAACTTGTTGTGTGGGAATAGATTAAGAATGTAGAAGTAAAAGCTTGTAGCTGTTGAAAAAAAAAAAAACAAAAAAAAAAAAACGCACACCCATACACACACACAAAACAACGCTCCACTTACAAGAATATAAAACATTATGTAGGCGTTAATTAAAGAATAAACAACCGAAAATATTTCGATGTTATTTGACGGCGTCATTTGAATTATTTCGCTTATCTATGTATAAGTGACCATGTTTACATTCTGGTAGAGCCTGTACTATAATCATAAAATATTAAGGAAGCCCACATGACACAGAATCGCTCACTTCGATAAGTCGAATTAAAATATGTAAGTAAGTAATTGAATAAAAGTAACACTATATTAACCCTTTCCTGTTTTAATTTTTTTTAGACCTGTCCAAATTCAAAGGTTTTGCAGACGAAAATTTAAAGTGGATTTAATTAGAAAAATAATCATTCAGTCGGGTAGAAAATATTGTGGAAAAAGAAGAAATTGCTTGTTACAAGCAATTTCTTCTTTTCCCACAATATTTTCTCAAGTATAAAATCACAAGGACGTAAAAACCAGTGATTGTACAGGAAAGGGTTAAAGGTCAAGACTGCAGTCCTAAGTAAATTGATAATCTAGTGTGATGGTTTCGTGGGGGGGGGGGGTTAATTGTGGTTGTAATAGACAAAGTCGATCCATTTAGGGATGAGGATCCTTTCATCTGAATATAATTGCAATACTTCAAAATAGAGTGTTTTCATTGGCCCAAATCGTATCACGTGATCAAACCAATTGCACTTTATACCTCGATAAAAGACAGAACTATTTTCGTCAACAATAGAAACAAAACAAGGTCAGGGATTTCCGATATTAGGAATTCCCTTCCAAGAAATACCAAACTTGTTTTGTTACTATTTATAGTCATCACCCTTTGAATTTCGATTTCCTCGAATTCCTTTATACTTCCATGGATTTTCAATAAATAGATAAACAAATAGTGTCCTTATAACAATTATAATGTTCGTTTTAAACATAAAGATTTCGAAAAACTCACCTTTATAATCCGTAAATCCGAGATGTCGAATCGGCTTCGCCACATCAGCATGCATCGTGTCCATGTGGTAGGTTTATATTTCTTGTCTATTACAAAGCATTTATTCATAATTCTAACTGTTATCGACCCAGATATCATAATTTACAGAGTTTAAAGTTAGTAATTGCTCATAATAATTCCAAATAAATCCAACGAATGTTCGAATTTCCATTTCAAAAAACCCAAGCGACGAAATAAAATGTCCGCCGTTAAAACGACTCAAGCGATAAATTGTGTCAATGTATCTATACGCCTGTCAAAGAAAAAGTAACTCCGCCCACAGTTCGTTTATTTGTTTTTATTTTCATCTCTCTATCCGTTTCGGATTTGAAAATAGACGTATTGCAATTATATGGGCCGAGTGTATTTTTCACTGCGTTTATTGGAGTATAAAGTGCAATTGCCTTAGCACATGGCTTAAACATAACGCCCTACGGGCGTTATTTGCCAGGTGCTAAGGCAATTGCACTTTATACTACAATAAACGCAGTGAAAAATACACTCATCCCTATATGATTCGTCTAAGACCTTTGCAGTTTGCGCGTTTCACTAGAAAAGTTTTCAACTCGGGACCCGTTTTCTTTATTTTATTTTTTGTTATCTACAGAGTGATTTAGACAAATAGCAAAATAGTGACAAGCACTCTCTTCATAAATATCTCTATAAAAATTATGACCCTTAATTAATGCCATATCTGCCATCCAAGGAAGGAAAAAAAGTTTAAACAATCTGTCGTTTATTTGTTCACTAAGCAAACAGGGGCTTTCTTGATACCAATATGCAAAAGGAGGGTATGAGAGAAGTTTTCTGGAATTCAAATCTTCGGTGTTCACTGATGTCATAGTTTTAGGTAAACAAGCCTTAAGGCTTAGATTGTGGTGGGTCACAATTTTAAAAAAATCGAAATTTATCATATTCCTAGCTATGAAATCTTGGTATTTTCTAGTGTAATAAATTTTGATATCATCACGAGAATAAGAGTGACGTCCCTTGTGACAGGTCGTACAATTTTCAGCAGAAGAAAATTTGATGAAATATTTCGAATAAACCGACAATATGATGCGAGAAGTCAAAACTTCCGATTGCATACAAACAAAGCAACATGGGAGCTTTCATCTGATGCCAGAAACAGTATGTTGATGCATTTTGTAGACTTTTTAGAAATTTTGAACGTTGAATCATATAGCCAAAGAAGGATTATTGAAGCGTAACAGTGTATTGAATCGGGTATTGAATCGTGAGCAGATATTTGATGTACAGTTAGGAATGTGTATGTACGGGCTACAGTTACTTCAGTACTTTTATTAAGGCTTCAGATATGGGCGTGTCAGTCGAACAGTGGCGCAGTCGAATCGGCTGCTTTATACAACCGAGAGCACGACGAGCTTCACCTATACTATGCACGGTTTCAATAAAACTCACGCACATTTCCCTGAGCATACGAATAGTGTTATTCCTTCTATTGGCTATTGAAGGAATCGAATTAAACCCCGGCCCTTCCACCGGTAGGACACCCAAACCAACCAAGAACACCAAGGGTAATAATAAACAGTATGCCTTGCGTCGAAATCCAAATAGTGTGGAAAAGGGAGAAAAGTCGAGCGGCAACAAGTCTCGCAATAACAATCGTAAAACTTTGGACCAAACGTCCACCACTGTGATTCAAAGCCCAACACAAAGTCTAGTGCAAAATGAACTGCTAAATAATAACAATGATTCAAACAATCAGTATACTCAGTCCACACAACCATCTATAAGTAACTGGCTATCTGGCAAAAATGTAACACAAAGTCAAAACGAAACTGATGATGATGATGACGATGATTTCTATGATGATGACAACTCAGGTAGTGAGGTATCATGTCAGACAGGTGATGAAGCAGCATCGCTTCCTACCCCAGCCCCGTCGTCGTCGTCGACAAACCTAACCCAGGATATACTTTTAGAAATTCGTGGTGGATTTAAGTCGTTAAATAGAAAGTTTGATAAAATGCAAAGCACAATGAGGGGTATAGAGAAAGAAAATAAATTACTAAGGAAACAGAATGCGAAATTATCTGAAAATGTAAATGAGTTAAAAGAGAAGGTTACCTCGTTAGAAAATACTAATAATAATCTTATGAAAACCTGTGAGAACCTTCAAAGCCAAAGCAGACGGCAGAACTTAAAATTTTACAACATCCCTGAAAGCAAAAATGAATCTTGGGAGGAAAGCGAAGGCAAAGTAAGGGGCTATATACAAAACGAGCTAGGTATTGACGGTAATAGTGTGAGCGTAGAAAGGGCCCATAGACTACATGGTAAATTTCAACCACGGCCTATAATAGTGAAATTTAGTTTCTATAAGGAGAGAGACCTTGTATTCCAAAAATATAAGGAAATGTGTAAAGCCAAGCGAGACAACTCGGATACAAATCAGGATCAAAGGGAGGTAATCCGCGTCAGTGAAGATTTCCCTGAGCGAGTTCGTAAACAACGGACTCTATTATTCCCTCATCTAAAACAGGCTATAGAAACTGGCAAAAAAGCGCATTTTAAATACGATAAGCTTGTAATAGATGGTAAAACATATGACTACGATGACCTACAACAGCGTCCCGCCAATCCGACTGAATAGGGATGTGGCCAAAGCTCTAATACGAACCGTGATTCTAGTTCTTATTGTGAACTAAAGTCCTGCAGCTGGAACATTGAGGGACTTAATAAATATGAGAATGACAAGTTTTTTCAATCATTTTGCAATGATTTTGATATAATAAGTTTTTGTGAGACATGGGGCAATGAAAATGACGATTTCTCATTTATCTTGCCTGGATTTACTAATTTTGACTGTAAAAGACCGAAACATAAAAACGCTATACGTGCATCGGGGGGCGTATCTGTATTTATAAAAACTAATGTTTTAAAAAGTTTTTCTATTAAACGTATATTTCATACGTTGCAAGATTGTGTAGTTATTAGTTTAGATTTTAATCATTACAAAAGATTTGGTCATTTGAAAGATATGATACTTATTTTCACCTATGTTTCGCCCGAATTTTCGCCTATATATAAGTTAGATGGTGAATCTGGAATAGATTTATTATCTAATAAGTTAGATGAAATCAGCGACAAATACCCTAATGCATCCATTTTCCTAGCTGGTGATTTGAACGCACGGACCAAAGATTTCGATGATTATATTCCACAAGACGATCTGTCACATATATTTAGCGATGATATTGAGTACCCAACTGACCATTTTAGTTTACCTAGAAGGTCACATGATACTGAGTATAATCGTTATGGTCTTTCTTTATTAGAACTTTGCTGTATCTATGGTGTACATATCGTGAATGGGAGATTTCCTAGTGACCAGTCGGGTGAATATACGTGTATAGCCAATCAAGGAAAAAGTACTGTTGATTATATGATTGCTTCGTCCGAATTGTTTGACTATATTGTTGATTTTTGTGTTTTAGAGGATGATAGATCTGTTCATTATCCAATAAGATGTACTTTTAGATTTCCTTTTGTGAAGATGTCTGAATATCATACAGAAGATACAACTCCATTGACCACATGGCAAAAATATAAATGGATACCACAAAAATCACAAATATTTAACAATACTTTTGCTACTTTATATCAAGAGTTTTCACGTAAATTTGATTTGAATGAAAATGAAAATTATGCTTTTAATCATCTAAATGAATTTATAAGTTTATATCAAACTACTGCAGAAACTACTCAATGCAAAGCTCATAAGTCTAATACAGTCGAAGCAAAATCTCCTAATTTTTGGGATGCTGACTGTGAACACGCTAAACACGTCAAAGACGTTGCGTTACGTAGATTTAGACTTAGCCGTTGTGAAAGTGACCTTCGAATTTATTTAGATTATAGAAACTCGTATAAAAAGCTATGTAAGCGTAAGAAATTTGAATATACAAAAAAGAAAAGAACCGAGCTTATTGATAGCCGTAAAAACGCAAAAACGTTTTGGTCTATTTTAAAATCAGCTGGTGGTATAAAACAATGTCCAATCCCTATATCACCGTCTGATCTTTATCAACATTTTCGTTCATTATTGAACATTAACGAAGCAAACGGAAGCCCAAACTCTGCTTTTTTAGAGAAATATACTGTTTTAAAAGATTGTACAGAATTAAACTTACCTATAACGGAGAGTGAAATAACCAGAAGTATAAAAAGTATAAAGCTTAATAAATCTCCAGGACCGGATGGTTTACCTGCAGAATATTATATTCATACATTAAATACAATTTTACCTTTCCTGGTAAAACTTTTTAATGAGATATTTGACAACTATAGTTTCCCACAGCAATTGGGTAAGAGCATCATAATGCCCATCCATAAGAAAGGTTGCAAAACCGACCCCAACAATTATCGCGGGATATCTCTGATAGATTCTATTTGTAAAATTTTTGTTTCTATTCTAAACTATAGGTTGACAAAATGGTGCGAAATGTTTAATGTTATAGAAGAATCACAAGCAGGTTTTCGAGAGAATTACTCAACATTTGATAATATTTTTACTCTTATGTCCCTTGCTCAAAAATATCTTTCAAAGAAACGCGGTAGATTTTACTGTATATTTATCGACTTTGCTAAAGCCTTTGACACAATACGACACGATAAATTATGGAATGCTCTACAAAGAAAGGGTATTAATGGAAAGTTCTTACGCATTTTGCAGTCAATGTATTCTAATTTGAAATCTTGTGTAAAAATCGATCACAATCTAACTCCATTTCTCGACTGTTCAGTAGGTACGCGTCAGGGATGTATTGGATCGCCTCAGATTTTCAATTTGTTTGTAAATGATTTAATCCAGTATGTGAATGATAAATGTGAGCATGGAATATTTGTATCAAACGACATCAATGAATTAAACGCCTTACTTTTTGCAGACGACGTCTCAAGCTTTGCCGAAACTATTATACAGTTACAAAAAAGAATAAACCTAATAGGTCAGTTTAGTGATGGCGTTGGTTTACAAATTAATCATGATAAATCAAAAATAATTGTATTCCGAAATGGCGGACCTCTTAAACAAACCGAAAAATGGACACACAAATATGAAGAAATTGAAGTTGTTTCTTGCTATAAATATCTCGGTGTATGGTTTACAAGTTCACTTTCTTGGTCCAAAACACACCAAATGCTATCATTTCAAGCCACTAAAGCTATGAATTATATTTTAAAACTACGTAAGGAATTTGGACTGGTTGATAGTAAGGATCTGTTCAAAATATTTGATGCTACAGTTAAACCTATTCTATGTTACGGGTCTCAAATTTGGGGGTACCAGTATATTAGTCAAATAGAAAAGATACAAGCCAAATTTTGCAAAAGAATATGTTATCTTTCTTATAAAACAAGTGATTTTTTAGCATTAGGTGAATGTGGAAGATTGCCTCTATGTATTACTTATATCCCCTTCTGTATTAAGTATTGGATACATTTAATTCGAATGAACAATGCACGCTTTCCCAAACAATGCTATTATATGCTTTATCAGCTAGATGAATCTGGAAGGAAAACTTGGGCTAGTAACATAAAGCATTTACTATTTACCTATGGCTTCGGATATGTTTGGATAACTCAGGATGTTGGAAACGATCAAACTTTTCTAAAACTTTTCACTCAACGTATTAAAGATTGTTATTCCCAGAAATGGTATTCTTCTATTAATGAATCGCCAAAAGCTATTCACTATCGGCATTTTAAATCTTTACTTACTCCTGAATTCTATATAAATACTGATTTGAATTACCTACTGAAGAAAACATTATCAAATTTTAGATGTTCTTCCCACGATTTGATGATCGAGAAGGGAAGACATTTATCAATTGATAGAGAACAGAGATTTTGCAGATTTTGCGAACATCAAAACATATACGTAATAGAAGACGAATTCCATTTCTTTTTTGAATGTAAAAATTATGAGTATATCAGAGAAAATTATTTTGAAGAAAGCTGGTTAAATATCAGAAACCATGAAAATTTCTATTCTATATTACAATGTAATAACAAAAGTTCAATTATCAATATTGCAAAATATCTCCTGAATGCATTTCAACTGCGAAGAGAATTATTACAAGAATTATCCTAAGATCTGTTAATGTGTCTGTGCAGAACTGCTGTAAGTGCAAATACATTATATATGCACTTGTCGCAGTTTTGCACAAACCCACTAAGTGTTACAAACTGAACTATATTTGACTATTATTTCAATTGTACAATCTGCTATTGTATATTTACATGCTTATTGTAATTCACTCTATATGAATGTTGTATTTTGTAAATTGTATTTTGGGCCGGTGGCCTACATACTTGAATAAAATTATGTTATGTTATGTTACTAGTGATGATGTCAACTTTCACTCCAAAAATCGGGAACTACTTTTATTTCCAAAGGGTCAGGTCGCTCCTGGTTAATATTCATAGCTAAGATTGCCAATTTTATATTTAAAATAAAGAAGGCTTTTGACTTAACACTCCACGTGAAAAATCAACTATAATAAGATTTTAAAACATCAGTCACATATTTTACAACTTTTCTGTTGAAATAATGGCGAGCGAGGTATGGGGAGAGTGAGAATTGCACGGTGACCATACATTCAATTTCTCAGGCTAAAAATCAATTAAAAACCAGTCAACTAAGACATTATAACTGCAACACCAAAATAACCGTTTTATTAACAATTGGTTTTAACTAATCACGAACCTGAATGTTTTTGTTTTTGATTTACTCAAACGAATGCATAGTTTTCCATAACGCCTAAAATTATTCCAGACCTCGAATACTGATGATATTGCAGTTAAAGTGATAGACACTCAAACCTAACCCGCATGTGCTTGTTTTGTACGCTCAAGTCAGGAGTCTGAGTGGTCACAGACTGCCTATCCTATGATTCTGTCCAAGTCCAAAGTTTTCGAAGTTTTATTGTCGACTCTCGCCCCTAACTGGTGCACAAGGCAAATATACATGAACATCATAACTGAAAAAAGTTACAAACAATGAATATCAAAAACTAACATCTAGCCATAATCACGAGGAAGATAATTTCTTGATTCACTTTCAAACTCAATTTAAAAGGCACTTGATAAACTTATAAAATGTATTACCCAGATAGCCCGTTGCTAGTGTAACGTTCCGAACACGTAGACAAAGCCTATCCATTCAGAGAAAAGGATCCTCAACCCTAAAGGGGTCGACCATGTCTATATATAACTCCAAATAGTCACTTGACTTTCAGAAGATACCATCATTTGCATTTCACAGCAAATTACCTCCCCTGAAACCGTTACATTACTCTCCCCTCCGAGAAGACTCGTCCCGAGTCTTGGCCTGTGAGATCCTTGGGTAAGGCAACTCCGGTCTGGCAGCTATCATTATCCCACCGCTGCCACCAATGTAATGTTCCGAACACGTAGACAAAGCCTTTCCATTCAAAGAAAAGGATCCTCAACCCTAAATGGGTCGAACTTGTCCATATATAACTCAAAATAGTCACTTGACTTTCAGAAGATACCCTCATTTGCATTTCACACTAAATTACCTCCCCTGAAACCGTTACACTAGAAAACCAAATCTGTGACTGTTCAAACCTTTGAATTTATATCTAAGCAAAGAATGGTCTTGAATGGCCGATCGGTGTTCGAAATATCCCGGGGCCTTTAGATCTACGATAAGACTGTCGCCCTTGGATACAGCATATGTTTCGTCCAAATATTTTTTGTGCCCGTCACTGCAAATTAAATAGGAAGCGATTGAAAAATAAAACGATTTCGAATATAATAAGTAGAATAATCGCTCGAATACGTTCTTATGCGTTGGAAAAACTCGTTCTTCGGACTCATTTTTCAACGCCAAACAACGCATTCTCATGAGAGATTTATCATATCAAAAATAACCAGTTGATTATCCTCTATATCATTCATTTTTTGTATGCTAACCGCGGAGGTTTATTTTTATCTTAAAATTTCATTCGTCATATTTACCCTTGAGTACATATCAATATCAAAAGGTATGAGTGAAGTTCTCTGGAATGAGTATTTTGTGTTTTTCTTATTCAGTTCAACTCGTATTTGTTTACAGTCTGAAATCGAGACGAATCACCGAAGATGTTTGATAATCTTCGGCATAACGCATTTACTGTTATAAGCATAGGTGCTGGTTTACGGAAGCTTTCGGTTGTTTGCATGACTAGCGAAAGTTCAATGTCATCAATGACGTCATAATGTTATGTACACAAACCTTTAAATATCGATACTGAGTTGGTTATTTGTAGGCTTACTACGTAGAAATATATGTATCATTTAATTTTAATCATCATATTTAATTTCACTTTTCGGACTCGATTATGGCTTTCTTATTAATTTTGTCGTGTGTTTTCGGGGAAATTTTATGTGTAGAAGATGACTTTTAAATTGGTGTCGTATTCAAATGAAGACGTCATCAGTGATTCTGCGTGTATATGACGGCGTCAGAGGCTCTTTTCACCTATAGTTTCACTTTCCAACACGTCAACTTGAATGAAATGTTAGGATTTTAGGTTACCGTATGAAGGTCATGGTGACCTATTGCAATCGTGTGTCGCCCGTCGTCGTGCGCCGTAGGCCGTGCGTTAACTTTTTATATTTTTGACTTCTTCTTAAGAACCTGTGGACGGGTTTTATCCAAACATTCAGGAAGCATCTCCACGGGAAGGCGCTTCAGATTTGTGCATGTCACGGAGTTATCTCCCCTGGGGCCCCAGTAGGGGCAAAAAAAGGTACATCTTTGAAAAGCTTCTTGTCATGAACCGGCTGTTAGATTAGATTCACATTTGGCATTTAGAGTTTTTAGGCCAATGGCTATAAAGTTTGTATAAGAAAAAAAATCTGTCAAGAAATGGCCGTGCTGGAAGGGGGGGGGGGCTTATATAGTGAAAACTTTAAAAATCTTCTCCGAAACAGAAATGCTTAGAGCTCTGAAATTTGGTGTGTATAATCATCTGCTTGACCTCTATCAAGATTGTATAAATCATGGCCCCATGGTCATAATAAGCCCATCTTCAGACGCCACACGTTTTATACGGGGCTTATATATAGTGAAAACTTTACAAACAGGGGGGCCTAGAGCTTTGATATTTGGTATACAGCATCATCTGGTGGATCTCTATCTAGATTCTATATATTATGGCCCCAGGGTCAAAATTAGTCTGTTCCCGGACGTAACAAGTTTAACATAGGCTTTTATGGTGAAAACTTTTAAACATATTCTTCCCCCAGAATACTGAATTATTCGTGAATAGTATTGTTGAAAACCTACATTACATACGTATCAATTAAAGGAACGTGAATTGAGAACCTCCATTAAAAAATTATTCCGTAATAAATTTCGGGGTTTTTTTTATGTGTTATGGGTAAGAAGATAATCAAAAAATTTTCCTTCATTTGCTTAGGAAAGTATCCCTAATCTATTCATTTGTGAAAGGTTAGAACAAGATCCCCCTTTTATAGATCATATCAACTTTTAAAAAAGAAGCTAGATGAGTCCAGATGAAACAGAAAAATGAATGTCAGAATACAAATAATCTAACAGTTTAGATCATAGGACATTAGAGTCTTTTTAGCTCACCTGAGCTCAAAGTGCTCATGTGAGCTAATGTGATCATCCAGCGTTCGACGTCTGTCAACAATTTCTTTAAACAACATCACATCCCAAAACACTGGGTCAATTTCAATTTTTGCTTGTTCAAAATAGGTAAAATCATTACCCTCGGTATCCCCAGGGGCGGGAGCCCCGGGGTGCTTTCTACAGAAAGAAAGAAGGATTTGTAAACAGTTCCTCCCTAACCACTTGGCTAATTTCAACTGTATTAGGCAGAAATTTCCTTAGATGCCCCCCCCCTCAAAAAAAGGGGGGAGAAAAAAAGCTCAAAGAATTGAAATCAGTTGCAAACTCCAGTATCATAATTCTAGACTTAACATTGAATTTGACTATTGAAAGAAAAAGAGCCTTTATCTCGGGTGAGTACACCAAGGCCAACAGCCCTCTTGTTTTATGTAGCATGGCTTTATCGAGATGGAATATAAAGACCACGTCGTTAAGGCTTTTGCTTCACAGCATCAATGAAAAATCTAGAAACGTTGAAGATATTAACGAACAATTTGGCAAAAAATTGCCTTTCTACGTGGAGAAGCCTCAAATTCGAAATCTGAAAAATTCAATGGCACAATTTCATGAGAAGTTCATATGCGATGTTCCATTTCAATCAGCCCTGGGATTCAGGGGAAATTGCAATGGTCGCTCTTCCGAGAGAATAGGTTACCGGAAAAGAGTTAAAAGTCTATGATCATTTTCTATGATAATCAAAGCGCTAAAAGCGCTGAAGGCCTGTGATATGTATATATTTCTGAAGCCATAAAATTAAAAAATAAAAATGAAAACTTCTTGGAAAATGAAGAAATTGCTTGTGACAAAAAATGTCTTCCTTTTCTACATTGCTTTACGCCTCAGAAGTTAAAAAAGAACAAATCCAAATTTTCGTCAGCTTGAATTTAATCGTCTGCACCATCTAGAATTTTCTCTTCTGGTATAGGTTAAAAAGCATTCGAACTGAAGTCGTACAATCCGATTCGATTACTTTCCACGCATCAGAAGATTTTATTTATTACATTTTGTGTTTTAGCATTAAACTCTTCGTGGGTTTTAATTTGCCGCGTAACCTTTGGCCTTAGATTGCTCACGCAATACTAGTCCAAATCCTAGTCCAAAAATGATAATGTTTCGAATGTTGCAGTCATCACTTTCATAAGAAACTATTCAATATAAAGTAAAATTATGCAGCTGCTTGTATATAAAATTCATATTGCTGAATGATGCATGTGTAACTTCATCTGTGACAGTTCATTACAGTATTTAAAATTATCGGCTTGTTCCCATTAAATAAGCGTATAATTTTAAATCCTTGGGAATAGAAAGTACTGTAAATCGGGTTTTATTAGCGAGGGTTTTATTTTCGCTAGTATTCGCGAGACAACGAGCTCGCGAATTCAAGAATCTCACTTGAATTGGACCATTTTGTACAGTGAAATACGGATATGTCCGAAGTAAGCCGCGGACCGACACAGTTCGAATGATTTACCTATTTCGGCACCATCCAACTTTATATCGTTCATATGGGGATTATCACCTTCTCGGCATTCAAACCGAATAAAGCAGTTTTGAGCAGAGGACAAATCTTTAGCAGACTACAAAATTTTATAACCTGCCAAGTTACTCAAATTAGTCTATTGAACACGTATACAAACATAACAATAGAAAGCAGATGAGGTGAAAAAATTCTAGGCGCTTACGATAAGACCTCAAAAAGCTAAAAAGTTGTAACCGAGTCTTTACTGCATAGACACTTAGAACCTTTCATCAAATTGAAAGCGGGCGATGTGAAGTAAATCAATCAAAATCAAATAATTGTACCTGTTTTGACATGGGATATAATTATTTCATCTTTTGACAGTTTGGTAAACCTAGTATCATATGCATTAGTGCTTTAAGGGCGGAAGCGCATTTACGGCCTGAAACCTCTTTTTAATAACGGCTTTTTAGTTCATTCAAAGAAATAAAAATATAAATAAATAGATTAAAAAAATCCTTAATCTTTTAAATATACATTGCGATCTTACAGCGATTTCATAAGAGAAAACGTCATACTATGAGAATATAGGATATGTAAAAAAAATGTTCGTAAATGGATATCAAGTTATTAATCTATTCAAAAGTCGGTATCAAATCGGGCTGCAATCGTATATAGATTTTTTCTCCCGAAGTGTTTCCAGGGGTATTTACGGAAATTACCGAAGTACCATACGGCCACTCGCGAATTCATTAACTCGCTAATAAGTCTTTCGGTTCTTAGGACGACGCGAAAATTACCCGATTTACAGTAATACACGAAAGATGTAAAAGTAAATGCCGGTTGGTAATATTCCTCTCGATAGCCGAGTGGTATAAGTGCTTGACTATTGATCTTAAGGTCACGGGTCGAGCCCAACCGTCACCGGGGTGTGTTCATGGGCATAACACTTAACAGCCAGCCCCAGTCTACCCAGCTGTAAAATTGGGTAGCAGTTGGGTTAAACCACTGCCTCTAATTCAGGGACGTGAAAACACCTGGGGTGTGAGTGTTCGATATTGACTCTATAAGCCAAAGGCTTTCGTCGCAATCGAACTAAAATGAATTAGTGTAAAGTAAACTAAACTAAACTAAATCGTTTCCGATCTAAATTAAAGATTTGATTGGTCATTTGATTTCTTTGTTGACAGCAGCGGTTCTCCAATTGATAGCATGTATTGCAGTGCATATTTTATCTGTCACCTCATTATCTTTCGTAATATACTACTCAAAATGTGCTAACGATCACCTTTTTCAAATTAAATATATAGGGATTATTACAACAGTGTGTTTTCTATTTGTTGTTCTCGTGTTCGAGAATCGTGTGTATAGGTATTTTTATTGGAATCCAATAAAAAATACCTACACACGTTTCGAGAACACATTAACTACAAATAGAAAGACACACTGTTGTAATATTCCTTTTATTATATAACTTTAGGACTAGACATTAAGAAAATTCTCTTAAATAATTAAGAAATAACCAACTTTCCGAGAAAAAAAAACCCGAACGTCAATACACAAAAAAGGAGTCCGTGTTTAACGGTACTCGACGAATACGGTTTTTAGTACGCGCCGAATATTGGCTTTTTTTTTTTTTTTTTTTTTCTGTCGAGTTGTATTGGATAGCCAGATCATTTATAGGTAAGACGTAAGAGTAAGGCGTAAGCGAAGGACGTAATGGTAAATAAGGAACATTTTCGGTGCTAGCTTGAAAATAAAGAAATCGGGTTTTAGTTTCATGCACTTCAATAGCGTGAGTCAAGCCATCGTGCTTCATTTACCGCCTGAAACGCATCCGCATCCTGCCGATAAGCCTCCTGATCTTATATTGTGGAAATTGGTCACGTTCTTCAAGAAGAGCCTGTCTGAGCTACTGTATAGATGCCGGTTGCACGGCAAATGATGAAACAGCAGTCTGTAACATATCCCCACCATGCATGCTCTATTGGATTTAGGTCCGGGGATCTAGCTGGCCATTCCATACGGACGATTATGGCTTATTCTAGATATTGATCTGTAATGCGGGCTCTATATGCACGCGTATTATCATCCAACATAAAGAAATTTTCACCAACAGCCCCTGCATATTAGCGAATGTAAACATCCAAGATCTCCGTCTTAAGCGCCTATCTCCCATTTTAAAATGGAAATCATCTTAAGTTTGTGATGACTTTTTTAAAGGTTCACTAAATGTACCAACACACATGAAGATACGAGGCAAAATGGAACACAATTTAGGGGGAATGAATCCCCCACCCCCGTTTTTTTTTATTAAGTGTGAAATATAATTGTTTTATTGACTAATTATTGTTGATTATCTAAATCTGTTCTACCGTTCGACTGCTAGAAATGTATGCGGCATGCATGGTCAGTATGTTGTCAATATAGGACTGATATAGAACAAATATGGGCCTGTGATGAGCATGACAGTGCCCATTTTGGAGGCATATAGGACTTTGACTAGCATGCTTCTACCGATATGGGTCCCAAATGTTACTCATATAGAACCTCATTGCAATATGGCAACAATAGTGGTCAATGACAGGCTTAGATTTGTAAGTGTTGGTCCAACGTGCTTCTCACATTGAACCCATATAGGTTGCCGATATGGGTCCCATAGAAATACTGTCTACATATCCCAACGGGGTCACAAATGGGCAGCTCCATATTCGACCCATATAGATTCACGTACAGATCGCAAATGGGTCCTATATTTCGTGCCATATGGATCTATATTTTCGTGAAAAATTAATGGACCGGATGGTGTACAAGACATTATTGCAGACTTACACACAAAATATCAGCTTATTATCAAATCAACTTAAAATAAAATTTCTACGAGTGTTTCGAAAAAAAAAAGGAAAGAAAAAAAATCCGAAAATCTGGGCTTTCGGTGAAATCCTTCATACTTGTTTGGCACCAAAAATCAATGGACCGAACTCAACTCGAACTTGATTTTTAGTTCATAATTGGGACTCATACACCAAAAATTAGCCCAATTAGCTCAAAATCGGCAAGGAATCTATAATCCACGTGGCTTTTCCGGTACGAGATTATATCACGTAACGGAAATTCTACAAAATGCTAAAAGTTTTTGCTTCTTCATCGAAGCCGACGCTGGTTTTTACCCAGTCGAGCTCATTCACGGATCGCTAGCCATGCCCACTGAGCTCCGAAGGGAATCCCCTTTTAGTTATTTATTATACATTGTTATTTCGCAAAATCTATGGTAAGTAACATGTATCAAAAAAGTAAAAAGGATAGTTGAATGAGCTGTAGTTACGACGTTTAACTTGCAAAATCAACAAATATGCTTCACATAATGTCGGGTAATGTCGGCGAGTGTTTCAAAACTTGTTCGTGAAATTTTGATTTATAAAAGAAAAGTGGGTGTGTGGCAGGGCCGGGCTTATCAACCATAGAGAAATCAAGGAATAATCCTTTTAAAATATTCTCCTCCTAATCCACAGGGCCATATGGATAAAATATGGCAGGAATGTGTACCTTGATTGACCCCTTTCAAAACTTGATTTTGAAATTTTGATTCGAGAAAAATGTAGGAGTGGAAGGGCCAGGCTTACCAGACTTAGAGAAATCGTAGAATAATTGTTTAATAACCTCCACCTAAACCTTTCGGCCGATTTGGAATAAGTTCTTTATGTGACCCTTTTCAAAAGCTCTTCGTGAAATTTTGATTTTTTTTAAAAAAGAGGGCTTGACAGGGCTTATTTGACTTAGAGAAATCGTAGCATAATTCTCTAAAAATCTTCTCCTCCTAGACCATTTGGCCGATTTGGACCAAACTTGGCAGCAATGTTCCTTAGATGACCCTTTTCAAAAGTTGTTCGTGAAATATTATTTATGAAAAAATGTAGGCGTGGCAGGGCTGGGCTTATCTGACTTTGAGATATCATGAAACAGTTCTTTAGAAATATTGCACCAAATTCGGCAGGAATGTACCTTGGATGACCCTTTTCAAAACTTGTTCGTGGAATTTTGATTCGCGAAAAAACGTGGGTGTGGAGGTGCCGAGCTTATAAGACTTAGAGAAATCATGGAATAATTCTTCAAAAATCTTCTCCTCCTAAACCTTTTAGCCGATTTGGAACAAATTTGGCAGGAATGATCTTTTCAAAACCTCTTCGTGAAATCTTGATTTTTGGAAAAAAAAAAAAAAAAAAAAAAAAAGGGCGTGACGGGGCCGGGCTCATTTGACTTAGAGAAATCATGGAATAATTCTTTAAAAATCTTCACCTCCGCAACCATTTGCCGATTTGGACCAAATTTGGTAGGAATGTTCCTTTGATGACCCTTTTTAAAACTTTTGAAATTTTAATTTGAAACTAGATGGTTGTCCCAGGACAACTGCTGTCGAGCCCGCGAAGTTTTGTAGGCATCATGCTCCGGACAAGCACAATTTTAGTGTTTGACTTTGAGCTTTGACCTTGAACTTGAAGCTATCCAAAAAATTCTTTCAAATGGCACATCTACTCATGATGGAGAATAATTATGCCAATTTATTTTGATATCCATCCATAATTGAAGTACAGGGTGTCCACAGTCAGGGAAAAGGTCAGGGAAAAAATATTTTTCAAGGTCAGGGAATTGTCAGGGAATTTTGGAATTGGTCAGGGAATTTTACAGTTTAAGCAAAAGTCAGGGAAAAGTCAGGGAATTTTGAAATAATTGGTGTATGAATGATAAAAAGATAAAAAAAAAAATTAAAGGCTAAGGCAGTTTCTTCATTATTGGCTATAATGATAATACTGATAATAACAATAACATTAATAATAATGTGGTAAGTAGTATTCATTATTCCAAATTAATCTTTGAGAAGAAACTGAAGGAAATGTAAATCAGATATGCACTGTAAATTGTATTGGAGCTCTCAAAACAAGGCTCAGTATCAAGTTTATGGTACATGCAAGATTTTATACCACAACACATATCTTATATATCACAGCATTTAATTCACTTTGAAATGGTCAAGTGTCAATGTGGTGGGTGTATAACCTGACAGTCAGGTTATACACCCAGCACCTTGACACATGACAGTTTCAGCATTAAATGCTGGGCCTGTGCTTAAGATATATTATAAGCTAGTTCTAATAGTTATGTTACATGTGCTAAACATATAATCTAGTTATAATATTTCTGTTACATGTATTTTCCAAGTTTGATATACTGTTGGCTGTGGGTTGGCACAATTGTTTTGTTTAGTCTTCCTTTCACTTGGAGTAACTTTACCTTTCTAACTGACGAAGTGTAGGACCATATACATTGTTTAGTTTTAGTTGTGTTAAGAAACTTACCGTACAACATTAACAAGTATTTTCTTTGTATTAGATTCAGTTCTATCGATTGAAATTGTATGATTGCAAATTAATTTTATGATCTGTAGCTCAGTTAACTATGTTGATAAGCATATTGTAGATTAGCATGCCAAAAAGACACAAAAACAGGACAAACTAATATGGTCTTCATTTATGCCTTCATAAATGTACTTCAGAATGAGAGTTTTGAAGACACTTAGGAATTTTATACATGATACCAAATAATGTACCATTTGATTCATGTTGAAGTGCCTAAAAGAAAGTTTATACTTTGAAATGCACACCAAAAAATAGTCCAATATATTAAGATACATGCTTCTTTGAGGTTAGTTTGTGTTTTTTGTCCATTTTGGCATGCATCTTATTTCAAAACCCACACCCAGCAGTATAGGTTTAGTTCATAAAGCATGCATTATGTATGTATGAAGAAAAGAAAAAAAAGAAAAAAATATTCATACAAATAGTAATACAGTTACAGTTAGTAAAGTTAGAGGTGGAAAGGGTTGGCTGCAGGGGTGGAGGAGGCCAACATTTTCATAAATTAACGTGCAAAATAAACATAAGTCAGGGCAATTTATATATATATATATATCTATCTAATCGAATCAAGTCTTCATAGCTTCCGTAAAATGTGTATTCAGTGACCATTTTTTTAAGCCAGCACTTTTTTGATGTCCCTTGAGTGGTCACTTAATACAAAATTTACTGTAGCTATATGTTGAGAAGATAAATCTTTTCTTTATAAGTCCTTGTGGTTGAACATGTGTGGCACAATGGGGTGTCGTGCATTTTTCCAGAATAGTACCTCGGCCTTTCTAGTCTGTCGTAGCAGGCGACTAAAACCACGGCCTTGCTGCTTTCCTCTTAACTCCTGGGTTGTAAAAGGTTGTTGGTTTTATTATAAAACTCATATTTTTTTATTTCGATGTAAATAAACTTTTGGATGCAAAACACTAGTCTGTGCGTGAGACCCCGTGTGGATATATGGGGAATAAGAATAAGCAACTGCAAGCTCAACACTGTAATATCTGTCATTTCATCTAGCGGAACAAACGTGTCAACTGGCATGTTTAAAGAAGCAACTAAAGAATCTTAGTTTATCATTTTATGTCGCAGTCCTCGTTTATCTTTTTATATGTCTTGTGTTTTATGATATGCTATCCGTAAATTTCTTGTTCGCTAAATGACCATATCTGTCGATGTACCGTGAAACACCAATCAATCGATTGATCAATCAGTCAGTCGACTCACAAAACATTCAATAAATCAATCACATCAATAAATCAACCTGTGCGTGACATTTCCAGCTATTTTGTATGTGCTAGGAGGCCCGACATCTAGCACCCTGGACAGCCAGTTTCAATTATGCGCTGATCGTATAAACAAACGTTGGGTTAGTATCTTCCGGACGCATGAAGAAGAAATGCGGATGCACAGACTGATCGAAGTCGTCACAAAGCAGTCATGTCAAGTCGCTTTCAAATTTCACGAAAAGTCTCGTTTTGTCGACATGAGACACCGAGCATCCAAACATTAACGATGTTTTTTTCTGTATGGCTAAATCGTTAGCAAGTTAGTGGTGTCACTTTAAAAAATGCAATTTTGTAAAAGTGGACTTTTATTACCATGTCTGCCTTTCACACGATTTTATTTCCGCGTAAAATGATAAACTCCAACATCGTGCCTTAGCATGATAAAATTTAATATGAGTGTGTTTTAAAGCGGACACGGAAATGAAATAACTCGTCGGATATGCATCTGTATATTTTGAAGACCATTTCGCCTTAACCCTTCGCTGTATTTTCTAAATTTATACAAGGTGAATTCAAATATGACATTATAAAGTAAGAATAATTAAAAAATAAACCATCCAATATGGTAGAAAAATATTGTATTCAAAGTCGAAATTGCTTTTCACAAGCAATTTTTACTTTTTGTACAATGTTTTCTCAAGTATAATATCACAGGGTTTGTACGTGGAATAGTAAAATAACGTAAATACACCTTAAGCATCGTCAGATCATGTGGATCAGAGTTTCTTAAAATATTGAATTTTCAAAAACATGGCGAAAAGAAAGATACTTGTTGTTTGTTAGAATGGCTTTTGACAATTTTTCAGTCATATAGTGGCGACTAGAGCACCTAACAATGGATTCCTGGTAATTCTCGCACCAGTATCACCATTACTTCCTTTCCTAGCCTCCAGCCGCAATCCAACTTAGGTTAACGACTATCAACTTATTGGTGAGAGACAAATGTCGGAAATGATATTTGCGGCCGCCGGGGATCGAACCAAGGTAAAACCGAAGTGATGTTGTGATTTTTGTTATTGTTTTCAGACACCACAAAATTATCCCTGGTATTAAGCATTCTTGCTTGTGTTATATATCATTTGACAAAGGCCAAATTAAACAGAATAACTTGGTATGTAAATAGTTTGGAATTCCAGGTTAGTTTAACGACTGGGATAGAGACAATATAACCGACCCGATAACCTAGTGTTTAACCGATCTTCATCAATAATTCAATTATACGTACCTTTGTTATTCTTTTGACCTTATCGTTCCGTAACCATCGGTAATAGCACGCTAATTATATTCTCAACAACAAAGATATTGACCAAAACAAGTTATGATGAATTTAATTTGGAAAACGCTTGATTAGTTAGTGGAAAATAGCTATCAGCGGCGGGTTTAGGGGGTCGGGGGTTTAAACACCTGACCCCGTTGGTAGGCTTGAACCTCCTCGATAGAAGTCCAGGCTATACAGGCATGGCCATCAGAGTCGGATAACGCAGACACGAGAACGAAAAATAAATGTTGTGCGTACCTAAAAATTGACGGAAAAATTGGCGACTAGAGCACCTAACAATGGATTCCTGGTAATTCTCGCACCAGTATCACCATTACTTCCCTTCCTAGCCTCCAGCCGATATCCAACATAGGTTAACGACTATCAACTTATTGGTGAGAGACAAATGTCGGAAATGAATCGCTAGCCAAGTCAACTATGCTCCAATAGGAAGTCCCTTTCCCACTCAGTGACGCCTTTAGACGCCCAGAAGAAAAAAACTTTGGAAAACATTGTTGAAAATGAAGAAATTGTTTGTTACAAGCAATTTCTTCATTATCCACAATGTTATCTACCCCAAAAGTAAACATTCCAAAATTCAATAAGCTTTAGATTGTCGTCTTTAACTCCTTTCAAGTTGAGCGAATCTAAAGTTTTGCCGCCTGAGATTGGGTTAATATATAAACGTTACAACGTTTTTGGCCAGAAATATGTAAGAAAGAAATGGTTGGTTGGCGATTTAAACACTATAGCTTGAATAAGCTTTAGTTACGATGGTTAAGTTGCTAAACAAACAAAAGGGCTTTTAAAAATGTCGGTCTATATAGGAGTCCAAGTGAGTCATTTCGTCTATTGATTGGTCCCCAACATTGTTCGCCTTTTTGTTAATCCTCTTTGTCGGTTTGGCGACTTAAACGTCGTAACTACAGCTTTTTTAAGGTCACCAACCAACTATTTTTAAAGTCGTTTAACCGGAAAAAGAACTTGCAGACCGAAGTGAATCAAGTGCTAAGCAGGACATCAAACTTAACCTTCTTTTCAAGTTTCATTCGGATTCTATGAAAAGTTACTGAGAAAAATGCGACGAAAATATACTAGTTTATGTCCAGAAAATAAACCAAGTCGTTAAACAGGAAGAAGATAAAAATGCTGACATAAATTTTATCATCACCATAGAGGATCCCTAGCTGAACCTCAATATCAAGTTAGATCGAGTCGATACTTTTCATAGTTGCTGAGAAAAATGTGACGAGAATATACAAAATCCGAAAATAAACTAAGTTGTAAAACAAGAAGTAGTTAATTAGAAAACACTAATTAGGTAGCCTCCATGCAGGACACCTAGTTGAATCCACCGACATCGAATTTCAAGTCGATATTGCAGTTGCCGAAAAAAATGCAACGAAAATATACCACTCCACTGTCATTGTCTGAAAATTTGAAAGCACCACAGAGGACCCCTAGCTGAACCTCCACATCAAGTTTCGAGTCGATACTGTTAATATTTGCCGAGACATATGCACCGATAATATACAAATATAAAAGGCAATGATCCGCTATGGGTAGTTATCTTTAGGACCTAACAACGGTAAGCGCCATGTAGGACCTCTTGATGAACGTTCACAACAGGTTTCGTGTAGATGCTATTAATAGTTCCTGAGAAAAATGTGACGAAAATATACAACTTACCAGGCAATGGCCAAAGTTTAACTAAGTAGTTAAACAGGACTTAGTTAACTTTAAAACCTAAATTTGGTAAGCACCGTGTAGGACCAGTGATTTATTATAAATCAAAAGTATACTACAATAACAGGAAATATTTTAAAAAAATTTAGTCCTAAAACAGGAAGTTGGTAACTTGTGGACCTAATATCAGTAAGCGCTATGAAGGCCTCCAAGATGACCTCCACAACAAGTTTTAAGATGATGCTATAGATAGTTGCTGAGAATGTTGTGATAAAATATACCACTATACTAGACAATGTCTAGAAATAAACTAAGTTGTTAAACTGAAAGTAGATACATTGTGGACCTAAATCCGGTAAGCGCCATGTAGGGCCCTTAGATGAACCTCCACATAAAGGGTTTCTGAGAACAATGCGAAGAAAATATAGCGCTATACCAGGCAATGTCAAAAAATAAACCTAATCGTTTGACATGAAGTAGATAATTCGTGGACCTAACTTAGTGCCATGTATGTCCCGAAACTGAACCTCCATACTAAATTTTAAGTCATTGCTTTGAATAGTTGCTGGGAAAAATGTGAAGAAAATCATTGGTTACAGACGGACGAACGGAAGGACTGACAATTATTAATTATTATATCCCCTTTTCTTCGAAGCAAGAATATAAATGTTTCACAATATCATTTAATCTTCAACAAGAGGCCCATGAGGGCCTGAGACGCTCTACTGCTTATAAAGTTTTCCGTTAAAGAAATCTGATATTTAAGGAAGTTAAATACTCAAAGAAGAATGAAAAAAAGAAAAAAAGGGGGGCTTTATCCCCTTTATTATTTTAAGCAACAATCCTCAAGGCCCCTTTTCCCGTGTTTCATGACGGATCCACTCCATTTCCAAAAGAAAGTTACCTTATGACCCATCAATCATTCTGTGAAATTTTCATCAGAAATCTAACAATAATTGTGGACTTTATCACATAAACAGGATTGTTTTGAATTAAAATCAATAAGGCCCCTTTTCCTGTGTTTTCTGATGGATCGATTTCATTCCAAAAGGAACTTTCCTTACAACCCTAAAATTGTCCTGTGAAATTGAAAAGACATTTTGATAATGATTGTGATCTTCATCACATACACAAGAATGTTTTGAATGATAATCTGTAAGGCCCCTTAGCCTGTGTTTCGAATGCCACAATTAATCCATGCATCTTTGAAGATAATCCAATAAAACTGTTGACTTTATTGTGTTAACAAAGATATTTAAATCATGTTCTCATAAGGCCCCTTTTCCCATGATATTTTACTGTTGGTTTTATCATTCTGTGAAAGTTAAAAGTGAATCCGATGAAATATTGGGACTTCATTATGTTTACTAGAATATTTAAAGAAAAAAAAATCATATGGCCCCTTTTTACATGATACTTGATGGATTGTACCCAGTTCTAAAAAGAACCATTTAAGTGATTGTACAATCAATCTGTGATATTTTGAAGTGAATACGGTGAAATCAAGGGACATCATTGTGTTAACCAGAATATTTAAGAAAGTTTTTCAAAAGGCCCCTTCTTATGTGACACTTGCCATAATCAGATCCACTGTCAAAATCAACAATTGGGATGTCTAATCAATCTGTCTAATCTGTGGAATTTATTGTGTTAATGAGTTTATAGTGAAATCTTCAGAGGGCCCATTTTCTCATAATACTTTACAGAACAAACCAAATTTCAAAAGGAACAATTCTAATGAAGGTACAATCATTCTTTAAAAGTTAAAGAGAATCAATGAAAACAGTGGACTGAATTGTTTCAAGAATTTTTGTAACAAAATTTTCATAAGGCCCCTTTTTCCGTGAAACTTAACAAATCAGACCCAATGTACAAAGGAACAATCCTAATGATAGTTTGAAGAAAATGATAAAGACTGAGGACTTTATTGTAATAATGATTTTTTGTAATAAAATTTTTATAAGGTCCCTTTTCTTGTGTCACTTAACCAATCAGACCTAATTTACAAAGGAACAATCCAAATGATGGTACAATCGTTCTATTAAAGTTTGAAGAGACTATGATAAAGACTGAGGAAATTGTTGTGTTTATGAGGATTTGGTAATACTTTTTCATACAGCCCCTTTTCCTATGATACTAGACAGATCAGGCCCAATTTGGAAAGAAACAATCCTAATGATGGTACAAACAGTCTGTGAAAGTTTTAACAGAACTTAATGAAAACTGCAGACTTTATCTTGGTGTAAAATTTTTAAAATAAATTTTTCATAAGGCTCCTTTTCCTATGATACTTGAAGGATCAGGTCTCATGTCAGCATCAACAATCATGATTATTGTACAATGATTCTGTGAAGGTTTGAAGAAAATCCAATGAAAGCTCTTAACTTGGTTAAAAGGATTATAGATAAAATTCTCAAAAGGCCCCTTTTCCCATGATACTAGGCAGATCTCGCCTAATTTAAAAAGAAAGAATCCTCATGATGGAATAATCATTCTGTGAAAGTTTAAACAGAATCTGATGAAAACTGTTGACTTTATTGTGGTACAAGGATTTTCAAATTAAATTTCATAATGCTCCTTTTCTCGTGATACTTGACGGATCAGGTCTAATGCAAACATCAACAATCATTATTATTGTACAATTATTCTGTGAATGTTTGAGAAAATCCGATAACAGCTCTGGTGACAAGGATTTATAAATGAAATTTTCATAAGGCCCCTTTTCATGTGTTTCTTGACAGTTCAAACCCTTTTATGAAAAGAATGATAGTTATGACCTTCCAATCATTCTGTGAAAGTTTCAACAAAATCTTATTAAAACTGTGGGCTTCATTGTGTTAACAGGGTTTTATTAATTGAATTTTCATAAAGCCCCTTTTCCAATGTTACTTGATGGATCTGAACCAATTCCAATAAATAAATGCGATGAAAATATACCACTTTAAAAGTTATTTATAAAAATTAACTGTTTTGTAAAAGGGAAGTAGGTTACTTGTGGACCCTAAATTTGGTAAGAGCCATGTAAGACACCAAGCTGTACCTCCATTCCAAGTTTCAAGTCAATGCTATCAAAAGAAAAGTGAATGCAACGAAAGTATCCCAATATGCAAATAAATGTCAGAGAATAAACTTAACCCTTGTCATGCTGTATAAATTACCTTACTGAAATGCTGTCAAATCAAAGGGCTGAAAGCGCTGATAGAACTTGTTGTTCAAAAATCAATATTTCTTTTAGAAATCAACCTCATATACAACTCGGGAAGGGAAAGTACAAGCAGGAAGTGTAGACTAAGATCAGCCTGCACAAACGTGCAGTCTGATCTTAGTCTACACTTCCTGCCAAAACCGGAATATTCCGGGTTCAGCATGACAAGGGTTAATTGTAAAACATGAAGAAGATAACTCTACGTCTTTAATGCCATAAGTGCCATATAAGACACCCAATTGAACCTATATACCTAGTTGCAAGTCAATGCAATACATAGTTGCAGAGAAAATTAGACAAAAATATACTACATGTACGAATATTAGTTTATGTAAAATAATAAGT
Organism: Fragum fragum; assembly: GCA_946902895.1. Taxonomy (NCBI): domain Eukaryota; kingdom Metazoa; phylum Mollusca; class Bivalvia; order Cardiida; family Cardiidae; genus Fragum; species Fragum fragum. The sequence continues at coordinate 21,112,297 of OX336374.1, read as the reverse complement.
GGTAAAACAAGAATACGATATATTGCAAACTTAAATTTGGTAAGTGCCAATTAGAATCCCTAGTTCAGTCTAAACATCAAGTTTCAAGTTGATGCAAGTTCAGAGAAAATCGACGAAATACATTGGTTACAGAAAGTTACCACTATTTCAATAAATGTCCAAAAATAGACAAAATCGACATAAATAAACCGCTATACGAGTTATTGAGAGAAAATAAATTAAGTTGAAATACAGGAAGTAGATAACCTGGGGACTGCCACAAAGGACCTATAGTTGAATCTTTACACCAAATTTCTAGTCAATGCTGTTAATAGTTGTTTAAAATAAACACAGCCAAACAAATCCGAATAGAAATATTTCGTGTTTTGTCATTTAGATTGTCCCTTTGCTGTTCAATCTCTGGTTTTATGTCCTTGTGATTTTATACTTGAGCAAACATTTTAGAAAAAGAAGAAATTGAAAAAAGCAATTTCCTCTTTTCCACAATATTTTCTAGCCCACTAAATGTTTATTTTTCAAGTTAAACCCACTTTAAAATTTCGATGTAAACCTTTGAATTCAGTCTAAAATTTTACAAAACATTATAGGGTAAACACTTAGCATGCGCAATAAAATCAAAGGGATGAAAATATTGGTGGCACTTAGTGTTGCTCAATAATTCACAAATTGCAAAAATAGTTGCCTTGGAGGAACGAACAGGTATTGTAGATTAAGATCAGATTACTTATATGTGTAGGCTGATCTTTGTCTACACTTCTTGCAAAATCAGCAATATTCTGTGCTCAGCATGCTAAGGGTAAATTTCAAATAAATTTAAAATAGCTTTACACAGCCATTGCTTGTTCATTTGAATTAATATTTCAAAATTACTATTAGAAATATTTCCAAAAGTATCATTTCATTTGTGCCCTTAGTGGAAAATGTAGAATCGTTTTATTACAAGCAAATTATTTATTATCCACAGTGTTTACTTCTTCCAATGAAAGAAAAATTATATTCCACCAACTAGAAATTGTCTTCTTTGAAATTGGACAAATGTAATTTATTATCATCTAGACATGTGTTAAATGGCATTTCTACGCATGACGTAGAACAATTATTGTACCTTCATATTTTAAATGCCATCACCAAATGTAGAAGTTAAAGTTCTGAAAAATTGGACAGACACACAAATGCTGAACACAAACACCCTACTGCCATTGTGATAACTACATCTTGATCGCCCCAGGCAGATTTTATAAAAATCATATTTTAATATAGGCAGCAATATACAGGAAGCTGAAAAATCAACAACAATGTTTACCTCAATATGAACAATTTATTCTGTTTAGCATTATAAGATCTGGACCTTCTCAACTAGAAAATGCAAAGTTGAAATAATACAAAGTTTAGTTTTAATGCTACAGCTATTTAGCAATTTGGCACAAATATTTTTTTATTTTTTTAACATACTTACTGTGTAAACATTGCACAATAAGCACAATCTTTATACTTAATGAGTTATATAAGCAATATAAATGTAGTTAGCTGTTGAACAGACAATCAAACAGGAAGTCAATACAGTGTGGAAAAATAGGACTCAAGCATATAAGGCTAGCAGGTTACAAAAAGTCTGTGGGTCTTTGGCCATTTGTTTAAGATAAAAGTCTAAACAAACCCAATATCTAAATCCCAAACCTAATCCCAGTTGACCAAGTTTCACATGTGAACCAATTCCCACACAACACAATTTCAGGCCAGTTCAAATTGAAAGACATGGAAGACGACAGATTTTAGATGATGAAATTTTGATTTTTTTCAAACTTTTTTGGTAGAAAACATTATGGAAAATGAAGAAATTGCTCGTAACAAGCAATTTCTCCATTTTCCACAATGTTTTCCAAACCTTTTCTTCTTGGGGGGTCAAAAAGCATCATTGTATGGGAATATGTTTATGCTTTTCCAATATGTAGGTGTTTTAGGCCAAATTATCCCCTGAATATCTGGAGTTTGTTTTTACATTTTTAATGTATTTCTAAAACTGCGTCATTGTGTTGTAATGGGTTTAACTTGAAAATTTTTAAAAAGGGTATTTTATCTCCTTACATATACGTTGGAACACTATGATACTTTTATTAATTTTGTGGCTAAGATTTCTTGCTGTGCTAACACTGGAATTGGATTTCTATGGGAATATAGGGAATGAATTCTAATTTTTGCAAAACAAACAACAACAACAAAAATCCATACAGTTAAATCCTCCAGAAACACCTTGTCTCAAATAGAATTATTTGAAAAATGTAAGCTCTACAAAAATCACATTTTTACATATTATAGACAATTATTATCTATTCAATAAAAACTGATCAAATACCTTAGTTTTTTAAGTTAAGAAAATGAAGAAAAAATCAAATTTTTATGTCTGAATGACTAATAGACATCAAATGTAAGGTCAAAAGAGATATGCAACTCAAATAAATCACCATTTGAGACTACAGTAACTTTTTCTGTATTATATAAGTGTTACTGGTACCTAACCCATTACCCAGTTTAGACTGGTCCAAATGAAAGGGGCTGCAGACGCCAATTTAATATTTGTGAAATTTCAGATTTTTTCGCAGTAAAAAACATTGTATATATAAAATGTAGAAATTGTTTTTTACGAGCAATTTCTACATCTTGACAATTTTCCCCCCCATTTTTTTTCCTAGGTGGCATCAAAAAGGGGTACTGAGTGGGAATGGGTTATGGAGGAATTAATGCATACTCTGATGATTACAAAAATATTCCTGAGAAATTAGTAAAACTCATTTAAAAATAAGTTACTATTTTGAGCTGATATTAATTCCTGCTATTGGTATAGTTAACCCTTTCCTGTTTTTCAAAATCTTAGACTGGCCTAATTTGAAAGAAGATGCAGACGACAATCAAAATTGGGTGTAATTTGAAAAATAACCAACCTAAAGATTAGAAAAGATTGAGGGAAAAGAAGAAATTGCTTGATACAAGCAATTTCTCCTTTTCCCACAATGTTTTCTGTAGTATAAAATCATAGGGACGTTAAAACAAGGGATTGTACAGGAAAGGGTTAATAAAGATGCCAAATAATATTGAATTCTATACAACAATAAAGCAGTTCCATTGGTCAGCATGAAACAGTTGTAATTTCCTATAAATATATAGGCAGTTACAACTGTTTCAAACTGACCGATTGAGTTGTGTTCCTGAAAAGCTCCACTTTTACAATTTTAACATTTGATCTTGAATTTGGAGATGTCTATAACTTGTTTCAAATGGCACAACTATTCATGATGGGGGAAAAACTGGGCAAATTATTTTTGACACTCATCTATAGGTGCAGGAGGTATTGTCTGGACAAACTTCATTCTAACATTTGACCATGAATTTTTGTATTTATGCCTCTTTGAACAATCTTTCAATTATCACAGTGAAGTTTGTTTATTGATGTGCTTGATATAACAAATACTGGGCTGGGGCACTGAAATGTCTTGCCCAAGGACATACTAAAATGACCTGTGACACAAAAAGCATTAGAGCCTGCAACCCTTGAATTTTCTCAGACCACCCTAACCATAAAGCCTCGCAAGACTCCTTTGTGACCTTGAACTTGATGTCCAAAAATTTGTTTCTAATGACATGTCTATTCATGATTGAGAAAATTTGGTCAATTTCATTTGCCACCCACCCATTTCAAACTTAAATCTGAAGTTATAAAACAGTTTAAAAAGCACTTCTACTCAAGATTATAAACAAATGTACTGACTTTTCTAGATCCATACATTAATAGGAGTTTTGCTCTGGACAAGACTGGCAAGATAACAGGATAGAAAGCAATACAAAACAATATCCCTACACCTACTGGTCATTGATTAAGAAAATATTGAACACATGAAGAAAAGAAGGAATGTTTGTAAAACAGGTATGCCTCCAACAAAGAGAAATAACTATGTATCATTAAACTCAAATTTTACTATGAAAGGGTATGCAGCAGTTAAAATTTTTGGGGGGGGTTTCCGGTCACTTAATGATATTTTTTAACGAATAAAGTCATTTTGATATTTGATGGCCCTGCTAGACTGATCTATCTATTCCCGCAAGTAATGTATATCATCTTGCAAAATGTTCGCAGGAGCGATACTAAAAATGCTCGGGCACCTTTAATTTACCCATTTCCAGATGGAAAATTTTAGACTGGTCAAAATCAAAAGATGTTCCAGGGGACAATTTAAATGTTAGATTTTTTCAACTTTCTTGGAAGAAAACGTAGTAGAAAAATGAAGAAATTGCTTCTTGCTACTACTAAAAAGAAGGCTTTTCTTTGGAGAAATATGATATATGTTGGTAACTAAGCATATTGTTTTCAATCTAACTAGCCTCAGAATTTTTCAGAAAAAAAAGCAACTTGAATCCCTAATATCTTCACACTAAGAGATGACAAAGTTTTAGACTGCTCTGATTTGATTTGCTGATGAAATTTTTTAATTGATTTTCATTATTCGATTTTTGGAGTATAATTTTTTTTTATTGAGGGTCATAAAAGTATAGGATTGTGAAGGAGTGGGATAACCCATTACTAGACAAGAAAATTTTAGACTGGTCCAAATACAAAGAAAATACACATCGCAATTTATAGTAGGTGAAATTTAAAAATCATAGTACCCGGTACTTCGTGGTAGAAAACATTGTGGGAAATGAGGAAATTTCTTATTATAAGCAATTTCTTCATTATTCTCAATGCTTTTCTGAAGCTTTTTTCTTGATGTGCAAAAAATAGTGTGGATAGTGTGGGAATGGGTAAAATATTACTATCACAGTCTATTCAGTTGCTGTCATGAGTTTCGTTTGAGGGTCTGTGACCTAACACGAGAATACGTAGTAGGTACATCAGCAACAAAAGCCCTGAATCTGTACTCCATCTCTTTACGTCTTGCCATTAGCTCCCTGTGGAGGGCCTCAGCCTGAAATGTACATGAAATATCACTTAAACTGCATCTGATGTTTCAATTTTATTTCAACAACACTTAGAATGATGATCTGAGATTTAACCACACATTACTACACAACCAAATTTTAGATCAGTCCCAAATCAAAGAAGCTGTACACAACATGTTTAAAACAAAAGAACTTAAATAATCTCTGTCATTCTTGGTGCTTGTAACTAGCAACTTCTGCATTTTTCACATTACATGTATTTCCCTGAAATAGTTTTCTTGGAGGGCTTAAAAAGGCAGGATTGTGTAGGAATGGGTTAAGGTGGAAGAAAATCATTGTAAAATTAATTGATGTCAATTCTTTTACGTTTTAATGTCAACATTGTGCATTTTTTCAAATCAGATTAAAACTATGACAGAAAAACAAACACAAACACAACATTCTTGTAAGTTAGTAACATAAGGTCAATGAAAAGAAACGAAAGCTCATGTGGATGTGAGGTTTATACCAAGGTATATGAAAAATAAGAGGAAAATATGTGAACCATATGCTATGCAACAGCAACTAAACCAGAAATATGTATCCATTGTAGCCCCCCCTACAAAAAGGGATTTATTTGTAAGCAAATGCATTCACCTTTGTGAGCTTGCACAGCATTTGCAGGCTGAATAGGAGTTAAACCTTTCTGACTCAGAAGGTTCTCTCTTGGATGATATCTGTTTGCTAGGAACATTCTACCAAATTTTTACATGAATATATTCATGAAATATCTTTTCTCATTGAGCCAAGCTGGAAAAAATATTTAACCAATTACCAAACAGAACATTTCTAGACTGGTCCAAATTGAAAGGAGTTTCAGATGACAATTTAAAGTTTATGAAATTTAGATGAAAGAAAACATTATGGAAAATGAAAAAAAAAATTTTTTGAAAGTATTTTTTTTATTTCACACAATGTTTGCCAAATCGGTTTTCTTGACGGGCATCAAAAAGTATCATTTTGTGGGAATCAGTTATTATCAGATTCTATAAGGATCCCTTTTTGTGTGACAAGTCACATTTTGTACGTCACTGCTTAAGTGAAAGGAACATCATGGGATCTCTGTCAAGAAAATATTTGGAAAAAGAGATTTGATCAAACAGGTTCAACTAGAAGTTGAATTACAAGCAATTTCTTCATTTTCCACATTGTTTTCTACCCAGAAAATTTAAAAAGTTGAAATGTTGTAAACTATGACTTGTTGTCTGCAACTTCTTTCAATTTGGACCAGTCAAAAATTTTCCGTCTGGTAATGGATTAAGGTATGATGATCATTCTAGATTAAAACAAGAGGACGATGATGGTCCTTAATCGCTCACTCGAATCATCTGCTGTTAAAAAATGCAACTGGTGCCAAATAATTATAACCAGTTTCATGAAGATTAATCAAAAACTGTGGCCTCTATAGTGTAAAGAAAGAAATTGTCATTAAGGCCATGAAGTTTGAGACAAAATTGTGGTCTCTAGAGTGAAAAACAAAGAAATCCTCATTAAGGACCCTTTTCCTGTGAACCCCAATAGAACCCTCCCATAATCAATAAGGTTGTCCTTATGACCTTACAATTATTTTGGCTAAGGTTCATGAAGATTGAGACAAAACTGTGGTCTCTATAGTGTGAACAAAGAAAAAGTCATTAAGGCCCCTTTTCCTGTGTTTTCCAATAGAACCTTCCTATAATCAATAGGATTCATCCTTATGACCTAGCAATCATTTTGGCCAAGTTTCATGAAGATTGAGCTGAAAATGTGGTCTCTAAAGTCTAAACGAAGGAAATGACATTTAAGCCCCCTTTCCTGTGTTTTCTGGTAGAACCTTAATCCCATAATCAATAGGGTTCATCCTTAAGACCTAACAATTATTCTGGCCAAGTTTCATGAAGATTGGGTCAAAACTTTGGACTCTAGAGTGTAAACACTTCAATTATTGACACCCCATGCCATATGACCAACGACAGACATCAACAATAACAAAAGCTCCCCAGAGCTTAAAAAAAAAAACACCCCAAAATCTGCCTAAAGCTAAAATTTGATCTTGTTCAACCCGTGTGTTGTGTAAATTCAACCAAATTTGAAACTATTAGCTCTTCTGAGGTGGTCCCTTTTTTTATGACGTATGGCATTATTTGAAGTCAACTGTGTCATTATTGATGGATCCCTGGCCAAAGTTCTACTTTGATATCAAACAGCGTTAATTTTCTAAATTTTATGGCCAGTAACACGCAAAACAAGTAAAATGGTTAGTTTGGCAAAGTTAACATCGTAATTACACCTGGAATAAGGCTAAAATGTACAGGAAACATCTGAATAAGCTGTAGTCACATTGTTTAAGTCACCAAACCAACAATAAGCTTCTCATAAATGTCAGCGAATATTAGATTTTATAATTCACTTGGGGTCTAAATGTTATAATTTGATTGGTCTATGGATTCTTTGATTGACAGCCGTAATCTGTCAATTGTCTTTATCACGTACCTAAGTAAATTGTAACAATTGGTAAATGTAGTGTACAGCTACATTTTCTCGACAAGATGTGATCTGGCAGGGACATAAAGCTACATTGGATTATCTAGTCTATTTTCTGACAGTCTATTCTATTCTATGTTAATATGCTAAAAGGAAAGGCTATGATTTAGACCGGTACCGCCGTCGACTTAAACAAAGCCGACAGGTAGACCCCAAAAGACTGCATCAAGAGATTGGCTGATGGGCATTTAATGACGTAAACCCAAACATTGAATCTGATTGGGTGATTGATTGTTTGTAAACAATATGGCAGAAGCGGAACGCGGTGTTCCTTATATATTTAACATGAAAGGGGTGACATTCCAAGGTTTTTCTCGCACACAATTTCTATTGTTGGTGTGAGAAATGATTTAACATTAAAACTGACTACTTTAAAGCTACAAAAGGAAGGTTTTTATCGTATTGGGTGGAAATCCCGCAGTGTATCCAAAATTTTCAACAAAATTTGCTGTGCATGCGTAAGCCTCGTTTTTGATTTAAGTACGGAAAAAACATATCGGGCCAGGCTTTCTGTGTATGTACTGAAAATCGGTGTATACCTGTCGGCTTTATTACAGTCGACAGTGGTACCAGTCTAGGCTATGATTATCAATGGATTTAATGTGAATACTATAACTTAAGTTTTTAAAATAGAATTAAAGTTTTATACATCTATATCGATGGGTAGCATTCATGGACATACATGTAATTTTCATGTCATCTCAAAATAAACCCATTACCACCCAATCCAGCATTTTGTCACACTTAATAAATATGGCTTGGGAAAACATTTTGAGAAAACAAGAAATGCATGCAACAAGCAATTTCTCTAATTTTCACTAATAGGATTTTCTAATGTAAATGTCACTTATTTTCTAATTTCAGCACAATTTGAAATGTTTTCTGAAGTACATAGTATCTTTTCAATTTGGACAATAAAAATTCCGTAACTTGCAAGATGATTTTCACTGAAAATTTCTGTTCATTTTGGGGGCTTTATGAATTTTGTCTCTCCATAACACATACTAAGAAATTCTAATATAATGTAAATGATAATGATGAACATGTATGTTACATTCAAATAAACTACATACAAAATATATATATATTCCAAATCATTATAATTATGATTGATTGATTGATTGATTGAATGGGGTTTAACGCCGCTTTTAACAGTATTTCAGTTATATCGCGGTGGCTGGAGCACCTAACAATGGATTCCTGTTATTTCTCACACCAGTACTACCACTACATCCTTTCCTAGCCTCCAGCTGCTATCCCACTTAGGTTTACGATTATCAACCTATTGGTGAGAGATAATTGTCGGAAAGAATATTTGCCGCCGCCGGGGATCGAACCCATGACACCTTTGATTGAAGATTAGGAGTCTGGCGCGCTACCGACTGCGCTATGACGGCGGCTTTATAATTATGAAAATCTCTTCATATATTTGACCACAATTGGTTCTGCCCTCTGACTCCGCTACCAACTGACTCCATTTGATATCAAATGGCGTTATTTTGCAAAAGTTATGACCAGTAACATCACACAAAACAGTTAAATGGTTGTATGGTGCTCTAAACGTTGTAACTAGAGTTTATCCAAGCTGTAGTTACGATGAATAAATCCTTCAAAAAGTGTTAAAATTTCAATTCTGGTCAAAATGAATGATTTAATTGGACATTCTTTTCTTTCACTGACAGTTGTGATTGATCAATTGATGAATAAGTTGAACTTGTTTTAACCCTTGTCATGCTGAGCCAACAATATTCCGGTTTTGGCAGGTGGTGTAGACTAAGATCAGACTGCACTTATGTGCAGGCTGATCTTAGTCTACACCTCCTGCTTGAACTTTTTCTGCCAGACTTGTTTACGAAGTTGATTTCTAAAAGAAATATTGATTTTTGAACAACAAGTTCTATCAGTGCTTTCAGCCCTTTGATTTGACAGCATTTCAGTAAGGTAATTTATACAGCATGACAAGGGTTAACACAGTTTCTACACATTTTTCATATTTTTTGCTTAAGGTGCTAGGTGGTTGATTAAACTTGAGACCTAAGATGTTGATATGGATAGCATAGAAATGCCGCCACATGTATAGTACAATTGTACTAAACTAGAATGGTTGTCTACAACATTATGTCAAGCTTGCAAAAATCTGACCTGCAGGACTGTAAATGTATAATGGTCCAGACATATCTGACCTTGACATTACATCTATGTAGACAGATGTTTCAAAAGGGGCATCTACTAATTGTGGAGAACAATAATTTTGTTTAGCCCATCATAAGATGGCAACATTTTAGACTGGCCTAAATTGAAAGAAGTTGACGAAAATTTAAAGTTTATCAAATTTTGGATTTTTCAAGTTTCTGTATAGAAAACATTGCTGAAAATAAAGAAATTGCTTGTAACAAGCAATTTCTTCATTTTTCACAATGTTTTCTAAAGTTTTTTTTCCTAAGGGGCGTCTAAAAGCTTCACTGAGTGGGAATGGGATATTTGGGAATCAATCATTAAAAAGTAAAAGTACATGTAATAGCAGAGCTACATGTAATAGTGAGGACTAACTAAGACAATAATGGCCACACCCACTGAGCTCTGACAGAAAGTACTATTTCCATATTAAATGGTGTTATTTTGCAAAAGTTATAGCAAGTAACATGTAACCAAAAAATATAAAGGTAACCTAAATGTTTCAGTTGCTAAACCAACAAAAATTAAATATTGGCAAATGTCCAAGTTCAAAGTTCACTTCCCGCCTAAATGATTGATTTGATTGTTAATTGATTCCTAATTGACAGCTACCATCATTTAATTTGAGTGTACATGCACTCATACTAATGCACCAGTTCACATACACCGATTTGTCATTCTATCAACTACGTGTCCCTTAAGTGGCTCTTGTTGTGGTTACTAGTAGTGGTAAATTCTATACTTTTCATTAATACAGCATCTACAGCTTCTATCGCAACTAAGCCTTGAACACTTTATTATGGTTATCTAACAAGTAGAAACAAGTCACTTTGGTGAAATCAAATCCTCCTCCAAAATAGGTAATGAAACTATTGGTTGATTGGTTGATATTTGCTCATGATAGTATACAACAGTCACAAATATTTTGAAAGCCATTCATTAACAAAGGAGTTGGCTTGATTTTAACATTTGACCTTGACCTGTGACACTGACCTTAAAGGTATCTAATAAATTGTTTCTAAAGGCACATCTGCCCATGATGGTAAAATTATTGAAATCTATCTTAGAACAAATGGGAAATCTTTTGGACAACTTTCTTTTTAGGGTGACATTTCTTAAAGAGAATGAATGAATGAATGAATGAATTTCAAAATCAAGATAAATGTTGAAGTTTTGGTCCAGATAGATCTGGAAAAAAAGAGAGATGAACAAACCCATGCGAAAATATTACGCAGCTCTTGGTGAAAGCTGGATAAAAGCCGGCTTTTACCCAGCTTTTCTGCGTTTATATAGAAAATCAGCAGAAAAGCTGCGTATTTTTTAAAAATCTGCAGAAAAGCTGCGTATTTTTTAAAAAACTGCAGAAAAGCTGCGTATTTTAAAAAAAACTGCATTAATGCTGCGTATTTAGGTCTGGAGCTGTACAAAAGCTGCGTCTTTAATGAAAGAGCTGCAGAAAACCTGCGTTTTTTCTTTTCAAGCTGCGTATTCCCTTTGTAGATTCTCATCTACTCTCAATAATGAAATACGCAGCTTCCACCAAGCTGCGTATTTGTTTAAAGTAACTTCTGACATGATGAAAATTAAATACGCAGCTAAAACGCAGCTTTCTCAAAGCTGGGTATTTGTTTTTATCAAATATTGCATTATACTTTATATCTTAGCCCTTTACCAGATGGCAAAATTTTAGACTAGTCCAAATTGAAAGAAGTTGCAGACGACAATTTAAAGTTTGAATTAGTAAAGATTTTTTATCTTTCTGGGTAGAAAACATAGTGGGAAATGAAGAAATTGCTTGTCGCAAGCAATTTCTCCATTTTTCACAATTTTTTCCAAATTGTCTTTCTTACGGGGCGTCAAAAGTTGTCACTGAGTGGGAATGGGTTAAATTGGGATCAAAGTTAAATTTCTATTCAATAAAACTTAACCTTTGATTAACATTCCTCAAGAAAAAAAACTTTGAAAATATTGTGGAAAATGAAGAAATTCTTTATGGGAAGCACTTTCTTCATCATCATCAAAGTTTTCTCTAATTTCATTTACTTAAAATTGTCATCAAAGTTTTCTCTTATTTCATTTACTTAAAATTGTCATCTATAACTTCTTAGAACACTCTAAAATTTTGTCATCTGGTAATAAGTTAAGCAATTCATCCATCTATCCATTCAATCAACATATCAGTCTTTCAAACCATCCACCAATCAATTAACCTATTTATCAACTCATCAATCCTTTGATTTTTCATATGGGTATTAACAGAACAGAACAGAACAGAACAGAACATATCTTTTATTTTACATCCAGGTACATTATTGTACAATATGGACAAATGTAATACAAATGCATATAATAAACAATGTAAACACTTCCGGATAACCAAAATGAAAGGACTAATATATATTTAATAGTGGAAGGCGATGAAAAAAATCTTATATAATTTTATTATTATCATAAATATTTTATTATCATTATTATTATTATTAACGAGGGATAGAAGTTGTTTTTTTATTAATCTATCTATTATTCATTTATTTATTTACTTTTAATGTAATATTTAGTATTGCATTTTTGCCTCCAGGAGCCAGCAACCACAGCTTGAGATAAGCTGTAGTTACAGGCTTCTAGGCATGATTGGTTTACCCGAGTTTCTACAAAGAGGAAATTACCCCCTTTTACCCCCCTTATCCGAAACGAAAACAAAGATGGGATATGGGGGAACTAATGTTTTCGAGCGTGCGTTAACCCTTTTCTTACCTTGATTAGCGAAATTTTAGACCTGTCCCATCCCAAAGGTTATGCAGACAAAAAAAGTAAATTTAATTTGAGAAATAATAATCACCAAGTACGTAATACTGTGTTGTGGAAAAAGAAGGTGTGCTTATTACAAGCAATCTCTTTCTCCCCCACAATGTCTAAACAATTATAGAAACATAGGAACATAAAACTAGGATTTGAATAGAGAAGGGTTAGGGGTTACGTAGATTTGCGCACGGTACTAATGACTAGGTAATCATCCGCTTCGCCTAGCGGTATCGTCTAGCATAAATTTGTGTGTTGTCCAATCAGAGAGGAGTTGAATATCCACGTGAAAGTGGAGCTGATCTAATTGTGTTTTCCATGAATGAAATTCCGTAAGTGGATTACTATATTTGATTCGCTAGAAGAAACATTGTAGCTATTACAAGCTTTTCCGAGTAGTTAACTCAAGAAGAATAATTTTGATTCTGTCTTTTTATGAAGACGACGATTATTCACAAACAGTGTCTTCGCCCAAAATGATCTCTCGTCCACAAGTTAAAATAAAGGCAGGTTTCATCACCTAAGACTTCTTATATGCAATGTCTTAATATTATGGTCAGTCTCGGATTTTCAACTACAATAGTTTTCCTAAATAATTTGCTTAATTTACATAGCTTACTCTTTCAGTCTTAATTAATGGATTTTTGTTTGTTTGTTTATTTTTACCAATTGACCTATCACAGCTGTCAAGCAGATAACTAGTCTAACAATGAGCTCACCATGCAGTTTAGACCATAAATGAGTTTCGAACTCCGACATAGGCCGCCATTTCTCTGAAGCTATTTTGTTCGTGTGGTGAATTAAAAGTCTGACTCACAATTTATGAAAGCTGTAGTTACACTGTTTGGGTCGCAAACCAATTACTCTCCTTTTTATTGCCATGAATTTTACAATTAAAGGCTTTTTAAAATCGAAGCCGAACTTCCTGTTGGAGTCAGTGGGCATTGCCAAAGTAGAAAGTGGGTGTAGCATGCAGCGATTGGTCAATTTGTACAATAACATTTTTCAATCAACAAGTATAAATGAAACAATATTTCAATTAATGATTTGAACTAGCTATTTACAATATACCATGCATATGGAAAGAAAATATACATATTGTTGAGTGTAAATACACCTGATTGTCAAGAACTTGGTGGGAAAGGATGAAGTCACTTGTACTAAGTGACCCTACCCTTTTCCCTTTGTACATTATTTACATGGCTCTCATATGACATATTTGAAACATGAGTGAAAACAGACATTTACGCAACCAATTGCAGAGAACCTTGTTGGTAAAGGATAAATTACTTGTTGCAAGCGATTTAACATTCAAAGCAAGGGAACATAACTCTGGTTGGACCTTTGGAGTTGCAAGTGGAACCTCTCATATTTCTTTCAAATAAATTAACAATTTTACCATGATCATTATAGAAAAAGGATAATTTATATATCAATAACACAGGCATGGAAATGTTATGACTGGTTTTCAACTTTTCACAGATAGGGCCTTTTCAGATAGAAATCACATTTTCTGTGGATTTCAACAGTGCAAATTTATCCTTGCTATGCTGCATAAATTACCTTACTGAATTGGTGTAAAGTCAAAGGGATGAAAGCGCTGATAGAACTTGTTGTTTAAGAATCATTATTTATTTGATATAGAAAAACAACTTCATGGACAACTTTAGCCGGAAAGGTACAAGCAAAGTTTGCAGACCAAGACCAGACCATACTTTTGTCAAAACCAAAATATTCCTGGTTAAGCATGACAGGGGTTACATGGTTTTATGAAACATTATGCACAAAGGATACATTTTTGACATACTAGAGTAGATTGATACAACAGTTGCATTCAGTTTAATGAAGCATTATGCATAAAGGATTTTTTTTTTTTTTTTATATATATATATACATATAAGCATGGATTGATTTAACAATTTAACTGATTTCTTTGTAGCGTTATGCATTGAGGGTAAAACAGATAGATTTTCAACATACAAGCAAAATTATGATTTCTGCAAAATTTCATCAATATAACAATATATGTCTCAATATATTTATCTGTCTCTCTATCATCCCATGAATGATTCCATTAATCAACCAATCCATCAATCAAATCATTCTCAAAACCTACAATTAACCAATCTATCCATTAATCAGTCAATCAATTCATCTATCTTAGAATCTTTCCATCCATCCATTGATCTATCTATCCATCCATCCATCAATCCATTCATTCATCCATCTATCTATCCAAATTCCCACAAGTATCTACTCTCTCTCTATCTCTCTATCTATCTATCTATTCATTCATCCATCCATCCACCCATGCATCCATCCACCCATCCACCCATCCATCCATCCATCCATCTATCAATCTATCTATCTATCTATCTATCTATCTATCTATCTATCTATCTATCTATCTATCTATCTATCTATCTATCTATCTATCTATCTATCTATCTATCTATCTATCTATCTATCTATCTATCTATCTATCTATCTATCTATCTATCTATCTATCTATCTATCTATCTATCTATCTATCTATCTATCTATCTATCCATCCATCCATCCATCCATCCATCCATCCATCCATCTATCAATCTATCTATCTATCCATTCATCTATCTATATCTCTTATCTATCTTTCCACCAATATCTATCTTTCCACCAATATCTATCTATCTATCTATCTATCTATCTATCTATCTATCTATCTATCTATCTATCTATCTATCTATCTATCTATCTATCTATCTATCTATCTATCTTTCTTTCTTTCTTTCTTTCTATCTATCTATCTATCTGTCTGTCTGTCTGTCTGTCTGTCTGTCTGTCTGTCTGTCTATCAATCCATCCATCCATCCATCCATCCATCCATCCAACCAACTTTTCACCAATATGTATTTTTCTATCTATCCATCAATCCATCCATCCATCCAACTTTTCACCAATATCTATCTATCTATCTATCAAGCTGTCTATCTATCTATCTATCCATCTATCTTTCTATCCATTATCTATTCTCTATCTATCTATCATTCTATCTCTCTAGCTATCCATCAACCTATTCATCAGTCTATCCATTATCTATCAATCTGATATAATGTATCTCTTTGTCTCTAAAACCTTTCTGAGTAGATATGAATGGCATTTTGAACTAAAATTGAAATTAATTTTTGATTCTAGTTAAAAAGAGATTACAAGATAATCTGAAATATTATTTCTTCCACAAATTTACAAATCACAAATTTAAGAGAAAATTTGGACAATAAAAAACTATCTATTACTAATTATCAAAAGTTTACTTTTGACTAAGAAAGGATTATGGTAAAGGGTTTAGCTAGTTGGCAATTCTAACATCCCTCTAGGGGTATATTACAAAATGGGGATTTGGTTTAATTAACCAATCAGACTTTTAACTTCCCACAAGCCCCAAAAAATTATTTTAAAAGAATGATTGAAATTGACAAAACTTTTCAAATTGATATCAAATAAAAGAAAATCATCAGTAAATTGAATTATGTAAAAAAATTAGACAGAAATAATGCCCAGAAATAATATTAGGATTTCTGTTGTTGTTGTTGTTAAAAGAGGCTGGATGTTTGCATAATTGGTGTATGGCAGCCATTTTTAACTTTTAGCACAACATGAAAATGATGACAGATAAGACATCTCAAAGGTAATTCTTGTTTCTTTTCTTCATCAAACATTACAAGTAAGTTCATTTTATCACTGTATTTCAATAAAAGATATGTATTATGTAATTGGGGGAGCTTTCAATTAAGTTATGTAAGTCAATTAAGATTTGTAAGTGATTGTCTGGTCCAATACACAAACACTGGTTTTAAATGGTGTGAACAACTGGATGACCAGTTATACTGTAAAAGGTGTTTAATTTCTTAGTAGTTTTTTATTTAATTGTGTTTAATTATTTACTTTTCTGTTGCAAGGGAAAATGATGTAAAGCCTCACTTTGGCATATTATTGTATAATTATTTTCTCAAGGGGGATTTATTAATATCAAAAAAAATAAAATAATTCAATTTAAGGTAAATGATGTCTTGATTTCAGGTGCTAAATGCTAAGTTGAAGTGTGGTTGTATATTGCCAGCTGATGGAATGTGGTTAAAGCTGAAGAGTTACTCCACCCTTCACTCACTAATGGAATAATCTGAACTAAAACTTCTGAAATGATAGAACTTAAACAATAAGTTGCTTTGTTGATTTTTTTAGAATAAAAGTTGTATGTTTATGTTCAACTAAAAAGTATACAAATAAAAATTTGCTAGCTATGATGAACATTTTTGAATGTGTGTGCAATTGGTACAATGCAAAAATACATGAAAAATTTAATAGGAAAAATATGACATAAGAGAGAAATTGATTGATTGAATGGGGTTTAATGCCACTTTAAACAGTATTTCAGTCATATCGCAGCCGGTGGAGCACCTAACAATGGATTCCTGGTATTTCTCACACCAGTACTGCCACTACATTCTTTCCTAGCCTCCAGCTGCTATCCCACTTAGGTTTATGATTATCCACCCATTGATGAGAGACAAATGTCGGAAAGAATATGTGCAGCCGCCGGGGATCGAACCCATGACATGTGCTATTGACTGCGCTAAGACAGCAAATGATATAAGAGAGAGACAAACTGTCCTAGAATTATGTTTATAAAAAGAAAGTTTTTGAACTTTCTTTTTGATTTTGTTTAGATGATATTTTCAGAAACAACTGACATTAACCAATTCTTTTTGTCCCCCCCCCCTCAAGAGGATAACACGATAAAGGGTTGAAAGACTCTTATTTCCATTGTGGTCCTAACTAATACAAGATCTTATCATGCACATATAGAGAGAGGCAATGGATTCTAACCAATGCTACCCACTTTTTACAGCTAGGTGGACTGGGGCTCTGTCTGAAAAGTGTCCTGCCAAAATACACTACCCGCCTCCGGTAGGACTCGAACCCGCAACCACCAGATTACGAGTCGACCACACTAACCTCCCAGCCAACTAGCCAGACAACTAGCCATCTTTATAAACCACAATGCTTTATCTCAAAAACAAAAAAATATCAAACTTTCACTAAACATGAATGTAATCTTCCAATTTGGACCAGTTTAAAATTTTGGTGTTTGGTTTGGGTCAAGAGGTTAAGGCTTTAACCATTAACCCAACAAGAAAATTTAGACTGGTCCAAATTGAAAGGAGTTGCAGAGGACATTTTAATGTTTGTGAAATTTTAGATTTTTCAAATTTCTGGTAGAAAACATTGTGTAAAAGAGAGAAATTACTTGTAATAAGCAATTTCTTCATTTAACACAATGTTTTCTCAGTTGTTTTGTCCTGAGGAGCGTCCAAAGGCGTCATTGTGTCGGAATGGGTTCATTAAAGCCATTTTTCAAGTCTATCCAGATAAACTCCTATCATGTCTGTGTTGGTAATTAACTAATATCAAACATCAATTACACCCCTGCTTCAAAGAAGAGGGGGGTTATACTGGTTTACCTTTGTCCATCCTTCCATCCGTCTGCCCGTGTCCAATAGATTTTGTCACATTTTCAGACATAAGGTGGTATAATGGTATATTTTCATCACATTTTTCTCAGCAACTGTTGAAAGCATCAACTTGAAACTTGATGTGAATGTTCAGATGGTGCTTACCAATTATAGGTCTGCACAATATCACATGTTTAAAGATTCAGTTTATTTTTCGGAAATTTATTGGGATAGCGGTATATTTTTATTGTTTATTGTATTTCAGTCATAGTGTGGCGGCTTGATCATGTAACCAAGGATTCCTGGTATTTCTCACACCAGTACTACCACTACATCCTTTCTGAGCACCAGCTATCCCACTTAGGTTTACGATTATCCATTCTTTTGCAGGTGACACATATTTGCTGCAACCCGCAATTTAACCCAGGACCTCATGATTGAGTCCTATGGGCTATCAACTGTGCTATAGCTGTGGCCTTGTCAGATGCAAAAAAAAGACAGTGATATTTGGTTCATAATTTTAGGTATTGATATGAAACTTAGAATATATGTTTTGTTAAAATATCAATTTATAGCATTAAAGCCATATCTTCCCTCAAAGCACACTATAAACCCTTGTCATGCTGTATAAACTACCTTACTGAATTGCTGTAAAATCAAAGGGCTGAAATCACTGATAGAACTTGTTGGTGAAAAATCAATATTTCTTTTAGAAATCAATTTCAAAAACAAATCTGGCAGAAAAAAAATGAGCAGGAGGTGTCCACCAAGATAAGACTGCACTTACATGCAGGCTGATCTTGGTCTACACCTCCTGTCAAAAACGGAATATTCCGGGTTCAGCATGACAAGTGTTAAATTAATTAAAAAAAGATATACACCAGGCTTAAAAGCATAAATAAATATGACAATTGAAATTATAAGATCAACATAATTCTACGCAGTAAGCCTACAACTCATGAAAGAAGTTACAATATTTTAAAATGTGACCCACCAAAATTTAAGGTTTGTTTACAATAAAATATGATGTCAGTGATGACGTTTTATCTTTTGCTAGTCATTCAAACGACTAGCTGGGTCATGAAGATTAACGAAATCATCTATAAAGTTCATTCATCAGCGCCTGCGCATATAACAGTCAATGCTGAAGATTAGCGAAGATTTCTGGTGAAGTGTCTGGTGCATTCGTCTCGATTTCAAAATGTAAACAAACACTAATTGAAATCGACAAGAAAAACACAAAATACTTTTTCTAGAGAACATCACTTAAAACCTGCTTTTGCATATTGATATTAAGAAAGCTTGTGTTTGCTTTAGTGATCAAATAAGCGATAGATTATTTCAACTATTTTTTTCTTCCTTGGAGAGCAGATATGGCTCTAAGTAGGATAATTCTGAACTCATGTTTAGCTCTGCTATTTTTTTAGTTGTGATGCTGGGCAATAACAGTTTAGAAATCTTGAGTAAAAAGATACATAATACTTTCAATCTCAAAAGAGCAATCTATACTATCAAGAGAGGCAACTTTAAATGCATAATATCTATTTTGATTTATTGATTAATTATTTAGGGGTTTACATCCCCTGAACAAATGAGATCACATGAAGACAGGGCCTCCATAAGGTAAAGTCTGATCAGAATATCTGCAGAAGTTGCAATCCATTATTTTTTAAGATATTTTGTGAAACTTGGTATATATGTTTACTATTATCTGAGAAGTTCATGCCATTAATGGAGATAACACTAAGAAATTTTGTAAAAAATATGTCCCCTTTTCAATTAGGAATATTATCAGATGAGCCTGGCACCCACACATGAGGCTTTTGCTGAAATTAATAAGTAGATATACTGACAAAATCAATATTGAATATAAATCCAATAATTGATAATTGAAAGTATCAGTTGCATTAATATTTGGAGTTTCAGAGAAATGTTTTTGTTATATTGTAGTGACTGGTGACCTAATCACAGCTCCTTGTGGATTCTCCCGCTAGAACAATCAAAACATTACTTCAAAGCCATCAGCAGCTCATCCCTATTAAACTGGCAGCTTAGTGTGAGACAAATGAAGCCAGCCACATTGATATTTATCAAATGTAGAAGAGAGTGTTTGTTGAGCCTGGATTGGAAATAACAACCAAAGGATAGAGAGCACAGGGTGTTACAGAATGATCAAACTGATACAATCCACTAAAAACTTTACAGGCTTATTGTTGTTTCTTAAATATTTTGTGTTTTTTTTTAACTAAAATTGTGATTTCAATAAGTGCTTCTTAACCCATTCCCACACAATGATGCTTTTAGAAGCACCCAATGAAAAACAATATGGAAAAGATTGTGGAAAATCATGGAATTGCTTGCAACAAGCAATTTCTTCATTTTTCACAATGTTTTCTACACAGAAATTTTAAAAAATCTTAAATTTCAAAGACATCAAATTGTTGTCTGCAACTCCTTTGAATTTGGACCTGTCAAAAATTTTGATTCATCATCATATATTCACCATATATTGTAGCTCCTGTTAATTAAATGATTGCTTTTCCAATTGTTTTATGCTGTTTAATTGCTGTATCAACACAGCTGTGGTTATAAGATTTTAACCCTAGTCCTACTGTATATTTATCTTTTTTCCATTATATTTTAAAACTTTGACATAATTTGATCAATGTTGGGTTTAAAGATTTTCTCAACACTATGACAGCAAGCAGGTAGTGTAAGCTAAGATCAGATTTATTTCTGCAGTCTGATCTTAGTCAACACACTTGCCAAAGCCCGCATTAAAGCAGCAATATTCCAGGATCAACATGACAAGAGTTAAAATAATCTTTTTGCATTCTAGAAATTTGCAGCTTATTGGCAGCTTAACTGCAGCTTCCTCAAAACCCAGCTCCCTGTTATCATAAAACGCAGCTCTGCGCTTTTAAAACTCAGCCCTGCATTTTGATGCGCAGCTCTGCGTATAAAAAACGCAGCTACCATATATTTACGCAGCTCTGCGTTTTTCATCCATCAAGCTGGATAAAAGCTGCGTAAAAGCTGCGTAAAAGCCGGCGGTATTGGCACCTGCGTAAAAGCTGCGTTTACGCAGCTTATACGCAGGTTTTGGAAAAATAAAGGCAATTTTTTGTAAAGTCTGAATTTTCTGCGTTAAAGCTGCGTTAAAGCTGCGTTTACGCAGCTTTAACGCAGAAAATGCGCAGCTTTTGTGATTATTTGAGATAAAATTCCATGTAAGCTGCGTTTACGCAGCTCTGGGTAAAAGCTAGCTATTACGCAGGTGCCAATACCGCCGGCTTTTAGCCGGCTAAAAGCCGGCTTTTACGCAGCGTAAAAGCCGGCTTTTAGCTGGATATTTTTCGCATGGGAACTGCTGACAAAAAAATACACAGAACTGTTATTCAAACAACTGTTGGTTTGTCTCGCTCACAGCAAGTGGCCTAACTACTACATAATACTAAACAGAAATGTAATATATTGTATTACTTTGTTAATGGAACTTTTAACCCGTTCCCACACAATGATGCTTTTTGACACCCCCCCCCCCCAAGAAAAACAATTGAGAAAACATTGTGTGAAATGAAGAAATTGCTTGCAACAATCAATTTCTTCAATTTACAATATGTTTTTTACCCAGAGAGTTGATTAAATCTAAAATTTCATAAAATTTCATAAAATTGAATTTGTAGTCTGCAACTCCTTTCAATTTGAACCAGTCTAAAATTTTGCTGTGTGGTAATGAGTTAAATCCTAGTAACACTTAGACAATTAAACACAAAAATTACTGTAATCTTCAAATGATGATTTATTAAAATGGCATGTCTCTTTCAGTTTGAAATAAAATTTTATCAGCTTTTTGAATCAAGTACTCTGCAACAGCTACTGGCACATTCTACCCCCACTAGAATCTCATGCACTATCAACTACAGGTTTTCTAATGGTGGTTACTTACAAATTCACATGATGTTTAGTAACTACTGTTGACTAGTTATCATGGGTCACCAGGCTAACCCCAAATTTATGGGTCACACTACCCCTCTGGGAACGCCCTAGATTAAGGGTTAATGGCATAATATGGTAACATTAGTTTGTTAATTATGAATTAAATGTAAAAAAGAAAACAAATTCTGATTAGATAAAAAACTATCATCTAACTGTATCATACAATGTAAGGAAAAAAGTCTGATTAACAACATAATGATCAATGGGTACATTCTAACTTACTTTCTTTTTAAACCCATTTTCAAAATATTCTGCATTTTCATGTCCCTCAAGAAAAGAGCTTGAGAAAACATTGAGAAAAATGAAGGAATAAGCCCCTACTGAAATTTGCCCTTTAATTAACTCCCTTGACTTGACTGGGTAGTTCCGGTTAAAATTTGATATATAGAGTGTATAAGGGCTGAACTTTAATGCTCCTATTTTGAGTAGAATCAGATTTTTTCAGAATTTGATACAGAGAAATGTTGAATACTCTTATAATACTCTTAGAATATGAAATTGTTGTAGTAGTTCATATTAAAGTTGACATGTTTTAATCGTTTTTCTCATCCGGTCTGGGAACCAATTTCATTCTCACCAAGTTTTCGTATTTTACTTCTCATTTTTGAATCAAAATTAGCAAAGGCGTCCTATGTAAGAAATCATTGCATTTACTTCTTTGGCGTGAAAATACTTTTTAAAAAAGGAAATCAAACAACAACAAGAGCCATGTCGGACATGGTCATCCCCCGCCGTAAAAGCTTGATAGTAAACTGAAGCCAGTTAGATTTAGGCTTCTTGTGCACTGCATTTCTTTTCAATGAATTCGATAATAGCTATTATACTTTCAGAGATATGCTCAGGACAAAATCTAAGTCTTTAAAACAACAAAGGGCAGTAACTCCAAGATTATGCAAGTAAGAGTTGTGGTTCTTGTACACTGCACTTCTTCTCAACATGATCTATCCACCTATGAAGTTTCAAGTTAATAGCTATTATACTTTCAGAGAATTGCCCCAGACAAAATCTGTTTAAAACAACAAAGGGCAATAACTCCAAAATTATGCAAGCAAGAGTTGTGGTTCTTGTGCACTGCACTTCTCCTCAATGAGATCTATCGACCTATGAAGTTTCAAGTTGATAGCAATTATACTTTCAGAGATATGCTCCAGACAAATTTAGTGATGGAAGGATGGAATGACAGAAGGAGGGAATTACAGACAGAGACCATTACTATATCCCCTTTGCCGGAACCGGGGGGGGGGGGGGGGGGGATAATAGTCAAATTAAAAATATTGCAATAAAGAGTACTTCTAAGTTGATTTTCTCCACATCTGAAAGATCCATTATTTTCAGTTCAGATGACTGTTAAACTTTCGTTTGAATCCTCTTTCATTCTGAGATTCTTTTCTGTAAAGGGTTAAATGGTAGATCTAATTAAAAAGTTAATGATGTCCTTCCATAAACTGCTGTTTTAATCCAAGAAACTTGCACGCTTCTGATCAGTATCTCTGATTGCGTAATAGACAACGGGTGGTATTTTGAATATACACTGGATTTATCTCATAATGATCGACTATTTGCTTTGATTTTCACAAGATGGCCCCTTATTACAAGTAACAAAGGAAGTTGTTTGCTAATCCATCTTGTTCTTAGGAATATATGAGTTTGAATATTTTTAAAAAGGATTATAAATGCAAGAGGTAAGGGAAATCTTTTTAAAAACATTTCTCCTGTAGAAAAATCTGAAGGAAATGTTTAAGTTAAAAAAATCTGTAAAAAAAGGAAGTATGTTTAAGATCATTTACAATAATCTCCCTTTTTTAAAACAAAATAAACTTTGAATTTTTAGTATATATACATTGTATCATAAATATCATTGCGTGATATTCAAAATAATTCAAAAACTTAAAGAAGCATTCTGTAGGCGGGCGACATAAACTTCTAAGGTACATGTATATCTTAAAATGAGCTGTAGTTACCAGTTTGGGTCGCAGTCGGCGATTTTATAGTAAAGTAAATGGCAGTGCAATAAGTGACATTCTGCATGGTGGCACATTTTCAAACTATTACGTTAGTAATATGTTTTACACAAATATGTAAATTAAAGTAGAGTAAGAACTCTATTACCATTCAAAATTAGATCGACATGTACTGACCCGGTCCATGTCAGTGCCAATATTGCACAAACAGTTTAACAATACTTTAACAATTACTAGAAGAGGTAGAAAAGTTTCAATTATTTTAATAAGATGAACAACGTCGAATTTCAAAGGTATTCTTGTATCTTCATATATAAGAATAGTTTACAAATATAGATTGGAACTACCAAGAGTTAAAGGGAAGTAACTGATCAAGTGGAATAACTATGTTTATCGGTAGGGCCCCATTGCCTATAATGAGGAATAGTGCGTAAATGCGTTACATTATCAGATATTCTTTAATACTCTTCAACAAATATCGTGTTTCCTTGGTGAATTTTCACCTGTTAATTTAACTGACAGTATACCTGTAAATTTATCAAACCAAATATCTCCACTGTGAGACAGAATTAGCCCTACATATTGAATTAGCTGTAGTTACAATGTTTAAGTCATAAGACCAACAAAAATGCTTCATATAAATGGCGACCGATTTTAAAGTTCAAAGTTAACATCCAGTCTAAATGAATGATTTCAATGGTCAATGATTATTGACTGACAGCTGCAATTGGTCAATTGAGGTGGTTCTAACGAATAAGACCAACAAAGGGTTAGGTTGAAAACTAATGATTTAGAGAGGCGGGATCCATGATATCTGGACCACTGACTGATGCTCCCCAAAAAAGACCATGGCACGTGTATGCTTGAAGTGGCTTGTCAGTGAATGTTTTGGGTTTTTTTTAGTATTTTTTTACTAAATTTTTAAGGGGTGTTGAAAACACTGAAATATCAAACAAATTTCCCTAAGCCAGAGACAGGCAATCCATTTGCAGCAAGACAAATTCTTAAGATCTTATGCACATATCCAACAAAACATCATGGAGAATCATTGTTGCAAATTTCAATTAATTTTGATCAAAACTATAGGAGTTACAAAAAAAACCCCAAACCATTACAGTTTCAATTCTAAAAACATTTCAAGGGCAGATAATTCCAGAACCACTTGACATAATAAAAAGTCTCATGCACAACAAGAGATAATGGCCAGTTTCAATTAATTCCTGTTTGATTGATTGATTGAATGGGGTTTAACGTCGCTTTAACAGTATTTCAGTCATATCGCCACAGCTGGAGCACCTAACAATGGATTCCTGGTATTTCTCACACCAGTACTACCACTACATCTCAGTCATATTGCCATGGCTGGAGTACATAACAATGGATTCCTAGTATTTCTCACACCAGTACTACCACTACATCTTTTCTTAGCCTCCAGCTGTTATCCCACTTAGGTTACGATTATCCACCCATTAGTGAGAGACAAGAAAATCCTGTTTGAACTGTAGGTGGAATTACATGCATACACACACAAATATAATTTAAGCTGCTTGCTAAAACATGGACAGATAGTACCAAAAGGATTTGAGGAAACAGATTAACAATATTCTCATGAACAACTTAGTATCATATAGATTCACGGTAGCTAGATTAAGTTCATTCAAATAGAATTGGAGGAAGAGTTACCCATACAATAAACACTGTAATTTCAACATACTTTAAGTCAAAGGTAGATAATTTCAACTCCCCCTTGAAGAACTAAAATATCAATTTTGGTCTCATGCACAAATATCATCATGGAGACACACACACAAAAAATGCTGACAGATTGATGGACAGACAAAAACCATAACATAAAAACATGACCCTTATTGCATATAAAAACGTAACCAGTATATTAGTATAGGTATGCCTCGTATCTAACCATCAAACTTTGTGGAAGATGCTTTGTACTTTTTTCTTTTACCCTTTCCTGTATACTCCCTGTTTCTTATGTCCCTGTGATATTATACTTGAGAGAACATTGTGGAAAAAGAAGAAATTGCTTGCAACAAGCAATTTCATTTTTTTTCATAATATTTTCTATCATACAGGATGGCTACTTTTTTAATTGTGCTAACTTTATAATGTCATGTGCTACCACTTAAAGCATTTTCTGTTCAATCAATGGTTTTTATATCCCTGCGATTTAATTATTGAGAAAATTTCTTTAAATCCACTATAAATTTCCGTCTGCAAAACCTTTGGACTATGACAGGTTTTTGAAAAACTGGAAAGGGTTAAATTTCGATGAGACTAAAACTTTGTGTAAAACAGCAAAAAAGCAATAGACAGAATGCTGATCATGCCCACTGACTCAGACATTGCTGTTCAACTGAGGTAATACTACATCATTTTGTAAGCACAATTGGATCGGACATAAAATAAAAGGCAAATCATTTGTTTTTGACCTAGACAAAGTTGTAACATAAATATTGGAGTTCCTGGTCTAAATAAATAATTTGATTGGTCGGCAATTTTTTTAATGACAGAAGCCATTAGTGAATATGACTTGTAAAGTCGGTAATGTACAAGAGACCCCTAAAAGAACAAAAAGGTAAATGCACTCAGTGGCTGAAGGTGGGTATTTCGACCTATTCACACACAATTCCACTTTTTGAGGTACCAAAGAAATATGATTATGCAAAATTTTGGATAAAAAGGAAAAATTGCTTGTAACAAGCATATTCTCTTTTTCTTACAAGGTTTTATACCTTATTTAATAATTGCATTTAATTTCACATTTTAGCAAACATTGAAATGCTGTCTGCAAATTCATTTCAACTTGGACAAGACTAAAATTTTGTTGTCTAGTAATGTGTTGATTGAAATAATAAGGAAAAGCAAAAATTTATTTGTCAAAGAGGATGGATTAGGGAATATTGTTAAATCTAGATCTATCTATGTCAGTAGCATAAACGGATAAAAAACACAACCTGTTGTCCATGCTTTCAACTCCGTGTATCTGCGTAACAAGTCTTTCTGCAGAAGTTTGACCTATTAGCACCAAACATAAGGTAGGAAGGTGCATGGGGGAAAAATACAAGTTTGAAAATGAGAAACATGTTATAAACAATACATACAAATATACAACATACAACAAACATGCACAAGAACATACATTGAACTACATTTATGGTGACCATAGCAACTGAAAAACAAGAGCAATGCTTGGAGATGTTAAGCTCTGCTGCAGGTGGTGGTGTAACCCATTCCTACACAATAATGCTTTTTATTGCCCCTCGAGAAAAATAATTTGGAAAAAATTGGGTAAAATGAAGAAGTTGCTTGTAACAAGCAATTTATACATTTTACACATTGTTTTCTATCCAAAAAGTTGAGCAAATCTAATATTTCATCAGCTTTATATTGCTGTCTGCAACACCTTTGAATTTGGGCCAGTCTATGATTTTGCCATCTGTTAATGGGTTAAGGGAAAATGCCAAGCTTCAAGTAATAAAGGTATGACCAGGGGAAAAGTTTGTCACACCAACCATAACACTTACTGTCAACATCTACACAAGTGTCACCAAGACAGTGACTGATACCTGGGGGTTTTGTTCCAAAACAGCCAAGCATAAGATAACAATGTACTCAGGCAACCTGCATCATTTAAACCTCTGTGATTTATCTTTTGTTTATAAATGAGTTTGAATGTCTTATAGTTAGCTGTAGTATATTTTATCATGTTTATGAACAAAATTTGAACAAGTATATACATTTCTTTCATATAATTTGAAAGAAGTCACATTTGCTTTCAGTTGCATCTCTTTCAAAAGCATTTCAGAGTGGTTATGATGTTTTAGTGGCAAAAGATGATTTGCATTCTATTCTTGTTGAAAAAACATAGTTAAACCCACTGTCAAACAATTCTGCTTTAATACAAACTTAATAAAAGAGTTTGAGAAAGTATGGTGTAAAACAATAAATTGCTTGTTACAAGCAATTTCTTCATTTTCCACATTGTCTTTTAACAAAAGAACATAGTTAAACCCACTGTCACACAATTATGCTTTAATACAAACTTAATAAAAGAGTTTGAGAAAGTATGGTGGAAAAACCAAATTGCTTGTTACAAGCAATTTCTTCATTTTTCCACATTGTTTTTGAACAATAGAGATTTAACTTTTCAAAACGTAATAACATGAAATTGTTGTCAGCAATTTCTTTCAATTCCGACAAGTCTAAAACTTTTTCATGTGGTAATGGGTAGACATGATACAGTATACTCACTACTTCTAATTCTTTTCTAGCAGCATCCATTTCTTCTTGAGGTGAACCTTTTGGCAACTTGCGTCGTTCATGCATGTGTTGTGTGTGGGATTTAATGCGCTTTTCTAACTCTAATATTCTCTGTGCTCTACAAAATGAATGAAGACATCAATTTCACCTATTTTTTCGTTTTAACCCATTCCCACACAGTGATGCTTTTGGAAACAGTTGGGAAAATATTGTATAAAAAGAAAGCATTTCTTGTAATAAGCAATTTCTTCATTTTACACAATATTTTCTATACAGAAAGCTGAAAAAATCTCAAACTTCTGAAACTTAAGGTGTCATCTGTAACTCCTTTTAATTTGGACTAGTCTAAAAAGTCTTTAACCCATTATCAGACAGTAAACTTTTTCCAACTTTCCAACATTGTAGAAAAGGAGGAAATTGTCTATCTAAGTTTCAGTCTAATCTGTCAATAAGTGCAAGAGTCGAGTTCACAAGCATGGGATGTGAAGATTGATAGACAGAGAATATGACACCAAGTTAGTTCAAACAGTAAAGGCATTGAAAACAAATTTTGCTTGTCAAGTATATTTATTCATATAACCAACTATGATTTTCGTAAAATTTTGATGTAAAAAAATAGGACTCAATTCCTAAATACTTACATTATGTAGTAAGGTTGTAAATATTTCTAGCAAAATATATACATTCCATACAGACTAAATCAGACACGTCAAAAAAAATCCGTATCTGATAATGTCTCGCTTTGGAGGAAAATTTAACTCAACCTTCGGTCTCGTGAAATATCAAAATTCTCCTCGGTAGCTCAAAGCAAACACAAGATGTGTCTCTATTGTAAAGTAATATTCCCTATATATTTGAGTTTTTTTCATGTGAGGGTCTATGTATGCCTTTTATTTTGCATCTTTAAAGTTACAGCTGGTAACAATTTGGGTGAGATGTCAGAATACATTGAGATGAATTTCACTTTTTAATCCTTTGCATAAATTTAGGCCAAAATGTTTTCCTTTAACAGCGGAATTTTAGAGAGAAAATTTTGTTAACTACATGACAACTTACTTTTCTTCTTCAATTTTTTGTCTTGAAGCTGGAGAAATTTGTCTACGCATTTTCTCATGGGCTGACTTCACATCTTGCTGATAGAAGAAAATAACAAAAAAGTGAAATAACTTATTTCATTTTATATTATTAGTAAACAATAAACCCTTTCCAACACATTCCAGCTTTTTTACGCTCCTCAAGAAAAAGTTTAAGAAATTGTGGAAAATGAAGAAATTGTCAGTTACTAGCAATTTCTTCATTATCCACAATGTTTTCTACCCAAAAATATAAATTTTAAAGATTCCAACAACTTGAAATTACCATCTCCAACTTCTTTCAGTTAAGACCAGTCTAAAATATTGTTGTCTGGTAATGGATTGTTACATGAGCTTTTATGATACTACAATGTGAAGAAATAAAATTTACATCCAGACCATCACAGATAAAAACTTAGAATTAAACATATAGATATCCAGTCTAACCCACTACCTCATATTTTCAACTGCTTAAGAAAATAAACCATAGGAAACATTGTAAAAAGAGGACAATACTGGTGAAAATATTTTCTTTTTTCATTTTTTTTCCACAATATTTTTTACCCTTATCTATAATCAAAAGATTTTGCAACATTTGGAATTTTGTCTGCCGTTTCTTTCAAACCAGCCAGTTCTAGAATTTGTTGTCTGGGTATGGGTTAATGAATTACATGTTTCCTGACTACTGTTTGAATGTTATGTACAATCTGAACTAGTCTGACTACCAGACCCTTTCAAAGTATTTCATCTAAAAATTCAAAAATTGAAACAAATTTTGGTCAGTCAAAATGTGTGGCAATTTCATTTTTTATCTTACAGAAGATACTTGAATATACAGGTATGCCTTAGGAAATGTAAAAAATGATTCTTATAAGAAGTCAAAACAAAAAAGACTGAATGACTTATAAACAACTTATAAAAGAACTATGTCATAAAACGAAACAATTGTTACTCTTACTTTGATTCTTTCAGCGTTAGTTGGGATTTTGATGTAGTCTTTGTCTATATCAAACGGAGCTTGCGTAACTGGATCCAGAAAATCTGAAATATTGATTCAATTTAATTGAAAATAATGTTCCCTTATATTTTATACAAATATTTAGGAACAGACAAAAGTAAACAGCTAGCATTAATTCTTAATTGTAAACAATACCTTAGAAATAGGCTATTCAACCCATTCCCACGCAATCAAAATTTTTGATGCCTCCATAAAAATAGCTTATGAAAACATCAACGGTAGTGAAGAAATTTCTACATTATCTACAAATTTTTTCTGCCTAAAAGGTAAATATATTTAAAATTTCATCCACTAAAATTGTCTTTTGCAACTTCTTTTAATTTGGATTAGTCTAAATAGATTGTCTAATAATGCGTTGATAAAAAATATTTTGGGAAAAGAAGAAATTGCAAGTTATATATTTCTTCTTTTTCCATAATCTTTTAATATCACAGGGCCGTAAATATCAGGTATTGAACAGAAAGAATAAAATCCCTCCATGGTATGGCTGGAAAAAGGTGCAGATTTGCAAACAACCACTGGTTTTGCTGTCCTTTGGAAGTGCCTGAAAAAGCTATCACTATCTTAAACAAGAGGACTATAATGTTCCTGAATTGCTTACCTAAATAATAATTACAAACAGAGAAGTGCCTAAAAAGTAATCACTATTTTAAACTAGAGGACCATAATGGTCTTAAATTGCTCACCTGAATAACAATAACAAACAGAGACAAATTGAGCCAAATGTAAGTAGGGTGTGTCAGGAGGCGCTGTAATAAAACCTTTGAAAATATAACTCAAACAAACATTTAGGGAAGATGATGCCTCAAGTATAATATGAACCTTTTAGCTTCGTGGTTTGTCATGGTTAAAATAAGATAAGATTCAGGGTAACCAAAATAGGAAAGCGCGGCTTTATTCAACAACTTCAATAGAGAGCAACCACTGGTTATACAACAAACATTATGTGAAACCTCTAAGCCTAATGAATTGTTAGGAGAAGATTTTCAAATGTTTCCTTCTTTATTTCTTTGTATATTCAGTGAGCATGGTTATTACAATGTACTTAGATCTAGGGGTTTATTCTAACAACCTTTGACTCATAGTTTGTTAACAGATAGTTAAAATTCCTTCCTTGCTTTTACATTAACCCATTCCCAGATGGCAAAATTTTAGACAGGTCCAAATTGAAAGGAGTTGCAGACAACAGTTTTAAGCAAATGAAATTTTAGATTTTTTATCTTTGGGGTAGAAAACATTGTGGATAATGAAGAAATTGCTTGTTGCAAGTAATTTCTTCATTTCCCACAATGTTTTCCAAAGCATTTTTCTTGAGGGCATCTAAAAGCATCACTGTGTGGGAATTGTTAAATAGGGTGCAATCACAACAAATTAAACAAAATTACAGATAACTCCCTCATCACAATATCGAACCTCTAGGCCTTATGGATGTCAGACAATCTTTAAAGGAGTTTCTTCACTGATTCTATGCAAAATGGTGCACCCAGGTAATGCCAAACTGATACCAAGTGGCATTATTTGAACAACTTTTGTAGATGACCACCAGGCAATGTGACATGAAAATATCAAACCTCTAAATTTTAAAGATTTACTTCTTTGTATCTATGTAAAATAACTTGTACTGGAACAGAACCCAAAAGACAACCTAATGTCGCTATTGAACAACTTTGTAAAGGTCCTGCCACATGCAAAATAATAGACCTTTTAATCTTATGTTTACAAAGAGAAGTTTTTTGTAACATTTTCTTGTGTTTCAATGAAAAAAAGGTGTGTGGAGGCAGAGCCCAAACGATATCAAAGGTGCATTATTTGAACATCTTTTTTAGAGGGCCATCAGGTGATGCAACATGAAAAATATTATATCGCTATGACTCAATGGTGTCTGGAGAAGATTTCTAAAGATTTCTTTCTCCATTTCTATGTGAAATAGGGTGCACCTGAGACAAACCCAATTGACAACCCTGGGGCATTATTTAAGAATTTTTAAGAGAACCTGAAGATAAAGCCACATGAAAATATCCAACCTCTTAGCCTTCTGGTTAATCTTAAAAGGTTTCCTTTTTTGCTTAAAGGTAAAAAAGGCTGTGTCAACAGCTACAGCAGAGGGTGACCAGGTGCTGCCACATAATATACAACAAACTTCTTTAAATGTACCTTATAGTTTGTCAGAAGAAAATTTTGAAAGATTTCTTTCTCTGTTTCTGTGAAAAAAAGGTGTGCCAAGGCAGATCCCAAATGACATCCAAGTTGCATCATTTGTAAAGGGCTAACAGGTGAGTCTACAATCAAAACATCTAATCTCTAGGCCTCCTAGTTATCAGAAGTTGTTTTTTTTTAAGTTTTCCTCTTTCTTTCTTTATAGAGTCAACATTTCTGTTGCCTTGGCAACCATATTTTTTGTAATGGGATTGAATTCTTTTTACAACTTCAGCAGAGCTTCACCAAGGATTATTGCTGCAAAGTTTTATCTTGGTTGGCTTATTGATTTTGGAGGAGAATACCAATTAGATGAGGTTTAGTGAAAGATTTAAATCATTCTTCTTCTAATTCAATTATTAAGTAACAATGAGTCTCCTTCCTGATCATACCTTTAGTTCCCTTCCTAAGACTTTCAAAGTATTTCTTTTGTTGTAATCTTTTACTTTCTTGTCTCCAGTCCTTTAACATTTCTTCATCTCTGCAAGATTTAAAACTAGTTAGAGAAAATTTATTTTCATTGATGAATGTTCTATTTACATTAACTAGAGCACCACATGCCAATGTGTTTATATGGTTTGAGTTGTTTTTAATGCGATTTTTAACAGTATTTCAGTCATATTACAGCAACCGGAGCACCTAACCATGGAATTTCTGGTATTTCTAAAACCAGCATAACCACAACATCCTTCCCAAGCATGCAGCTGCTCATTCCACTTAGGTTTATGATTATCCACCCATTGGTGGAGGACAAATGTCAGAAAGGATATTTGCCACAACAGGTAATCCTGGACCTAGTGATTGAGAGTCTGACGCACCAGTGGGGAATTGATAGTGGAAAAAAGTCATTCGTAAAAAAAGGTCATAACTGACTGAATGCTTGCGATGCCAACTGACCAATGCCAACATAGCAGTTCAACTGAAATAAAAACACCATTATTTTGTGAGATATTTTAACAAGAATCTAAGAAAATGTAAATCAGTGGTTGGTGACCTTATGTCCATAACTATTGCTTGAATAAGTTACCAAACCAAACAAAATCACTAAGTTCAAAGTTCACCTTGGTTCAAAATGAATGATTGGTCAAATAATATCTTGACAATGGCGATCCATATCATACTAAAATGTGCTTATAGGGTTTTTTTTTGATGGTATAGATTTGTGACCGACAGTTCTTTCCATGATCACGATTTGCGTGATTGTTAAGTTGGGGAAACAAATTTTTTTACTCACATTGTTTTCTTAACTTGCTTTGCATGAGTGTTAACAATAAAGTCCAGAGTTCATTTCTATATTATAATTTATTCAAGTAGACACAGTTATTTTTCACAAGATACAGTAGAACCTCGTTAATTCGAATGTCACTGGTATATAGGTTTGTTTTCGTTCATATACTTTACCCAGTCCCAATCTTTTTCCTTCTTTATCATCTGTCTAATTCAAATGTCAGTGGTTTGTAGTTTGTAGACCATTTCAAGTCCCGAAAGTATGATTATAGCACAAATTCCTATGTTTAATTCGTAGGTGTGATCCTATCATGGACGGACAAAGTGTCACAAATCACCACTTACCTTGATTTTCACACCTGCTGATCTGTTTACATGCAATCTGTTATTATATACTTTTTAATTAAAAGGGACTGTTTCGTTTTAAATGTTAGTAATTAAACGAATAAAGGTTCCCGTAATCATCACCAACTTTTACTTTAAATTGCCACATCCCCAATATCATCAGTGTCATTTAGAAATTCTGTATTTTTTTATCTTCATTTGCTATCTTCCAAATCGTCATTCCTTAATTTTACTTTGTGATTACAGAAAACTCTCAGTGATTTTATCCAATGCAGTGCAAAGGGATATCACTCTGATGGAGGTTGAAATATCATACAAACACTGTGTTTAAAACATGCCCATTTACACACGGAGAAAAAATCATTAGAATGCAAGATGAGTAATTTTTAAAGTATGTTTTCCTCAATAAAATATCTGCGGGTCTTGTTTAAAAATTTAACCAATTTAAATCAATTCCTAAATGGGTAACAGAACAAGATCATGTCCAGCTTTCAAACAGCGACCACTTGCCCTCCTTTTTGTTCACACTATTTTTAGTTCGTATAAATTTCCTTGGTCCCTTGCAATACAAACTACCAACATTTTACAGTATTACAGTTAGACAAGCACTGATATAAAGTAATTTCAACTGCCATTTTATAAGTTTCAATTTTAATTGAATTCATTTTGGACTGTTTTTTAGATTTTTTCCTTAAGTTTTCCTTTAGATTGTAGATTACCAGAGTATATACCAATGATATTTTCATTAACATAACCAAAAAATTGCAAGACTGAAAGATTATTAAATTTGACCAATGAAAATTTGAGACTTAATCTACACCAAAGATACACAAAAGAATTCTGATCAAACTTGAAATATCAAACTTTTACACCTAATCACTAACAAGTTGCAAGACTGAAAGATTATTAAATTTGACCAATGAAAATTTGAGACTTAATCTACACCAAAGATACACAAAAGAATTCTGATCAAACTTGAAATATCAAACTTTTACACCTAATCACTAACAAGCAAAGTTTACCTTAGTCACTGATTACAATGATAAAATAGCAATTGGGTGGGAAAACAGAAAGTCAGCTCAGTCTGGACCAGAGGATTATAATCTGATTCTCATTTCATGACATGCTATCTGAATTGATATACTGTTTTTACTGGTTGATAACCAATCAATAAAGCCACTTTTTGAGAATTCTTGAGAAGAAAATGCCTCTTAAGAAAAATGCCAAGACTATAGCAATACCTCAGACTTTCCTTGAAATCCAGCCAAGCTTAAAGTATCTGGAGAACAATCCCTTAGAAAATTTGTTCTATAGGACACAACTAGTTCTATCAATCATGTGAGTATAACCCCAAACAGGGCTTTGACACTAGAGCACAATTTGGTATAGTTCAGAAAATCAATTGATCAGACATACAGAAAAAGTAACAAAGTACAAGGGGAGATAATTCTGTTTCTGATCACAGAGTTGTCAGGAACATCCAATATACCAAAATTTCTTAAGTAGAAACCTTTTGTGTAAATATTGGGGTGGTTTCTACATCAAATAGCATTGAAGTTACATCAATTAATAGAAGACCATTACAATAGCTTCAAAGTTCAAGGGGAGATAACTTAAGAACTGGTAACAATTGTATCATTAGAAATTGAACAGCAATCACTTCAAATTACCAGCAACTTTGTGAGTTAATTAGAATTCAGAGCATGCAGTGAATATTGATCTAGAAAACAGGAACTCAAAGACAAAGATTTTAAAGATTTCATCTATTCAATATTGTTATTTGGAACTTCTTTGAATTTGGACTAGTCTAAAATTCCATCATGTGGTTCTGGTTTAAGGGCAGGCATTTCGGGAACCAATTATAATAGGATCACATGCACAATATCATTATTGTACAACCATTATGTGAAAAATTAATCCATTCCCATTCAATCCTGCTTTCTTACACATCTCAAATAAAAGATTTGGAAAACATTGTGGACAATGAAGAAATCGTTTCTAACAAGCTAATTTCTTAGATGTCCACAATGTTTTCTACCCTTAAAGACAAAAAGTTTCTAAATTGCACCTACTTAATATTGTCGTCTGCAACATTTATATTGGGACCATTCTAAGAATTTACTGTGTGGTAATTGGTTAAGAGCCGTATCTGCTGCAGTGTACCAGAACAAAATCAGACAAAGTTGGGTCTACAGACAACTTGACAGACAGCCATAGCAGGTCCAGTATATCCCCTCCAAATCTTGAAGGGGGTGTAAAAATGAGGCCTCTTTTTCGAGATTTAAATTTCAGAAATAATACAGACATATACATGATGCAAAGTTATTGGTGAACAGCTAAAACTTCACAAATCATAACTGAGGGAGCATTGAAATGTGTTTACCTTTTTACAGCTAGGTTCAATAGGGGCAAAAGCTGCCGTCACAACTTTTATAGCAACTTAATGCAATTAAAGAGCTCTAAAAGATTGTTTTACTCTAGACCATACCTACCCACTTGACTTGGTGAGATTCAAGTTCATGCCTTCTCTAAAGCCTTAGGTTACAACTTGTAACTTACAAGTATGTTTCCTTAACATATTATGAGAGACCCAAAATTATAGCCAAACTTTCTTACTTTCTTCTCTGTAGTATGGCATCCGTCTTTTCCTTGAGTTCTCTAACCTTGGCAAGCTGTCGCTCCTCCCTCGCTTTATCTGTGATGTATTCTGGGGGTGGGGGCTCCGGATATGGATTCACCTTCCAGTTCATTATACTTTGGGCTGAATGAGGTTTCCTAAGAAAATATGTTATAGATGTTATGTATATAGCAAATATTATGTTAAAGTTGTGATACAAAACTTGATATTAGATTCTAGCCCCAAAGGAAAACTTGGATATTTCATGAAACTGAATGTCTTTGGTTTATTATATAATGAAAAATATAAACTATACTACTGTGTGACACTTTTATTAGCTAGCAAAGTGTCAGCTTTGTTAGCTTAAGTAAATATACCAAATTTTGAGGTTGTCTCAAAGTTCAATGAGTGTAAACTGAAACTGGAGGTTTAACCATTAAAATCTGTTAAATACATATGCCATAAAAAGTAGTCCTTATGTATTTAACCCTTGTCATGCTGAACCCGGAATATTCTGGTTTTGGCAGGAGGTAAAGACCAAGATCAGCCTGCACATAAATGCAGTCTGATCTTAGTCTACACCTTTTGCTTGTATTTTTCTGCCAGAGTTGTTAATGAAACTGATTTCCAAAAGAAATATTGATTTTTGAATGAGTTCTATCAGTGCTTTCAGCTCTTTGATTTTACAGCAATTCAGTTAGGTAATTTTTATAGCATGACAAGGGTTAAGGAATATTGCAAACTCTGCCTGCATCTCCTAGGCATTTTTCACTCAATAGAGCACATCTTGTTAAAATGACTCTGCTCAGAGTCTTCAAAGAAGTTGCAGATGACAATTTCAAATTGTTGAAAATTCTAAAATGTTTATCTCTTTAGGTGGAAAATGAAGAATTTGCTTGTAACTCTATCATGATAACTTTTGATAAAGAAGATTACTGAACAAAACAATGCTTTGCTAGCTTACAGTACTTTTCAGTATTCTGATTTTTTTTTCACTTTAATCAGTGCTAGACAGTACTAGCTAATAAAAGTAGGCATATGGGTTTAAATACACTAAAAATTGTCAGATTAATGATTCTGGTAAAATTGTAGACAGGTCCAAATTCAATGAAATTGCAGACAACAATTTTTAAAAGTTGATGATTTTTAAAAAAAGTATTTGTCCTTTTGAATAGAAAACATGGAGGATAATAAAATTTCTCCATATTCCTCAAGTTTTCCAAAGCTACTATAGGTATCAAAAAGTAGGATTGTGTGGGCATGACTGTTAACCCTTTCCAGTTAAAAAATTTAGGCTGGTCCAAAATGAGAGAGGGTCCAGATGACAATGAAAATTGCGTGTAGTTTGAAATTAAATCATCCTAGGTGGTAGAAAATATTGAGGGAAAGGAGAAATTGCCTCTTACCAACTATTTCTTCTTTTTCCACAATGTTTTCTCAAGTATAAAATGACAGTGATGTAAAATCCAGATTTGTACAGGAAAGCGTCAAACAATGTTTAAGGTTTATACAACTCACTTTTGTAAAGTTCCCATGGCACCTGCTTTTTTAATTTTTTCTGTTTTGTTTTGTTTTAATGAAGAATAGCTGATGGGCCGATGTAATTCTGCTGATTTATTGATGGGGGCAAACTGTTCTGATTCCACACGTTTAGCTACTTCAGTGGACATGGCCCGCTCTCGTGCCCTCCGGTATGCATATTTACGAAGGTCACCATCATCGTCCCAGTCATCTTCACTACTTGTTGACTCTTCATCTGAAAATATCAAATTGCCATTACTAACTTTGATTTTTCACCAATCCAAGATATACCTTAATCAATACACTCAAACTTATTGCTTGTAACAAGCTATTTGTTCTTTTCTCAAGATGTATCTTTTGCTTCGTTCATTCTATCATTTCTTATAGCAGGTTTTGACACTATCTGAATTTTGCTACAGGTCTGTAGGATCAGTTTGTCCCAATTCCTATTGGTTCTCCTTTGTGAGTGAAAGTCCACAAAATCTGTAGTCATTTTATGTAATATACAAGTATATGGGTAACCAAGTTAATAGTGTGTAGAACATGATTGAAGGCAAAAGATTGTTAAAAAACAGTGTGGGAAAAGAAGAAGTTGCATGTTACAAGCAATGTCTTCTTTCCCCACACTGTTGTCTATTTTTCATGAAAACCAGTGTTTGACTGAGTAAGAGATTTATATGGATTGGGGAATACAGAAAAGCTGCAGGCACAAAGGACCCAAATTTTTGAAATTCTGCCAATCCACCCTAAAAATCAAAGGCCTTGTATGTACAGTGTGATTAGGTTTTTATTTTCATTCCTAAATGAAAAAAAATCCTTCATTTTAACCCTTGTCGTGCTGAACCCTGAATATTCCGGTTTTGACAGGAGGTGTAGACCAAGATCAGACTGCACATAAGTGCAGTCTGATCTTGGTCTAGACCTCCTGCTTGTACATGTATTTTTCTTGCCAGAGTTGTTTATGAAAATTATTTTTAAAAGAAATATTGATTTTTGTACAACAAGTTCTGTCAGCACTCTCAGCCCTTTGATTTTATAGCAATTCAGCAAGGTAATTTATACTATTTATGTCATGAATAGTCACAATAGTTAGTTTAACCCATTCCCACTCAATCCCTCCTTTTTACGCGCCTCAACGAAAAAGCTATGGAAAACATTGTGGAAAATGAAGAAATTGCCTGGATCAAGCAATTTCTTCATTTTCCACAATGTTTTCTATCCAAAAAGGCGAAAAAATTTAAAATTCAATCAACTTGAAATTTTCGTCTGCAGCTCCTTTCAATTTGGACCGGTCTAAAATTTTGTTGAGTTGGAATGGGTTAAGTGGCATTGAAGGTTTGGTGGCTAGTAAGGGGAAATTTTATGGGAAGAAGGTAAGTAACACATGATAAAACTTAAGCAGATAAAAAATTAGCTTATTCCCCTTAGTAGTGCTCCTCACATCACATACAATTCATATTTCCATCAATTGTTAGAAATGGTTAAGAATCTAGTTAAGGATTGTGCCAGAATTGATGTGCATGCAACACAGTGCATAAGAGACATTTCATTCCAGTATACCTAGGGTATCTTCCTCAATGGGGGCTTCAAACGGGGCCTCTTCTAGGACCAATGGGGCCTTGGATGCTGAATGGGCAAGACAATGGGCCCCACGCCTCAACCCAGTCTTACCCCTAAGACCCACTCCAGCTGTAAACATGTAATAAGATCTGTTAAAAAGGTTTAAAATTAGTTTACTAATTTATTGATTCAGGAAATAATATCAACCACTCAGACATTTGGTAAATGATAAAAAATATGGGCTACTTTTGGACAATCAAGCTCTTTTCTAGAACAATTTTTAATCCTTGTCATGTAGAAACGTGAATATTCCAATTTTTGCAGGTGGGTATCAGATCATAGTCATACCTGATTGGCCCTTTCAAATCTGAGTTGTTTACAAGATAAACACATAAGAAATATTGACCCACATTAGCCTTTCAGTGCTCTAAGCCTTTTGATTTAAATACAATTATTAAGTGCAATTTCATTCAGTATGACAAAATTTTAAAATGGTTAACCTCTGAAAACGAACAAACAAACTGACAAAACCCCCAACAATTTCAATGCTGATTGCCTCCTGTTTTGATATCTATAATGATAAAGGACAGAAAATTCATCCACTCCAAGACTATCATGCTTTTTTACGCTCTTCAATAAAAGCTTTGGAAAACATTGTAAAAAATGAAGAAATAGCTTGTGACAAGCAATTTCTTCATCATCCAAAATGCTTTCTACCCTAAATTACAAAAATGTTTAAGATTCAACAAACTAAATTTTTTTTCTCAACTTCTTTAAATTTGGACCAGTCTAAAATTTTGTAGTGTGGAAATGGGGTAAGGGGTAGTCTTGTCATTTTTACTTATTTTTTCACTCAAGTAATACACATGATTTATGGTGCCATCTTTTGTAATGAACTAATAACCTGTTGAGAACAATACTTATTTTGTTATTTACATTGCTATCAGCATTTTGATGTTAACTCTTATCATGCTTAACCTTGAATATTCCTGTAATGGCAGGAGGTATAAACCAAGATCAGCCTGCATATATGTGTAGTCTGATCTTAGTCTACACCACCTGCTTGTCCCTTTAAAGCCAGAGTTGTTTAAAAGTTTAATTTTAGAAATTTTAGAAAGTAGAAGAAAACTCAATATTATACTCATTGTTTGCATTTTCTCTTTTTACCACTGTCTGTTATAACAATATAATGATTTTTATCTGTTATGTCCTTAGAGATTCGAAGACCATAGTGTGTATTCATTTTTCGTATTCTACTTTTTCAATGATGTTGATTTGCCATTGTATGATAAAACACTAATGAAACAAAATATTTCTATGTCTAAAAAGCAGAATTAGCTACATTATTAACCCATTCCAACACAATGACACTTTTTGACACCTGTCAAGAAAACAATCTGGAAACATTATGTGAAATGAAGAAATTGATGCAATAAGCAATTTCTTCATTTTCTAAGTAGAAAATTGAAAAAAAAACCCACCCTAATTTCATAAACTTTAAAATATTGCCTAATTTGGACCAGTCTAAAATTTTGTTGTCTGAAAATGGGTTAACACATACAAAATCTTGGAAACTACAGACACACACAAAACTCTACAAAAGTAACAACTCAATGAGCAAAATTAACACAAAAAATATTGAAAAAAAAATTATAAAGAAAACCTGCATTTAATATCTTGAAAGCAGTAGAAATGCAAAACAATAAAATAATGGTAATTCAGACATAATCACAGAAAAAAAAAAAGATAATTCAGACAAAATCAAAGAAAATAATGAAAACTCATAATTATCAAACAAAAATATTATAAAGCAGATATTATATCAGAAAATGATTATAATTCTGACATCACAGAAAATAATGATAATTCAGACATTTTCACAGAAAATCATAAAAATTCAGACATCACAGAAAATAATGATAATCAGACATTATAATAGAAAATTAGAGCTTTAAGTGGACAGCAATGCCGGACTATTTTACGAGCTGGATAGTAGCAGCAATTCAATGTCAGCATTAGGCAAAATTACACCACATGAATATTAGAATAATGAGTAATTTTTAAATTTTGACTTTAAACACATATCTCAAAGTTTCAAACCATTAACCCTAAGGAGTGATAGAAATGAAAACTCTTGCTTAAAAAATTCTAAGAGGTTTTAAACAAGAGGCCCATGAGGGCCTGAGATGCTCTACTGGTTATCAAGTTTTCCATTAAAGAAATCTGATATTTAAGGAAGTTAATTACTCAAAGAGGAATGCATAAAAAAAAAAAAAAAACAAAAAAAAACAGGACTTTATCCCCTTTATTATTTTGAGCAACAATCCTCAATGCCCCTTTTCCCATGTTTCATGACGGATCCACTCAATTTCCAAAAGAAAGTTACCTTATGACCCTACAATCATCCTGTGAAATTTTCATCAGAATCTTACAGTAATTGTGGACTTTATCACAAAACAGGATTGTTTTGAATGAAAACCAATAAGGTCCTTTGTTTTTCTGATGGATCAATTTCATTCCAAAAGGAACTTCCCTTACAACCATACAACTGTCCTGTGAAATTTAAAAGACAATTTGATATTGATTGTGATTTTCATCACATACACAAGAATGTTTTGAATGATAATCTGTAATGCCCCTTTTCCTGTGTTTTGAATGCCACAATTATTCCATGCATCTTTGAAGAGAATGAGATAAAACTGTTGACTTTATTGTGTTAACAAAGATATTAAAATCAACTTCTCATAAGGTCCCTTTTCCCGTGATATTTTACTGTTGGTTTTATCATTCTGTGAAAGTTAAAAGTGAATCCGATGAAATATTTGGACTTCATTATGTTTACTAGAATGTTTAAAAAAAAAATTCATTTTTACATGATACTTGATGGATTGTACCCAGTTCTGAAAAGAACCATTCAAGTGATTGTACAATCATTCTGTGAAGTTTATAAGTGAATCCGGTGAAATCAAGGGACATTGTGCTAACCAGAATATTTAAGAAAGTTTTTCAAAAGGCCCCTTTTTATGTGACAC
Source organism: Fragum fragum (assembly GCA_946902895.1). Lineage (NCBI taxonomy): Eukaryota > Metazoa > Mollusca > Bivalvia > Cardiida > Cardiidae > Fragum > Fragum fragum. The sequence goes on along the minus strand of OX336374.1, from coordinate 21,069,507 downwards.
TTGCCGTAATCAGATCCACTGTCAAAATCAACATTGGAATGATGGTACAATCAATCTGTGTAATCTGTGGAATTTATTGTGTTAATGAGTTTATAGTGAAATCTTCATAGGGCTCCTTTTCTCATGATACTTTACAGAACAAACCAAATTTCAAAAGGAACAATTCTAATGAAGGTACAATCATTCTTTAAAAGTTAAAGAGAATCAATGAAAACAGTGTCAAGAATTTTTGTAACAAATTTTCACAAGGCCCCTTTTTCCGTGAAACTTAACAAATCAGACCCAATGTACAAAGGAACAATCCTAATGATAGTTTGAAGAAAATGATAAAGACTGAGGACTTTATTGTAATAATGATGTTTTGTAATTAAATTTTTATAAGGTCCCTTTTCTGATGTCACTTAACCAATCAGACCTAATTTACAAAGGAACAATCCAAATGATGGCACAATCATTCTATTAAAGTTTGAAGAGATTCTGATAAAGACTGAGGACTTTGTTGTGTTTATAAGGATTTGGTAATAATTTTTCATACAGCCCCTTTTCATATGATACTAGACAGATCAGGCCAAATTTGGAAAGAAACAATCCTAATGATGGTATAAACATTCTGTGAAAGTTTGAACAGAATCTGATCAAAACTGCAGACTCTATCTTGGTGTAAAATTTTTAAAAATAAAGCTCTGGACTTGGTTACAAGGATTATAGATAAAATTCTCAAAAGGCTTAATTTGAAAAGAAAGAATCCTCATAATGAAATAATCATTCTGTGAAAGTTTAAACAGAATCTGATGAAAACTGTTGACTTTATTGTGGTACAAGGATTTTAAAATTAAATTTCATAATGCTCTTTTTCCTGTGATACTTGACAGATCAGGTCTAATGCAAACATCAACAATCATTATTATTGTACAATTATTCTGAGAATGTTTGAAGAAAATCCGATCATAAAGCTCTTGACTTGGTAACAAGGATTTATAAATGAAATTTTCATAAGGCCCCTTTTCCTGTGTTTCTTGACAGTTCAAACCCTGTTATGACCTTCCAATCATTCTTTGAAAGTTTCAACAAAATCTGATCAAAGCTGTGGGATTCATTGTGTTAACAGGGTTTTATTAATTGAATTTTCATATAGCCCCTTTTCCCATGTTACTTGATGGATCTGAACCAATTCCAAAGGGAACTCTACTTACAAAAGTATAATTATTCTGTTTGAGTATTAAGACAACCCCATCTCATCTGTGGACTTACAAGCATTAATTAAGATTTTTTTAATTGAATTTTACTAAGGCCCCTTTTCCTATGTTTCTCAATAGATCAGACCCAATTTGAAAGGAACAAACCTTATGACGGTACAATCATTATGTGAAAATTTGAAGTCGATCAGGTGAAATCTAGAGCCATGATGTGTTAACAAAGATTTTTTTATTAAACTTTCATAGGGCCCCTTTTACCATGAAACTTGATGGATCAAACCTTCTTCCGAAAGGAACAATCCATTTAATGTAATAATCATTCTGTGAATGTTTGAAGAGAATTTGTTGAAAACTATGGACTCTATTGTGTTTACAAGGACTTTTTCAATCCAATTTTTATCGGGCCCCTTTTTCCCGTGGTCGTTGACTGATCATACCAAATTTTGAAAGGAACAATTCTTTTGATGGTACAATCATTCTGTGAAAGTCAATCAGATGAAAACTGTTGACTTTAGAGTGTTAACAAAGATCTTTGAATTAAATTTTAGTAGGCCCCTTTTCCTATGTTTCTTGAGGAATCATATCCGATTCAGAACGGAACAATCCTTATGATGGTACAATCATTCTGTGAAAGTTTGAAGAGAATTCATTGAAAATTGTTGGCTCTAGATTATTAAAGAGGATTTTTTATTAAAATTTTCATAAGGCCCCTTTTTCCTGTGTCTCTAGACGAATCATACCCAATTTCGAAAGGAAAAATCCTTATGATAGTAAAATCATTCTGTGAAATTTTGAAGGGAATCTGATGAAAACTGTGGACTCCAGAGTGTTAACGAGGATTTCTTAAAATATTTTTCTATTAAAATTTCATAAGACCCCTTTTCCCATGTTTCCTGATGGATCTGACCCAATTCCAAAAGGAACGATCCTTATGATGGTACTGTGGACTCTAGAGTGTTAATGAGGATTTTTTAATTGAAATTTCATAAGGCCCCTTTTCCTGTGATTCTAGACGGATCATACCCATTTTCGAAAGGAACGATCCTTATGATGGTACAATCATCCGAAGAAAACTGTGGACTCTATTGATTGTGTAAATGAAGATTTTAAATGGAATTTTTAATTAAATTTTCATAAGGCCCCTTTTCCCGTGTTTCTTGATTGATCATACCCATTTTCGAAAGGAACATTCCTTTTGATGGTACAATCATTCTGTGAAAGTTTGAAGAGAATCCAATGAAAACTGTGGACTCTATCGCGTTAGCGAGGATTTTTAAATTAAGTTTTAATTAGGCCCCTTTTCCCATGTTTCTTGACGGATCTGTCCCAATTTCGAAAGGAACAATCCTTTTGATGGTACAATCATTCTGAGAAAGTTTGAAGGGAACCCGATGAAAACAGTGGACTCTATCCCGTAAACAAGGAAAAGTTTAATGGACGGACGACGGACGAACAGACAGAAGGACGCCGGATGGGAAAAAGCCATCGCTGTAGCTCTAATGGCCTTCGGCCAGTAGAGCTTAAAGCTGTACCAAAACAAACTTCAAAAGTAATGAATATTAACTCAGGGGTTGATACAATGATCACAGAGGTGTTTCAAGTAATTCCAACAGTAGGAACAGAAATTAGACAGATACACATAAACTTTAACCAACATTTTTTAAGTTTGAAAAAGGTCAGAATTCCACTAAAATGAATCTTAGGGTAATGAATCTCTTTTCCTAGGAATGATATAGTGGTCACAAGAACAAGTGCAAAGATTTAGAGTAGAAGCATTAGTAGAAATAGAGATATTAGACTTGCATGTAAAACTTTAACCAAATGGCTGAGTACAAAATAGGGACACTAAAATGAATGTCAGAGATATTGCAGCTGCACATAAATCTTTAATCAAGAATTTCTAAGTCAAAACAGGTCAAAATTCCACTGAAATGAATGTCAGAGTGATTTCTCTTTTTACCACTGTCTATTTACTCTATTATAACAATTAATAGTTGTATACCTAAGTTGGATAGCAGTCAGAGTCTAGAAAAGAATACACAATGGTGGTACAGGTGTGAGATATACCAGGAATCCATTGTTAGTTGATCCAGCCGACGTGATATGACTGAATAATTGTTAAAAACGGAATTTAACCCAAATCAAACCAACAATAGAGCATGTGCAAAGTTATAGAGCAATAGCATTAGTATAAAATGAGATTTAAGACTTACAAGTTAAACTTTAACCAAATGTCTAGACTAGAATGAATGACTGAGTCTGAGTAACAAAGGTATGTGCAAAGTTTCAGAGTAATAGCATTAGTTTAAAACACAGATATGATACTTGCACATAAAACTTTAACCAAAGCATTGAGCTGAGACTGACCCCAGACCCTGAGTGACTGGAATACCCCCCCTCTACTCTGTGAATAGTCAACCTCACAATGATAATTACAGAGCTCCAAATAGAGGGAGTGACTTTCATTTTACTGTCATTTTACTGTGTAAAATTATTCATGCAATATACCCTGTGTATTTGGTATTTATATGAATCCTCTCATTATGAGGATTTAACCCATTCCCACACATTGACGCTTTTTGATGCCCCTCATGTAAACCAGTCAGGAAAACATTGTTTAAAATGAAGAAATTGCTACAAACAAGCAATTATTGCATTTTACACAATTTTTTCTCTCTGAAAGTCTGCAACTTCTTTAAATTTGGACCAGTCTAAAAAATTTCTGTCTGGTAATTGGTTAATATGTACCCATAAAACAGAGTTAAGAAAACATATTAAGATGATCATCATCACCTCTTATCCAGAGCTTTGTCTAGCATAATGATATACCGGTACTGTGTCAGTACACTTAAATTTTTTCTTAACTCTTGTCATGCTGAACCCTGCTTGTCCCATTGAAAAGAATTGTTTAGAAGATGAATCTCCAAAGAAATATTAACAGACAAATGGTACTTAAAGGGCTTTCAGCCCTTTGATTTTAATGAAAAACTATAGAGGGTTTAGAATTCAGCATGACAAGGGTTAATTATCACTGAAAAAATTGTAGCTACTGTTAATTATCAGTACTCTTTGGTGTACAGTGCAGATTCTGTTCTAGCAATGTATCATTTAACCCAATCCCACACAAGGAAGCTTTATAATGCTCGCAACCAAAACATTTGGGGAAAACTTTGTGTTAACCCTGCCCTGTTTTGCGAAAATTCGAACCTGTCCAAATTCAAAGGTTTTGCAGACAAAAATTTAAAGTGGATTTGATTTGAAAAATAACCAATCAGTCGGCTAGAAAATATTGTGGAAAAGAAGAAATTTCTCCTTTTCTACAATGTTTGCTCAATCACAAGGACGATAAAACCTGGGATTGAACAGGAAAGGGTTAAATGAAGAAATTACTTGCAATTTCTTCAATTTCCACAATGTTTTCTAGACTACCCAAAAAAGCGAAAAATCTGAAATTTCATTAACTTTTTTTGTAGCCTTAAAATCCTTTCAATTTAAGCCTGTCTAAAATTTCCTGTCTGTTAATTGGTTAACCCATTCCCAGACATGCCCTCCTTTTCACGCCCCTCAAAAAAACCCTTGTACACATTGTGGAAAATGAAGAAATTGCTTGTATCAAGCAATTTCTTCATTATCCGAAATGTCTCCTATCCAAGAAGACAAAAAGGTTTAGAATTCAATCAACTTGATATTGTCGTCCACAGTGTCTTTGAGTTTGGACCAGTCTAATATGTTGTTGTGTGGGAATAGGTTAAACATCTTCTGTAATATACCCCTAAAAACACCAAAATATCCACACCAAGAAAACCTGTATCAAACAAACCAGGTGTGTTTGTGGAAAACAGAGCCCTGCACCAGCCCATTTTAACCCTTGTTGAAGGGGGAGTATTCCAGTTTTGGCAGGAGGTGTAGACAAATATCAGCCTGCACACAGTCTGATCTTGGTCTACACCTTCTGCTTATACTTTTCCTGCCAGAGTTGTTTATGAAATTGATTTTTAAAAAAATATTGATTTTTGAACAAGTTATATCAGTGCTTTCAGTCCTTTGATTTTACAGAAATTCAGTAAGGTAATTTATGCAGCATGACAAGGGTTAAGAAAGGTAATCTTGATGAATAACCTAGTTTACTTTGTAATCAACAAACAGCTACAATAACAAATTTACTCAATTCCTCACAATGAAATGGTCCAAATTGAATGACATTGTAGATGACTTTGAAATGTGGTCAAAATTTTTATTTTTTATTGATGGGATAGAAAATATTGTGTGAAAAGTAGAATATACTTGTTATCAGCATTTTCTTCTTTTTCTATGACATTTTCCTTATTTTCTTAGTTAATATTCCTTAATGTGTAAAAATGCAAGATGTTGAGGTTATGCTTGAAACAAAAATGCAACTTGTTAGTCGCCTACAAGAAAAGAGTACCAGGATGGTCCTATATTACTCACCTAAGTAAAAATCTAAAAAAAATGACATAGTGACTAATGGTTTGTCTAAAAAAGGATTTTTAAACCATTCCCCTATCATAAAGTTTTAGACCGGTCCAAATTCAAAGATGTTGCAGAGGACAGTTTTAAATTCATGTAAATCTTTAAACATTTTGTCTTTTGGGGGAGAAAAATAGTGGATATGAAGAAACTGCATGCAACAAGCAATTACTTCATTTTCCCCAACATTTTCCAAGGCTTTCCTACTGAAGGGCGTTCAAAAGTGTCTTTCTGTGGGAATGGGTTAAAAATTCCTTTTCTTAGAACACTTTAAAATGGAGTGTTTCCTGGCAGAGCCCAAATTGGACCTCAGGTCATTTTTTTCATTATCTTTTGTAGAGACAACCTTGTGATGCCATTTGCAAATTTTCAACCTCTATGCCTTGAAATTTGCAGGGGAAGATCTTGTTTTTATGTAAAAGTAATAGGGTGTAAATCTTTTTAAAGAAGGCTATCAGGTGATGATACCAAATACCGGTATGTAATCTTTAAAATGATTTCCTTTATTTCTATATAGAATACATGTGCCCAGGTAACTTTTTTAGAGGCCCCCAAGGTCAGGCGGCATGCAAATACATCAAAGCCTTATTGTTGTTCAGGAGAAGATTCTTCATGATTTCCTTTTTAGTTTCAATATACAATAGAATGCACCTGTGCAGGGGCAAAATTCAACCCCCGAGCACACTTTTAATGACTTTTGTAGATGGCTTACAGATGAGCCATTAGCAAAACATCAGACATTTGTCTGCAGAAGAATTTTAAAGATAAAAATAGTTTCAACCTTTATTTTGCCACAGAACTGAGCTTTTGATGGAATTCAATTCTCTTGATAACTTTAGCTTCAACTGAAGCAACATCCCTACCTAGTTTCAACCTAATTGGCTTTGTGGGTCAACAGAAGAAGTTAAAAAACCTGAATGGACAACAGACATATGGACAGCGAGTAATCATAATAGCTCACCTTGAGCCTGTTGTGCTCAATTAAGCTAAAAAGCTTGCATTTTTCAAAGCAAATAATGTTTTCAGAAGACAAGTAGATCACCACACTGGTATGCTAAAATTCTTTATATTGCGGGTTGAAATCCAGAATAAAACAAGATATATTTTATATTCTAAAAAATCTCTAGATAAATGATCCAATAGCCAATGTGCTATATATTATACCCGACTTTGATGCTGTCTTGTTGCTTTGAATCCCTGGTAGCGGGTTGTTATGGCCTGCAGAAAAACTAGGGAGTCTGTCTACTTTTAACCTCTTTTTCTCTATTAAATACAACACATATCTACTAAAAAAGTAGGATAAACCCCCACAATGTTTGTAATATAAAAGACAAAATGGGTAGGCTACTGAATAAAATTTTCCCATTTTCTACAATGATTTTCAAAGCTATCTTTTGGGGGGGGGTGTCCTAAAGTCTTCTTATCCAAAAGAGTGGAGAAGCAGGAGATCAAACCTAGGAGTCCTTACATTGGAGTCGAGCATTTTACCACTAGGCCTACTCTGTCCCAAATGTCCGAAAGAAATACACCTATGGAAAACATTGTGAGAATGAAGAAAATACAGGTAACAATAGATTTCTCCTTTTCTTACAATGTTTGCTGTACAACCTGACACTTATTTTTCAATTGTTAGGCACTTTGAAGTTTTATCTGCAGCCTCCTTTAATTTGGACAGTTTAAACTTATCTGGTAATGGGCTTCATCTCAGGGTTCTTTAACCCATTCTCTCACAATCCTGCATTATTACAACCTTCAAAGGAAAAACTCCTGAAAACCATTGTAAAATATGGAAAAAACAGCTTGATAATTTTTTCTTTATCCTTTCACATTGTTTCTCCTAGGAAAGCAATATCTAAAATTCTATCAACTTGTAATTGTTGTCCGATTAAACTTCTTTAGATTTAGACTACTCTAAAATTTATCCTCTGGTAATGGATTAACCCATTCCCACACAGTGATGCTTTTAAACGCCCCTCAATGTGAAAGCTTTGGAAAATGAAGAAACTGCTTGTTACAAGCAATTTCTTCATTATCCACAATGTTTTCTACCCCAACATACAAATGTTTTAAGGATTTCACAAACTTAATATTGTCATCTGCAACTTCTTTGAAATTGGACTGGTCTAAAATTTTGTTGTGTGGGAATGGGTTAAAGCAACAATTGAGTGGGAAAGGGTAAACATGGTATGTAAAATTTGCAGTTGAAAAAACAAACTCCTAATGTTGATAGAAGACTTATAGTGTTTTGTTTATGTCAAGGACTCAACAATCAGTCAATGTGAAATAAACATAACAGTTTTGCAACCTTGTTTATAAATCTATGTTTGAACATGACATAGAAGTTTAATTTGGTAAAGTGTGGTGGGAAAGTAAACATATGACGCTTAAATTTTCAATAAACATATCCAAAGGTAACATTGGGATAAAAACTGAGACAAACAAACCTTTACAAACCTTGTAATAACTGAACTTGTTTTCCCTCCCTTTCCAAAAATCTAGTTACAGTGACATTTCTTTGTCTGAAAACATGTGAATGATGAAGAAATTGCCTGCACCAAGCAATCTCGACATCTACATATTGTTTCCTGAACTATTTTCTTGCGGGGCATAAAGAGGCTAGATTGTACGGTAAATGTTAAAGTAACGTCATTGTATGCTTCACATTTTACTTTAACAGAATCACCTTGCCCTCAATTTGATCTGAAATGTTGTAATCTTGTGATGGATAGGATGAGATATTACTCACTTGCACTGAATAACTTCCCTGAAGATTTTGCTTGGATCATCTCTCTTAAAAACTTCAATATTTCGTTTGTTCCTTTTTCAACAATACTTTGGGGTGGAAACTCTAACGGATTATTACTGATATTCAGTCCATTTAGAGACTTGATCAAACCTGAAATACAAAGATAAAAATCGTAATGACCTTCCACATTTAGAAACACTGAAACATACAGTTTGTATAATCATCTTCATTAATTTTCTCTAACCCTTTACCAGATGAGCAGAAGTTGCAGACAACAATTCATAGTTGATGGAGTTTAAAAATATTTGTCTTTTCAGGTAGAAAAACATTATGGATAATGAAGAAATTGCTTGTTACAAGCAATTTCTTCATTTTTCACAATGTTTTCCAAAGCTTTTATTTCTTGAGGGCATCAAAAAGCATCATCATGTAGGAATGGGTTAACGGTAAAGACAGGACATAACCATCGAAAAAAAAATTCATATGTTGATGATGTCCATATAAAAATTCTAAAAGATAGCTTTCGATGCTCACTTTTTTCTTTTTATAAATCTTATTGAAACCTGGAATAGATCTATTCCTGCTTTGAATAGATCTATTTCTGCTTTGGGAGGAGCAATAGGCAAAGATCAGCCTGCACAAATACGCAGCCTGGTCTTAACTACACCACAATCATGTTTGTCCTTTTTTAGCCAGAGCTGGTTATAAGATACATATTGTAAGTGAATATTGACCCAAAATTGGTGCCTCCAGCGCTTTCATCCCTTTGACTTCATTACAAATTTGTAAAGGATTTATAATTCAGCATGACAAAGGCTAAAACATCAAGATGACATTTTGAAGGTTCAGGGCAAAACAGATGCTACTGCCTATATGTCTATACGCAGTTACAATTGTTTTGCACTGAACCATCGATTTCCTTTTCCTCTGAGAAAAAGTTATTAATACCTACTTCTGCTGTCAGTTAGTTCAGTGTTAACCCTTATTGTGCTGAATACAATCTGTTTCAAAAAGATACATTTAAATTAAAGGACGGTAAACACTAGAAGCTCTTACAGAGAACTAACATTTCTTTAGACAATTAATCTTATGAACAACTCCTGCTCAACAGGGACAAGCAGATGGTGTAGACGAAGATCAGACTGCAAGTATGTGCAGGCTGATCTTTGTATATGCCTTCTGCCAAAACAGGAAAACTCCGGGTTCAGCATGATAAGGGTTAACAAATTCAGAATACAATAACACTTTCATGAGTTTAGCCCATAACTAGATGACAAAATTTTACGCCTGTCTATATCTAAGGAGGTTGCAGATCTATGGCAAACAATAAATAGCCAAGTTGGTAAGATTTGTATCAAAAAGAGTTTAAATATTGTAGAGAATGGAGAAAAATGCTGGTAACAATCATTTTTTTCATTTGTCAAAGCAGCATATTTCAACTCTTTCCCACACCATCTTTTTTTTGTGCCCCTCAAGAAAAGGGCTTTGGAAAACATTGTGGAAAAAAAGAAGAAATTGCTTATAACAAACAATTTCTTCACTTTTCACAATGTTTATTACCCCAAAAGATAAACATTTTTAAAATTTCATCATCTTGATGTTGTGGTCTGCAACTTCCTTTAAATTTGAACCAGTCTAAAAAAATGTGTGGTAATGGGTTTATTGCCACAGAATATAGGAATGTGTGGTAGAAGTTTAAAAGAACTGTTTTTTTACATTGTAATAAAATATACCTAATTCTAAAGGAAGAGTTCTCAAGTTATTCCCTTCAAGCAACAAATTTCGAAGACATTGGTGGCGTCCAGTATACACACTCGGAAGTCTGACTAGATAATTTCTTCGAAGGTCCAGCCATTTAAGATTTGGCAGTTTATCAAACAGCTCATCAGGTACTGATGTCAGCTCATTGCTCTCCAGGTATAAATACTGTAAAATGAAGAAAATTGAATGTGACAGGTCATGTTCAAAGCATCATGTAAGAAATTCTTCTGTGTTAACCTTAGTCAGATTGCACCATCAATGTTAACTAATCTAATGAGAGTTAAAACTTTCAGCAGATTGCTTTGAATGACTTCAATGACAGATTCAGGATCTTGTGTGTAAAAGACGTTCAAGCTTACCAATCAGAGGTTTGTTTTTCTATTATTACCAATCTTTTATTAAATTTCCCCATGCAAACAAAATAATTAGGCAACAGAGTCGGTTCAATATGACCCCCAAACCCCTCTTGATTCGCCACTGGAGATCCCTTTTAAAAATACCAGTTTTATAGTTTTTCTGAAACTGGTTATGTAAAACCTATATAGTTGATTCAACCAATTACTAGATTACAAAACTCTAGTCTATGGCTAGAGGCAAACATATAATTTCAATTTAATTTTAGAAACCAAGCCTTAATCTTTTGTTAGATTAAATTATTGCAACCATTGTAGTGACCAAACCATAATGGGGAAAGAAACAAAAAAACACCGAGGGAATGGGACCCTTTCATATATGGTGCATGCCTGGAAACCCTCCCTTAACCCATTCCAACACAGTTGAATTTTAGACTGGTCCAAATTGAAAGAAGCTGCAGACAACAATTTCAAGTTAATAGAATTTTGAATTTTTTCGTCCATTGGGTAGAAAACATTGTGGATAATGAAGAAATTGCTTGATACAAGCAATTTCTTCATTTTCCTCAATGTTTTCATAAGTTTTTTCCTTGTGGGGCTTAAAAAGGAGGGATTGAGTTGTAATGGGTTAAGAACATATTTCCCCTTAAGAGTAGTCTTTCTTGGGACAAAAATTTTAAAAAAGCAAGAATAAAGAAATTCAAATTGTTTGTACAAGATTTTGATAAAATATTATATACTTCCATTACCAGTTTTGCTAGATTTTACTTCTATGATATTTAAATGTATCTAAATTGTTTGAAATTTTAACAAAGTCTGATAAAAATTACCAAAATGTCATCTAATTACACTAAATTTTTTCTAGCAAACCTCTCCTGAAATCCCAATTATGAACAGGATCTAATTCCCTCCCTCAATGTTCTCTTACTGTTTGTACCTTCGGCATTCATCACAATGTCTGAGGCCTTGGCTTTCACAATGCAGAAATCCTGGCTTAGGCCTAGGACAACCTCATATTATGATTATGTAGCCCTCTTTTTGATAGGCTCACAAGCAAGGGCCACAAGATCCTGTTTGCAGTGCATTAGGCTTTTCAAGCAGATTATTTTTTCTTTTAACCAAAAGATGAACTCAATTTAACAAATATTTTATATATCTCATTGACTGTTATTACATTGGTCAAGTGTTATATACAAAAAAAAACACACACAAAAAATCACATTCTTTTTCATTTTTGACAATATATTAGCTTTTAATGGACATTATTTTTCTTTCAAACCCACATAGAATTACTTTTGCGTTGCCATTCTTGAGCAGTCAAAAATCTTGTTGTAAGCACTAACCTCAAGTTGTGGCATCTCCAGGAGCTCGGATGGAAATTGTAACATTCCTTTGTAGGACAGGTCAAGTGTGTTCGTGCCGAGGGCACACGCGTCATCTATCAACTTGAGAATAGTGGTTTCTTGTTTTTTCGTCTTTGCTATTCCTCTTTCGGTTGGTGAATCTGATCCCGATGGACAAGGTGAATTAGTTTGTTCAAGTCTTTCCAACTCGCTCGACGTGGAATCGCCGGCTTCGGACCGAGCTTCCTCCATTCCATTTTCATCGTTCTGCATGTTCGTCATTATTGCACCTCGACATAGAAACACAAATTATCAGCTAAAAACTATACTAAGGTCAATATAGCTTAAATGCAGACGAAAATCAATACATGAAATTTTGACAGCTAGAAAGTTTGTTTTGATATGAAGGTCGCCATTTTCAAGCATGGCGGATTCAACAACCCAATCACCATGGTGATATACCGTCACGTGCTAAACAGACCGAATGAAATTTTGCGCGAAAATGACGTCATAAACGCACCTTGCCGTCTGCTTCCGCAACATTTTACCGCTTCAAATGTCACTTTCTAATTGGAGAGGAAGACGCCTCTTCATTGAGTAAAGACTTGTGTGTACAAATATAGAGACATTAATGGATTTTAGGCCGGATGTGTAGTGTTTATTCACTAATTGAGGTAAATCTTATATTTTAGACGGAATTATTGATTGTCAAATTAAACTTGTAATTGGGTAATGACTTCAATGAAAAGTTCTAGTGCATGCATACTTTTATCAAATTCTGCTTTTGCTAACTCGGATCGGTCCTGTCTTTTGGTAATTGTAAATCTTAAAAGCGAAAAAATTAATAATATATACTGAACAGTTTTTTTAACGGATAGATCGAGATTTAAGCTCTCTTGCAAAAGAGGAGCATTTTGGATATGAATCACACTGCTTATCAGAATCTACTGACTTAATTAATCTTTATCTACTTGTACTTAATACTCCCGGTAATCAATACTGATTATTGATGGGAGGAATCAGCTACCACTGGGTCATTGTTGATGGAGAAAAGTTGCGCTAAAAAGATTAAGGTTAAAGGTAGAAGCGTATAAAGATTATCAAAGTACTGAAAACTAATGTAAGCTAGCAAAGCATTGTTTCGTACAATAATCTTTTTTGATAAACGTTATCAAGATAAAGAATCGAGGTTTGAATATCCAAGGAGAGAGCCAATTCCCTCAAAACCCTCCTTTTTACGCCCCTCAAGAAAATAGTTGTTGAAAACAATGTGGAAAATGAAGAAATTGCTTGTTACAAGCAATTTTTTCATTTTTCACATTGTTTTCTACCTAGAGAGATAAATATTTTAGAATTTTCAACAATTTGAAATTGTCGTCTGCAACTTCTGTGAGGATCGATGTGCTCAAGTTAACTAAAACACCCAAGAGATGAACTTGCATGTAGAGTTTGCAATATCCTGAAATACAAACAATATCCTGAAATACATATGAACTAATTTTTATGGCATAGGCATTTAGTGGTTAAGCCTCCACTGGTGGTTTGCACCCGTTGAACTTTTAGACAACCTCAAAATTTTGTCTGTTAACTTAAGTTATCAAAGCTGACGCTTTGCTAGCTAATATACATTTGCATTGCAGAGTCCAGCAACAAGTCAAGGCTGGGTCTAGATTTTACATTTCAGGTAAAGAGTTCCACATGCTGATTGTTCTTGGAAAAAACAAATTACATTGTTTAATACACTGCAGCTCCACTATAACGCTGTTGGTGGGGTCCAAGAAATGAAACAGCGGAAGAAGTGGAGTTATTATGCTATAACACTGTTCCCCCCCCCCCCCCCCCCCCCGCTACTGAAATTTTCATCCGTCGGAATCGGAACTAAACACCCGATAGTTCGCGATAAAATTCCTGTAACAAGTTAAATTCTATACAAGTTACTCGTCGGGAAATGAAAAAATATCAACTGTAGTTACGAGATTTTAGCAGAAACCGACGAGATTCAGCGTGTGGAGAATCAAATTCTAACCTTGCCTTCCCGATCTATCAAGATTGAATAATCAGTAAATTTCTACAGGTCTACAAATTGTGGTTCTCTTTCTCCCAATATTAAGAAGCTAGAACTTTTACCCGAGACATATTTTATTATAATGATAGTCGTTGGCATTAATCTAATTGAATTTAGTTTTACACGGACGTAAATATTTCCATTCTTAGACAAAAGGGATAAGTATCTCACATAGCGACGTCTCCTTGGAGACCGACGAGTTGTTGAACACCTGGGGTTACTGAAGCGTTGAGAAAATGTTGCGTGGATCTACCTTCGAACCTCTTTCGCGGTAATGGACTTGGTCTAATTTCTGTACCATTGTTAAAAATACGGTTAAAATAAATCGACAAAGAACTCTATCTGAACCTAGTCATTTATGAATCGGGAATTTAAACCGACCAGTTGCACGTATACAAAACTGGGTTAAACTTTGTAGCGGCTAACTTTTAATCGTAAAAAAGAAGGTCATAATAATCGAAAAATATCCGAGACTGCGGAATGCATGGCTTCATATCGACAAGAATAAAAAATTCCTTCAGCAAGAATTCTCACGGGGTAGGCGTCTGGCACCTATCAACTCCGGAAACTCTCCAATCAATAGCTGAACATCTGGCGACGGTGCCTTTGATCACCTTTCCTCCCTCAGAATAAGATAAACTGTACCTGAAAAACCTTTACTTCAAATTTGTTGACAAGCTTTTTGCCGTGTATTTGATTTTACAGAATGGCATCATATTTTCGGATTATTGAAAGCAATGCGGAAAAATAGTGGTATTTTATTTTAATCTTCTCATATTAACTGTCCCGTTTCAGATGAGAATCTTCCGATATTGTGACATTTACAAATAAAATTCACGCATTTTCTGTATTTAGCGAAAACGTCGCAAATACGACTGATTGTTTTCAAAACACATTGTGCGTTTTTATCTTGAAGCCACTATCCTCTACGAACTCCGGATACCAGCCAACTATGAAGTGAAATAAAATGTAGGCTCAAGTCAATTTGTCCAATTTAATGGTCGCGCATTACTTAAAGAAAATGTCCTATTGGGGACTGAAGTCTGAAAACGCCGAGAGTGAAACAGTGTGATATTTTAATCGCACCACCTTCAAGGTTTGTAACTGAAGGATACCGAGGTGTGTGCCTATTCTCTATTGATTTAAAAAATATCAATGATAAAAGGCATTGATCATCTCAATGTCAAATAGTAAGACCAAACGATCAAACCGATTTTGTAATTTGTCATCAATTAAACAAGGCAATTACCTCTGAACTAATGCATTAATGGCCATGACCGTCCATGTAAGGTATTAAAAACTTACCTGGCTTCGGATGATTTTATTTTTTGTCTCCCACCAATGGGTTGATAATCGTAGACCTATGTGGGGTAGCAGCTGGAGGCTAGGAAAGGATGTAATGGTAGTACTGGTGTGTGAAATACCAGGATTCCATTGTTAGGTGCTCCAGCCGCCGCGATATAACTGAAAGATTGTTGAAAGCGGCATAAAACCCCATACAAACAAACAAACAATTGTCACTATATCAACCATTGACAATGATTAGTTTGAGCAAAACGGTTGCGATATGTCATGTCTGGATATGGGTACACTCACAACTGCAAATTTCTTTTAACAACAAAATATGACCTTTCATAACTTACCTAAGTACAGAGAAGTTGGATATCAATGATTTCTTACTGAGAATATATTATCCCTGTTGTTTTTTTTCTATTTTAATCCAATAAAAGTGTCATTTTATGGTTTTCAAGAATGCTTTACGCAATGTTTTGGTCAAATAAATATCGTGTAAAAAGTAGGCCTGATTGACCGATCTATTCTTAGAATAGGCACTCCTTTCGAGTTCATATAAATTAAATTCACTGGGTCCTTGTTTCGGCAAAATTTAGGATCATTTACTCATTACCATATAACTAAAATAAATTGATCTAAAGGAATTCCAAATTTTGAAAAATGACATCTTGGATATGTATAGCTAAAATATACTAAGGGAAAAAAGTTTAGCATTTTTTTTCGACCTACATTATTTTTCAACGTAAATGTATAAACCTTACAAAATCAGTCTCGTTTGCTATTTTTAAAAGCTAACTAATTATGCATTAAGAGCACGTTTTTCCTCGCTTCTAAAGGCTGTCTGATGCAATTTTGCTGAAACACTTTCTGCATGTGCTTCCACATGTACGTGAAGTCTATATCCACAATATCTATCCAAGTTTATTGGTTAGCATCAATAACAAGATAACTCATTAAAACATTTAAAAAAATTCAAATGGGTTGTCGCCCAGGGCTTAACTTGGACCAATGGAACGTAGCCATCGGTATGCTGGCTGGTGGTATGATGGTAAAAGAGGTGACTCAACTTTTGGCGTGAGCCAAAGTTCCATTTCAAGACTTAGAACAAAGTATCGTCAATTAGGCACCGTCAAAGACAGGCCATGTTCAGGCATGCCACGTAAGACTACCCAACGTGAGGCCAATTACATCCTGACCTGTTAGCAGCGTATTCGCTTCCTCAATAGCACTCGTATAGCCGGTTTGGTCCGAAATGCAACGGGAACACGGTCTGTGCTCGTACTGTAAGAAACGGACTTCTTGCGGCACGTTTACGCGCTTGTCAACCTTACGTTGGCATTCCTTTGACACGTTCACACAGACATGCAAGATTGAATTGGACAAGGGTACACAGTCGATGGCCAAGACGAATGTGGAATCAGGTCCCATTCACAGACGAATCCCATTTTAAATTGATGTTTGCGGATGGCAGGTTTCGTGTTTAGAGGCGTGATTGATCCCGCCAACTTCATTCAACATGACCATTTTGGAGGTGGCAGCGTCATGGTCTGAGGTGGTATATCATACCATGGCAAGACTTACTTGGTAGCTATTCAGGGAAACTTAAATGCTGTTCGATACTGCACCGAAATTATCCAGCCAGCCTTGCGTCTAGGGCTTGCTATCATTTTTCAGCAAGATAACGCCGGCCCACATGTTGCTCGGCACACGTTGGACCTTTTTCAGACTAATAATGTTGATGTGTTGGATTGGCCAGCCAAATCACCGGATCTGTCTTCGATCGAACACCTTTTGGACCATCTGGGTAGGAGAATAAGAGACAGGAATGACGTTAATAACTTTAGAGACCTGGAATGTGTTCTGCGTCAGGAATGGGGTCGTATCCCTATGGCCAGTAATCGTAGGCTCATTTCCAGCATGAGAAGACGCTGTGATGCTGTTGTTTGCGCAAACGGTAGACACATAAGATATTAAATCTTTGTGTTACTTTTACTTCCCTACCTGTACAGCTATACAGCAAACACGTATGACCTTAAAATCATCTGATTTTTTTAAATACTGTGGCTAACACAAAAGATCATTGTGTGAAAATATGGTTTGAATCCAAAGCTAGACACTGTAGAAATTGGCACGAAATTGCTAAACTTTTTTCCTTCAGTATATTATTGAGCATTGTATGGTGGAATTTTCTACATAGTAAGGAAATAACATATTGTTATGCTGATTTTTGGGAAAATGGCATTTTTGTGTCCATTTTACGGACTTGTCCAAAGAAGAGAGAAAAAAATGCTCAATTTCGGCTGTGACAATTTTCGCAACTACACTAATTTCTATGCAACATCCACAAATTTCACGCGAGAATGTCGCGGAATAGCGGCCTTGGCAGAACTCTGACACCGGTAACACTGCCGGGGGTAAACAAATTCTACTTTCGCTTTCTGAATTCTTTTGTAAGTTTTAAAGAAGATCAATTTCAGAACGAATTTTTGGATTAATAGTGTTAATACATTCTACTCAAAATGAGAAGATGACAAATAGCAGAAAAACAGTACAGAAAATTGGAACTCCTTTCAAATTTTCACATGAACAGACAGTGGTTAATCGATATACTGATAAACCGTTTCACCAATATTTTGTACTGTGCCCAAAATCTTATATTTGTTTTATTTATTTTGCTCAAGCAGTGTCTTTTTGTCGAGCCTGCTTTTGGTGAGCTAGACATAGTTGTCAACATGACAAGTAGGTGTATGTGCGTTAGTCTGCCCGTCCGTCCAAATTTGTCCGGACAATTACTCCTTCATTTATGGATGGATTTCAAAATAATTTGGCACAATTATTCTCCATCATGAGTAGATGTGCCATTTGAAAGAATTTTTTGGACAGTTCTAATGTCAAGATCACAGCTCAAGGTTGTGATTGTCAAGAGCATTTCTCCCACAATTATGAATGGATTTCAAAATAAATTGGCATATTTATTCTCCATCATGAGTAGATATGACGATTGAAAGAATTGTTTGGATAGCTTCAAAGTCAAAGCTCAAGGTCAAATACTAAAATGGTGCTTGTCCTGAGCATTATGCCTACAAAACTTTTCAGACTTGACAGCAGTTGTCCTGGGACAACCATCTAGTTATACCAAAAAGTACCGTAATTTGCAGATGCCTCTGGTGAGCAATTTAGGACCATCATGGTCCTCGTGTTAGACTTCTACATTGTTGACTGAATTTAAGCGTCAGTAATCAAGTCAAACCTGAGCTTTTAATGGAACTAAGGTGGCATTCAAAGGACAGTTGATAATGTTTGGAGTATGGGTAGCATTTAGAGACTATTATTTGAGTAGGGCGATTGAAAAAAGGAGAGGGCTTTGCACTTTGAGGGCAGGGTGCACTGCAGAAGGCAAATTACTTACTTCATTACCGAGAGACTGTGTGTTATTGAAACTGTGACCAAATCTATGCTAAGTGGGATATTGTTAGGTGTTTTGTATGTAAAAGGTGTCTACACTTTATATAAATTATATAGAATCCTGGTATAACACCATTTTCAAAATGTACACTTGTTTGAAGCAGACAGGTCTTGAAAAATAATTTGAACCTTTTTGGGCAAACTTCTCTTCTGACCTAGTAACATCCTACTGTATTATCAAACTGGGTAACACTGGTTGATGTCTTCACCATCCACCAAAAAGTACAAGTCAAGTGAATTTTCATATAGAAAGAAAAAAATAGCTGAAAACACCTCTATACCACTGACAGCCAAGCAAATTTTGATGACCCATGGTACTTTTTAATCATTGATATAATTTGGTCAAAATTTCCGCAACTTTTTTACAATTGATAGAAAAAGATATTTTAATTGAATTCAGTACTGTAATGAATTACAAAATATGAACCAAGATTGAAGAAAGTCAAATCTAAAGCCCAAGCGGTGTGGCTAATGGCGTTTTTATATACATGATGGTACCCAGCGGCTGCTGGAGAAATCAACCCTACTTGAGCCATGTTGGAATCAATAAGTCAGTGATGCTTATCTTATTTGTCTTGATTGATATGGATATGCAATCAATATTTACAATAGTATGTCTCCCAAATCATTCACAGTGTGAATTGTACCTTCATGATTGTGTAAATCATCCCTTCAATGAACTGAATATCCCTTTACTTTGTTTCACAATATAAATTTGACGATTGGCCAATTTTGGAGCCATACTTTTTATTTTGTTACCATTGGCGATTGGCAGTATGAGTCCTTATACACTTAGACTTGAAGTAAACTTCGAACAGTGGCCAAAATTTATGTTTAGCATTTTTGTTGGTTTGGTGACTTGAATGTTGTAAAACCATTGCAACTAACCATTTAGATTTTTTGTTACATGTTACTGTCCATAAATTTTGCAATTTTGAGTGTTTGAGGCATGGCCAGCAATATTCCAATTTTGAAATCGGATTCATGCTGTTCCTCTGTTAGGTACAATACTTGTTGGTAGTAAATGACAGCTTGTATTCAAAGGAAAGTTAACAGGATACACTTTGGAAATAGAACTTCGCCAGACCATAAAAAAATTCTGCTTTTCTTTGCTCATCAAGAAAAAGAACAAAAAACTTGGCAAACATTTATGAAAATTAAGAAATAATTTGTACCTCACTCCTGCCTGATTTCAGAAGTAGTTTTTCAATTCAATGAAAAAGGGAACATTTTTAGCCCCACTTGCTGAAAGCCAGCAAGCTATTGTTATGGCGTGATGTCCATAGACAGAATTGAATGTAATCCAACCTAATTACACAGAATTAATTCTTTAGTGACCTTTTGTCACATTCCTTCAAAGAATTTTGTATTTGATTAAAAACATGGCTTTAATGGGAAGAGACAATTTCCATTTCTGATAAAAGTTTTCAGAAAACAGTTGATGGATTTCAAACAATTTTACAAAAATGATCCCTGGGTGACCCTTTTTCAGATTCCTTCAAACAATTTTAATTGGATGAAAAACAGCTTTGAAAATCTTTTTCTCAGATACCAGTTATTGATTTCAACCAAATTTCACAGTAATGATCCTTTGATGGCTCTTTATCTGATTATTCTAAAAGAATTTTAATTGGATAAAAAAAGATATGACTGTATTAGATGGGACTTATTTCCATATATGGTATGTAATAAAAACTTTAAAAATCTAAAAATCTTTTTTTCTCAGAAACCAGTGGATTGATTTCATCTAAATTTCACAGAAAATATCCTTTAGAGACCCATTATCAGACATATTCAATGAATTTGATTTGAAGAAAAATATGTTATATGGGTGGGCCTTATGTCTATACATTTGTTTGTTTGGTTTAACATTGCTTTTAACAATTTTTCAGTCATTTTGCAGTGGCTTGAGCACCTATCGATCACTAGATTCCTGGTCTATCTCGCACCAGTACCACCATTACATCCTTTCCTAGCCTCCAGCTGCTATTCAACCTACAGAGTTCTGCCAAGGGCGCGCCATTGCGGGATCGGCGCAGAAAAATTACAGATTATGCTTTAAAATTACAAACCATGCGCCGTAGGTATGAAGATACCTTGGGACAAATCAGGGGATGTTTGGGGTTATATTAACTTCCTGAGTTTCCCTTGGTAATTCAGCGCATTAATATTGATTGAATAGGTCGCTCTGATTGGTTTACTGTGCACTGTAAATTCTGCCAATGAATAGCGTTATAATAAATATAACAAATTTAAGTTTGACGCAACAAAATATTCCTTCTGCATTATAAACTGGCTATTTCGTGTCGCCACAATGGCAGAAAAAAAGAAAACAAAAACAATCTTAAGCTTCTTTAGCCAAAGAGAGCACGAACTGGCGCCGATGATCAGCCAAACGAACCCGGGACTTCAAAATCAGCTGAATCTCAAGCAGAATCCGGATGCGAAACAGCTAAATTGAGCTACGAAAAACAGTTCCAAAATTAATGGCTCTCGGTCTTTTTGTGGCTATCTTTTGATTCAAGTAAAAACTCAATGACTTGTTTTCTTTGTATTTAGCACAAGAAAAATAATTCATCAACAGCTCAAAACTGTATCTTTGTTTACTTTTAAATGAGATGAAAGCCCTCCAGATTTCTTCTCAATGATTGGGTTTACATCATATATCCGACCTCATAATATAGTGGCCCCATATTTTGGAAAAGTGGCCCCATATTCTTGGCTTAGATGATCCCCAAAAGGTCAAAAGCTTGGCAGAACTCTGCACCTAGTAAAATTATCCACCCATTGGTGAGAATGTCCATAATATATGGTGTATACTGAAACCATTGAAAATCTTCTCAGAACTCTGTCAATGGATTTCAACCTAATTTTACAGTAATGATCCTCTTTGCCAGATTCCATAATATATTTTTGATCAGTTGAAAAACATGGCATGGTTGTACCTTATGTCCATAATATATGGTATACAGTGAAAATTTTGTAAATTTTGTTCTTACCTTTTCACCCAACTTAGAAAATTAGTTTGACATAATTTGATAATTTGAAAATGATTACTAGAACTATTTAAAGAATTCAGTGACAAGATTTATTTTCATGACATTATATTGGATTCCTTGAATAATCATTCAGGCCTGTGGAGCGATACAGGCACGAAAAAGATTGTAAGGCGCCTGTAGTCTTCATTAACCACAGTATTGTTTAACCTTCAGTTTAAACACGAAAATATATAATGAGTTATTTTTGAGATCTATTTATAACATTCTAAGATTTGACCTTTTTTTTTTTTGACACTGCACACAGGGACTTGAAAATACATACAAGTTGTACATGGGAATTCTACACTTCTGGATTGTGGATGATACAAAATGTATACAGACTGTCAAGACCTCCTGCGAAAATACTAAAAATTATGAAACTAAAGGTGGATATCCACAATTTGACAAAATGACCTTTTTGACGCCCCTCAAGAAAAACAATCAGAAAAAAATGTGGAAAATGAAGAAATTGCTTGCAACAAGCTATTTCATTTCCCACATTGTTTTCTACCCTGTAAATTGAAAAATCTAAAATTTCATAAACTTTTAATTTTCATCTTTAACCCATTCCCACTCAATGATGCTTTGAGATGTCCCCCCCCCCGAAAAAAAAAATATATATATATGGAAAACATTGCAGAAAATGAAGAAATTGTTACAAGCATTATTGGATATTTCTTCATCATCCACAATGTTTTCTACCCAAAAAGTTAAAAAAATCCTAAATTTCATAAGCTTTAAATTTTTGTCTGCAGCTCTCTTCAATATGGACCAGTCTAAAATTTTGTCAAGTGGGAATGGGTTAACTCATTTCAACACAAAGACGCTGCTCAAGATACACAATCGGGACACATTGTGTAAATAAAGAAATTGCTTGAAAGCAATTTCTTCATTTTACACAATATTTTCCACCTGAAAAGTTGAACAATTCTAACATTTTATAAACTTTCAATTGTCGTCTGCAACTCCTTTCAACTTGGACCATTCCTAAATTTTACTGGCTGGTAATGAGTTAAATGATGAAAAGAGAAAGGGTTAGATGTTACTCTTTAATTACAGGGTGTGTGAAAATGAATCAATGAACCCGTATCAATCATTCATTATCGGATTAATC
The DNA here is from genome assembly GCA_946902895.1 of Fragum fragum. NCBI lineage: Eukaryota > Metazoa > Mollusca > Bivalvia > Cardiida > Cardiidae > Fragum > Fragum fragum. The sequence continues at coordinate 21,046,645 of OX336374.1, read as the reverse complement.
ACTGTTTTCACATAGAATCAGAAATCACTTGGTATCAAAGAATCCGATTTCATGACATTGAATCTAGAATCAGGTTGGTAAGAGCACAGTTATGTATTTTATTTTACTTGTGTCAGTGACATTCAAAGTCTGATTGGAGTCTTTCAATAGCGTGGTGTGCTCTTGGTCTGTTTACTTGATGGGAGACAGTAAGAATTGCTTCCTCTAATTCTTTATTTAATAACCTATTCCCACTCTCTCTTGCTTCTTGATGACCATCAAGAAATAAGGCGTTAAAAGGAGTGTAGAAAATGAATATATTGTTTGTAATAGGCAATTCTATTTTTCTTCAAAAGATGAAGTTTTTTTGTAAATTTTATTAACTTGAAATTGCTCCTATAATTTGGACCAAACTGAAATTTTGTTATTTGGACCAAACTGAAATTTTGTTGTTTGGTACCTGCAGGCTAAGCCTATAAACCCATTACCAGATGACAAAATTTAGTCAGGTCCAAAATCTAAGAAGCTGCAGACAACATTTTAAATAGAGTAAAAACATTGTGGGAAAAAGAGAAATTAATCATTACAAGCAATTACCCCTTTCCTGACTAAGTTTTCTATGGTTGTATTTCTTCAGGGCATCAGAAAGGGTCATTGTGTGGTAATGGGTTAGATTTTGCTTCAAGTGAAAGCTTCATTATAAAAGAAGAATCTTTGCAGTCTAATCAAATACTTCTGAGCTCAATAGCCTTATAAAACACTTAGACTAAATTAAATCATAATATTGAGGGCTTAGAGCAACACTTTTGTAATTGCCTACTGTATAGTAATTTATTTCCTTGGGATCTAAGTTCTGTGGATTTTCCCCAAACCAGGGAGGTAATTTCTGTGTAACATTTTTATGCAGTCATCTACCTTACCAGAATAAGGATTGAATTTCTGTATTGCGAAATCAATTTTTGTCAACCTCAGATTTGGTATGGTCTGAAAAACTGCAGCGAAGTGGTCTTCGATAAATACAAGAGAGCCAACCAATTAATAGTTACTTGAGATGAATTGCTGGTACTTTGATATCAATCAGATTTTAAAGAAGAATACTTCCAAAATATTTTTATTTTTACAAAATTCTTGATACTGGCTTACAATTGTTTGTCTTTTCAAAGAAATCATTAATGTTTGAAACGATGGTAAATATAATGCAAAGAAATATCAGCCATTTTTAACCAGCCTGCAATTTCAACGTTGATGGATTTTTTATTTTTTTCCTTCTTTTTGGTTAGAAAACATTGTTGATAATGAAGAGATTGCTTGTGACAAGCAATTTCTTCATTTTCAGAATCTTTTAACTTGAGGGGCGTAAAAAGGAGGGATTGTTTTGGAAAGGGTTAGGGGATAATCTGAGAACATTCAACAGCTCATCTCCCACAATGTTTTCAATTTTTATAAATGACTTAGCCAATGAAATCAAAGACCTGAACTTAGGAATCCAGTTGGGCAACTCACAAGTGTCCATTCTACTATATGCAGACGATATTGTACTTGTCACCAAATCGGAAACATCGCTACAATCAATGCTAGACTGTCTTTATAGTTGGTGTAGAAAATGGAGGGTTCTAGTAAACACGGACAAATCTAGGTGTATACACTTCAGAAGAGGGAGAAAGAATCGTAGTACGTACAGATTTAGAATTGGGGAGAAAGAAATTGAAACAGAAAAAAAGAAAATGATTACAACATTTGTAACAATAACTGGTGTAGTGAAGTGAAACATATAATGACCAAATTGACCCTTCTAACTCACTATGAAAATAAGTCGGCGGTGGATATGTCGATCGTAGAAAACAAAATAAAAGTGTATTATAAGGACATTTGGACAACAATGGTTACAAACAATAATAAATTGAGATGCTACAGACTCTATAAAATAGATTTTAACGCGGAGAGATACCTACAATTCAACCTAGAAAAATACGAAAGATCTCTAATGGCACAACTGCGTTGTGGGATCTTACCCCTAAGAGTCGAAACTGGTCGGTACTTCGGCGAACCATATCAAAATAGACTGTTTACTTTATGTGACTCGGGCGAGGTTGAAAATGAGGCCCATTTCGTTATTGACTGTGGAATTTATTCAAATGAGAGAAATAAATTCACAATGTGTGACGGACACTAACTTCGATCAGCTAAATTCATTAGAAAAACTGTCATTTTTAATTAAAAATGAAACCCGTAAACTTGCAAGATATGTTGTAAAAACGTACATAATGAGGCATGCGCTTTTGTACTCAAAAAGCTATTAGACTGTTGATTACAATAAGGATCATTAAAATGATTCATAAGGTAATCAATCGTCATATACAATTACTTCTATCTGGAGAAGTTATAGATCTACACTTCATAATATACCTTGCAGGCTTACTTTTGTACTTACATAAATATTTTAATCATCCATCCATCCATCTGCACGCACCCACCCACGCAAGCACGTGCACACACACATACCCTTATCATTTTAATTTCATTGTAACTATATTATATTATCTTATACATTATGTTCGACTGAAATGATATCACAAATATACTGTAGATCATCACAGATATGATTTCGATCCGAATTGGTCTGTAGATCGTACAGACGTTCAAGAAGAGCAGTATTACCCCTTTCAATTTCATTTCGTGTAAAGGACTGCTGCACCTTATTGAACAGTTAGTCATAGGCTTCCGAGGCGAGTGACCAACTGTGTCCTTTCAATAAAGGATCCAGCGTGGCCTCTGGACTCGCAACCCTAAATCAGTCTGCTTACTCGATGATACTAGCACACTCACATTGATTTACTTTAGAAAAGTCAAGGTGACATATAGGTCCATGGGGCTGTGTGTTTCCATAATTCTATATATAAATATATATGTGTAAATTATTTAATTGTAAACAATTTATGTTATAACACATGTCACTATAATAATAAAATTTACTTACTTACTTACTTACTTCATCCATGAACCAGCCATGGGAAACAATGTAAAATACACATAATGGTGAAAAGGAAGACTTCTCGAACTTGTAAAAGGACTATATGAGACATGTTTGTAGAAGGCCCATTTTTGCACAACATCGACATTAAAGCCATGTCTTCCTTCCGAGGAATGAAAAATAGTTTAAACAGTCCATCATTTATTTGGTCTCTAAATCAATCAAGAGCCTTCTTAATATCAAGTTAAGTTCTCTGAAAAAAGGATTTTGTGTTTTACTTATCTATTTCAACTCGCATCTGTAAATTTAATGAACTATTTTGTAAACTTTATGAACAATTTCTTAAATTTTCATGATTGAGCTAGTTGTTTGAATAACTAGCGAAAGTTAAAATGTCATAATTGATGTCATAGATTTATGTAAACAAACATTAAATTGTGGTGGGTCACATTTTGAAAGATCAAAATTTGTTTGATTATTTGTAGTCTTACTGCTTTGATTTATTTTGAATTTATAGTTATTTACTTATGTTTTTAGGCCTCGAGTATAGGTTTCTTATAAATTTTGTTATGTGTTTTTGGGGAAAATATGGCTTTAAGGGTTAATTTTTTTTGTAGATTTAAATTCTTTGGTGGTGTCGGACATGACCACAGATTAGCAGAAATAAAGTGCTAGCCAAGAAAAAAAAAATCTATACAGTATATGGTCTATTTATATAAGTTCTTGCATTAGAACCACAATTCTTTGTCTAGGAACCCAGTTGGATGGATTTTAACCAAATTTTTACCAAATTGATCGTTTAGTGACTCTTTTATCAGATTATCAAAACGAAATGAACGTAAGAAGATCAATATGGCTTAAATGGTGCAGGGCTTATTTCCATATATTGTATATCCTGAAAATTTACTGTTGGTGGTCAATAAACCAAATTTCACAGGAATGATCCTCAGATTACTGTTTGTCGGATTCCTTCATATGATTTTTCTTGTTTGAAAATCTTGGCTATTATGGTTGTAGCTTATGTCCATATATGGTATTCAATGAAAATTTTTAAATCTTTTTAATACCTTTTCATCTTCCCCTGTGAATGAATTATACATAACTTAACTTGACTTTTGTAAAAATAATGAAAAAGTTGAAAATAACACTTCTCTAGAACTTTTTCAAAGATTTCAGTGACTTAGATTTATTTTCCTTATATCAGTTTATATTGAATTCATGAAAAAATTGCTTAATCAGTACATTCATGCCTTTGGAGCGATACAAGCGCCTCTAGTTTTCTGTGAATTTCTGCAATTTGATAAAAGTTAAAATTCTGAAATCTTTAAATTATTACAATTATGAGTCCATGTGTGACATTTCCAACAATTTTAAGAGAGTACCAAATATAGACTCAGATCAGTCTGCTCTCTGTAGTCTCAAAGGCGCTCTTTTATATTGGCATTATATTCGTATGTGCATTGGCTGGTCAGTCTGCACCATGTCTCAGCTTAACCCAAATGCGAGATTTTTACAAACATTACACATAGAACTGTCTTGATTCATAATAGATTTTCCTTAAAGGGAGGTATCAATGTTTCTAAAACCTAGATAAGAAAAAATTACCAAGTGCCGAAAAATAGACTCAAACGAACATTTAATACTTAAGTTAGGTCAGGTATTGTCTTAGTAGCAATCTAATAGACCAAAAGTGGCTTTTTGTGGTTATATTGGAAAGTTTCAGCAGAATTCCAGGTTATTTTTAGATATCACGGAATTCGGCTGTCGACATCGAATGACCTCATTTGCATATGACCCAAAGTCAAATGAAGGTAACAAATTTACTAGCGAAACAGCCAACGTCCTATATCATGTTACATGGAAGGACTGATCTTTACAGACGGGCTAGCGAACATAACTCCTGATGACATAACGATGGTGTTGGTTTGATGTAATTTGAACTAACTGCAAGGTTCCATCGGTTATTCGCGCCACGTGAATGCCCCATAATCCTCGTAACTGTCTCAGAATAATCTAAAAATAGATTAATAGCCTACGTAGACTATAAGGGAAATACCCAGCTTTTTTCTGATAAGCGACCTCATATTTTTGCAAAACTACTTTGCGGCATATTGTATTCAAATAGTTAATGAGAGGAAATAAAAATGATTAAAATCTGTGACATGAAAAAAACATCGATACCTACCTTTAAATATTAATTGATCCCCAATATTCTGATATGGTTCCTATTTTTCTTTTCACTAAGGGGCCAGATGGCCATTCTATAGTCATTTCTAGAATAAACCCTGTTTTGACAAAGCAAAAATATCTCTGCAGCCAGTTTGTGAACCGAAAGGTTCACTTACTGTTCATGGCTATTATGTTATAGCTCATGGAACTGCAGTTCATTAACAGTCCCACAAATACTTATCCCGTTCCCATACAGTGGCACTTTCTAATGCCCCTCAAGAGAAACTGTTGAGAAAACATTGTCTAAAATGAAGAAATTGCTTGTAACACGCAATTTCTTCATTTTACACAATTCTTCTATCCAGAAAGTTGAAAAAATCTAAAATGTCACAACCTTTAAATTGTTGTCTGCAAGTCCTTTCAATTTGGACCAGTCTAAAATTTTGGACCAGTCTAAAATTTGGCCATCATTTTGTTCAAGGTACTTTTCATGGGACAATTCATGAATTCCAGAGGTGCGTTCTTTTCGCCGAGATGAAAAATCCCGCTAAATAAGATTTTTGAGACGTTTTCAAGAACGAATTATGTTATTTTAAGTGAAAAGATTCGACGTCATCAAGGCTACTCGTTTAAGCCAATACCGAGTACGCTTAAATTCCTCATTAAGAAATCTTAAGATTCTTTTTTAGCCGCTTAAAAATCTTAATCTAAAGAACGCTTCATCTTAAAAATCTAAATAAGAATCTTAAGAATCTTGACGAAAAGAACGCACCTCTGGTCATGAACTGAAGAACTACTTTTTGAAGGGGTAATACTTCTGCTTCTGTTTGGAGGTGTTTAAGTTAAGTCTTAGTTTGGGCCAAATTCATTGGAACTGGCCACAGTGAACCTTGTATCATGTCTAGTTGTGCATAAGATTATAAGATTAAATTTATTTTGATCCCTTGATTTTCTATTGAATTATCTGCCCTTGACTGTTCAAAATAGCTTGAATTTCCAGTGTTTTTTTTTTTTTTTTTTTTCAATTTTCGCTACAGTTTATATGAGAATTAATTGAAATTTGCCACAGTGAAAAATTATGCAGAATTGCAACAATAGTTGGAGTTGTTTCAATGACCTTCTCCTTTTCACACTATGTTTTCTTGCAATGCTTAATGGTATAAAAGAGTGGGAGTGTATGGGAATGGGTAAGTAGATCAACTTGATCAAACATGAAGTATATATTGTCATATTGATCATTCAATTGTCAGTATTAGATCAAAGCACTGACTGGCAGTTTAAATGCCTTAATGTAATTGAAATATGTCGGGGATTATCAACATCTTAACCAACACATCAACAATTTACTGTAGTACTATACCAAGGTATGACATTTTGGTAACATTCACAATTAGCAGTTATTGTCTTAAATTATGTCAAGATATGATGAAATCTGACATTGATGCATTATATTGCATGCATGTTTGGATGGGACAAGTGACATAAATTTGCTCTTTTACTGTCAGGTATGAATATATTTTATCATAGCTATGCAGATTTAACCTAATGCCACAAAATCCTGCTATTTTATACCTCTCAAGGAATAAGCTTTAAGGAAAATGTTGCGGGAAATGAAGAAATTGCTTGTTACAAGCATTATTTTCATTTCCTTCAGTATTTTCTACCATAAATGAAAAAAGATAAAATGCTATCACTTTAAAATTGTTGTCTGTAACTTCTTTCAGTTTAGACCAGTCTAAAAAATTTAGTCTTGTAATCTGTTATTGGAAATTTTTAGCAGTATCTAAGATATTTGCCTGTAATATCAGAGCAAATTTAAATAGGCATATTGTCGGTGGGCAATCTTATCAGTGGAAAACGATAGTCATATTTTGATCAAACTAGATATTGTGACTAGCTTTTGATCACACACTGATATACCACTGTAACCAGAATACTAATAATGCCACATGACGCTGCTACTGTGTTGCTCCTAGTAAATATTCCTGAGAGTTGTGCAAGACACCAAATTGGACCTTTTTTGATACTGAATTGTCTAATCAACTATTCTGTCAATTGCATTTTTATACGCCGCCAGAGGCGGTCATATATTGGCTACATCTTCTCCGTCTGTCTTCTGTCCATCCGTACGTCCACTTTTCTTGTGAGCACAACTCCTCCCAAGTTTCTGGATGTATCTTTATGAAACTTGGTCAATGTTATCACCTTAATTGGTAGATGTGCATGAAGTAAGGATTTTATGGTTCATTGATTTTTGCCTCATTTATGCCCCCTTTAAACTTAGTCTCTTGGGCTTATTGAAATTGCAGCATTGTGGATGCAACTCCTCCTTAGTTTCAGGCTTGATCTAAATGAAACTTGGTTAATGTTATCACCATAATTGGTAGATGTGCATGAAGTAAGGATTTTATGGTTCATTGATTTTTGCCTCAGTTATGCCCCCTTAAAACTTAGTCTCTGGGGCTTATTGAAATTGCAGCCTTGTGAATGCAACTCCTCCTAAGTTTCTGGCTGGATCTAAATGAAACTAGGTGGATGTTATCACCTTAATTGGTAGATGTGCATGAAGTAAGGATTTTATGGTTCATTGATTTTTGCCTCAGTTATGCCCCCTTAAAACTTAGTCTCTGGGGCTTATTGAAATTGCAGCCTTGTTAATGCAACTCCTCCTAAGTTTCTGGCTGGATCTAAATGAAACTAGGTGGATGTTATCACCTTAATTGGTAGATGTGCATGAAGTAAGGATTTTATGGTTCATTGATTTTTGCCTCAGTTATGCCCCCTTAAAACTTAGTCTCTGGGGCTTATTGAAATTGCAGCCTTGTGAATGCAACTCCTCCTAACTTTTTGTCTTGATTTAAATGAAACTTGGTCAATGTCATCACCATAATTTGTAGGTGTACATGGATCAAGGATTTTAATGTTCATTGATTTTTGCAAGAGTTATGCCCCTTGACACTTAGTCTCTGGGCCCATTCAATCAATCAATCATAATAAACAGTCTGAACTTGACAATTTAAAAAGGTAGTCTGCAATTGTTTTTAATTTGGTTCTGTGTTAGTTTTATTAGTATTTAGTTAGTGTCTACAATTATTTAAGTGAAACAGCAGCAAAGTGGCGGTGTATTTTGTGACTATGGCACTCTTGTTCTATTTTGTTAGATACCCAGTTGGCTATTGTCATGGTGTTATGTCTCTTGTGCATCTGTCCATTTTTGCATCTGTGGCAATTCAGTGCATACATCAGTGCGTCTGTCCACAAACTTTTACTTTATTAATATTCTCCTCAAATCTTAGTGCACAGATTTCAACCAATTTCACAGGAATGATCCTTTGATGACCATTTATCAGATTCCTTCAAGGAATTTTTTTTGTTGATGAAAAACATTTCTTTTAAGAGCCACAGACTAAATTTTGTATTTTGTGTGTAGTGAAAATCTTTTTTGAGAAACCAGTTGAATGATTGCAAACAAACTTCACTGGAATGATCCTTTTATTACCATTTAAAAACATGGCTTCTTTAAGCAAGGGAAATTTCCATATATGGTACTCACGGAAAACTTTGAAAGTCTACTTCTTAAATACCATTACAATGAAATTTTAAAGAACTTATTCGTGGGTGACTTTTGATCGTTTTTCTGTAAAAAAAATTGATTGGATAAGAGGCATGGCTTTAAATGGGTTTGGCTAAATTCCGTATATGTTGTACAGTGAAATCTTTGAAATCTTCTAAGAAACCAGTCAATGTTTTTCCACTGCATTTCACATGAATTACCTTTTTCGGTTTCCTTCAAAGAATTTGTTCAGTTAAAGACATGGTTTTGATGGGCAGGGCTAATGATCACATATGGTATATTGTAAAAACTTTAAAAAAAATTTTTTCGGAAGTAGGATTACTACCTAACTTCACAGGAATATTCTTTTGTTGACTCTTTTCAATAGGGCTAATAGTGGTCTTGCTAGATATTGTCAACAGGTGCCTGAGGCCAGGAGGATTGGGGAAATTCACAGAATTATTCTAATCTTAGGAAAATTAACCAGCAGACAACAGAATTTTTGACTGCCAATTTGAAAGGAGATGTTTACAAAAACATAAAGTTTATTTTTAGATTTTTTCAACTTTCTGGGTAGAAAACATTGTGGAAATTGAAGGAATTGCTTGTTAAAATTTATTTCCTCATTGCGCACAATGTTTTGCCAATTGTTTTTCGTGAGGGGCATCAAACAGTGTCATTGTGTGGGAATGGGTTAAGGAGATTTTTAAACAGGTATTTCATTAGTTTGAATACAATAAATCACCTATCTAAATTTTTCTGATCTACTCCATGCATTTAGTTGGATTATATTTGCCAGTCAAATAAAAATTTGGAATTTTGGGGAATTGTAGCCTCAATTAGGCTTTTCTGCTCTGAATTGGGGAAAAAAGATACTTTTTGTCATTGGAAATGTGGTAAATATTGCAGAGATATTGGCAAATAAGACCCCTGGTTGAAAAAGTATTGCTTTGGAGGATTGGGCAAATTTCAGGTAGAAATTACAGAACATTTGGTTTATAGAAGGAAGTTGGCTCCCTTTAACCCATTCCCACATGGTGACGCTTTTGGACACCCCCCAAGAAAAACAACTGAGAAAACATTGTGTAAAATGAAGAAATTGCTTGTAACAAGCAATTTTTTCATTTTACACAATGTTTTCTACCCAGAAAGTTGAAAAAAATCTAAAATTACATAAACTTTCAATTGCTGTCAGCAACTCCTTTCAATTTGGACCAGTCTAAATTTTTCTTGAGTGGGAATTGGATATAAGTAAAAAGAATAAAGCAGCAAACATTTCTGCGGTAAACAAGCTGCCTCTTTGTCAAGTAAATTTAGGCTAGTGGAGCAAATCAGGCACTCAAGGGCCTCTAGTGTTAATCTACATGTAGCCCTTGGATCAGACTTCCACTGTTATTTCAATTTGTGGAGAAAATATTGAATCTTGTGGAAATCAAGTAATTCTGTAGAATCTCCACACAAAAATTATTTGAATAGGGATTTTCTCCTCATGCAGAAAACAGAACTTGGCTTTTTTATATTCCGAGAATATGTAGGACTCCTGATTTTTCAGAACAAATAAGTCTTCTGAAATTTGAACTGTATAATTTTCAATGCATAAAAAAAAATTTAGAAATTTTTTGGCACATTTCAGTCATCAGCAAATACTTGACATTTTGTTAAAGCTATACATTTAACCCTTTCCTGTTCAATCCCTGGTTTTTACGTCCCCATGATTTTATACTTGAGAAAACATTGTGGGAAAAGAAGGAATTGCTTGTATAAGCAATTTCTATTTTTACCACAATATTTTCTACCTTGTAGGTTGGTTAGTTTTCAAATTGCACTCACTTTTAGTTGTCGTATGCAATTCTTTCAAACTGGGCAGGTCCAAAATTTTGAAAAATAGGAAAGGGTTAAGGCACCAACCCATTCCCAAACGACAAAATCTTAGATTGGTCCAAATTCAAAGTGATTGCAGACAACAATACAAAGTTGATTTAAATTTGAAAGTAAGGGCCAAATGTGGTAGACATCATTGTGAGTGTTACAACTGATTTCTTCTTATTCTACAATGTTTTCCATATCTATATTTCTTTAATGCACAAAAAAATGTAGGATTGTGTGGAAATGGGTTAAATTTAAGTTGTACGCGCCATGGTTATTTGAGGTTTTTGTGCAAAGTTATTGTGTCTATTTATGTTTATTGGCATTTTAAAAAAGAATGTCCAGTGCTGATCCAACTCAGGTCAGCTAGTAGTGTGCTTTCCTGGCAATCCTAGGGTCTTGAGTTGATATTGTGCTTTTTATTTTAGGGTTTTGATTTTGAATTTGTACTTCCTCATTTAGTGTAATAGGGAGTTGTAACTTTAAAAAAAACAAAAAAAAAAAACCACACCACCACTTATCAACAGCTTCTCTAGATTCTTATTCCCCATTTTCCCCCACATTTGCAATTGTAATTTTCACATTTGGTTTAATTCCTTTTTTTGTCTGCATTTATTTGTAGAAAAAAATGCAGAAAGCTAGTGGAAATATGCAATATTTGGAACAAATCTGATCCAAATGAATTTGAGGATTGTTTTCTTTAACCCATTCTTTAAGCCCTCAAGGAAATTGGATTTGGAAAACATTATGGAAAATTAAGAAATTTCTTGTAACAAGTAAAAGACACAGTTTTTTTCAAATTGCATCAACTATGAACTGTCATCTGAAACTTCTTTCAAGTTGGAAGAGTCTAAAATGTTGTCGTCTGGTATAGGATTAAGAAATCATTGCAATTGTTGTCTCCCAAATAAAAAAAAATCCTGGTTAATATCATAAAAAACCAAGGCTTTTATGAGTTTGGCTTTTTTCCCATGTACAGCATTAGTCTGTAGTTTAAATTTGTACTAATTGTGGTAAGAAGACAACATATTATTTTGTAAAATAGTTTAATTAGGAAATTATCTCTCTTGCGTCTTTAATCTTAGTGGGAAAAAAGCATTGTTGTTAATATTGACTTACCCAGTGGGTAAGTAAATGATAAGAAAATAAAGCATTTAAACCATACCACACACAAAAAAAATTGGACTAGCAAAATCAAGAAATGTTATATATTAGTCCTCCTAACAAACACTCCCCCCGCTAATAACAACCCCCTCCCAAAAATTAACTGTTATCTTAACCTCTCTCAGCCACACCCAAACTTAACTTGACTGTGGTGACAAATTCCATGCTCAAAACTAGATCAAACTTCACCAAACTTTAATTAAACCTAGATAGATTTCTGATATGCTGTTGCTTCAATTTTTGAAGCACATTAGGGAAGCAGTCTCCTTTAAGTCTGTATATTTTAAAAGATTTCTGTTCAAATAAATCCCTATATCTCTATTTTACAAAAGTAAAATGTAAGAAGACTGTAAAAAAGGCAATGTGTGAGTCAAAACCTGAAAATTGTAATATTCTGAATCCATTTTATATAGAACTTATACAGGGGTGTGGAAATACAGATTTTTTTCATTCCCCGGACAAGTGAGAGATGATTTTCTACTTGTTCAGAATAAATTTAAACTTGCTCCGGCTTCATTAAATTCTTGAGATCTATTACGTAACAATTTAAGATTTGCCCTATTATTCAATTGTCTCCAGGAAAGTGACCTTGAAAAAAACACTTGTATGCAAGTAGAAAAGCCTGTATGGGACAAGTCTGGCACAGGAATTCCACACCCTTGACCTGTACATTACAAACAGACCAAATTATTAATGTCTTAACCCTTTCTTGTTTTCTGAAATCTTAGACTGGTCCAAATTCATAAAGATTGCAGACAACAAGCATTGGATGCAATTTGAAATGATACCATCCAATGTAGTAGAAAATATTGTGGAAAAAGAAGAAATTGCTCCTTACAAGCAATTTCTTCTTTTTCCACAATGTTTTCTCAAATATAAAACCACAGCTCTGTAAAATCCCGGGTTTATATTGAAAAGGGTTAAATATCAAAACTTGTGGCCTCGATTAGTCAAAAAACGGAAGAGTTCAGGCACTGGCTACTGTCTAGTAAATCTAAACCCATGTCATGCTGAACCCGGAATATTCCTGTTTTGGCAGGAGGTATAGACAAAGATCAGGCTGCACATGTGCCGTCTGATCTTTGTCTAGACCTCCTAATTGTTCCTTTGAAGCCAGCATTGTTTATACCTTTGTTTTTATAAATAATTACCCACCTAATAATAAGTGCTTTTTGTGCTTTAAGTCCTTTGATTTTAAGACAATCAGCATGACAAGGGTTAAGTTCAATCTGTCCAATCATGAGTCTTGCCTGCCTGAACGGGTTCAGGAGCTCAGTGCTATACAAGAGACTGTCCAGAACATTGAGAATTATTGTTTTAGTGTAAGATCAATTTACCTTGCATTGGATAAACTTAAAAATTTATATTTTCATGATTGACAGCATCTTCGCAAGCCAAATATTCTTACTCCACCTTGTTCCTTCGTAAGAAATAAGATGGAGTTAAAACTCTTGGCTTACAAAAATGGAGTGCCAGAGTGAAAATAAACATGTTGCGAATGAAATTAATTATTTTTCTTACAGACTCACATCCACAAACAAAAAGATGACTCTATTTCTTTACTGTGAAAAAAGAAAGATTGTGAAAATAATAGGACAAAATCTCTGAAAGTGTGCTTGTGAATAGATGGATCTCATTTGTCAGTCAAAAGATCAATTGACCAATCAAAGCATCCATTAACCCATTCCCACACAGTGACGCTTTTAAAGGCCTCCTCCATATAAAGCATTTGAAAACATTTTGAAAAAAATGAAGAAATTGCTTGTTACAAGCAATTTCTTCATTATCAACTGTGAATTCCAACCAAAAAGACGAAGATTTTAAAAATTTCATCAACTTAAAATTGTGGTCTGCAAATTCTTTGAATTTGGACCGGTCTAGCATTTTATCATCTAGGAATGGGTTAAGGCTAGAATTGAGCTTTGACATTTGCCAACATTCTTGTGAAGTATTTTGTTGGTTTGGTGACTATAACACTTGTCATGTTGAATATAATTGTTTTCAAAATTCCATGAAAATCAAAGGGCTGAAGGCAGCAAAGTACGAGTTGTGGATCAATATTTATTTCAAAATTTAAATTCTTTAAACAACTCTTAATAAAAAGGCACAAACAGGTGGTATTGACTAAGATCAGACTGCACTTATGCACAGGCTGATCTTTGTCTATACCTCCTGCAAAAGCAGGAATAATCCGGGTTTGGCATGACAAGGGTAAACATTGTAGGAATAGCTTGAATAAGCTGTAGTAACAATGGATTGCCAGCCAACCCTTTTTCTTTGTTACATGTTACTGGCCTATGGTCCCAGACTACAGTAGAGGGTGAAATATTCGAAGTGGCCATGGTCAAAATCAGAAATATTAGGAAAAGTCAAGTTTTGAGCAGATATTTGATGGTAAAGAAAGAAAATGTTGCATTAAATGAATATAAAACATGAATTTGGGGTCATTTCAGGATGCGAAACTAAAAGGTCATACCAAATCACAGGTTATTTGACATGAGTCGGGCCGACAATTTCTGTTTTAGAACTGAAGTGTGCACTTAAAACATGAATGAATCATTCAGAAAGCATTGTTGTTCAAAGTAGAAAATATAACAAGCCTATTTAGCCGGTTCACAAGATTGGGGAAGAAGCATAGATGAAAGGGAGAAACTAATGTAATTAATAGTATTTAAGTAAATTTTCATTGAATTTGGGGGTAAAATGAGCTACTTCAGTGACAGGTTTGATGCTAGAACTTGGACAGTAAAAGTCAGGAAATGATGTTGTTGATGGTCTGATTCTTTGAGAATTAGCTTAATCTATATATGTGAATAATTTTTTAATGATAAAACAAAACTTTTTCACCCCTTAAGGTCCCAGACTACAGTAGAGGGTGAAATATTCGAAGTGGCCATGGTCAAAATCAGAAATATTAGGAAAAGTCAAGTTTTGAGCAGATATTTGATGGTAAAGAAAGAAAATGTTGCATTAAATGAATATAAAACATGAATTTGGGGTCATTTCCGGATGCGAAACTAAAAGGTCATGAGCTTTACACTGTTTGCCTGCATCCAGTGACGCCAGAAACAGAAAGTGGTGGGGTTGCGGATTTTGGCTTGCTGCAAGGCGTTAAATTGACTGGTATGAGTTCCATGAAAAATTGTGAAAAAAGTAGATGGTAACCATATACTTTTTGGTGCATTTGCAGACTTTGCATGGTTTCTACTTTACACAAAGCAAGCTTATTATTGGCTATCATTTCCCTTGTGGCTACTACTAGGATTTGAATTTTGCGTAAAAGGGCTCATTTTTCAGTGAATTTGGCGGCCATGTCAGATATCTGTGATTGGTAAATTTCACACTGATTTCATATTTGCTGTTTAATCATAGCATTTTCTTTCAAGCTTTACTCTTCATTCATGCTAGGAATTTGTTTCTTTTATTGCAGGTTATTGATTGAGGGACTTAATTTTGGTTGAAAAGTGATTGGTGTGTTGCCAACAGGGATTTTGACTATTTTACTACAGTCTGGGTCCTTAAAGGTAAATGTGACATTTTTCATTTTTAAGAAATTGATGTTAAGCTGTCTTTTCTTTAGTAATGTCATTTATTCTAAGTGTGAAAATGTCATTTGTATGGGTCTAAAGCCTACATTTGCAACTTTAGAGGATTTCTAAAAAGGGAGGTAATTCAAGAACGTTAAAAAATGAAGTTCCGAGAAAATGTCGAAAGTGGGATTTTGGATATTTTCTGGCTTTCTGATGTTATCTAGGGAATTTGTAACATGGAATTATGCATCTGTACATATTTTACATGTAAGTTAATTGCCTTTACCTGATAATACAGAAATAAATTTAACACGAACCAAAGAAGGCCAGTTAATTCTTTAGTTCTTCCCTGGGGTCAGATTGAGCCGCTACGTTTCGTGAAACTCTTGTCAATAAGTCAGTGGTTCTTGACAG
Organism: Fragum fragum; assembly: GCA_946902895.1. Classification (NCBI taxonomy): domain Eukaryota; kingdom Metazoa; phylum Mollusca; class Bivalvia; order Cardiida; family Cardiidae; genus Fragum; species Fragum fragum. Next base: position 21,030,999 of record OX336374.1, on the reverse strand, counting down.
CGTTTGTGTAGCATGGATTGGGCCGACCGATGAGTACGGTTGTGGCATACAAAGGTTCACAATGGATTATAAACGATTAAAGCTGCCTGTTCATTGGCTTGCTTTCTTCATTGAGAATAGTCAAAAGAGTTTCCTAGGGTGATGCATGTGCCACATATCTGCCATTACAAATTATTCATTAATCCGACTCATTTGGCCCTTTAATGGGCATCTGCAAACAATGCAAGGAAAGTTTGTCTTAAAAGTGGAGAGTGTACCGGTCATCGGGCTAGAAACGATGTCTCTTCCCTGTTCCAATAATTAGTGTCTGAGGTTTGTTTTCATTCTTATTCATTGTTGTTTACACTTGTTGTTGTCGATTCAAAAAGTTTGCTCAGTTTGTGACTTCATAGTTTATAATGAGATGTCATAGTTGTGATATTGAGCTGAATGAGAGGCTCTATTTTCTGCACTGTACAAGGGTTTTCTGAACAGAGCCCTGTACGATTTTCTCTTTCGCAAGTAATATCTTCTCTACTTAAAATGGGAAGAAGCCCTTCTTCTTGAGTCATATTGCCTTTGGCTTTCCTTCAGTTTTAGTTGACTGTATAGTCTGGATTTTTTGTATACCGGTATGACTGCTTCCTGAGCTAGATTTAGGCATGGTTTTCTTTGTCCTGCTGAGCGGGAATTCTTTGCAGAATGGCAAAGAGCTAAGAAATTTCGTGTCCAACAAGTTGTTTTGAGTACCAGTCTATAAACTGCAGCATGTAAACTTTCACATTGATTGGTACTGAACAATTTTTCTTATACCCAAAAGGCTTTCCCCATATTAATTTTTATTTTATACAAAGAATAGCTTCCTTTCACTGAGGTCTAAGTGTACCCCATATGGTAAGTGAATTTAAAGAATTAGGAATGATAACTCTAGCTGGAGAATTTGAATTACCTCCCTGTAACTCTTAAATTCCCTTTCAGTAACAATGAGGGTTAAGGTCATCTTTAATTCTTTTCTGTTTATATAACACAATGCTGGCTGTAAATGGCTGTATTTTAGACAAAAATGTTCCTACACCTTGGAATAAATGAATGGTTCATACCAAATCACAGGTTATTTGACATGAGTCGGGCCGACAATTTCTGTTTTAGAACTGAAGTGTGCACTTAAAACATGAATGAATCATTCAGAAAGCATTGTTGTTCAAAGTAGAAAATATAACAAGCCTATTTAGCCGGTTCACAAGATTGGGGAAGAAGCATAGATGAAAGGGAGAAACTAATGTAATTAATAGTATTTAAGTAAATTTTCATTGAATTTGGGGGTAAAATGAGCTACTTCAGTGACAGGTTTGATGCTAGAACTTGGACAGTAAAAGTCAGGAAATGATGTTGTTGATGGTCTGATTCTTTGAGAATTAGCTTAATCTATATATGTGAATAATTTTTTAATGATAAAACAAAACTTTTTCACCCCTTAAGGTCCCAGACTACAGTAGAGGGTGAAATATTCGAAGTGGCCATGGTCAAAATCAGAAATATTAGGAAAAGTCAAGTTTTGAGCAGATATTTGATGGTAAAGAAAGAAAATGTTGCATTAAATGAATATAAAACATGAATTTGGGGTCATTTCCGGATGCGAAACTAAAAGGTCATGAGCTTTACACTGTTTGCCTGCATCCAGTGACGCCAGAAACAGAAAGTGGTGGGGTTGCGGATTTTGGCTTGCTGCAAGGCGTTAAATTGACTGGTATGAGTTCCATGAAAAATTGTGAAAAAAGTAGATGGTAACCATATACTTTTTGGTGCATTTGCAGACTTTGCATGGTTTCTACTTTACACAAAGCAAGCTTATTATTGGCTATCATTTCCCTTGTGGCTACTACTAGGATTTGAATTTTGCGTAAAAGGGCTCATTTTTCAGTGAATTTGGCGGCCATGTCAGATATCTGTGATTGGTAAATTTCACACTGATTTCATATTTGCTGTTTAATCATAGCATTTTCTTTCAAGCTTTACTCTTCATTCATGCTAGGAATTTGTTTCTTTTATTGCAGGTTATTGATTGAGGGACTTAATTTTGGTTGAAAAGTGATTGGTGTGTTGCCAACAGGGATTTTGACTATTTTACTACAGTCTGGGTCCTATGTTACTATAATATCGAAGTGGAGCTCACAGGGCTCAGTGGGAGGGGCCAGGGATCCATTAACCCATTCCCATGCAATGATGCTTTTTGACACCCCTTAAGAAAATGAATTTGGAAAACATTGTGTAAAATGAAGAATTGCTTTTTACAAGCAATTTCTTAATTCTACACAATGTTTTCTATTTAGAGTTGAAAAATTCTAAAATTTCATAAATTTTAGATTGTCGTCTGCAACTTCTTTCAATGTGGACAAGTTTAAAACTTTGCTATCAGGTAATCGGTTAATTATATCATCGCCACATAATGACATCAGTATTTTTTGCGCGGCTGATATGAGGTCCAGTAGCAAAAAACAAACATAAGCAGCTGTACTAAATTCATCAAAACAGTTAGTGTCATTTTGATAATTTGCTTGTTTGTTGGTGAAATTATTAACCCTTGTCATGCTGATCATGGAATATTCCTGCTTTGACAATGGCTTCGGTAGATGTATAGACCAAGATCAGCCTGCACAGACCTGCCCATTTTTTTTTGTATTGAGAGAAATCTTTGAACATAAGATCTAATTATGTCTTCAAATATTGTGAAAAAAAGGAAAAATATTCAGCATGACAAGGGTTAAATAGAAATACTGATTGTTTTATATTGGATAGCAATACATGTAACCCTTGTCATGCTGAATAAAACCCTTTTCAGGATTGTATTAAAATCAAAGGGCTGAAACCACTTGATGAGCTAGTTGTTGGACAATATTTCTTTAAAAAATTAATAGCGTAAACAACTTACTCTTGCTTAAAAGGGACAATCAAGTGCTGTAGCCAAGATCAGACTGCCCACATGTGCAGGCTGATCTTTATATATACCCTCTGCTCAAAAATGAATATTATGGGTTCAGCATGGAAAGGGTAACATCTCCTGTCAATACATCTACAAAATGGTGCAAATATTATCTACTGTTATCTACTGTCTACCAGTATTGATTGAATTGATTGCACCTAATATGGGAATTCCTAATTAGACTGCTATATAACAGTACCACTAATGAAAAACTAATCAATACTATGGAAAAAAATTGATAATAGTGGAAAATGAGGGATTTAGACTGAAGATTGTTTTATGACTGCAGGAAATCAAATGACCAAAAAGTAAAATGTAATATGCTGAGGTAATATTTTTGCAATTTCAAAGATATCTGTTGTGAATTTCCTTGTCTTCTTTCTATTATCATTAATTTATTTCATTAATCCATATCTACACAATCCTCTGCTTTTTTAGTAAATTTTTTCTTACAAAATTAATGTTCATTGCTTAACCCAGAATATCCCTGTTTAAAAAACTACCTGCTTGTCACATAACCCTTTCCTGTCTATTCCCTGGTATTTACATCTCTGTGATTTTATACTATAGAATATTTGTAGAAAAAGAAGAAATTGCTTGTATTAAACAATTTCTTCTTTTACCACAATATTTTCTACCAAGCTGAATGGTAATATGTCAAATTAAATCCACTTTAAATTTTTGTTTGCAAAACCATTGAATTTAGATATGTCTAAAACTTTATAAAACAGGAAAGAGTTAAGTAAGTGTTGTTTTATAATTATGATTTTTGATCTACTGGCCAAAGGCCTGAAGAGTTATAGCAATGGCATTTTTCCAACCTACCGTTCGTCAAGTGGTCTGTCCATACTTAAATGTTTCCTTGTTAACATTCTAGAGTCCACAGTTTTCATCAAACTTTCTCAGAATGATTGTTTAATCCTAAGAATTGATTCTTTTTAATAAAGTATCACAGGAAAAGTGGCCTTATGAGAACTTGATTAAAATATCCTTGTTAACACAATAAAGTCAACAGTTTTTAACAGATTTTCTTCAAAGATGCATGGAGTAATTGTGGCATGGGAAACACAGAAAAATGGGCCTTACATATTATCATTCAAAACCTTCCTATTTACGTGATGAAGTTCACAATCATTATTAGATGGTCTTTAAATTTCACAGGACGATTGTAGGGTCATAAGGAAAGTCCTTTCAGAAATGAAGTGATCCATCAGAAAACACAGGAAAAAGTGCCCTTGTGGAAAATCCTATATATGTGATAAAAGTCCACAATTTTTTTTGGATTCTGTTGAAAATTTCACAGGATGATTGTAGTGTCATAAGGAAACTTCCTTTTAGAGATGGAGTGAAGACTCTGATCAGATTTATTTTGAACATGATATGCTCAATTTAGCTAAAAATACCTAGGGGATGAACTTGCAGGCAGAGTTTGTTAAATTCCTGAAATACATAAGAAGTACTTTTTATGGCAAAGGCATTCAATTGATTGGCCTTCAATGAATTTATTATTTAAGCCTCCAGTGGCAGTTTGTCCTTAATGATCTCTGAGAAGACCTTAAAAACTTGTTAACTTAAGCTAATAAAGCTGACACTTTACTAGCTAGAAACAGCCAATACTTGCCAGTTGACCTGGTGAACATATTAGTAAAAGCAGCAATCAGTTGAATGAGTGAAATAATGATTATATGTGCATCACCACCCTTCCAATCTTGGCCCCTGCTATTCAATGTGAGGAACCCTTGCTATGATGAGGTCACAGCCATAGCATAGTTAATTGGTAGCATGTAAGACTCCTAGTATTTGGGTCCCAGAATTGATCCCCTGCCACAGCATAACCATAACAAAGTTGGGGTGCAGGACAAGAAGTTGCGAGTACTGGTGTGGGAAATACCAGGAATCCATGGTTAGGTAAGTGACAGCTTCTGTGATATGACTGAAATACTCTTGAAGGTGCTGACTTTAACCCCATTCAATTATTCAAAATCTTGAGCTCAACTTTCGCTTTCCTGGTGTGTGGAGATCTGTTGTTGAAAATGAAGAAATCGCTTGTGACAAGCAATTTTTTCATTTTCCGGAATGTTTTCTATGCAGAAAAATGAAAAATCTAATCTTTCATAAACTTCAAATTGTCGTCTGCAACTTCTTTTAATTTGGACCAATCTTAAATTTAGCCATCTGGTGATGGTTTAATGTCTTTTTAGCTCACCTGAGCATGAAATACTATTTGAATAGATCATTGTCAGGTGTCAGTCCATCCCTCTTTCCATCCATCTGTTAATAATTTATAAAAATAATCTCCTCCAAAACTAACCAAGGAAATTCAACCAAACTTCACAGAAATGATCCTTAGGTCATGTTCTTTCAAAATACGTCACAGAATTGAAATCCGTGAGGATCTTTGGTTGCCATGGCAACCACATGAAAAAACTCAGAAAATCTTCTTTATTATTTCCGGAATGATAACCCATGATTCTAGAGGGAGGAAAAAGTGTTTCCTCCTTTCATATTAGTCCTTAGAATTCATCATCAAGACTTTTTGATCCCTCTGGTACAGAGCCTATAAGTATAAAGTATGGGCCACTTGTATCATAATTCAACCTAAACATAGAATTAGACTGTGTAAAGAAAAAGAGCTTTTATCTCAGGTGAGTGTCCCAGGGCCAGTGGCCCTGGTTATAATTTGTATATATCATAAAGCCTTGAGCCATCATACTCAGGGGAGCAATATAGGACCGTAATCGTCCTCTTGTTGTTTAACTTATGGTTCAATTCCACGTGCCCACTCAGGTACTGGGTTTTCATTTTGGGGTATATGTACCAATTATGTTTTGAAATGGGGATACAAAGAAAATCTGGGGTTACAGTGTACTCTTTACTTTCAAGTTAAGGGTATACCATATGAGTCTTTTACCAAATGACATTTTTTTAGTAATATTCAGTTAATAACCATGAATAAGGGCCACATGTCATGTGCAAGTTTTCAGATAATTTTGAGCTAATGTTATTTAACTTTTATTTTGAAAAGCTGATTTTTTACAAAGCACTTTTTTCTAAATTATTGGATTTGGAAGGGTTAAATGGTTAAAACAAGTTAACCCTTGTCATGCTGAACCTGGAATATTCAGGTTTTGGCAGGAGGTGTAGACTAAGATCAGCCTGCACATAAGTGCAGTCTGATCTTTGTCTATACCTCCTGCTTGTAGTTTTCTTGCAAGAGCTGTTTATGAAATTGATTTCTAAAATAAATATTGATTTTTGAATAACAAGTTCTTTCAGTGCTTTCATCCCTTTGAGTTTACAGCAATTCAGCAAGTAATTTAAACATCATGACAAGGGTTTATTATGAGGATGGGGCAGAAAATACCAAATGGCTTTATTACTGTCCAAAACTCACCTTTTGTGAAAAAATGGAATACTTTCTTGTTGCGACATTTTGCAGACAGCAAATAACAAAGTTAAAATGAAATTGCAATGTTCAATAACAGGCTGAATTTTGTTATGCCCGACCTACAACAGAAGTCACGAGAGACACTTATTTCAAAACAAATTCTATGGTATTTTTTCTAACACATTTTGGTTTCTCAACAAAAACACATAAATATCTTCTGTTTATTGTAAAATTAGCGGGATTTTTGACTTATATCAAAACAAACAAGTGAGGCCTTAGGGATCCCGTGATATGAAAGGGAAATCACTTACTTGGCTGGGTTACTTACTCTAGATCTATAGATACTACAGACAGCGAGCTGCCAGTTTAATCACTTGCTCACAATGCGATTTAATTCTACTTTACTTACAATCAAAAGGAGTTTTTTAAAAAATATCCACATAGAGATGCTTGTTTTATATGCAAACAATTTTAAAGGCACGCACAGGTGAAGGCATTTTTATGGCCCCGCATCAGGGTCATATTGTTTTATCGTTGTCAGTCTGTCTGTCCATCATCTGTCTGTCGGTCTGTCTGTTTGTCTGCAAAACTTAACCAAAAAGTGGAGGTGTCAATGCTTAGATATAGATAAGAATTTATTTCAATCGCAAAGATACGCTTAAACGGATGCTTAATACTTAAATTTGAGTCAGACATTGTCTTCGCGGTAATCTGTTAGGCTTAAAGTAGCCATTTTTTGGTCATAGAGGAAAGGTTTAGCGGAATTCCAGGTTATTTTTAGACATCACGGAATTTGGTTGTGGACACCACATGGCTTCTTTTGCATATCACCCAGTCAACGGAAGGTAACAAATTAACAAGCAAAACAATCAATGTCCTAAAGTATGTCACATGAAATGGTTAGCGCAAAGCTATGGTAAGTGTCTATATTCCTATAAAGGCCAATGACAGTTTTGGGCTGATCTTTACAGAAAAATTCAAATCCAATGGTTATATGCACCACGTGAATGGCCCAATATTCTTCGCAACTGTCTTGACTAAAACCTAAAAATAGATTAATAGCCTACCTAGGCTATTAGGGAAGTACCATTGTTTATTCAGATAAACGACTTCTGATTTAAACAAAACTAGTTTTCAGAATATTGTATTAAAATAGTCTATGACAGGAAATAAGAATAATCAAAATCTGTGATATGAAAAAAAATGATACCTACCTTTAACATTGCCATTTGCTACCAGCCTATTCAAGATACAATGCTAATATTTTGCATGATGATACATCTCCATAATACGCATCTCCTCATGTCAAGGTCAAGGTCATGTGATAAGGTCAAGGTCACATACCAAGGTCAAACGCAAAAAAAAAAACTCATGTAAGGCGGGCATTATGTTTCACAAACACATTTTGTTTTTTCTACGTTCATATCTTTTTCTGTACATTCATGCACCTCTTAGCATAAAAAGTTCCGTGACCCGATGTAACTGTGCATGAATTACGTACTGCGATATGTGAATGGGCACCCTGTCAATTTAAAGTTAAACAAAATGAGCAAAGTTTGTCTAAGAATTATTAGAAATTGTTCAATTTGATTACATACCTAATAGCTGAGCGACCTAAGGTATATTGCACAGGTTTGCAGATACATAAAGGTATAACCTCTGTTCATAAAGTAGTGCTTGACATGTTTTGAGGTCTTTTTAGCTCACCTGAGCACAAAGTAATCTGGGTGAGCTATTGTGATTGGTCATCATCTGGCGTCCAGCATCAAAAAGTGTGAATGTGCGGGAATGGGTTAAAGACATAGAAAGTTTTAGGGGATGTGGAGAGGGGCGATGTGGAGAGAGGGGATGGGGGGAGGGGAGTAGGGAGTTTCAAAGGTTAATGTCTTAACCCATTCCAACACAGCAAAATTTTAGACTGGTCCAAATTGAAAGAAGCTGCTGACGACAATTTCAAGTTGATGAAATTTTGAATTTGTTCCTCTTTTTGGATAGAAAACATTGTGGATAATGAAGAAATTGCTTGATACAAGCAATTTCTTTATTTTCCACAATGTTTTCCAAAGCTTTATTCTCGAGGGGCATAAAAAGGAGGGATTGAGTTGGAATGGGTTAACTATTTCTGGGGTAATGTAGTGTCTAGTTGGGTGACAATAGATTTCTCTATCTCACAGGAAATCCGCCCAATTATTGAACATTTTCCTGACACATCAACTCTCTGAATGGCAATAAGCGATGCCTAGTTTTTGGCCAATATTGACTTGATCCATATGGGAAATGAAATCAGAGAATATAAACCACCACTGCTGTTATTGAGACCATTCTTGCACGAATGTTATTGAAAAGCGATGGAGTCCCATTCTAGGAGAGTTTTTCATGCAGTTGCATGATATTGTTTTGTTATTTGAATATTTTTTTTCGATGGAATTAAACAGGTTTGACTTCTTTGATTTCTTCTTTCCTTACTTCTTTGAAAATTTGTTGATAATGTAATTCGAACAAAGACATACTTTATTAAATAGAGAATAGTCTATCCAGAGTATGTCTATAATTAAGATGCACATGCTGAATAAAAACCGTTCCTGAATTTGCATTGAATTCAAAGGCCTTCCCACACAATGACCCATTTAAACGCCCCTCCATATGAACTCTTTTGAAAACATTGTGGAAAATGAAGAAATTGCTTGTAACAAGCAATTTCTTCATTATCCACAATGTTTTCTACCCCAAAAGACAAAGATTTTAAAGATATCATTAACTTGAAATTACGGTCTGTAACTTCTTTGAATTTGGACTGGTCTAAAATTTTATCGTGTGGGAACGGGTTAAAGCACCAGAAACACTAGTTAAGGGTCAAAACTTTGTTTAGAAAATTAACTTAACAAACAACTCTGGCTTTGAGTTGAAAAATGAAGATGTAGATCAAGATCAGACTGCACTGATACAAGCAGTTTTTATGCCCCCGCATTGAAAGATCGGAGGCATATTGTTTTACCATTGTCTGTCTGTCAGTCTGTCTGCAAAACTTAATAAAGAAACTTTACATTGCCAATTTCACCAGCCTATTCAAGATACAATGCTCATATTTGGCATGATGATACATCTCCATAATTAGCATCTCCTCATGTCAAGGTCATGTGATAAGGTCGTGGTCACATATCAATGTCTAACATTTAATCCTGTTGCAGGGCATTATGTTTGACAAACACATCTTGCTTTCTCATAATATTTACCTAAGTTGTATTCCTTCAACACTTAAAAGTACAGCACTGTGCGATAATGGGTTAAAACTGAATTTGTTTTTGGATTTTTACAGGTAGAACAGTATATTTTTGACTTGTTTTTTTTCTCCATGTAACAATTTCAAGGAAGGTAATTTGCAGTGATTTTCAAATTAGGAAACCTCAAGTCATATGATAATTGTACTTTATAGACAAATTCGACCCATTAAGGGTTGAGGATCCTTTTCTCTGAATGGATTAGCTTTGTTTACCAGCTCTACATGTTACATCAGCAACTATTAATAGCAAACACTTTAAATCCACTAAGGGACCACCCAAACATACATAAATATAGTTTGACTTCCATCTACTAAAATTTTTCGTCTGCAAATTCTTCAATTGGAACAGTCTAAAATTTTGTCATCCGGTAATGGATTAACCCAGAACCATAAAACCTGATACAAGCGGTGCACACAAATCAATGCTGAGGGACATACATGAACTTATCTTTATCTTTGAAGGCTCTTTGGCAGAGCAATAGGGTTGGGAGGGGTATTAATCTACTTTTCCTCAGCTCTAGTTTGTAATGTTTCTATCTGCGTTAATCCGAACTCTTTGGTTCACGGTGGTATTTTCCGAGGTAAGCATAATTCTGGATAAGCAATTTTGTATGAATATCCGACCTCATGTGCTTTTATATTACAACGCAGGTAAGAAAAACTGTCATAACAATAATGATGGTATTCCACAATTAGAACAGTTTTACATTTTCTCTGTTGGTACAAAACTCCTAAATCTGACAATGACTAAAAATCATGGTTTGTTTTGGCATTCGATTTAAAAAGTAAAGCATACCTGCTGTGTTTAAAAGTTTTTGCTCGTTCAAAATAGCCAATTTATATAGGTTTATATAGTGATAATTTATCGTAAGAGGGTGAAAAGAACTATTGCTAAAATCATTACCCTTCGAGCCCAAACCAAATATTGCAGAAATCTGTAGAAACGTCTGGTTGCCATGGCAAAAAAATTAAATTTGAAGAAAATTAAAAATTACCTGCTTTTGACCCAGAAGGCATAGAGCCTTGATATTTTGTATGAAGCATCAGTATACTGACCTCTTCAGAATTGCTACAATCATCACCCTTGGGTGCCCAGGGGCAGAGCCCCAAGGGGTTGGGTCTTATAAAGAAATAAATTTTTAAATTGGCATCTCCCAAACTACTGGGCCAATTTCAATCAAATTTTGCAGAAATATTTCTTAGGTGGTCAATAGTCCAATCTTCCTGTCAGTGTTTATGCAATAGATTCTGAGACTCAAATTCTGAGACAGAAATATATTCAGAGTTGTTTTTAGCTCACCTGAGCACAAAATGCAAGCTGAGCTATTGTGATCCGTCATTGTCTGTTCATTCATCCACAATCTTTATAAATCTTCTCCAAAACCAGTAGGCCAATCAAGCTGAAACTTTACAGGGATGTTTCTTTGGAGAAGCTCCATATAAGTTGTAAAAAGAATTTCATTCTATGAAAAGCTCTGGTTGCTATGGTTTTTGTAAATACGAATTTTTCTGTAAGTCTTTGGAAAACTTTTACGCCCTCTTGCAATGGTATTCATGTGAACTTTTAGGATTAATGGATGTCCGTCATTTGTCTGTCTGTCGTCCACCAACTTTTTCTTCATAACACATCTCCTCCTAAATAGCTGGTCAAATTTTTAAATAGTTTCCTTGGGTGGCCCTTTACTTAAACTGTCTAGTCCAATGTACACTTTGGCTGTGAGGCCCCTTCATGTAACCTAGTGCATATTATCAGTGTTTTGTGATTCACTGCTATGTCACATAATAATGAGACTTTTTGTCAAAATTCTTGTGTGTGCAATTACTCCTTTAAATTTTTTACGGATTTGGATGAAATTTTCATGAAATGTTTGTCTTATGTGACCTAGGGAATAAAATGATGGTTTAGTGATTTACTGCTATATCACACAAAAAGTAGATTTTTTTTCAAAATTGTTGTGTGAGCGACTTCTCTTACAATTTTTGACAGGCTTTATTGAAGCCATTGAAAACACGATTTTGTGACAATTTTTTGCTTATTTTGGATTTTCTTCAAATTTTCAATGAGTATGTCTGAGAGGATTTTGGATTTGAAACTTTTCTAACAGCAAATTACAAGATTGCAGACAAAATAGCTGCCATTCAATGAATCATTTGACATGCAGGTTTTTATCTAGCTTGAGCACCTTGTGAGTCAGCAATTCTCTAAAAATCTTCTCCTCTGTAATCATTAAGCAAATCTCAACCAAACTTGGCAGAAATATTCCTTGTGTAACCCTTTTCAAAACTTGTTGGTGGAATTTTGATTCGTGATAAAATGGTTAATGACAGGGCTCCAAGGCTTATTAGACTTGGAGAAATCATGAAATAATTCTTTAAGAATCTTCTCCTAGACCACTGGGCCAATTCTGGACCAACCTTGGCAAGCATGTTCCTTGGATGACCCTTTTCAAAACTTGTTTGTGAAAATTTAATCAGTGAAAAAGTGGGGATGTGGAAGGTGGGGCCTATCAGATTTATGAGAAATAATGAAATACTTCTTTAAAAACCATCTGATACTATACCACTAGGGCAATTCGGACTAAACTTTGCAAAAATGTTCCTTGGATGAGCCCTTCCAAGACTTCTTGTAGAAAGTTTGATTCACAAAAAAAATGGGGGCTGTGCAGGGCTTGGCATATCAGACTTGGAGGAATCATGATATTCTTTAAAAACCTTCTGCCCCTTAACCATTTGGCCAATTCACATAGTTAAATATTTCAACTTAGATTTATATGACTTGTAGTTCCAAAGCCAGTTATAGACTCTCTTTCAATCTGTAGGTTAAAGTTTTTTTGTGGGGCCTGTCATCATCTTGTTGATGTTGAGAGGGCCATGAGCAGAATGGTTGACATAAATTTTGGTCCATTGAAAATGGACAAAAGCTTATTCAACAATGTCCATTTTTAGTCAAGATCAACTTTTTAGCTAACCTGAGCACGAAGTGCTCTGGGTTAGATATTGTGATCGGTCATCGTCCAGCATCCATCCGACCCTCCATCTGTCTGTCCATCTGTTCACAATTACAAAAATTCTTCTCCTCCTAAACTAACCATGGAATTTCAACCAAACTTCAAAGGAATGATCCCTAGGTCATGCTCTTTCAAAATACTTCAAAGAATTGAAATCCATGAAGAACTTTGGTTGCCATAGCAACTGAGTGCAAAAACTAAAAAAAATCTTCTCCTCCTAAACCATAAGGCCTAGAGCTTTGATATTATGCATAAATCATCATCTATTGACCCTCTACCAAAATACTTCAAAGAACTGCTTTATCTTGAAATTAGTTCTTATCTGTATGATCCCTGATTTTACATAGAAATATAGAAGGAAATCTTTAAAAATCTTCTCCTCCCAAACATTAAGGTGTAGAGCTTTGATATTTGGTTCAAATCATTATCTTTTGATTCTCAAACAAAATACTTAAAAAAATTGCTGTATCTTCAAAATTAGCCCTTTTCTGAGTGATACCTGATTTTACAAAGAAATAAAGAAGTAAATCTTTGAAAACTTCGAAAATCTTCTTTCGAACCATATGGCCTAGAGCTTTAATATTTGGTATAAATCATCATCTATTAACCCTCTACCAAAATACTTCAAAGAATTACTGTACTCTGAAAATTAGCCCTTTTCTGTGCAATCCCTGATTTACATAGAAATAAAGAAGGAAATCTTCAAAAATCTTCTTCACCCAAACTATAAGGCCTAGAGCTATAATATTTTGTAAGCATCAATGTCTATGGACCCTCTACCAAAATACTTCAAAGAATTACTGTATTCTGAAAATTAGCCCTTTTCTGTGGGATCTGTGGTTTTACTTAGAATTAAAGAAGGATATTTTTGAAAATCTTGTTCTCCAAAAGTATAAGACCTATTGACCCTTACCAAAATACTTCAAAGAATTACTTTTCTCTGAAAATTAGCCTGTTTCTGTGTGATCCCTGATTTAACATATGAATAAAGAAGACAATTTTTTAAAAATCTTCTTCGCCCAAACCATAAGGCCTTAAGAGCTTCAATATTTGTTGTGAATCAAAACTTATTCCATCATACTTAGGGGAGCGATATAGGACCATCATGGTCCTCTTGTTTGCAACAAAAAGCTGAGTTCTGCCATTATCCTGTTGCAATGGTTACCAAATTTCACTTCCATGCTTGCTAGCCATTAAAATTTTTCTTTAGTGGTTATTAAGCTGGAATTCTCAGTCAGAGAAGCTTTTACTGTGTACATTTCTTGATACTATATACTCCCCAGAAAGTTAGTTTATTTTAATGTGAATTCTAGACAAAAGGCCAAAGGGAGCCTGTGTCACTCCACCAGCTGAAATATGTCCTTCCATAGAATAAAGTCCAAAGCACTAAATGTACATATTTCAGCTGGTGGATTTACACAGGCTCCCTTTGGCCTCTTGTCTAGAATTCTTTTGTCTAGTAATTTGTTGAAACCTATTTCAAATTTTTCAATGCAATTGGTAATTCATTATCCATAGAAATAAAATGAAAGACAAAGCTTTGTTTTTATAAATTAATTTCAAAAACAACCAAAATTTAAACCATGTACTCTTAGAACTGAGACCAAAAATCTTATTTCTCCCTCTACACATCCACTTTCTCACCCTTGATATGAAATATAAAATATCATTACAAGAAATTTTTTACAAAGAAAAATGATAATTGCTTAAGTCAATAAGATCAAGGATGGAGGTTTGTTATAAAATGATGCACACACCACCGATTTCAGTTTCCAAATGTATTCTTTGCAAACATTTTTAGATTTAAAGTACTAATAAAAAGAAAATGACAAAGGAGAAATGTGTTCTTAACATGATAGATAATGCAGGATTTATGTTTAGGCTGACAAAACAACTAGAAAATGATGCCTTGTAATAGCATAGAGTTCAATAAGCATTTAAATACTCCAGGAAAAGATGAGAGCTTCTGACACCTAAAGCTATAAATCACTTGTAAAGAATACTGTAAATGTGTTTATCTTGTCTGCAAGATCACAAGAAATGTTGGAATCATTATCAATCTTCTCCAGAAAAACGTTTATTTGTTTGCTTTAGAAACATTTAATGCTTTCAGAGCTCTGTAATCAAGCAATTTCACCATATAAAATGGAATCTAGTTATACCCAAAAATATATGTATATATGTCATATTTTCAATGCATTGAAAATATGCTATTTTTGTGGTTTTGAAGTGCAGTTGGTTCTCATTTTATCACTATTGTGTCATTTTGTGTAAAGCAATCTCTATGATATTAATGTCATGGATAAGTATGATTGTGATCTTGATAAATTTACATGGTACATAAGCTAATGGTATTTCAAACAAGTTATGTTTGGTAATGATAAAATTTTTGTTTTGTATAACTTTACTATGACTTTGACATTTCTCTGATGACCTTGAACTTGGTACATGTACTGACAGAAAGGTGACTTGCCTATTACTTTGTATGAGATATGAAAGCCTTGCCATCAGGCTTTCAAATGTAATGGCTAATATTTTTGGCCCTACCTAACAATTAATCCTAGGATCATTGGCAAACTATGTTTATAAGTATTTCGGTCAGACCCTTATCAAGGAAAATGGTCCACATTCAAGGTAGAGTTAAATGGGGTTCTATATGGAAACAAAGGATTTTTAAACATTTCCTTCCAAACTAATGGGCTAATTTCAATCAAATTTTGAAGAAATGTTCTTTAGGTGGTCCCTTTCAAAAATAGTGAAAAGAATTGAAATCCATTGAAAACTCCTGTTACCATGGCAACAAAAGTGAAATTTAAATAAATCTTCTTTCCCTGACCCAGAAGGCCTAGAGCCTTGTTATTTTGCATTAGTATATTGACCTGTTCCAAAATAGCTTAAGTCATTACCCTGGGTTGGGGTGGGTGTGGAGGTTCTATTTGGAAACAAAGAAAAAAATCTCCTCCAAAACCACTGGGCCAATTTCAACTAAATTTGGCAGAAATGTTCCGTAGGTGGCCATCTTCAAAAATAGCTAAAAGAATTGAAATCTGTTGAAAACTCTGGTAGCCATTGCAGCAAGTGTTATTTAATAAAAATGTTTTAAAATCTTCTCCTAACCCAGAAGGCCTAAAGCTTTGATATTTTGAATGAAACATCAGTACATTTACCTCTTTTAAAATAGCTAAAATACTTACCCTGTGGTTCCTGGGGCAAAGCCTTGTGGATTCAATATAGAAACAAAGAAGGATTTTTTAAGGACATCTCCAAAAACAATGGGCAAATTTCAACTGAATTTGGTAGAAATGTTCTTTAGGTGGCCCCCTTCAGAAATAGCTAAAAGAATTGAAATAAGATGGAAACTCTGGCTATATCGTAATCCTAGCCTTAATATTAAATTTGGCTTTCAAGGAAAAAGAGCCTTTATCTTGGGTGAGCCCACCAGGGCACATTGCTTTATTTAGCTGGGCTTATTTCCATATAATGGTGAAACCTTTAAAAATCTTCTTCTCAGAAACCAATTGGTGGATGTAAACCAAATTTTACAGGAATGCCCATTGGGTGACCATTTATCAGATTCCTTCAAAGAGTAAGATTGGATGAAAAATATGGCTTTAATGTGCAGGGGCTTATTTCCATATGTGGTGAAAACTTTGAAAATCTTCTTCTTGGAAACCAATGGATTGATTTCAACTGAATTTCACTGGATTGATCCTTGGATAATCCTTAATCAGATTCCTTCAAAGAATTTTGATAGGACAGAAAACATGGCTTTTATGGGCGTGGAATTATTTCTATACATGGTGAAAGCTTTGAAAAAATTTTTCTCAGAAACATTTGTCTGGATCTCAACCAAATTTCACTAGAATGATCCTTTGGTGACCCCTTATTAGATTGCTAAAAAAAAGAACTGATTGGTTGTAACCAGTGCTTTGATGTAATGGGCTAATCTCCATATATGGTAAGTAGTCAAAACCTACAATCTGCAGGATGGATTTCAACCAAATTTCTCAGAAATGATAAGTAAATTCAGGCTGGTGGAGTGAATCAGGCACTCAAGCGCCTCTAGTTATCATTAACATAACCAATATAATGCAAGATTCAAAGATTATAAAATTGGCAGATGGAAATTTGAAACTGAAAAATTGATTAAACAAGAGAATTCTCATGAGCTTTGAATGTCAAACTTTCACACCTAATCACTAACAATCAAAGTTTGCTTTAATAAGTCACTGATTACTATGATCAACAGAAAGCTCAGTTTGGACCTGAGGATTATAATCTAATTACCATTTCCTGATATGTTTTCGAAATTGATATACTTTAACAGGTTAATTCTAGGAATGAATACCATAGAGCCATATTGCCCCCGCAGTAGAAAAAAGAGGGGCCATTTGGATATTTTAGGGGCCATGTATTCTAAATGTAATAAATTACCCAAAATATGGCAACTAGACTATAGCATCCACAGATAGCTAATAGAGAACTTGTCATTTTTGGAGACAACTTTAATCTTAGCTGCGACAAGATCAGGCAGAATATTTTCTGCTAAGATGGCATTACTCCCTGAGTGTTGTGTTATGGTACTTGTCATGAAATTATTTGTTCCTTTAGTAAGGGCATTATTCTGTTTGTGTTTTTTGCAAATTCGAAGGGGTTTGCATATTCATCCCCTTATGATATTGTACTTAACTCATTGTTACCCAATGTAGATAAGCAATTTGTCATTGGATCCAGGTGACCCTTTATGGGATTCCTTCAAAGATTTTGTTTGGTTTAAAAGCATTACTTTAATGGACGGAGCTCATTTCCATATATGGTATTTAGTGAAACTTAGAAATCTTATATAATAATAATATAATTATAATAGTTAAAAAAAGTAATTCTCTTTTAAGTGAGTTACCTCCTGTGTTAAAGAAGTATAATAAGTATAAAGGGCTGTTTGAGCTAATCAAGTGCTCATGCACCTCTCATTTATAGTAGAAACTTTGGAAATTGTCTCCCAAGAAGTCAAATCTGCTTGGATTTCGACCTTAAATTCCACAGGAATGATTCTTTGGTGATTTTTTATAAGAATGGTGAAATTTTAATAGGTTTAATAATGAATTACTTTTGAGGACTTGCATAATTTCATTAAGAGATAATAAAGTGATGCAATATTATATTGAATAAATAATTGATTATACTTCTGAATGTAAATCTATTAATTTTGTTGCATAAAAATAATGCCTACCTTTCAGTAAATTTGCAAAAAAAGTAGTTCTTCTTAAAATGTGTTTCCTCTGATGTTTAAAAAGCCGAAACAATTCACTTATTGCTGGTCCCGCCCACTTCCTTCATTAGCCCCGCCCATTGACTCTGACAGGAAGTCCCACTTCAATTTTAAACTGCTTTTTGTGAAAAATTTATGGCCAGTAGCTGATTAAGCTGTAGTTACGATGTTTAATTCTCCAAAACAAACAAGAAAGGTTAACAATCAAAGCCCTGAAGGGCCTGAGAGTTGTGACAACAGACAGACTGTCTGGAATTCATTACTAAACATAAACTGAAGTCTGTTGGCCCTTGACTGATCAAATGAGATTGATCCACTTAAAAGTAAATTCTGTGTGAGAATTTTTGTTTATTTAATTCCGTGTTAGTGAGTTCTATTTTTAAAGCCTAGTGTGATTGGATCTTGCATTTAGGTAATATTTTCGTACAATTTACTTCATATCACACAGGTAACTTAGAAGAATCATGAATTAATTTATCTGAGGTGAATTGTGTTTTGAAATAGGCACATTTTCTCAATTTCTTCTCAGTGTTGCACAACAAGCATTGAAAAGCAGTTTTTAAATCACCATTGCAAACTCAGAAGACTGAGTTAATTGGGTAGAAAGTAACTTCTAGTTGTATAAATCTTGTTTCTGTTTCTCATCAGAGGTACTTTCAGTGCTTTGATTATACAAATTATTGAACTTCAAATCCCAGCTGAAATTTTAAATGAATACTAAAATAAATAAAACTCAATCTATATAATAAAAAGTTTGTACATATCATCTAGGAAAAAAATAAATAGGGTTTAGGTTGAACATTTTTGAGTACGCATGATGTGATGAAAATAATCTTTTCTCTGGTTCATATGGGTATGTAACTAAGAGATCTTCAGGTATCTTTAGAAAAAATATGCCTTAATTCCCCTGGGCTTCAAAGTTGAAAATATTTCAAATGTGTATTTCCTTATATTGCATTCAACGCGAGAAGGTTCGTTGCGAGAATTACAGAAAATCGGTTCGAAAAATGATTTGGAAAGCTCGGGCCAGGGCAGTACAAACACAATTTTTGTGCAAGACAAATCATATTTGACATGCAACCAAATTATAACCTTTAAAAGGAAGCACAGAAATTGCGGTACTGCCAGTAGATGTCTTTAGAAAACCATGACCTAATTCGGCGTTTCCTTCCATCTGGTACTTAAGTCAAATCAGCCTATCGAAGATATGACATTAATCTGGGATATAACCATTGTCTCGAGGGTTAATGCCTTTACTCGTCACTAAATAATCTTTATCGATTTTCACAAAATCAAACAACAACTCGGATTTAATTCAGGAATCAACATTCTCGTTTAGTATCATCAGCATGCGTCGTACACCAAATAGTGTTGATAATAAGTAGGTTAGGTTTGCCCCAGTATATTTGAAATCACAAATAACTTCACAAAATCAATATTTAATCCATTGATATTAGTATAAACGACAGATTATAGCATTTCATCCTTAAAAATACAAAAATAAGTTAATATCATCTATGCAATTTCCTACGGACCCATTTAATATATACGAAGCTGTACGGCCCATATCACTCATACGGTGTGTTTCAAGTATCATATGTATTTATGCTCAATTTTGTTGATAATTTGTTTCATCGGAGATAACCGATATGAGCTTTGTATTGTATTTGCAGATTTATTTCTAAGAAATATTAAATGATGTGAAGATACATGATGTCCTTTCGAATTTATGGTCTTTTAATCAAAACTGACGATCTAATTATTTGTATGTATTGTGGTTATTTCCGCGTAGAATGTAGTTCGCTTGTAAAATCAAAAGTTTTGAAAAAAAATACGATAATTTTGTAATGAAACCTTTAAAAATGATGCCATCTTTAAAAAGAGTGTCCAAAATTTATAATTTGGCCTGGTAACACAGAATGAGCCTATTTAAGAAACTATAATGTCAGGGTGGTTATTTGTCCTGGGCCATCGGAGGAATACATGAGATAGTAAAACCGTGCGACGACAATGAGTAGCTTCAAACCTTCGGTTTGCCGCAACTCAAAATTGGCGGCCAATGTTGGAGATCAAAACTCATCTAGTCTTGATGAATGATTTCATTCTTTGACTGGTTATTTGAAGACAGCAGTGATTGGTCAAATAGCTGTATGAAAAGTAAATTCAGGCTGGGGGTAATGATTCAGGCACTGTTGTAGACAAAAATACATTTTTTGACTAGATGATGTGTTAGTTTGCAATGAGGTTACAGATCACAGCTTCGTAACAGTCCTTTGGTTTTTGGACATTTTGGCTGAAAGCCTTGTTTTCCTGACTTTTTCAACATACATATAGATAATTAAGTCATCTTTGGTGTATGAATCTCCAAACTTATTTAAAGACCAAGTTCAATCTTTGTTTTAGTCAAATGATTTTTGACAGAAATACTGACCTTAATGACGGAAGCAGAAAAAAAAAATTCCTACCACTTGGTATTGCTATATTTCATGTTTTGTACAAGTACAAATATGACCTTGAAAAATTACTGAGCTTTACAGATGACCTTGAATTAGATATAAACAGATAAGTCTTCCAACAAAAATTTGCATAAGAAATAATGAAATACAGAAATTATGGCAATTATCTTTTTGAGGTAAAATGAGCTAATTTAAAAAGCTTAATGAGCCTTCATAACTGTTTAACCCACTACCAGATGACAGAATTTTAGACTGGAATTTCAGAGAAGTTGAAGAGAACAATTAAAAGTTAACTAAATTGTTAGGGGGTGGGAGGTTAGAAAATGTGACAAAAGAAGAAATTATTTGTTTAAGCAATTTCTTCATTTTCCCACAATATTTTCTAATCTCTCTTCTCTTGAGGCTGTCAAGAAGTGGGAATGAGTAAATGTGCATGCATTCATCCAGCATCACTAACTTACTATCTGAATTATTATTTTTTGCCCTAGACTAAAGACAACATTGATTCTAGCTACTAGGATATCATAAAGTTTGGCAGCTTTAAGAGAGCAAGACTGATAATTAGTACTATTGTTACAATGAGGCATTGATTTTCCGCCATTTTCCGTCGCTTGTCTCTACAGAGTCAGTTTTTATCTCATTTTGTATGATCTAAACACAGATTTCTTAGTTAACCCTTGACCAAATGACAAATTGAAAAAAATTCATAAGTTATAGATGATGAATTTTATAGATATATATCTAGAAGGGCACAAATGTGTGTATTGGTATAATGTCCCTTTTCATTCCTTATAAAAAGCTTCAGCAAATTTTGTTGAATTGAGGCAAAACCTATTACAATCTCAGTCTCCCTTTGCTTTAATATTGTTAGCCAGTGAGCTATTGTCATGATGTTGTGTCGATTGTGTGTCCGTGCCTCTGTCCAAGCGTCTGTCCGTAAATTTTTACTTTAAAAATCTTATTCTCAGAAAGTACTGAACAGAATTCAACCAAATTTCACAGTAATGATCCTTGGGTGACCTTTTATCAAATTCCTTCAAAGATTTTTAATCCGATGAAAAACAATGCTTTAATGGGCCATGCTATTTCCATATATGGTGAAACCTTTAAAAATCTTCCTCTCAGAAACCAGTTGATGGATTTCAACCAAATTTTACAGATATGATCTTTGGTTGACCCATATATGGTGAAACCTTTAAAAATCTTCTTCTCAGATACCACTGAATGGATTTCAATCAAATGTTACGGGAATGCTCATTTGGTGACCCTTTATCAGATTCCTTTAAAGAATTTTGAAGGAATGAAAAATATTGTTTTAATGGGCGCGGCTAATTTACATATATGGTGAAACTTTTTGAAAAACTTCTTTTCAGAAACCAATTAATGGATTTCAACAAAATTTTACAGGAAAGCTCATAGGGTGACCCTTTATCAGATTCCTTCAAAGAGTTAAGATCAGACGTAAAACATGGCTTTTATGGGTTTGGCTAATTTCCATATATGGTGAAATCTTTAAAAATCTTTTTCCAAAAAAAAAAAAAAAAAAATTGATGGATTTCCGCCAAATTTTTACAGGAATGCTTATTTGGTGATCATTTATCAGTTTTTTTCAAAGAAATAAGATTGGATGAAAATATGGTTTAAATGGTAGGGGGCTAATTTCCATATATGATGAAATCTTTAAAAATCTTTTTCTCAGAAACCAAGGGATGGGTTTCAACCAAATTTCACTGGATTGATCTTTGGGTGACCCTTGATCAGATTCCTTCAAAGAGTTTTGATAGGGCAGAAAATAAGGCTTTAATGGGCAAGGATAATTTCCATATATGGTGATAGCTTTCAAAATCTTCTCAGAAACCATCGGATGGATTTCAACCAAATTTCACTTGAATGATCCTTTGGTGACCCCTTTTTACATTGCTTAAAGGATTTGATTGGCTGTAAACATTGCTTAAATGGATTGGGATAATTTCCATTTATGGTAAACAGTGAAAACCTACAATCATCTCAGATTACAAAAAATTATAAGATTTCAACCAAAATTCACAAAATGAACCTTTAGTGACTCTTTGTCAGATTCCTTCATAAAATATGGCTCAGATGAAAATTATGGCTTTTATGGGGGGCTCGTGTCCATATATGGTATATAGTAAAATCTTGAAAGTCTGATTCTTGCAAACTGCAGGATGGTTTTTAACCAAATTTCTGAAGAATGATAAGTAAATTCAGGCCGGTGGAGTAAATCAGGCGCTCAAGCACCTCTAGTTAAAATTACATCAACTTGATATTGTTTAAAATTCCTGTGATTTGGACCAATTTAAAACAGGATGGTTTTCAACCAAATTTCTCAAGAATGATAAGTAAATTCAGGCCGGTGGAGCGAATCAGGCCCTCAAGCGCCTCTAGTTATAATTACATCAACTTGACAATTTTTGCATTTTTCTATGATTTTGGCCAATTTAAAACTTTGTTGTCTGGTATTGGCTTAAAGAAATTCGATGATCTGTTGGATGTCATATCAAAAAGTGGGCAGGGCTTGAATTGCCATATATAGAGTATTATGAGCAAAATCTTCTCTTCCTTTTTACATTATCTTTATGACATATAAACATATTTTAACATGTAGTCCATGTTATGATAATTAAGGATAACCCATTTCCAAGCCCTCTTTTTCACTTTTTACTTGATACAAGTAATTTCTTCATTTTCTACGTTTTCAATCCAGAAAGACGAAAAAAATAAATTTCCATCAACTTTATTAAAGTCTGCAGCTTCTTTCAATTTGGACCAGTCTAAAATTTTGCTTATTGGTAATAGGTTAAGGTTTGGCCTAATTAAGTCTTATATGTAAATGAACAAGAAAACTGATGTTTTGAAAATTACTGATATTATTATACCGTTAGCAAGTAACAGTGTTCTCAACTTTTAAATTTTTGTATTTCTTTAGCCCTTTATTGTTTTTACAAAATTTTAGACTTGTCCAAATTCAAAAGGGTTGCATAAGGCATAATGTAAGTACAATTAGAAAAAAATTACCATCAGTATTGAGGAAAAGAATAGATTGCAATTTCTTTTTTCAACTTTCTGGAGAGAAAAACATTGTGTAAAATTGCTCGTTACATGCAATTTCTTCATTTGACAGAATGATTTCCTAATTGTTTTTCTTCAGGGATGTCAAAAAGTATCACTTTGTGGGAAGATACTATGCTCTTACTTGGCATGATTATAGATCTCATGGATATGCATCTGCAGATACCAAGGTCTGGGTCATGTGATAAGGTCAAGGCCACTTATCAAGGTCACATTTCGGAATAAAGGCTGTTATGGGGGCCACAGTGTTTCACAAACACATATTGATTTTTGTGTCTTGAATAGTAAAATGATATAATCATCATATGTTTCTTTACTTTACAGGATGCATAGGCCAGAAAGATAGAACATCTAGTGTCAGTTTAGGGTTGGTCTTCTTCACAATAAACATCTATATGAAGCAGATCATATTGACATAAATGTTTCAACCAGGCGGACTCTACAGTATCAAAACAAAGGAATTGAGGATACATGATACTGTGATTTAAGACAAGATTTTAAAAAACTGTAAACTTGGGAGTGACTGGTGCATCAGATTAAATTTGTTGCAGCATTATTTACTAACTGTAGATTACAGTGACATAAGACAATTGGCTATTGCAAGATTTTGGGATTAACAGTGCTTTGAGTGGTTACTTACTAGGGGTATCTGGGAATAAGGAGACAGACTGGGTTGTACTTTAGGATGTGCTGCAACAATGGGGGGGAACCAGTCAGGGCGTAGGTCACCTTTTGACGGCTCAGGAGAAGGTAATTATTAGCCCCACTGGTTGAAAGCAAGTGAGCTTTTTTCATGATGTTGTGTATCCGTCTGTCTTTAAACTTTTACTTCAAGAATCTTCTCCTCAGAAGTACTTAACAGAATTCAACCAAATTTCACAGGAATGATCCTTTGTTGACCATTTATTAGATTTCTTGAAAAATGGTGGGATGAAAAAAATATGACTTTTATGTGTGCAGCTAATGTCCATATATGGTTTAAAGTGAAATCTTTGAAAATATGTTTTGTCTGAAACCAGTAAACTGATTTCAACTAAATTTCACAGGCATGATCCTTTGGTGATCCTTTTACAGATTTCTTCAAAGAAAGTTCTACATTTCAATGGATTTGAAAATAATTAAGCATATTTGTACTTCTTGAATAGTCCTAGTGTCATGCGAAATGTTTGCTGTGATATGTCCAAGGTCACTGGTGAAGGTGAAATGATCTTGTCTAGAGTATAACTTCTACATTTATAGAATGGGTTTGAAAATAACTTGGCACAATTTGAGTGCTATGTCATGCGAAACGTTTGTTGTGATACGTCCAAGGTCAAGGTCTCAGTTTTAGAAAAAATTCTGTGCGCCACATTCTCTGTACAAATCAGCGGGCTCGACATGTTTTTCGAGGACAGCCTATTTCTTGTTCAAAATAAACCATGGTATCTCCCTAATAGCCTATGTAGGTTTTAGATTACGTAAGGACAGTTGCATTGAATATTGGGACATTCACATGGTGCATATAACTGTTGGTTTCATGCATTCATTTTCAAATTGTTCAATGACGTCAGAGTTATATTTGCTAGCTGGTTTTCAATTCTGTAAATATCATACCAAAACTGTTGTAAGAGTCAGTGTTCTGCCAAGGATGTTCAGAAGAGGAGACAATTGTCCCTTAGTCCTAACTTTTTGGAGACATTTTCAAATGAAAGAGACTATTCATTTTCACTAATATTTATCATTAAAGCAGAATTTCATAATTCTCCTCCCTATCTTGAAGCCAACTACACTGAAAATTTTGTAACCCAAACATATGCAATATCTTTTTAACACATTACAAGTTGACAAAACTGTAGACAGATCTAATCAGAAACAGGACTCCAAAATACTGCAGGTATGAAGTATTGGACCCACTAAGGTTGCATTGGGTGTTCAAAAGTTTCAAAGTAGGTCTGAGGGATCCATCCAATATGGAGATCAGATTTTACAATTCTAGAACAGGAAAAAGCAAATGCAAAAATAGAATAAAACTATAATTGATTTAAAGCTTTTCAATTCATTTTAAATCATCAACAGAGTTTTTGTAATTCTGTTATATTTTTGTAAAAGTTTGTCTCTATATCAATGAGTTAGAGCAATAAGTTTGGAGCAAAATGGTCGTGATATGTCTTGTCCGGACATAGGTACACTTACAACAGAATATGACTTTTCCTAACTAATCTAAGTACAGAGTGGTTAGATATCAATTATTTCTTACTGAGAATATATATTATTCCTTGTTTTGTTGGTTTTTGGATCCTATAAAAGTGTCATTTGATAGTTTTCAAGAATGCTTACACAATGTTTTGGTCAAATAAATAACGCTGAAAAAGTAGGTCTGATCAGCTGATCTTTTCTTAGAATCGGCACTCCTTTCGAGTTAATCTAAAATGAATTCGCTGGATCCCGGTTTTGGCACAATGTAGGATCAATAAATAGGTACCATATGATTAAAATAAATCGATCTAAGGGAATTCCAAATTTGGACAAATGACATCTCAGATATGTATAGCTAAACCATTATTGAGCCTCATATGGTTGAGTTTCCTTCAACGAGAGAAAAAAATATTTTGTTTGGAATTTTCTATCCTGATTTTTGGGGAAAATGGCATTTTTTGTCCGTTTTACGGATCTGTCCAAAGAAGAGAAAAAAAATGCTGAATTTCGGCCGCAACAATTTTCGCATCTATGCCAATTTTTATGCGATATCCACAAATTTTACGCGAGAATGTAGTGGAATCGCGGCCTAGGCCAAACACTGAAGAGTTTATATAAATATAGGCACTTACTGTAGTTTTGCGCTCAAAGCTTGATGTGACATGATTCAGGATGTTGGTTGCTTCCCTTGTCACATTGTTATCTTCTGCTCAACTTTGGTCATGTGCAAATGAGGTCATGCAGTGTTGACAATAGAATGCCATGGTTTTTAAAAGTAATGTGGTTTTAATGCACCTTTCCTAGATAACCACAGAAAGGCACTTTAAGCCTATCAGATTATCATGAAGACAGTATCTGACGCGTATTGAAGTATTAATTGTTATCTTGAGCATTTTTTATCCCCTGCCGTTTCGGCAAAGGGGATATAGTAATGGTCTCTGTCCGTCATTCCATCACTAAATTTGTCCGGAGCATATCTCTGAAAGTATAATTGCTATCAAGTTGGAACTTCATAAGTCGATAGATCTCATAGAGGAGAAGTGCAGTGCACAAGAACCACAACTCTTGCTTGCATAATGTTGGAGTTATTGTCCTTTGTTGTTTTAAACACTAAGATTTTGTCCGGGCCATATCTCTGAAAGTATAATAGCTATTAACTTGAAACTTCATATGTGGATAGATCTCGTTGAGGAGAAGTGCAGTGCACAAGAACCACAACTCTTGATTACATAATTTTTGAGTTATTGCCCTTTGTTGTTTTAAATACTTAGATTTTGTCCTCAGCATATCTGTGAAAGTATAATAGCTATTATCGAACTCATTGAGAAGAAATGCAGTGCACAAGAAGCCTAAATCTACCTGGCTTCAGTTTACTATCAAGCTTTTATGGTGGGGGATGGCCATGTCTGACATGGCTCTTGTTAAAATCAATACTGAAATTTTTCCTATCTAGGTTTCAGAAACATCAATGATCTACCAAGGTTTTGAAAGCAAGGGGACAGTATCCCCATGATCTAATAAAAGTGGGGACTGTTAAAAAAAATGATGTATCACACTAATGCTCTAGCTACAAGGGTTTTCGAACAAGGGGACAGTTTTTCCACAAACTAAAGACTTGGGGATATTAAGGATATCTTGAGGACATGATGCAAAAAAGTAGCCTTGGCAGATCACTGGAAACATCAATACCTCCTTTTAAGTATTTCACATGAAAATAGAATGTTCTCAAAGGAATACCCATAAGGAATGTCTCATATAAAATAATAGAAATTTGAGCCATTAATGTATGGATTTAGTGTAGGATTTTGTTTGACTTTCCATCACCCTGCGGAATTCCTCAGAGACATCCAAAGAAATATCACTAAACATTTTACAGCAAAACTAATTCTCAGATCCTGGATTGCATTAACCTATATCCCAAACATTGATGCTCTTTGACGTTTCACAAGAAAAAAGCTGTAGAAAACACTGTGAACATGGAATTGCTTGTTATAAACAAATTCTTATGTGTCCAAAATGTTTTTTACCCTTTAAGGCAAAGATTTTCTAAATTCCATCAATTTGATATTGTTGTCTGCAACTTCTTTCAATTTTGACCAGACTGAAAGTTTGTCGTGTTGTAATGGGTTAAAAATCAGAGATCGATTTGGTGGAAATTGTAATGGATGGAATACAACAAAATTTCACAGATTCCTTCAAAGAAATTTGCTCAGTTAAAAGATATTGCTAATTTTGGCATAAATTCCATGTACCGGTATGGCATATAGTGAGATCTTCTCTGAAACCAGTTGCTGGATTTTAACCATATTTTGCAGAAATGATCCTTTGATGACCGTTTACAAGATTCTTTCATAGAACCAAGCTTTGATTTTATGAGCAAACTTAAACCATACATGGTTTATACTGAAAACTTTGAAAATCTTATTTTTGGAAATTGGAGAACTGACGTAAACCAAATTTCAATAATCCTTTAGTGATCCTATCTCAGATTCTTAAAGGAACTTTAATAAGTTCATTGTTCATTGATACTGCTTTTGAGGATTTGCCAAATTTCCGATAGAAATCACATATTGATGCAAGGGAAATAATTGATACTACTTGACTGAGTATTTGTTGCCATAAAGAAAGTTAGTACCCCTACCAGCAAAGACAAAGGGAACTTTTGGCTTGCACTCCTTTAGTCTGTAAGTCTGTCAATCAGACTTTTTAGCTCACCTGAGCACTAAGTGCTCAAGTGAGCTATTGTGATTACCTTTCATCCGTAGTCCGTCATGTGTCGTCTGTCAACAATTTTTAACCCATTCCCACTCAGTGACGCTTTTAGACGCCCCCCAGGAAAAAGCTTTGGAAAAGATTGTGAAAACTGAAGAAATTGCTTCTCACAAGCAATTACTTCATTTTCCACAATATTTTTTACCCAGAAAAGTGAAAAAATCCAAAATTTCATAAACTTTAAATATCCGTCTGCAACTTCTTTAAATTTGGGCCAGTCTTATGACAGATTATGCTTTTTGGTAATGGGGTTAAACTGCTCCTCCCGAACCACTGGGCCAATTTGAACCAAATTGGGTAGAAATGTTGCTTAAGTGGTACCCTATAAAAATAACCAAAAGAATTGAAATCGATTAAAAACTCTGGTTGCCTTGGCTACAAAAGTGAAATTTTAAAATAATCTTTAAAAGTTGTCTCCTCCTGACCCAAAAGGTATAGAGCCTGGATATTTTGCATGAAGCATCAGTATATTGACCTCTTTCAAAATAGCTAAAAATCATGATCCTCGGGTCCCCAAGAGCAGAGCCCCATTGGGATTGGGTTCATAAAGAAATAGAGAACGATTCTCCTCCAGAACCACTGGGCCATTTTGAACCAAATTTGGCAGAGATGTTCCTTAGGTGGTCCCCTTTAAAAACAGCCAAAAAATTGTAATCCGTTAAAAAACTCTGGTTGCCATGGCAACAAAAGTGAAATTTTAAAATAATCTTTAAAAGTCTTCTCCCCCTGACCCAGAAGGCATACAGCCTTGATATTTTGCATGAAGCATTGATGGTCAGTATATTGATCTCTTACAAAATACCTAAAATCATGATCCTCGGGTCCCCAAGGGCGGAGCGAGGGGGGTGGGGGGTGGTTATAGGCATTAAGCATCAGTTCACAGACTTCCTTCTTGTTTCTGAAATTATAACCCATGGTTTTTTCCTTCTTTCAAATTTAATGGCTGTCAGATTAGAATCACATTTGGTATTTAGAGTCTTTAGGGTAAAGACTATCAAGATTGTACAAGAAAAAAAATCTGTCAAGAAATAGCTGTGCTAGGGGGGAAGGGGGGGGGGGCAAAGGTGGGTGGGGTATATAAGCTTACATAGTGACACCTTTGCAAATAATTTCTACAGAACCAAAAGACCTACAGCTCTGATATTTGGTATGTGGCATTATCAAGTGGCCCTTTATCAATATTGTATAAATTATAACCCCAGCCCGTTCCTGGACATCACAAGTTTAACAAAGGGTTTAACTTGATTGAAAAATAAACATTCATTAGGGTAGAAAATGTAGTGTAAAATAAAAAAATGCTTGGTACAAGCAATTTCTTCTTTTTCTACAATGTTTTCTCATGCATAAAAACTCAGGGATTAAACAGGAAAGGGTTAAGTTCCCCAAAATCATACTCCCGGAGTGAAAAATACCCCCCCCCCCCCCCCCCCCCCCGTGGTCAAAATCTTGAGAAAAACTCAATTAGAGCAAGTTCAAAAGTCTTGTCATCCTAAATTTTATCACCTAAGGTATTCATATTTGCTAGTAGCATTGTTTGATGGTTTTGTACTATGTTATGATTATACCTTCAAAGTCAAAAATCTCCCTTGCCCAGCTAGCGTAATGCATTCAAATTCGTTATGAGCTCACCTGAGCACAAAGTTTGAGGTGAGCTTTTGTGATCAGTTGTTGTCCGTCTGTCCACAATTTATTTAAAAATCTTCTCCTAAGCCAGCAGGCCAATCAAGCCGAAACTTTGCAGAGACGTTCCTTGGGTGAAGCTCTTGAAAAGTGGCCCTGCCAAGAAGTCCAAAGATTTGAAGAATTTTAGACTCTCCTTCAGATGCCCTAAATTAAGACTGGTCCAAAGTAAAAGAAGTTGTGTTGGCAATTAAAATTGGATTAAAATTAAAAGTAGTAGCTGTAAGGGTAGAAAACATTGTCGGGAATTGAGAAATTGCTTGTAACAGGCAAGTTCTCTTTTCTCACATTTTTCAAAACTCTTTTCCTTGATGGAGTTAAGATATGGGATATTTTGGTAGTGGAATAACTATAAAGTCTAAGGCAATCATACTTGGTATGTAGCATAACTCAATAGTGTTGTAGTAAGCCTGAAATCTTATATTTGTTATTTTTATTTGGCTCCAGTTGTGTCTCTTTTTAGACAAAAATGTACTTAAAGTAGCAGATAATAAAGGTGAGTCATATAGGACCATCATAGACCTCTTATTTAAAAAGGGAATTGCGGTTTAAGTCAGATTTTGAAGGAGCTCCTTTACTACCAAAAAAGATATGTCTAGAGATATATTTATGCATGTTCACATTGCTTTCCTACCTGAAAAAAGACTTTAGAAATTCTGTCAACTTGCAATTGGCGTCTGCTACATCTTTCAAATTGGACCTGTCTAAGGATTTGTAACCTGGTAATTGGCTAAACTTACTTTACATCAATTGGGAAATAGGTTCTTCCAAATTACATTAATCCTTTTTGATTCTGCTTCCTGGAGAATACACCAGTACAGGCATCTAAAGTGTGCGCCAATGAAAGAAATAGGATTGATAGGCACTCTTGGAGCTGTTTTGATTGTAACGCCAATACACAGTTCTACCTCTCAAATACAGAAAACATTCATTTAACCCATTCTCACACAATGACGCTTTTAAATGCCCCTCAATATAAAAGCTTTGGAAAACATTGTAGTAAATGAAGAAATTGCTTATCCACAATGTTTTCTACCCCAAAAGACAAAGATTTTAAAGATTGAATAAACTTAAAATTGTTGTCTACAACTACTTTGAATTTGGACTGATCTAAAATATCATTGTGTGGGAATGGGTTAACCTTCTTGGAGGTATGAATGAAAAATCTAATCACACTTTATGAATAAGCGAAGCAGATTCATACATATCAGTGATTAGGTTTTTTGTTTCATACCTTTATGAAAACAACAAATATTCTATTAATTTCTCATAATTTAATGACATAAAGTGAAAAAAAAGATAAATTTTACAAATTTCGATACATTAAATGGAACTATTTTGTGGGCAAGCATACAACATAGCTGCATACTAACAATTTTGTTCATGGAGGTATGAATAATTTTTGCGATCAATCAGAATACTCATTTTGATAGACGAAACTAAGAATTAAATTATTACCAAATATTTTGTAGAACAAAGAGTGGTAGAATAATTACCTAATGGCCCATTTGAAATGATTTGGATACATTTCTGGTGAAAATATGTCTTGTGACTTTACCAAGGTAACTATCAATTGTCTTGGTCAAAATTTATGGTAAGCTTGAACTATAGCGCCTACTGGTCAAAAGCTGTCTTGTAAAACAATATTTTCAATTTGCTCTTAGATATTATTTATGTCACAATTTTCAAGATTCTGCATTATTCAAAAGATAATACTACAAATATTCTTCTTTTCATTAGCATGAAAATTAAACATGATTGGTGTAATGATCTTGAATGAATCGAGGGGAATTTCGGGTTTGATCAGTAACCTTACTGTATAGCTGCCTATTTTTGAATACTCACAACTGTATCTATATAGGTCAATTTAGAGATTCTTTAAAGGGCTGGTATCTCAGATTGAACATGTTCATTAGTACTAAAGCTTAGTATTATCTCATTAATGTCTCTTGATTGGCTCTTCAAATTGTTTCCTGGTTCACAATGTACTCTGACTTTGAAACAGACAACAGAACAGAACTCAACTTTTATTTCACCCAAGTATTTAAAAATAGGATAAGTGCAACATGACAAATAAATAATTTACAAATATTGTTTAAAAAGACAATCCAGTTGTTTTGTATAAGGAGAGAGAGAAGGAGAGGAAAATCAGAGAGATATAAAGAAAGTTAGTTAGAAAAGGAGAATTTTCATTTTGAGGGCTAGATGTAGCAAAAAACAATAACTGACCCAAATCTAGATACATACACATCAAAACATCATATTTTACCCTTTCCCAAATTTTGAGTTGCGGCAAACCGAACGTTTGAAGCTACTCATTGTTGCCGCACGATTTTACTATCTCATGTATTCCTCTGATGGCCCAGGACAAATAACCATCCTGACAGTGCCGTTTCTTAACTATGCTCATTCTGTGTTGCCAGGCCAAATTATAAATTTTTGGACACTCTTTTAAAAGATGGCTTCATTTTGAAAGATTTCAATATAAAATTATTGTATTTTTTTCCAAATTTGTGATTTTAAATGCAAAATACATTCTACACGTAAATAACCACAATACATACAAACAATTAGATCGTCACTTTTGATTATGGGCAATCATTGGACGGATCTGATTCAAACTTCACTGATATAATCAGTATCAAGCAGAGATGTGCATATTCTATTTTGGTTACGGTCCATTGATTTTTGACGGAGTTATGGCCCTTTAGTGAAAAAACGTGTCCGCTCAATTTCTCAGCAACCATTAGAAGGATTTGATTCAAATTTTACAGAAACACTCAGTATAAGTCAGACATGTGCATATCTTATTTTGGTTATGGTCCATCGATATTTGACGGATTACTGGCCCTTTAATTAAAAAAGTCCATTTTTTGTTAAGGCCCTTTTGCAGATGGCACTTGTATATTGACAAGCTCTGTTCGGGGGTATTAGTCCGCTTTGCAACAATGTCTAGTTTTATATTTCTTAGAAATAAATATGCAAATGCAATATAAATCTCATTTCGGTTATCTTTGCTGAAACAAATTATCAACAACGAAATTTAGGATTACAACATTTGATACTTGAAACTAGCTGTGTAAGTGATATTGGCCATACGGCGCCGTATATAATAAATGGGTCTGTAGAAAATTGTATAGATGATATTAACTTATTTTGGGATTTTTAAGTATAAAATGCTATAATCTGTCATTTTTATTAACATTAATGTATTAAATATTGATTTTGTGGAGTTATTTGTGAATTCAAATATAGTGGGCCGCCGTCATAGCGCAGTTGGTAGCGCGTCGGACTGTCAATCGAAAGGTCCCGGGTTCGATCCCCGACGGCGGCACTCATCCTTTCCGACTATTTGTCTCTCACCAATGGGTCGATAATCGTAGACCTATGTGGGATAGCAGCTGGAGGCTAGGAAAGGATGTAATGGTAGTACTGGTGTGAGAAATACCAGGATTCCGTTGTTAGGTGCTCCAGCCGCCGCGATATAACTGAAAGATTGTTGAAAGCGGCGTAAAACCCCATTCAAACAAATCAAATATAGTGGGTCAAACCTAACAGCCACATATAACCTACTGAAGGCACATTATTATTAACACCTTTTTGGTGTACAACGCATGCTCACTTGTTGATATCCTGCCTTGATTGCTGAGAATATCGATTCTTGATTTAAAACCGATTAGTTGTTTGATTTTGAGAAATCAATAAAGAGTATTTAGTGACGAGTAAAGGCATTAACCCTCAAGACAATGGTTTTATCCCAGATTAATGACATATCTTCGATAGGCTGATTTGACTTGCGGACTAGATGGATGGAATTAGGTCATGGTTTTCGCAAGAGCTCTTCCGAAATTTTGCACTTCCTGTTAAAGGTTAATAATATGCTTTCTCTTGTACAAAAATTGTGTTTGTACCGCCTGGGACCAGGTTTTCCCCAATTTAGTAAAATCATTTTTCGAACCAATTTTCTGTCATTCTCATGCTGACCCTTCCTCGTGTTGGATGCAATGTAAGGAAATACGCGTTTGAAATATTTTCAACTTTGAAGTCCATGCAAATTAAGGCATATTTTTTTCCGAAGATACCTAGTATTTTTTAGTTACATACCCATATGAAGCAGAGAAAAGATTACTTTCATCACATCATCTGAATGTTCGACCAAAAGCTAATAAGGTTTTTCCTAGATGATATGTACAAACTTTTTTATCTGGATTGAGGTTTATTGATTTTAGTATTCATTTCGAATTTAGGCTGGGATTTGAAGTTAAATAATTTGTATAATCAAAGCACTGAAAGTACCTCTGATGAGAAATAGAAACCAGATTAATGCAACAAGAAGTTACCTTCTACCCAATTAACTCTGTCCTCTGCATTTGCTTAGACGATTTAAAAACTGCTTTCTAGAGCGTGTTGTGCAACACTGAGAAGAAATATTCTCTGATGTCTACAAATAGTGGAAAATGTTCATATTTCAAAACACAATTCAGCTCAGATAATCTCAGATGATCTTGTGTGATATGAAGTAAAATGTATGAAAATAGTACCTACATGCCATATCCAATCACAGTAGGCTTTAATCAAAGGACTTGCAGTCCTGGGAGCGGTTTTGCTGGTTTATCAGTAACTGCGCTCAATAATGTGAGCATGTTTCAGTGTTCAATCTAGAGGGGGCCATGGCTAAAATGGCCCTCTAAAATCCAAAATGACCCCCTTCAAAATGAAGACTGGGCCCAAATGGCACACTTCAATCACACTTTCAATAAGACTTCTCTGAATGAAGTCATGGAAATAATGTCTTAACTTTTTCTAGTAGATTTATTTCGTTCAAAACAATATATTAATTATCAAATTGTAATGGTTTGTTACTTTTAAAACCTTGTAATTCAATAGCTTGTCTATGTATTTGTATTGCATGACCTCCTTGACCAAGAGCCATGGACCCATTGGGCCCCCTATGATACAAAGCTAGATTGAACGCTGATGTTTCATCAATATGAGTAAGTAAATCGCAAGTAGGAGGAGCAGCTGGAGGCTCGATAAGGATGTAGTGGTAGTACTTATGTAAATACTATTAGAAGATGCGTCAAACCCTATTCAATTAATCATGACCCCTTATTGTTTACCAAAATCGCTATTTTGATTTAATCACAACGTTTTCTTCTTAAGTGCGTGAAAATTTGTGGTTGTGTGGTAAAAGGTTAAGTGATAAAAGGTAAAGAAATCAAAGCTAACATTCAATCCTTTTTTCGTTCAGCATATTATTATTACAATTGAAGTACTACATGTACATTTCAAAGATTTAGTCGAAATCGAGGTAAAAGGTTTTTTTTTCAGTGGGGTTAAATAGGCGCTTGAATCGTGAATATAACAGGGTTGTGACTTGTTACATATACTGTGAATACGGGGTGTAAATTTGCTCGGTCCTGATAGGTCAAAACACAAGCAGGCAGTTTACATGTATTCGCTAACTCCACTAACCACTGACCTAGATTCTATCTTTAAACGTGAGGAAATTATTTCTCTCATTTTGACAATTCATTAGACAGTTTACTATGGATATATTAAGTCAAAGTTTTGAACCATTTTCCCTGGATATTCATGACTTAAAGGAGGCTGTTGGCATGCAGCAAGTAAGTTATTTTCTTCATCAGTGATGAAACAAGATGGAGGCAATCACATATATTTTCACTTCAAGTTTATGAGCATGCGTGGAAATGAGCGGAAATGCGAGAGAACTTGTTTCCGGTTGATCGATATGAAATACCGATTTTTCCTAAAAAAAACTGCTAAAAATTGAACTCACTAACAAGGAATTTAATAAACAGGTATACACACAGAACAGATATACACATAGAGAATTTATTTGAATTGGTCTCCTCTAAGTGGATCAATCTTTTTTGATCAGTCAAGAGCCAACAGCCTTCAGTGTATGTTTAGTAATGAATTCCAGACAGTTTGTGTGTTGTCGCAACTCGTTTTGATTGTATTTTTTAGACTGGTCCAAATTGAAAGAGGTTGCAGACAATAATGAAAGTTGGATGCAATTTAAAATGAAAATTAGATGATATTTAGAATGAAACCATCGGTTATTGGATAAGCTACTGTTAGGAAAGGAGGAATTGCTTGTTACAAGCACTGTCTTCTTTTTCCACATTGTTCGAAATCACAGTGACGTAAAATCCCGGGTTTGTGCAGGACAGGGTAAAGAAAGATACTCAATTCAAACATTTTAAAGATCAATTCTTCTTTTTTTTCCTTTGTTTTTTGAGATTGGTAGATTTTGCATGGCTCATGGGAGCTTTTCTGTAGCCGATAAACCAATGTAATGCTGAACGCAGAATATCCTGGATTTGGCAGGAGGTGAAGATTAAGATTAGTTTTCAAAAGAATTATTGACAACTGAACAACTAGTACGATCAGTGCATTCAGCCTTTTGATTTTAATACAATTTCAAATGGATTTTATACAGCATGACAAGAGTTAACATGACAAAATCTTAGACTGGTCAAAGTTCAAAGGTAATCCGGATGCCAACTTAACTGGCAATTTTTCAGACTGGTATAAATTCAAAAAAATTGCAGACAACAACTTCAAGTTGAGAGAGTTTGGATTTCTTCATTTTTATTGCAGTCAATCAGAATACTAGCCGTAAACTGGGAATCCGCACAATTTGTTCTTTGCTTCTAAGAACCTGATGACGACGTGAAAAAACTCCTTGCCCTTGAATTGATTCATGATGATATCCCCCATGAGGAAGTTAGGGGGGGGGGGGCGTTATACTGGAATCAGGTTGTCCGTCAGTCTGTCCGTCCATCCAATTTTGTGTCCTCATCTCCTCCCACATTTCCAGACAAATTTTTCATAAACCTTACCGAAATCTTCCTTGCAATGGGAACTTGTGCACCTGCAATTTTCAGAATGGTTAATCAACTGTTTCAGGAGTTATGCCCCTTTGAATTATTTTCCTAAAAAGAATATATAAAATGGTGTTCTCTCTGCAGCTAAAACTACTGGACAGATATTGATCAAACTAAGCAGGAATGTACCTTTGGTCAAGCTCTTCCAAAGTTGTTCAAATAATTTAATTCCATGCAGAACTCTGGTTGCCATGACAACCAAAAGGGCGAATTTCAGAAAATCCTTTTAAATCTTCTTCTCTGAAACCATTAGGCCTCTAGCTTTGATATTTGGTATGTAGCATCATCTTGTGGACCTCTATCAAGATTGTTCAAACTATGGCCCCAGGGTCAAAATTTGCCTGTCCCCAGGGGGCACAAGTTTTACCTAGGTGTATATAGTGAAAACTTTAATAATGATTTTTTTCGATGAAACAGAAAGGCCAAGAGCTTTGATAATTGGTATGTGGCATCATCTAGTGGACCTCTACAAAGAATGTATAAATAAGGCCTGGCCCGTCCAAGGGGTAACAGGTTTGAACATGGGCTCATATAGTGAAACTTTTAAACATCTCCTTCTCCCAAACAGAGGTGCCCACAGCTTTAATATTTGGTATGTAGCATCATCCTATGGACCTTTACCAAGATTGTTCAAATTATGGCCCCCCAGGTCAAAATTGGCCTATCCCCAGGGGTCACAAGGTTTACATAGGCTTATATAGTGACAAGTCAAAAAATCTTCTTCTCCAAAATCATAAGGCTTACAGCTTTCATATTTGGTATGTAGCATCATCTGGTGGATCTCTATCAAGGTGCATATAAGTAAAAACTTATAAAAATCTTCTCCTCAAAAACAGAAAGGCCTGTAGCTTTGATATTTGGTATGTGGCATCATCTATTAATTAACTATTTCAGAAGTTATTTCCCTTTCAATTATTATCCTATATATGAATATATATATGTAGAATATATAGAGAATAAAAATTGTGTCCGCTTCTTTTTCTTCATTTCTTACCCAATTTTGCTGAAACTTTAACGGAGTCTGCAGCTGCAGTTTCCATTGTAATTAACTATATCAAGAGTTATGCCCCTTTGATTCATTTTCTTATATACAATATAAAGAAAATAAGTCATAATTCCTGAACAGGTTGACAGATTAGGAAAATAAAAGTGGTTCACATGTTTATTCCAGAACATAAACGCCATGTTAGACGTTGCACCAAATCCATTATTTCAATATTGAAAAAATCCCTATTTTTTTACACAGTCATTGCCCCTCATTGACTTAAAATTTGTAAAAAAAATATTGTCCGCTTGATAAGTCATGAATGGCCAACATTTCGATGGTTACAATTTGGGCCTCATTTAAAAAGAGGCGGCAGTGAGGGGTATTCGTCAGCCCTTACAGGCTACAGTTCTAGTTTCTTGTTGTACTATTTGAATATGTACGCTTAAAGCCAAATCAATGATGTGTGCCGTGGTTAAGGTCGCAGCCTCGGCTGGTACTTTTATTTTTACATAACTGATATCCTAAACTGGTATTGCTATCCCTACTAGATTCATTCATACTATCTCTCGACCAATCTATGCTTACATGAATGGATGATTGCGTTCCTATCGTTCTAGATTCTTACCAGTTGTGGGTCACAGCTGCTAAGATGGGTTTTGTGTAAAGAGGTATTGCAAATCACTAAAAACATATTTTGAAAATAACCATTGTGTTAAAAATGCATTTAAAATCACCAATTAGCATTTCAAATATTTTCGATGTATATTTTTCAAGGTCCACTATTATTCCCATTTCGAAAAAATTCTGGAACCGGACACATGCATTGGTTCCTGGTCTTTCAGATTCCAAAAATCAATTTATGTATGAACCAGGTGGAAAGATTCCGTAACAAAATTTTGAGAAAGTAATGGAGTCCAAACTTGCTTGAATACGGAAACAAAAATTCTACTCCATAACCTCTATTTGTTTGAAATCTTTTGACAGATCGGAGGGCGATGCTTTTAAAAACTATCCTTCATGTAATTTGTCCAGAATTGATAATCACGCTGTTGATTAAGCCAGTTTGGGCAAGAAAACATGGTGGAGATTTGTCTCCTTTTTTTCGTAAAGACAGTTGGCAGATGAAAAATGTGATTTCTTTGGCTTTTGTATTGTCTGCAGGGGAAAAATCAAGTCATTGAGATGCTGCATTTGTGGACAGATGAATGTAAGAAGTATTTATGCTGACTTCCACTGGCTACAATCAAGCTGCTTTAATTTTCATTTTTTCAATAATGGTAGAAACTTTAGTCAAAGTGGCCCTTCTGAAAAATAATGACTGAAAACGCTCAGTGCAGTTACTTCATTTTAGAGAGGATTTTACCTGTAATGAAATTTTCCTATGTTTCATTGGACGATTGTCTAAGCTGCCATCATGAGCTCTATTAACCGGATAATGAGGTTAATCAAATTACAAGAATTTTCATAGTATTTCTTTAGGAATTAGTAGGCAATGGCTAGATATAGTCAATTCTTGTTATTTTTGACATTTGACAAGAATTGCCTTAGTTGCTTTTGTCACCACCCTTATTTACCCTTGTCATGCTGAATCCGTTGTACTATGGTTTAAGCAGAAAGTAGAGACAAATATCAGACCGCACATAAGAGCAGTCTGATCTTTGTCTACACCTCCTGTCTGTCATTTTGAAACCAGAGTTGTTTATGAAATTAATTATCAAAAGAATTATTGACAACTGAACAAGTACTACCAGTGCTTTCAGCCCTTTGATTTTTGTACAATTCTGAAAAGGAATTTATTCAGCATGACAAGGGTTAATTATTATTCAGGTTCAACTCAATCTTGATTACAGAACATTTTTACAATTATGTTTTTCATACTTGATCATACATGTGGATCCCCATTCGAGGAAGTCCTTTTAGCTCAAATGCCTTTGAGGTCGTATATTTGATCCTCGTGCTGACCAAAAGGCTCTTAGTTTCTAGAACTTAACAACAGGAATTCTATTTCTACATATAAATGCATGTAAAGATTTCACAGCCTTAATATGTTTTAAGCAAATAGTCAAAATTTCCAGTGGTGTTCAAAACATTTTGGAGGAAAATATAGAAATATTGTAAATTCATAATAAGGAAAACTTCACAGACAAATCAGAGAATGGCTCTAATTATCATACTAATTATTAATTTACTGTCCAGACTGCATAGGAGGCCGTTCAGGCCGTTTATTTGGGGTTAGAAAACAAGGCTGAAAATGAAGAAATTGTTTGTAACAAGCAATTTCATTTTCATAATTGTTTTTCTCTTGTCTTTTTTTGAGGCACATAAAAAATGGGATTGTGTGGTAATGGGTTAAAGTTCAATCTAATTGAAAAATGGTGCCAATAAGGCTTAAAAACCCTATGAAAAAAGAATTTTCTTTTAAGATCACCTGAGCACGAAGTGCTCTGGGATAGCTATTGTGATGGGTCATCATCCGTCCGTCCGTCCATCCGTCCGTTCACCATTACAAAAAATCTTCTCCTCCTAAACTAACCATGGAATTTCAACAAAACTTTACAGAAATGATCCTTAGGTCATACTCTTTCAAAATACTTCAAAGAATTGAAATCCTTGTAGAACTCTGGTTGCCATGGCAACAGAGTGAAAAAACTTAAAAAATCTTCTCCTCCCAAACAGTGAGGCCTAGAGCTTAGATATTTGGTACAAATCATCATCTATGGGCCATTGACCCTCTAGCAAAATACTTCAAAGATTTACTGTATTATGAAAATTAGCCCTTTTCTGGGCGATCCCTGATTTTACATAGAAATAATGAAGGAAATCTATAAAAATCTTCTTCACCCAAACCATGAGGCCTAGAGCTTTGATATTTGGTACAAATCATCATCTATTGACCCTCTACCAAAATATTTCAAAGAATTACTGTATTATGAAAATTAGCCCTTTTCTGTCCGATCCCTTATTTTGCATAGAAATAAAGAAGGAAATCTTTAAAAATCTTCTCCCAAACCAAAAGGCCTAGAGCTTTGATATTTAGTACAAATCATTATCTATTGACACTCTACAAAATACTTCAAAGAATTACCTTATCCTGAAAATTAGCCCTTTTCTTTGTGATCCCTGATTTTACATAGAAATAAAAATGGAAATCCTTAAAAATCTTCTTCTCCCAAAACATAAGGCCTAGAGCTTTGATATTTGGTACAAATCATCATCTATTGACCCTCTACAAAATACTTCAAAGAATTACCTTATCCTGAAAATTAGCCCTTTTCTTTGTGATCCCTGATTTTACATAAAATAAAAGAAGGAAAACTTTT
This sequence comes from Fragum fragum, assembly GCA_946902895.1. Classification (NCBI taxonomy): domain Eukaryota; kingdom Metazoa; phylum Mollusca; class Bivalvia; order Cardiida; family Cardiidae; genus Fragum; species Fragum fragum. The sequence goes on along the minus strand of OX336374.1, from coordinate 20,989,700 downwards.
AAAATCTTCTTCTCCCAAACCATAAGGCCTAGAGCTTTGATATTTGGTACAAATCATCATCTATTGACCCTCTACCAAAATACTTAAAAAAAATTAGCCCTTTTCTGTGCAATCCCTAATTCAAGTTAGGAATAAATAATGATATCTTTTAAAATCTTCTTCTCCTAAACCATTAGGCCTAGAGCTTTTATACTTGGTATGTATTGATGTCTATACTTCAAAGCATTACCATATTCAGGAAATAAGTGCTATATGGTGGGATCATCAATATACCTAGGATTAAAAGAGAAATCCTTAAAAATCTTCTCCAAAATAATTAGACAGATGGCTTTGCTATTTTGTTAATATCATAAAGCCATGAACCATCATACTCAGGGGAGTGATTTTGGACCATCATGGTCCTCTTGTTATAAGGTTGTGCTCAGATTTTCAGGTCATCTGACCAAAGGTCATGGTTTCCTATTGTGATCAGGTTTCCTCTGTGGTCATGTGTTAGCTTTTTTCATTTTTAAATTCTTCTTAAGAAACCTTGGACGAATTTCAACCGAACTTGGCAGGAAACATCCCCTGGGAAGACACTGTAGATTTGTACACAGCATGGAGTTATCTCCCCTTGGGCCCCCTTAAGGCATCAAAAAGGGACAAAAAAGGGCACATCTTTAAAAATGATCTTGTCATGAACTGGCTGTTGGATTGGATTCACATGGTATTTGGTCTTTAGGGCAAGGACTATAAAGTTTGTACAAGAAAATATCTATGAAGAAATGGCCGTGCTAGGGGGGAGAGGGGGGGAATGGGGATAAAGGTGTGTGTGTGGGGGGGGGGTTGATAAGCTTACACAGTGACAACCTGATATTTGGTATGTGGCATCATGCATCTGTTGGACCTTTATCAAGAATTATAAATTATGGCCCAAGGGTCAGAATTAGCATATTCCCTGACGTCACAAGTTTTACATGAGTTTATACAGTGAAAACTTAAAAAAAAAAACTTCTCCTTAAAAGGAGGGCCTAGAGCTTTGATATTTGCTATGTAGCATCATTTCATGGATTTCTATCAGGATTTTTTTTAAATTATGGCCCCAGGGTCAAATTTATTTATTCCCAGATGTCAAAAGTTTAACATAGGCTTATGTAGTGAAAACTTTAAAGATATCCTTCTCCCAAATTGGATGGCCTAGAGCCTTGATATTTGGTATATAGCATCATTTGTTGACCTAAATCAAGATTATATAAATTTTTTGGCCCCAAGGTCAGTATAAGTCCTTTTCCAGACATCACAAGGTTAACATAGGCCAAATATAGTGAAAACTTTAAAATCTTCTTTTACCAAACAGGAGGGCCTAGAGCTTTGATATTTGGTTTGTAGCATCATCTGGTGGACCCCTATCAAAATTGTATAATTTATGTTCCAAGGGTCAAAATTAGCCCGTTCCTGGACATCACTAGTTTAACATAGCTTGTGAAAACTTTAAAAAATCTTTTCCTCTTAAACAGAAAGGCCTAGAGCTTTGATATTTGGTTTGTAGCATCATTTGGTGAACTTTTATCTGTTTCTGTGCTCTTTGGACTCAGGTGACCCATAAGGCCCTATGGGCCTCTCGTTTCTTCAGGGTGTCAAATGCAGGATTATTTTTTTATCCATTTCCATACGATGATGTTCCTCAAGAAAATTGTTTGGGAAAACATAGTGGAAAATGAAGAAATTGCTTGTACCAACCATTTTCTTCATGATCCACAATGTTTTATACCCAAAAAGGCAAAAATGTCTTCATTTTCAGCAATGTTTCCCAAACCCTTATTATTGAGGGTCATCAAGAAGCAGGATTGTGTGAGAATGGGTAATTGGAGTTATTACTGGCATGCATGCTGCACTGAAAGGTGCTGAGAATCAATTTCAATAATGGCTGTAGCTTTAAATTGGATCACAGTCCCTCAAGTATCATTTCACAGATTCCATTTCATAATGAGACAAATTCTTTCCCTCAAGATTTTGTTGTAAATTAATTTTGATTCATAATTGACAGCTTGTTCTACCTCATTATTCATCTGCAAATGAATGATTTTGAAAGAATTTGAAGAATTCATTTGTTTCTGTGAGAACTGCAGCATATAAAATAAGTTTTGTTCCATACTTTTTATCTCACCTGAGGACATAGTGCTCAAGGTGAGTTATTGTGAGTTGCCTGTTGCCTGTGTGTCCGAAAATGTGTCTTCTCTTCCTAACATTACAAATGGAATTCAACAAGACTTTACAAGAAATGATCCTTAGGGGCTGCTCTTTCAAAATTCTTTACTATTAAAGTAATAATGGTGAAAATTTTGAAATCCTGAAGATATCTGGTTATCATGGCAACAGAATGAAAAAATTTTAAAAAAATCTTCTCCAAAACTGTGATGACTAGAGCATTATAGTCTTATGTAGTTGACCAAATTACTTGAAATCTAAACAAAATTTAAAATTTCAACATAAGCCCAATGATGTGGTGACTAGCTTTAGAATCAAAGAAGGAATTTTTTTGAAAATTCTACTTTCCTTGTCCTGTTCAACTTCCTTTATAGGACAAAGTAAGCTATTTTGATCGGTAATTGTCCAGCATCCGTCTGTCCATCTGTCCGTCTGTAACAATTATTAAAAAATCTTCTCCTCCTAAACAATAAGGCCTAGAGCTTTGATATTTGGTATGTATCATCACCTATTGATCTTTTACCAAAATACTTCAAAGAATTACTGTATTCTGAAAATTAACCCCTCTCTGTGTGAAATCTTTGAAAATCTCTTTCTCCTCCTTAACCATGAGGCAGACCTTTGATATTTGGTACATATCATCATCTATTGACCCTCTACCAAAATACTTTAAAGAATTAGCTTACTCTGAAAATTAGCACTATATGGTGCAATCATCAATATACCTTAAGGATTAAAAGAGAAAATCCTTAAACATCTTCTCCAAAATAATTAGACAGAGGGCTTTACTATTTTGTATATATCATATTGCCATGAACCATCATATTCAGGGGAGCGATTTAGGACCATCATGGTCCTCTTGTTTGTCTTTATATGCAGGACAAATAAAATTGGAAAGATCTGAATACAACAATTATTGTCCATTAAAGTTAAAATTTTAGTTCATGTAAAAGATTCTTTTTTCTCACTTCTGCTTCTTAACCCATTAAACCCAATTTTGGAACCACAGGATATCAAAATTATAAGCTTTTATGACATGATATCATCATTTAACCCTTACCTGTTCAATCCCTGGTTTTAACTTCCATAAGATTTTATAATTGAGAAAACATTGTAGAAAAAGAAGAAAGTGCCTTTAACAAGCAATTTCTTCTTTTTCTTCAATATTTGTTACCCTACTGAATGGTTATTTTCCAAATTAAATCCTCTATAAATTTTCAGAAGTAAAACCTGCAAGTTTGGGCAGGTCTAAAATTTCACAAAAACAGGAAAAGGTTAAAATGATGATTTCTAGGCTGCCACCATGTAAAGGCAACAGGCTTATAGAGTTGCCTCTGTCTGGAGGTGGGGCTGGGGTTAGTGTGTCTTCTACATTAATCAGTGAATTTTTAAATAACTTGGCACACATGTTCCTTTGATGAATAATAGTGCCATTTGTAAAATTCTGTTACTTCCAAGCTCAAAGTCACAGCTGAGAGCATATGACAAGCATTTCTTGTGTTAAACATATGTAAGACATGGATTTTTGTGGTTGCAGTTCCCTCTAAGAATAAAAAACATCTATACAATCATGTTTTGATTAGAAATTTACAGTACACTATGAAACATCTTGGTATAATGCTTTTTTCAGCTGTATAATGCTCCCTGAAAAATAGTCGCTGGCTGGTGTGCATGTCCGTCCTACGTCATATCTCAGGAACCCTTGAGCCTAATTGGATTAAACTTCATATATAATCTTCCTGGGAAATTTCCAAGACCCCTTTTTGAATTTTCTCAATTCAAGGCTGCATCATGGAAAAAGGGGCCTTAATGTAAAAATTAGTTTTTTGCCAATTTCTCCTAGTCTAATAGTCAGAATTTTATGAAATTTCATATTTGAGTAACAAATAAGATCCTCTTGACCTTAAACTATTATAAATTTATGTATAAAAAAAGTGTTGTGGGAAAAGTGGCCTTAATGTTATAAGCTTTACGTAAGCTCTCTTTTTGTCCTGCAAAAACTTATATTGGCCACAACTTTTGATTGGTTACAGATATAGTCTTCATATTTCATATGTGCATTGCAAACCTTTTTATTGGTATTAAATTCAAGGTCATGTGTCAAGGTCAGAATTTAGAAAATTAAAACTTTTAGATTGGCCATTATTTTTCAAATGGTGAGTGATATAGCCTTCATATTTCAAATGTGTATTACTTGTGACAAGACCTTTTATTAGAAAACTAAGGCAAGGATCTTGCCTAACGTCAAGGTCAAATTGTCAAGGTCAATAATTTCCATCATAAAAACTCAAAGATGGCCATAACTTTTTATTGGAATGAGATAGGGTCTTCAAATTTCACATGTGCTTTGCTTGTGATAAAACCTTTCTAGTGGTACCAAGTTCAAGGTCATCAGTCAAGGTTAAGGTCATTTCTCAAGGTCAAAATTTGGAAAAAAAAATGGCCATAATTTCCAACAGTAAGTTATATAGCCTTCATATTTCAAATGTTTATTACTTTTGACAAGATCTTTAAGTAGATATCTAAGACAAGTTTTTTTGGTCAAGGTCAAATTGTCAAGGTCAATACTTTCCATCATAAAGACTCTAAATTGGCCATAAATTTTAATTGGAATGAGATTTAATCTTCATATTTCACATGTTTATTGTTTGTGAAAGATCTTTTTGTTGCTTCCAAGTTCAAGGTCATCTGTTAAAGTCAAGGTCATTTCTCAAGGTAAAAATTTTGAAAATCTGAACTTTAACATTGTCTATAAGTTTAAAATGGTAAGTGATATAGCCTTCATTGTCTATAAGTTTAAAATGGTAAGTGATGTAGCCTTCATATTTTACATGTGCATTGCTTATGACATGGCTTTTCTGTTGGTATGAAGTTCAGGGTCATTTGTTAAGGTCAAGGTCATTTCTCAAGGTCAAAATTTCGAAAATTTTACTTAAACATTGTCCGTAAGTATACAATGGTAAGTGATATAGCCTTCATATTTTACATGTGCATTGCTTATGACATGAGGTTTCTGTTGGTACTAAGTTCAAGGTCATTGGTCATTGTATAGTAAGCTACAGGCTGGTACATGTATTTCAATAAGCTGCCAGCCAATGCAGGAATAGCAGCGATTGTCTATGGCATAAGCAATATTTGTGTTGCGCAAAACAGTACATGAATTAAAAACACTACTCGTTTATACATCAACATGATCTTGAGAAACAACCTTAGCTGAACATGATCAATAGAAGCAAGCTGATTCTCTTTTTAATTCGGTTTTAAATGGAACTTCCATATTTACTATACTAATTATATGGTAGGTCAATCTATTTGTCCCACCCTTTGGAAAACCAGACACAAATGAGCAAAGATTTTCTAATGTTAGCAACAACTCTCTTAATCCATTACCACTCAATGACGCTTTTATACACCTCCAATAAAAAAATCCTTAAGAAAATATTGTGGAAAGTAAAAAAAATTGCTTGTTACAAGCAATTTCTTCATTATCCCCAATGTTTTCTACCTGAAAGGTTAAAAAAAATTAAAATTTCATATATTTGAAATTGTCATCTGTAACACCTTTCAATTTGGACCAGTCTAAAATTTTGCTGTCTGGTAGTGGGTGAAGCACTTGCTGCTATATCACAGTTAGGGTATATAGTCTGGAATATCAACAAACTTAAGCACACAAAGAGGGAGTGATCTTTATTTTCTTGAAAGTGTAAGATTTCTTATTTGTCCTCCAAATCTTATGCGTTTGAACTCAATGGAATGTTCTTAGGGAGACAATTGACCAATTGCTGCTGCCAATCAAATAACCAGTCAACCAATGAAATCATTCATTTAGAATAGAAATGAGTTTTTCAACTCCAACATTGGCAGCCATTTTTGTTGACCATTTTGCTGGTTTGGTATCTTAAACGTTGTAACTACAGCTTATTCAAGTTACGACGTTTAGGTCGCGAAACAACTATACTACAGTACCTTTTTGTTACATGCTACTGGCCATAAATTTTTCAAAATAATGTCATTTAAAATCAAAGCGGGACTTCCTGTCGGAGTCAATGGGTGGGGCTAATGAAGCAAGTAGACCCGGTTGATCAATTGACTGATTGCTGGCCATTGCCTGCTGACCTCAAGCAAGGCAGTTGAACTGAAGTACTAAATAGTATTAGCAAAATATATAGTCAGGGTCAGCAAAACAAACAAATCTACTTTGCTACCTAAAGTTGCCAAACTAACAAAAATGCCTCTTATAAATGTTGTTGTTCAACATTCACTTCCAGTCTGAACAAATAATTTGATTGGTCAAATAATTTTTTTAATTGACAGCAGTGATCCATCCATTTCTATTTGGACCAACAACATAGGATTTGGAGTAAAACAACAGATGAAGAGTGTCCTCACTCTTCTCATTTGGAGATCTGGACTAATGTCAATCAATTCAGGGATTTGGATGCCAGTAATTTCTTTGGCTCCGAGTAGTCATTTTGGCTAGCAAGAGAAAAAAATATATTGAAAAAGAAATGAATTAATGCCATGGAGAGAAATAACAAGATTACATAGCACTTCTTTTGACAGTGAACGTATTGGATATGTCAAGAAATAAGCAAAACTGCCAGTGGTTGATTGTTAAACGAGGCTTTACGCCAACATGAGGGGATTAGGACAGGTTATCGTCGAGCCTGAAGATCATCATGAGGGTTTCAAGTACTATTAAAGAAATATTGGCAAAGATTCGAGAACTTTCACTATTTAGTTTTTGCCATGAAATTGTCACCTTAGCCCTTTCACAAATGAACACTTTTTTTTATTCATGACTGTGAGATACCAAAGGAAAAGTGGGAAAAGAAGAAATTACTTGTCTGAATGTAAGAATATGAATAAAGAAATTTCCCAACAAAAATTATACAACAAAGATATTGAATAGAATACAAAGATATTTCTTCATTTCCCAGTGTTTTCTATCAAAGAAAAACACAAGATTTTAATACAGTTAAACTTGTTTTAAACGACCACTCATGGGACAGCCAAAATGTGGTCTTTTAAAGGTAGATTTCAACTTTTTCCATCTGTTCGTCATTCAGTTTTTCCGTCTGTCTGTCTGAAAAACTTAACCAAAAACTTAACATTGCCAATTACTATCAGCCTATTCAAGATACCATGTTCACATTTGGCTTGATGAAACATCTCCATAATACATCTATCATGATGTCAAGGACATGTGATTTGGCCAAGGTCACATACCAAGGTCAAATGCCCAAAAAATGTCCTTGTTGCTTTCACTAAAGTACTCTATTAAAAGTCATGTATAAGTCAACAACGCTTTTCATAGTTAAGTCCTGTTGCAGGGCATTGTGTTTCATAAACACATCTTGTTCCCTCTCATGTACTATTGGAATGCAATATTTTGACAAGTAGTTTTGCAAAAGTCAGAGGCTGTTTATCAAAATAAACCAGGGTATTTCCCTTCTAGGCTGTTAATCTATGTCTAGATTAAGCTGAATAAGTTGTAATAAATACTTGGTCCTTCATGTCGTTCGTATGACCATTTGAATTGGCATTCAGTTACAAACCAACGTCATTGTTATGTCATTAGTAGTTTGTTCGCTAGCCATTCTAAAAAGATCAGTCAAAAACTAGTGCAAGAGTTAATTTGTATATGGACTCTAGTTTTGCGCTTACTATTTGATGTGACATAATTTAGGACAAATGTTGTTTCCCACATCTTTTTATTACCATCTATCGACTTTAGGTCATATGCAAATGAGGTCATGTGGTGTCAACAACAGAATTCAGTGATATATCTAAAAATAAACTGGAATATTGCTGAACTGAAGTGGTTTAGTCTATCGGATTAATCTGACTCATTTAAGCATTAACTGTTTGTTTGAGGGTATGTTTGGGCAATTGGCAATTTTTCCTATCTAGGTTTGAGAAACATTGATACCGCCCTTTACGAGAATTGTTGCTTAAACCTTTCCTGTTTTACACAATTTTAGACCTGTCAAAATTCAAAGGTTTTGCAGACAAAAATTTAAAGTTGATTTAATTTGAAATATATCCATTCAATGGGGTAGAAAAAAATGTAGAAAAAGAAGAAGTTGCTTGCTACAAGCAATTTCTTCTCTTTCCACAATATTCTCTCAATTATAAAATCACAGGGACGTAAAATCCAGGGATTGAACAGGAAAGGGTTAATACAATTTTGGGGAAATTGCTTCAACTGCACGATTTGATAATTTCTCCTAGCAAAAACAACCCTTTATGTAGATCCTTTGTTTTATGAAAGGGATTTTTGATGCTGGTCACTTAACCCTTTACTGTTTTTGGAAAATTTAGACCGGTCCAAATTGAAAGAGGTTGCAGACGACAATTAAATTTGAATGCACTATGAAACGAAACTATCCTATGTGGTAGAAACTATTGTGGGAATAGGAGAAATTGCTTGTTACATGCAATTTCTCCTTTTTTCCACAATGTTTTCTCAAGTATAAAATTACAGCGGCTAAAAGTCCCGGGTTATAATAGGAAAAGGGTTAATGGAAGTGGTCACTTTATAGAGGTCATCACTTGAGCAAGATTTACTATATTTTATCAACTTTGAAATTTAATCTGCAAATTTGATGTATTTTGACCAGTGTAAAGTTTTGTCATTAGGTAAGGAATAATGAATCCGGTTAGATTCTCTCATTTCCATCAACATTGGCTACAACATTGTACTGACTGGCATAGAAATTAATTGTCTGGAATTCTAATATCCTGAACAGTGATTGATACAAAGTCTGCTTTTCTATCAGTTTGTCAACATTGATATTGATTTAACTCATTACCAGTGGACATTATTTTGGATCAGTTTTAGTTGTCTTCTGGTCACTATTTAACACATTCCCACATTATACCTTTTTACTTCCTTCAAGAAAAATACTTTAGAAAACATTGTGGATAATGAAGAAATTGCTTGAAACAATATTTTCCACCTAAAAGGCAAAGGTATTTAATTTTTTTTTTTTTTTTTTTTTTGAAGCTTCTTTGAAATTGGAATGATCTAAATTTTATTTGGTAATAGGATTAATCACTACCAGCAATCAGTCTTAGTTGTCTTCTGATTTTACTGTTTAGCTTCAATTAGCAGACAACAAAATTTTAGACTTGTCTAATTTACAAGATGTTGCAGACAACATATTTCAGTAGATATTTTTTTTATTTTTTGTCTTTTTGATATAAAACGTTGTGTGGAAGCAACAATATTGCTTGTTACAAGCAATCTCCTCTTTTTATACGCCCGTTGAAGACGGGACGTAATATGGGATCACCCTTGGTGTCCGGGTGTCCAGTTGTCCGGGCATCCGGTTGTCCTGGCAGTGTCCACTTCTTTGTCCAGAGCATAACTCTGTCACCCTAAGTCCGAATGACTTTAAACTTGGCAGTTATATTCTTCTCATCAATACGGAGTGCAGTGCTCAATAACCATTACTCTACCTGGCCTTTTTCTAGCTCACCTGAGCAATTTCTTTAAACGACATCTCCTCCTAAACCACTGGGCCATGAAGCATGAAGCATCTGTATATTGACCTCTATCAAAATAGCTAAAATTATGATCCGGAGCCTCAGGAAGGGGGGGGGGGTCACATAGAAATAAAGAACGATTTTTTAAATGACATCTCCTCCCAATTCACAGGACCGATTTGAACCAAATTTGGCAGAAATGTTGCTTAGGTGGTCCCCTTCAAAAAAAGCTAAAAGAATTGAAATCCTTAAAAAAATTTGGTTGCCATGGCAACAAATGTGAAATTTGGAATAATCTTTAAAAATCTTCTCTTCCTGACCCAGAAGGTGTAGAGCCTTGATATTTTGCATGAAGCATCAGTATAATGAATCTTTCAAAATAGCTAAAATCATGATCCTAGGGTCCCCAGGGCCGGAGACCTGGGGGGGGGGGTATTTAGAAATAAAGAATGATTTTTTAATTGACATCTCCTCCCAATTCACAGGGCCAATTTGAACCAAATTTTGAAGAAATGTTCCTTAGGTGGTCCCCCATAAAATTAGCTAAAAGAATTGAAATCCGTTTAAAACTCTGGTAGCACTAAAGCCTTGGAATTTGTAATTTAGACTTTTGGATCCCCAGGTTCATAGTCTTTATATGTAATTGAGGCCAACTTGTTTCATAATCCTAACCTTAACATGAAATTACACTGTTGAAAGAAAAAGAGCCTTTATCTCAGGTGAGAGCCCCAGGGCCAACGAACCCTCTTGTTTGAGTTATTGCCCTTCATTGTTTTTCATACTTGAATCTTATCTGGAGTATATCTCTAAAAGTATTATAGCTAGGATCATGAAATTTCATGGGTGTATAGATCTCACCAAGGGGGAGTGCAGTGCACAAGAACCATAACTCTACCTGGCCTATTTCTTGAGTTATTGCCCTTTGTTGTTTTTCATACTTGAATCTTGTCCAGAGTATATCTCTAAAGTATAATAGCTAGAATCATGAAACTTCATGGATGGATAGAGCTCACCAAATGGGAGTGCAGTGTAAAAGAACCATAACTCTACCTAGCCTACTTTTTGAGTTATTGCCCTTTGTTGTTTTTTTTATACTTGAATCTTGTCCGGAGTATATCTCTAAAAGTATTATAGCTAAGATCATGAAATTTCATGGGTGTATAGATCTCACCAAGGGGGAGTTCAGTGCACAAGAACCATAACAGTACCTGGCCTATTTTTAGCTCATCTAAGCACTAAGTGCGAGGTGAGCTATTGTGATTGGACGTTGTCCGTCGTCTGTCTGGCCGTCTGTCTGTCCGTCCACAATTTCTTTAAAAATCTTCTCCTCCTAAACCACTAGGCCAATCAAACTGAAACTTTGCAGGGATGTTCCTTGGGTGAAATTCTACAAAAGTTGTTAAAAGAATTTAATTCTGTCAAAAACTCTGGTTGCCGCGGCATTTGAAAATAGGAATCTTAAGTAAATCTTTAAAAATCTTCAAAAATCTTCTCCTCCTAAACCAGTAGGCCAATCAAGCTGAAACTTTGCAGGATGTTCCTTGGATGAAGTTCTACAAAAGTTGTTAAAAGAATTTAATTCTGTCAAAAACTCTGGTTGCCGCGGCATTTGAAAATAGGAATCTTAAGTAAATCTTTAAAAATCTTCAAAAATCTTCTCCTCCTAAACCAGTAGGCCAATCAAGCTGAAACTTTGCAGGATGTTCCTTGGATGAAGTTCTACAAAAGTTGTTAAAAGAATTTAATTCTGTCAAAAACTCTGGTTGCCGCGGCATTTGAAAATGGGAATCTTTAGTAAATCTTTAAAAATCTTCAAAAATCTTCTACTCCTAAACCAGTTGGCCATTCAAGCTGAAACTTTGCAGGGATGTTCCTTAGGTGAAGTTCTATAAAAGTTGTTAAAAGAATTTAATTCTGTCAAAAACTCTGGTTGCCGCGGCATTTAAAAATAGGAATCTTTAGTAAATCTTTAAAAATCTTTAAAAATCTTCTCCTCCTTAACCAGTAGGCCAATCAAGCTGAAACTTTGCAGGGATGTTCCTTTGGTGAAGCTCTTCAAAAGTTGTTAAAGGAATTTCATTCTGTGAAAAAACTCTTGTAACCGCGGCATATGAAAATGGGAAATTTTAGAAAATCTTTGTTTCTTTTTTTTTTCACAGACAACAAGGCCAAAGGCATTTATATTTTACATAGAACTTAATCATATGGTTCTCTACCAAGTTTTTAAATATTTTATCTCTTTGGTCAAAAATGGCCCTGCCCCTGAGGTCCGAAGTTTGGAAAAATGCTTAATTAGAGCAATTTCAAAAGACTTCTCCTCTTAAACAATAAGGTCTAGGATATTCCTATTTGGTATGTAGCATAACTAGATAGTTTTGTACTATATCACCAAAAGATGGCTTCCTCGGGTCAAAAACGGCCCTGCACTATGGGTCCAAAATTGGGAAAAACGCAAAATTTGAGTATGCTAAAAAAAAAATAAAACTTCATTTTAAGGAAGAGGGCATTTATATTTTGAGTGTAGCATAGCCGGGCTATTATCTATCAGTTTTGATTAAATTATGCCTGTAGGTTAATAAACACCCCTTCCCTGGTTGTCCAAAGTTTGCAAAAATGCTCAATTAGACCATGTTCAATAGTCTTTTCCTCCAAATCTACAAAGTCTAAGGCATTCATATTTTGTATAAAGCATATCCAGATGGTTCTCTACCATATTAGCTAAAATCTTAGCCCAGGGATAAAACATTGCACTGCCCCAGAGGTAAAAAATTTCGGAAAACACCCAATTAGAGCAACATCAAAAGTCTTCTCTTTCTGATATATAGGGTGATGGGCATACATATTTGGTATGTAGCATGACTAAATGATTTTGTACAATGTAACAGGAAAATATGCTCTTAGGATAAAAAATGTCTCTGCTCCTGGAGTTGAAAATTGCGTAAATTGCATTGAAAGAATTCTTCTTCCTAAATATAGATTCTAGAGCATTTACATTAAAAACATAGGATAACATTATTGTTATCTACCATGTTAACATCTTTTGGACAAACATGGCCCTTCCCAAGGCATCCAAAGATATGAAAAATGCTCAATAAGAGCATGTTCAAATATCTTCCACTCCTCATGTATAAGTTGTAATGCATTCATATTTTGATTTATAGTACATCCAGATTGTTCTCTACCAAGGTTGCTAAAATTACACCCATTGAAGTTGCAGACAGTAATTAGAGTTTGATTGAAATCTAATTACAAAGAATTTCAGGTAGAAAACACTGAGAAATGGATGAATTGCTTGGCACTCCCTTTCTTCACTATGTTTTTTTTTTCAAACCTGAGGGTGACAAACTCTTGGATAGTTTGGTAATGGATTAAACTATAAAGCCAAAGGAATTCATTCTTATTGTAAAGCATTACTGGATTGTTTTGTACAAAGCCCAAAATCTTATATTTGTTTTATTTATTTTGCTCAAGTTGTGTCTTTTTTATACTAAAAAGTACTGTAATTTGCAGATGCCTCAGGTGAGCGATTTAGGACCATCATGGTCCTCTTGTTTGAGTTATTGCCCTTTGTTGTTTTTCATACTTGAATCTTGTCTGGAGTATATCTCTAAAAGAATAATAGCTAGAATCATGAAATTTCATGTATGGATAGAGCTCACCAAGTGGGAGTGCAGTGCACAAGAACCATAACTCTACCTAACCTATTTTTAGAGTTATTGCCCTTTGTTGGTTTTTTCATACTTGAATCTTGTCTGGAGTATATCTCTAAAAGTAAAATAAATGGAATCATGAAACTTCATGGATGTTTAGATCTCACCAATGGGGAGTGCAGTGTACAAGAACCATAACTCTACCTAGCGTATATTTTGAGTTATTGTTCTTGGTTTTTTCATACTTTGTTTGAAAAAAATATTAATTCAAAATAACCTCAGTTCTATTCAAACCCCCAGTTAATATTAAGCATTGTAACGGGCGTATCTTGTGACAATTTGGCACTTTGTTACAGAATTGTTTTCCAAAGCCTTTAATTATACTTGCGCCATGTTAAAGCCATTGGCATACTCTACGAGTGCTTGTGTGTGTGTCCAATGCTTATCTAGAGAATTGTTTTCTGCATTAATTGAAAGATTTCAAAATATCTGGGTAAAGTTGTTCCCCTTGATGAGTACTATTGTCATACATTATGTGCTAGCATTTACGAATATAAAGTGAAAAGAATGTTGACTTAACTGCTGTCATCATATTCGGACTTCGACCTTTGACTTACTTTTTGAAATTTTGATTAACTGTTTATCACTCACTGACACTTTCTGATGACCTGAAAATAGAGAATTGTGGGAAACGTGAAAAGAAGGTGAACAGGAGAAAATGCTTGGTTCTACCTAAAAAGTTGGAAAAAATCTAAAACTTCATAACTTTAATTTGCATTTCCTATCAATTTGGATGGGTTTAAAATTTTGCCATCTGATACTGGGTTAACATTGAAGCAAAAGGAAGAATGTTTGTTACTAGCTATTTTCCTTAATGTTTCCTTTGTCTAAGATTAATAAATTTGCATTTTCAGTATGTAAAATTTATTATTTTATTTTCAGTAAACTTTGACCATTTCCTAATCCTACGTGCTATTGGCAAAGGCAGCTTTGGAAAGGTAGGACACTGTTTCTTGTTCCATCTTAATCATACACTTCAAGTTCTTATATACAGCAGCAATCTTTTAAGTGATTTGTTCCTAAATTTTGCACATACGTGTCTTACTTCAGAAGTGGCAGGACAAACAAAGATTGACCTACCATATGAAAAGTATTGTGGATATTAGTGATATTACCGGTAAACCGCAGTCTGTCAACAGAGAAAAACCAAAACCGGTTCAAATTTTTCTATACCGTTTTTAGCTCACCTGAGCACCTAGTGCTCAAGTGAGCTGTTGTGATCCCCTTTTGTCCAGCGTCCGTCCGTCGTGCGTCGTCCGCCAACAATTTCTTTAAATGACATCTCCTCTCAAACCACTGGGCCGATTTGAACCAAATTTGGCAGAAAATTTCCCTAGGTGGACCCTTCATAAATAGCTAAAAGAATTAAAAACTCTGGTTGCCATGGCAACAAAAGTGAAATTTTAGAATAATCTTTAAAAATCTTCTCCTCCTGACCCAGAAGGCGTAGAGCCTTGATATTTTGCATGAAGCATCAGTATATTGACCTCTTTCAAAATAGCTAAAATCATGATGCATGGGTCCCCAGGGGCGGAGCCCAAGGGGGGGGTGGGGTTTATATAGAAATAAAGAACGATTTTTTAAATTACATCTACTCTCAAACCACTGAGCCGATTTGAACCAAATTTTGCAGAAATGTTGCTTATGTGGTCCCCTTCAAAGATAGCTAAAAGAATTGAAATCCGTTAAAAACTCTGGTTGCCATGGCAACAAAAGTGAAATTTTAGAATAATCTTTAAAAATCTTCTCCTCCTGACCCAGAAGGCGTAGAGCCTTTATATTTTGCATGAAGCATCAGTATATTTACCTCTTTCAAAATAGCTAAAATCATGATGCATGGGTCCCCAGGGGCGGAGCCCAAGGGGGGGGGGGAGGTTATATAGAAATAAAGAATGATTTTTTAAATGACATCTCCTCCCAATTCACAGGGCCAATTTGAACCAAATTTTGCAGAAATGTTCCTTAGGTGGTCCCCGTTAAAAACAGCTAAAAGAATTGAAATCCATTAAAAACTCTGGTTGCCATGGCAACAAAAGTAAAATTTCAAAATAATCTTTAAGAATCATTTCCTCCTGACCCAGAAGGCGTAGAGCATTGATATTTTGCATGAAGCATCTGTATATTGATCTCTTACAAAATAGCTAAAATCATGATCCTAAGGGGGGGGGGGTGTAGGCATGAAGCATCAGTTCACAGACTTCTTTCTTATTTCTGAAATTATAACCCATGGAAAAAGTTTTTTCTTCTTTCAAATCAGCACTCAAGCCTTGGAAATTGTAATTTAGACTTTTGGATCCCCAGGTTCATAGTCTTTATATGTAATTGTGGCCCACTTGTTTCATAATCCTAACCTTAACATAAAATTAGACTGTTGAAAGAAAAAGAGCCTTTATCTCAGGTGAGCGCCCCAGGGCCAACGGCCCTCTTGTTTTGGCAATATGTTTTGTCACATTATAAATAAGACAAATAAGTTCTATTTCCCCAAGAATCCATTCTGAAATTGATCATTTTTAAAACTTACAAAAGATTTCCAAAAGGGAAAGTTGAACTTGTTTCCTTGGTGGTGATACCGGTGTCAAGGTAAAATAATAACCCTGTCAAATTTTGATTGATTCAAATTTGCGATTTACGCGCTGGACAATTGCTTAATGCCTAATTACAATTATATGAACGAAATTCGATTTATACTTATTATTTTTCCTAACCTAATCCTACTTGGTTTGAATTTAAACAAAATAGGTAAATCGGGAAAGTATTATTCTTCAAAATTTTGGAAGTAGGACTGGTTTTAAAACTGAGTACACCATTCTGGAAAAATAGCTGACAATAATGTCACAAGGCGGATAAATTTGAACTGTTGAATAACTTGGCGGCAAGAAGTGCTATTTGGGCACGTTTTCTTCTTGATAGAAAAAGAGATTCTCAAGAGATTGCTATAAATAATGCTTGCTGTGACAGACAACATGTTGCAGTCAAATTTGCACTCTGAGCGAGACTTTAGGACTGTTTGTGATACTTACTAACACAGATGGATCTTTGGATTCGGACAAAGTTGACATTCGATATTTCGTAAAAAAGAATATTCCTTGATCTGCAACTTAATCTCGGAATAACTGTTGACATGTCATTGGCTCATTTTACTGAGTTTCTTTAATATTTCAATGTAGAATTATCTGTCAATTTCAGTTTGAATTTAGATAGATACTGTTGTTTTTTTTCATTCATCCAAAAGAATTGCATACAAAACTATTCATAAACTTCATTAATTTGAAAAAACTGAACAGTTTAAAGGAGAATTCATTAGTTTTCCACTTTTCTTTGAATCACTTTGAGTAACTATTAGATTTACAGTGACAATAAGTGGTTAACTCATAATTTTCGGTGTAAAGAAAGGGTGTATTGCAATATGGATTGGCCATATTGCAATATATTGCAATACACTGTATTGTTTCACCCCTAGTAGATATGGAAGTTCAATTTAAAACCAAAATACCCCTTGTCATGCTGAACTTAGAATATTCCTACTTTGGCAGGCGGTATAGACAAAGATCAGCCTGCACATACGTGCTGTCTGAACTTCGTCTTCACCACGTGCTTGTCCCTTTTTAAACCAGAAAGATAAATTTACAAAAGAAATACTAACATACACTTGGTGCTTCCAGTGCTTTAAGCCCTTTGATTTTAATTAATATCTGTAGAGGATCAATAATTCAGCATGACAAGGGTTAGAAAGGAATCAGCTTAATTTGCGTTAATTTATGAATATGTGTACTGTTTGTCCTATCTTTTGTTATTTGTGAACTACGTTTTGCATTACGCATATATTGCTTATCTCATAGACGATCGCTGGTATTGTCATAGTAGATGGATATTCTTTTATGATTGATTAACCAATTACCAGATGGCAAAATTTTAGTCTGTTCCAAATTGAAAGTAGTTGCAGTTGTCAATTTAAAGTTTATGAAATTGTAGATTTTTCAACTAATAATAATCATATATTTCAAAAAAGCTGCTGTCTCAAACTTGCATTTTTATGTATGGAATGTGTCTTGATTTTATTAACCCTTGTCATGCTGAACCCAAAATATCCCTGTTTTAGCAGGAGGTATAGACAAAGATCAGACTGCACATATGTGCTGTCTGATCTAAGTCTACACCACCTGTTGGTTTCTGTTAAACCAACATTGTCTATGATATCAATTTTCAAAAGAAATATCTACCCACAATTAGTAATTCCATTACTTTCAATCCTTTGATTTTATGCAATTTCTAACGAGGATTTTATTCAACATAACAAAGGTTAAATTCCCCACCAACTGACCTCTGATGTTTGACTCTCTGACCTCTGATGTTTGTGGTTTGACTTAGGTAAATATTGTTTGTATGTTGTCAGAGAGTAGGATAAATATGTTGTCAGGGAGTAGGATAAATACATGTATGTTGTGAGGGAGTAGGATAGATATATTGTCAGGGAGTAGGATAAATATATCATCAGGGAGTAGGATAAATATATGTATCTTGTGAGGGAGTAGGATAAATATATTGTCAGGTAGCAGGATAAATATATCATCAGGGAGTAGGATGAATATATCATCAGGGAGTAGGATAAATACATGTATGTTGTGATGGAGTAGGATAAATATATTGTCAGGTAGCAGGATAAATATATCATCACGGAGTAGGATTAATATATCATCATGGAGTATGATAAACTTGTTGTCAGGGAGAAGGATATATACATCTATGTTGTGAGGGAGTAGGATAAATATATTGTCAGGGAGTAGGATAAATACATGAATGTTGTCAGAGAGTAGGATATATATCCTCAGGGAGTAGGATAAATCTTTGTCGGGGAGAAGAATAAATATATCGTCAGGGAGTAGGATGAATTTATCATCAGGGAGTGGGATAAGTTTGTTGTCAGTAGGATATACATGTATGTTGTCAGGGAGTAGGATAAATGTGTTGTCAGAGAGTAGGATTTAAATTGAAAAAAAGGCAAATCATTTGTTGGAAACCTAAATATCATCACTACAGCTGGAATAAAACTGAATAATATTTAAATTTACTAAGCAAACAAGGGTTGAATTCCCAACCAACTGACCTCTGATGTGGCAGTTTGACTTTGGTAAATATTGTTAATATGTTGTCAGAGAGGATAGATACATGTATGTTGTCAAAGAGTAGGATAAATCAAGGAGTAGGATAAATACATGTATGTTGTGAGGAAGTGGGATAAATATATCCTCAGGGAGTAGGATAAATTTATTGTCAGGGAGTAGGATAAATACATGTTTGTTGTGAGGGGTAGGATAAATATATTGTCAGGGAGTAGGATAAATGAATTGTCAGGGAGTAGGTTATATACATGTATGTTGTCAGAGAGTAGGAAAAATATATCATCAGGGAGTAGGATAAATTTATTGTCAAGGAGTAGGATAAATACATGAATGTTGTCAGAGAGTAGGATAAATATATTGTCAGGGAGTAGGATAAATATATCATCAGAGACTAGGATAAATATATCATCAGGGAGTAGGATAGATATATTATCAGGGAGTAGGATAAATATGTTGTCAGGGAGTAGGATATATACATGTATGTTGTGAGTGAGTAGGATAAATATATCATCAGGGAGTTTTATAAATATGTTGTCAGGGAGTTGGATAAATATATGTTTGTTGTCAGAGAGTAGGATAAATGTGTTGTCAGAGAGTAGGATTTAAAATGAAAGAAAGGCAAATCATTGGTTGGAAACCTAAACATCATCACTACAGCTGGAATAAACTGTATGTAAGATGTTTAAATTTACTAAACCAACGAAATGCTTAACATAAATGTTGAAGTGTACAGGGCTAAATAAATGGTTTTATTAATGAATCTTTTTTTGATCGACAGCGGAAATCCATCATTTGTTAAAGATAATAATCTAGTCTACTGCTTCATATAGCATGATTAGGACTTGTTTTCATGCCTGCATGAAAACAAATATTGTCATGATCTCTGAAATGTTCTTCATATTAACAGGTTTGCATTGTGCAGAAGAGGGACTCGAAGAAGATGTATGCCATGAAGTATATGAACAAAGCAATGTGTTTGAAAATGGATGCTGTTAGAAATGTTATGAAAGAAATAGAGATACTCTCAACTTTAGATCATCCATTCCTTGTTAATCTCTGGTTCACTTTTCAGGTAGGTCAATCTTGTACGTATAGTCTGACTACGAGATTCGTCTTGACCCACACATTGATGCTTTTTGATGCCACTCAGAAAAAAGCTTTAGAAAACATTATCCACAATGTTTTCTACCACAGACACACTCAAAAGATTTTCACAATTCCACATATTATAAACAGTTGCATGCAACTTCTTCTAATTTGGAACAGTCTAAAATTTTATGTCTGGTCATGGGTTAAGGCAAATTAAGAGTACTTTTGAAGGTTGTATTTGTGCAATATCCCTTTCACCATGGTGTATCCTTTCATTCATAATCTTAACCCTTGTCATACTGTATAAATTACCTTACTGAATCGCTGTAAAAAAGAGCTGAAAGCAATGATAGAACATGTTGTTAAAAAGCAATATCTCTTTTAGAAATTAATTTAATAAACAACTCTGGCAGGAAAAGTACAAGCAGGAGGTGTAGACCAAGATCAGCACTGGACATTAGCGCAGTCTGATCTTGCTCTACACCTCCTGCCAAAGCCGGAATATTGTGGGTTCAGCATGACAAGGGTTAAAAGGGAATTAAATCTACTCAAGGTTGGACAAGGATGTCAATGAAGGAAAAAATGTTATGTATTAAAGGTCCCAACAAAAACACCTGCAACCAGTCTATCTAATACCATGCCCGCAATCTTATATTATCCTTTGTAATTCTATAATTATTAGTAGGGTTAGGCATGACTCAACGTTTAACCCATTCAAACCAAGACCCACCTTTTTACACCTCTCAAGAAAAAAGCTTTGGAAAATATAGTGGACAATGAAGTAAAAACTAATTTCTCCATTGTCTACAATGTTTTCTATCTTTAATCACAAAGATCTTTTAAATTTCATCAATTTGAAATAAATAATTGTCATTTGTATCATCTTTCAATTCATATTTGTCTTAAACTTTGCCGTCTAATAATGGGTTACGGCTGGGAGCTTGTGAATGAAAAGGAGTATTATGCAATGCCACTTTGCCAGCTTACTGGCCATGAGATATGCTTTGCTGAATTAGGAGAGGCATTTCAGAGCAATAAGGATGCATTTTAGTATATGAAAAAGTGAAATTTTCCTATATGATTAATTCATTACCAGACACAAAAGCTTGAGAATAATCCAGTTTGAAAGATAGTTGCACCTACTGAATTGCATATAAATTGAAAAGCATGTACAATCTCAGACTTTCAATTTTTGTCTGCAACTCCTTTCAATTTGGACTAGTCTAGATTTTGCCCTCTGGTACTTAGTTTAAACATTTTTCACTACCCTCGATTTTAATTAATATCTTTGTGAGTTCAATGTGATATAACTGAAAGAGTTTTTAAAGATTTTAAATTCTCTAGGCTTTCCCAAAATTCAGATAGCAATAGTAATCCATTCTGATGTAAAAATGTAAAGGTTTCCCAGAATCATCATAAAATACAAATTACAAACATTTTATAGCCAAACTACCTTTAACTACTTCAAGTTGGATCCTCTCAATTCAATTAAACTTTAAAGAAACACCACTAATTAACTTAACCCTGGTTAACAAGGTAAAACTGGCATGTTATGTCTACAGAGTGAAATTCTAAAAAGAGCATTAAGCACTGCAACTTGACAGTAAATAATGATGTAACAGACGTTAAAGCAAAAATGTATCAAGTGAAGATCAAACCTCTTTGAATATTTTTTATGTACATTGCCAGCCTTTTTGTGTTTCTAAATGGCAAAAAAGCTCTAGCCCATTGCAAAACTACATAAGTATAGACTAATCCAAGTTCAAAGATGTTGCAGACAACAATTTTAAGTTGATTGAATTTTTATTTTTGTGTCTTTGGAGAAAGGAAACATAGTGGATAATAGAGAAATTGCTTGTAACAAGCACATTCTTCATTTACCACAAAGTTTTTTAAATCTTTGTTTTCTTTGTGGGCGTCACAAATGGTTAATAGGTAGTAATGGTTTAACCCATTCCCACACAATGACGCTTTTTGGGGCTCCTCCAGAAAAACAATTCGGAAAACATTGTGTAATATTAAGCAATTTCTTCTTTTTTCACAAAATTTTCTACCCAGAAAGTTGGAAAAAACCTCAATTTTATCCACTTTAAATTGTCGTCTGCAACTCCTTTGAAACTGATCCAGTCTAAAATTTAGCAATGTGGTATAGGATTAATACAAAAACACTAGAAAAAATTCAAATTCATCTCAGTGATATGGTATTGTCACAAAGGTATTACGGACTCGCTGCAATCTTAACCCTTGTCATGCTGAACCCAGAATATTCCTGTTTTGCAGGAGGTATAGACAAAAATCAGGCACATAAGTGCAGCCTGTTCTTAGTCTATACCTCCTGTTTGTTCTTTTCAAACCAGAGTTGTTCATAAAGATAACTTTCAAAAGAAGTTTTGACGATCAAAAACATATACTACCAGTGCTATAAGCTCTTTGAATTTAAGGCAGATCTGAAGATTTTATTCAGCATGATGAACCTGGTATGTTTCTACTTTAGCAGGACACATAGACTAAGATCAGCATATATTTACTGTCTGATCTAAGTATGAAGTTTAAATCCAGAGTAGTTTATTAAATTTGTTGCCATATTAACCCTTGTCATGCTGAATTCTTTTGCTTTGGCAGATGGTATAGAAAGGCATATATGTGCAGTTTGATCTTAGGCTGCACCACAAGTTGGCTTTTTAAACCTTGTCATGCTGATCCTAGAATATTCCTGTTTTGCAGGAGGTATAGACAAAGATCAGCCTGCACATAAGTGCGGTCTTATCTTAGTCTACACCTCCGGTCTGTTCTTTTCAAACCAGAGTGGTTCATGAAAATAATTTTCAAAAGAAGTATTGACAATCAAAAATAATTGAAAGCATATCTGACAAAGATTTTATTCGGCATTCGTACCTGGTATTTTTCTAATGGAGCAGGACATAATATATGATCAGCATTATATTGCAGTCTGATCTTAGTATGCACTACCTATTTGAAGTTTAAACCATGAGTAGTTTATAAAATTTGTTGTCATATTTACCCTTGTCATGCAGAACCCGGAATTTTCTTAATTAGGTGGATGGTATAGGCTTAGACCACCAGTAATTTCTCATTTTACACATTGTTTCCCAAAAAGTGTTTTACTTGGGGGCATCAAAAGGCATCATTGTGTGGGAATGGATTAAAGCCTCTCAGCCCTTTAATTTTACTGCATTTCTGAATAAGATCTAGCTGTTTGGCGTATGTTGCGTCTCAACATCTTGTGTGCACTCTAGAGGCCACAATTTTTGCTCAAATGTCTTGAAACTTGGTGAGAATGTTTGTCTACATGAAACCTCGGACAAGTTCAATATTATGTCATACAGGGTCAAAACTAGGTCAATAGGTCAAATATTAGAAATGCCTTATCTGCACTCTAGAGGTCACATATTTGCCTCAAGTGTCTGTATATTTGGTAAGAATGTTTGTCATTATATCTTGCTTAACTTAGATATTAGGTTATGTGGGGTAAAATCCTAGAAAATTTTAATAATCTTTTGTGCATTCTAGAGCCACATCTTAAATCATATATTTGGTCAGAATGTTTGTTTCCATGTTAGCTAAGCCAAGTTCAAATTTGGGTTACATTGGGTCAAAAACTAGGTCGCTAGGTCAAATATTAAAAATACCTTGTGTGCTCTCCAGAGGCCATATTTTTGCCTCAAATGAATTGTTATTTGGTCAGAATGTTTGTCAGCATATGATTTGGGTCAAATTTGGTATTAGGTAATGTGGGCATCAAAAACTAGGTCACTAGGTCAAATTCTAGAAATACGTTGTTAGCACTCTAGAGGTGAAATTTTTGCCTCAAATTAAATGATATTTGGTTGGAATTTTTGTTGCCATGTAACTCAGCCAAGTTCAAATTTGGGTCACATGGGATCAAAAACAAGGTCACTCGGTCAAATGTTAGAAATACCTTGTGTGCACTCCAGAGGCCATGTTTTTGGCTCAAATGTCTTGATATTTGGTCAGATTGTTTGTCCGCATAATATCTAGGACAAGTTTGATATTTGGTTATGTGGGGTCAAAAACTAGGTCAAATCCTAGAAATGATTTTATGTTCTCTCTACAGGTCATATTTTTGCCTGAAATCAAATGATATTTAGTTAGAATGTTTGTTTCTATGTTATCTCATGGAGTCAAAAACTAGGTCAAATCCAAGAAATATCTCCGTAAATATTCCACTCTACAGGGCCCGATTTTGGCTCAATTGAATTGATATTTGGTCAGAATGTTAGTCAAGTTCAAATTTTGGTCACATGTGGTCAAAATCTAAAAAACATAGAGGACATGAAGAAATTGCTTGTCATTATGAAGAGAACAAGCAATTTCTCCAATGTCCACAAGTTTTATTTGCAAAAAATTGTGGGCATGGTATGGTAAGGCTTTTCAGACTTAGGGAAATCATGGAATAATTTTTTTAACATTTCTCTTCCTAAACCACTGGGAAGGGAAATCATGGAATAATTCTTTAAACATCTTCTCTTCCTGAACCACTGGGACAATTTGGACTAAACTTAGCAGAAATATCCCTTGGTTGACCCTTTTCAATTTGTTCTTAAAATTTTGATTTGATAAAAATGTGGGCACTGCAGGGATGGCCTTATCAGTCTTAGAGAAATCGATCTCAGGTGAGCGAGCGATTTATGCCATTTTGGCTCTCTTGTTTAAGTTTCACCACTTTGAAATTGTACTCTGCAACTTTCAATTTGGACCAGTCTAAAACTTTGTTGTGCAAAAATGGGATAAATGATAAAGCTTACCTATGCAATTTCAGAAAATTTTCACTTAATGCACAGGGAAGGGTTAAATGTTGCTGTTTTATGCATTGTGGAAGGATAATCACATAACAGTGCTTGCTATTTCTGGATGGGGGAATTCTAATTAAATTTTGTTTTGCTAGACCCTCCGATATCTGTCTAATACTTCTTCATGTTTTCACACATTGATCCTTATAGCCTTGAATCAAATGCTGTATAAAAGCTTCCCTTTAACCCATTCCAACACAAACCCACTTTTTTTGCCCCTTAAGAAAAATGCTTTGGAAATTATTATGGATAATGAAGAAATCGCTTGTTAAGCAATTTCTTCATTGTCCACAATGTTTTCTGCCCTAAAAGATAAAAAAAAATATAAATAATTTACATCAACATGAAAATGTTGGCTTCTAACGATTTTCAGTGTGGACCAGTCTAGAATTTTATAGTCTGGTATTGGGTTAAACAGTCTACCTGCCTATTTGCTTACTTTTGCTCACTGGGGGTGTACACAAGCCGACTGCCATTCTGATTTGTCATGTCTGCATTCAAACATATCACCTGAAACTACTGGATAGATTTCAATATCACAGCTACACTCTTCTCAGGTTCCTTTTTAAAAATTTAATTGCATTGAAAACCATAGTTATTGTTTGGCATAAATTCAAATTAAATTCAGTTATTAAATATGTTTTTGTAATTGTATCTTTCTTCTTTTCTAAGTGTGGCTGTGCCACTGGTCACAAGGATATACCGTTCAGCAAGGCATTCAGAAATCCTGCTAGTGATACCCAGAAAGCACAATTAAGAGATTAAGAGAATATTTTATGTTTTCATGGAGGTATGAACCGAAAAACCTAATCACACTGTATGAATACGCAAATAGTATGGGACTATTTTGTGCGGAAGCATACAAAATGGCTGCATGCTCAAAATTTTGTTCATGGAGTTACAGATATTTTTTTTCAACCAATCAGAACGCTCGTTCTTGATAGACGAAACTTAAAATTAAATTATTAAGAAGTGAATTTTGCCTTGATATAACTATAAGATCATTACGAACAGTGGGAAACCATTTTCATTCAATAAACCTTTCCATGAAAAACATAGATAGCTGATGCAGGGATTACTTAACCTTCTGTTGACCAACTGAAGCTAGAGTTTGGCAGTAGTCTGACCAAGAACCCAAACTGTTAAGCATATTCAAAAATGTATTTAGCCAATGGGTGATTTCATGTGCCAGATTTGGACAAGATCTGTCTTAATGTTGTCTGATAAAGCTTTCTATATTCTGAAGAGGGTTATAAAAAGAACATTTGATAGAGATGGGTTTTATGATAATAATAAGATGTCTGTTGCATAGAAAGCCTATATCTCAATTGTCTGAATACTAATGGGAAATCTTCCAAGTTTGTGTTACAATGAAGACTAGTCTTCCATAAAAGTATTAATTGGGGTTACCGTCTAGTACTCTTTGTATTCTAGAGACCCTACATCTCTACTACACACAATGACTGTTTGCCTTGTATATTAAATACACATTATGACAGAAAATAAAACATGCAAGTGAAAATGGGCTTTTGTGATCACCTTCTGTCTTTCATGTCTATAAGAACTCTAGTTGCCTATGTGCTGTCTGATCTTAGCCTTCACAACCTGCTTGTTCCATTCAAGCAAGAGTTGTTATTGAATTAATATGCAAAACAAATATTATCTACAAACCAAACACGATAATACTGATATTGGCTTGGACTTATTGATAATTTGGCCAGGTAATACAGGTTGAATTTTCTGATGAATACTGACTAGTACAGAAACTAGATTTATATGATTATTGTATGATGAAATATGTATAACTCTACCATGGCAATGGAATTGCTCTTATACTTACTAGAACTTTTAACAAGGTTGTAGGTTCGAGGCTATGAAGAGATGTTGTTTTTTTTACTTCACATTTGTTACAAAATTGGAACTGTATTCAATGCTGTTTTATTTCAATACCATTTTTGTCAAAAGGAATTTTTTTATATTCAAAATATTTATTCTTCCTAGCAAGGTTTTACCTCAGATAGACATAAATATCAATGGAAAGTGTCTCCTTATAAAATTGCTTCCAATCTATAAATGATAGTCTAATCAATCTAAATTAATGAAATCTAATTCTAGATGTGTATACAAGGAAAGTGAATTATGATTTGCTTAAAATTTTGTTTCTGTGAAAAAATTTAGCATGGAACTATTTTGTATGTCTTTAAATATTAGACTTTTTTCATATAAGTAAGAAACTAAAAAGGTGATCACTTTTCTATATGAATATGTTTCTTGGTTTCATAAAGTGTGTAGTTTCAGAGCTCATTGAAAAGAAGATATTTTATTCATCTCTTAATTATTTTACAGCAATTGGAAACTAATGTGCTACCCAACAACCACAACCATTATGTTAGAAGTATGGTGGGAGTTATAGTGATAAAAAATTCTTTTTGTGTAAATTCTGACCTTTGCAAGCAATAGAGTAATCCATTCCCACACAACCCTTTTTTTGATGCTTCTCATGAGAACAACTTTAAACAAGGCGAAAAATTAAGAATTGCTTGTGAAAACCAATTTCTGCATTAAACACCATGTTTTCTATCAACTACAATGGTCATCTAAAACACCTGTCATTTTGGACCAGTCTAAAACATTTTCATCAGGTAATGGGTTAAATGAAACTTTCAGAAAGCCATTCATTGTATTTCAAAACTTTTGCAGAGTATAACATTAAGAATTGTTTACCTTTGCAGTGGCTTTATCAGAAGCTTAAATAGAATCTTTGAATTATTGATGTATGAAAACAGAGCTGTATCCTTCTCTATGTATCTGCTATATTCAAATTTTGACAAATTTAGAATTTCTTGGCTTCCAGTTGCCTGCTTATAGATTACTCTAAAGTTTCTAAGCTTCTGTTTGCCTGCAAATTTAAAGACTGAGTATATTTTTGTAATGTCCTATCTGCAGCAGGTATGTACTTTCTCAGCTTGACAAACTTATTAGTAAACTTTGAGAATGTCTTTGATTTTTATATGGAACTATTTGAGGGTTAAATATTTTATAATTAACAACTCACTGACCATAAGCCAACTGAAGTCCAACAAAGTACTTTGTCAGTGATACTAAACAACAAAACATTACAGTATTTGGCAGAAGATATTTTGTTGAGGAACAAGAGGCAAATCTGGTTATGCTTTTGGTTGCCCTCTGACAAAATTGTTTAATGCAGTACTAGATCAACAAATCGTAGACTGGTCAAAATTTAAAGAAGTTGCAGATGACAATTTTTGTCGAGCTGGCTTGCAGTGAATGAGAGGTTGTTGTGACACTAATAAGTTGGTTTATGTGTGTTGGGGTGATAATGCAGTAGTGTGTCAGACTGTCATTGTTCTCCTTTGTGAGTAGATGTGCCATTTGAAACAAAGGTTAAGGTCACAGGTCAAATATTTGGTGGCCTTGACATATTATCCCTTGGAGACTATCTAGTATGTTGATGAAAAATGTTTTTGTTTTGTTTTTGGAAGAAAGAATTCAGCATAATTTTTGTAGAAAGTAGTTTCTTCATTTTTGACAATGTTTTCCAAAGAGCGGTATAAAATTGATTGTATTGGAACTGGTTTAAAATTTTTATAACATGGTGACTCTTTACTGAAGAAGCCATACAGACATCATGCACATATCTGACATGGACACTATATAAATGATAGAACAACATAAAAGAACAGGTGCATGTAGAATTCTGGGAGTGATCCCTTTGCTGTGAAAACCAGCGTAAGACAGACGCATCTCCTATTAGAATGTAGTTATGTAGGGGTGATCTATGGGTCATGAAAACCATTTTAAGGTTTAATTGACTAAGAAATGTACTGCAACTTCTTTAACCCATTCCAACTCAACAAAATTTTTGACTGGTCCAAATTGAAAGAAGCTGTAGACGATATTTTCAAGTTGGTGGAATTTAAATTTTCTTTGTCTTTTTGGATAGAAAACATTGTGGATAATGAAGAAATTGCTTGATACAAGCAATTTCTTCATTTTCCACAATGTTTTCCAAAGCTTTTTTCTTGAGGGGCGTAAAAAGGAGGGCTTGTGTGGGAATGGGTTAAACTATTACCAGACAGCAAAATTTTAGACTCATCCAAATTGAAAGGAGTTGCAGATGACAATATAAAGCTTATGAAATTTTAAAAAATTTCAACTTTCTTGATAAAAACATTGTTGAAATTGAAGAAATTGCTTGTCACAAGCAATTACTTGATTTTCCACAACGTTTTCCTAATTTTTCTGGAGGAGCGTCAAATGGTATTTTAATTTTTTTTTTCAGGATGAAGAAGATATGTTCATGGTTGTGGACCTATTACTTGGCGGAGATCTACGATACCATATTCAACAAGAAACTCAATTTAATGAAGACCGTGTCAAGCTCTATATCTGTGAAATAGCTCTAGCTTTAGATTACCTCCAAAGTAAACATATTATACATAGGTATATGCAATAACTTTTATTTCAATTATCACTAAATATAAATATTGGTATACACATGTCCAAAATTAATTCCTCAGAACTTCAAATTGGCCAAAATGCTACTTGCTACAACACTTAGCTATAATTGGTATATTGTCGGTACGCAGGCAGAAGGTCATAACTACAGCTTAGTATAAAGTAGCTTGTCTATCACTTGGTTGGTCTGACAGTCCTACACTACTTGATGGATCAAATCTTCTTCCCCCAAACCATTAGAGCTTTGATAATTGGTATGTAAAAATGCCTTTTGATGCTCTACCAAAATACTTCAAAGAACTACTGTACTCTGAAAATTAGCCTTTTTCTGTAAAATCCCTAATTTTTCACAGCAATTAAGATAGAAATCTTGAAAATGTTCTTCCACAAATTGGTAAGGCATAGAGCTCTGATACTTCTTGTATCTCAACATCTAATGACCCTCTACCAAATTACCTTAAAGAATAAGTGTAGCCTAAAAATTGGCCGTTTTTAGCTACCCATGAGCACCAAGTGCTCATGGGTAGCTTTTGTGATCATTGAATGTTTGTTGTGCAGTGTGCAGCGTCAACAATTGAAATGTTTACACTCTAATGACCACAGTTTGGACCTAATCTTCATGATATTGGCCAGAATAATTGTTAGGTCATAAGGATGAACCCTATTGATTATGGGAAGGTTCTATTGGAAAACACAGGAAAAGGGGCCTTAATGACAATTTCTTTGTCTACACTCAAGAGGCCACAATATTGTCTCAATCTTCATGAAACTTTGCCGGAATAATTGGTAGGTCATTAGGATGAAACCTATTGATTATTGGAAGGTTCTATTGGAAAATACAGGAAAAGGTGCCTTAATGACAATTTCTTTGTTTACACTCTAGAGGCCACAATTTTGGATCAATCTTTATGAAACTTTGCCAGAATAATTGTTAGGTCATAAGGATGAATCCTATTGATTATGGGAAGTTTTATTCAAAAACACAGGAAAAAGGGCCTTAATGACAATGTCTTTGTTTACACTCTAGAGGTCACAATTTTGGCTCAATCTTTATGAAACTTGGCCAGAATAATTGTTAACACTTTAGGATGAACCCTAATTATTATGGGAAGGTTCTATTGGAAAACACAGGAAGATGGGCCTTTATGACAATTTCTTTGTTTACACACTTAGAGGCCACAATTTTGGCTCAATATTTATGAAGTTTGGCCAGAATAATTTGTAGGTCATAATGATGAACCTTATTGATTATGGAAAGGTTCTATTGGAAAGTACAGGAAAAGGCGCCTTTATGATAATTTCTTTTTGTTTACATTATTTGGCTATAGTTGCATTTTTTAACAGCAAATGATTGAGGTGAGCGATTTAGGACCATCATAGGCCTCTTATTAGAATTAGCTGTTTCCTGTGCAATCCCTGATTTTAACAAGAAATAAAGACGGAAATGTTTGAAAATCTTCTTCTCCCAAACAATTAGGCTTAAAGTGTTAATATTTGGTATGCCTATTCACCTGCTACCAAAATATTTGAAAAAAAGTACCCGTCTCTGAAAATTAGCCTTTTTCTGTACAATCCCAGATTATACATAGGAATAAAGAAGGAAATATTTAACTGCAAGGCACAGAGCCTTATTATTTGGTATACATCATCTCCTAATGACCTTTTCCAAATTACCTTAAAGAATGACTTTACTCTGAAAATTAGGGCTGTGTTGTTGGATCTTACATAGGAATAAAGACATAAATCTTGAAAAATTTCTTAACCTTGATATTTGGTATATATCATTTATGTATTTATATCACTATTTATTGATCTTCTACTAAAATACTTCGGCCGCCGTCATAGCGCAGTTGGTAGCGCGTCCGACTATCACTCTAAGGGTCCCGGGTTCGATTCCCGACGGCGGCACTCATCCTTTCAGACTATTTGTCTCTCACCAATGGGTCGATAATCGAAGACCTATGTGGGATAGCAGCTGGAGGCTAGGAAAGGATGTAATGGTAGTACTGGTGTGAGAAATACCAGGATTCCATTGTTAGGTGCTCAAGCCAACGCGATATAACTGAAAGATTGTTGAAAGCGGTGCGCGGTGTAAAACCCCATTCAAACAAACAAACAAAGTAAAATACAGTCAAACCCCGTTATAACGACATACTTTGTCCCCACACAATTCCTGTCGGTAACTGAGTCAGTCGTTGTAATGGAGCAGGAGATTTTGGGTACCGGGAGATTTTTCGGGACGTCGGCGAGAAATGACGGACTAGACAGGAAGTGAAAGTTGTAGATAGGAACAGGCTAAAAGCTGGGAAGTTTATGTATTACGTTACGGATTGGGACAATGATAATAAAAATAACGAATAAAATTGTTTTTCGCATTTATTAAGGACACTTCTCAAAATTCTCAGATTTCTCAAACTTCTTAAACTGCTCAAACATGTCAAATAAAGACAACCGAATTAAAAAAACATACAACACTGGTAATTTAAGTGTAAAAATTTGCCAAAGGCATTTTATTTACATTAAACACCATTAATCAGAAGGTGTAAAAAATCGATAATCGAGTCTATTGTGTAACCTAAATTGTTTACGACAACTGCGGATAAAGGATTTTACGACACCCTTTACGGCATGTCAACAACCGTAAAACATGGGCTGAGAAAATTCCGATAAACTGAAGCAAAATTCATTAAATTTCGAAGATTTGTTCCGACAAATGTCCGTCGGTGTCGGTACTTGAATATGCCGTTCAAACGGGTCAAAATTACGTTAGGTTAGGTTTGTTCCCAGTGTTTTTTTGTCGTTAACTGAGTTTGCCGATATAACGATGGTCGGTGTATCGCGGCCTGACTGTACTTCAAAGAATGACTCAACTCTGAAAATTAGCCCTACTTTGTGGGATCTTGGATTTACATAGGATTAAACGAGAAAATCTTTAAGAATCTTCTCTAAACCTTTCAGGCGTTGAGCTTTGATTTTTTGTGTAAATCATAAAGGCTTGAGACATCATATTCTGCTGCGCTATGTAGAACCATCATGGTCCTCTATCTCAGTCTGTACCAACTACCCATCCTGATCAGGGTTCACATTCTTCAGAGCTGGATCCTTTTTATATGATGGGTCATGTTGCTTGCGTGTTCTCATCAAATTAGTTTTCTCCTTTTGTTCTCCAGAAAGGTCACATAAATGTCATCAAGCTAATTGGTTTTGACTTTCTAGGTCTTTATTGTCTGTAACTCATGTAAATGTTGCCTGGAATTATATTTCTGTTTGATCTTTACTATATTGCAAAATTATAGACCTACCCATATTCAACGATTTTGCAAACAACATTTCAACGTCATCATATAAAAAGGATCCAGCTCTGAAGAATGTGAACCCTGATCAGGACGGGTAGAAAAATAATCATTCAGTAGGGAAGAAAATATTTTGGAAAACGAAGAAATTGTAATTTCTTCTTTTTCTACATTATTTTTTTAAGTATAAAAACATAGTGACATGAAATTAGGGATTGTACTTTTAGTTTATGTAGATGTCAGACCTTTTTCTCGATAAAACTTTCCTTAATTGAGACTAATTGTAAGAGAAGTATCAAATGCTTATAACCAAACTTTCCTAACATTGAGATAATAAGATCAATACAGTAAAAGTAGGTAGTGCAAGAGATCATAACAGGCATAACTTGTTATACAAACAAAAGAAACTTCTATTAAAAACATTCCCCTTCCTAGCTCCATTGTATTTGAAGAACTAAGTACCTGTTGTTTTTTTGTGTTTGAAAGTGCAACTTGGCAATATATATTCTTGTATCATCAGAGCATTTAAGTTGAAATTACACAGACGAACATTTCAGCAATTTTAACTGTCTTGAAGCTACCTACCAACACTCATGAAATAGTCATTCATAGTTTGGTGTCCTGTATGGAATCCTCTGAATGATGAACCCTGTAACACAGTGGCTTCATTGGTCATATGCCAATGCTGTGCACTATCTGTGTATCAGCACATTGGCTATCTTGTGCTTACTTTCATTAGGGTGAAGAAGAGAACATTAAATAGTAGGTAACAGGTAAACCAAGTAATCTGTGTTATTCCATTGTTTCAATGAGATGTTTTCATGGAGCTCAGTATGATACAAATCTAAGATAGTTCAGGCGGTCAGGTATTCTCCAACTTGACTACAAATATTGACATTCAGACTGGAATATCATGTCTTGTAAAACCCTCTACTTGTTGCTTGAATGAATTCAAAGACATTTTTAGCTCGGCTGTTTTCGGAGAAAACCAGAGGTATTGTGATAGCCTTGGTGTTATTGTCCTTGTCGCTGTTGTTGTTGTCCTTGTTGCTGTTGTTGTCGTGCGAAAACTGACATTTTGTGATATCTCTGGCTCTGCAAAAGGTATTCACTTGATACTTGGCACACTCATTCACTATGAAAAGAGCACCCTATACTATCAAGGGAGATAACTCTAGATGCATTTTGTCCACTATCCAGCACCAGACAGCCAAGTGTAGGTACCCGTAGGCGGTGCTCTTGTTTTCAAATTACAAGCTTCATCTTTTTTCACAATGTTTTCTAAATTGTTTTATGATGGGTATTAAAAAGTAGCACTGTGTTGGAATGGGTTAATGACCGTATATAGAAATCATGTGAAGATATATGATGAAATGCATTTCTTAATGGTTATTTACAAAATCATATACTTAATTCCATCATTTTACAAACACAACAATTATGCTGTGTGCAATCATTTGCTTTGACCATCAGAGGTAAATAGCAATATATGACACCATCAGGAAAATCAATACCGGTAAGTACACCTGCAGGGATTTAGTTTCATCTTAAATTTTGGGGGTCCCTGGGACACAACATGTTTGGTTTAGGGAGTCCCTGGTTGAGTTTTGAGGGTCCCTCATTGGTTTGGAAAAATAGATTAATAAGCATAACTAGAGTATCATCAATTAAACTACATGTACTGTTAGTGATGTTGATGGGCTCTGTTCAGGATCTACAGGTTTTTTAAAACCTTTATTCAAGAAGGACCGAAGGTCGCTTTGCTGCGACATTTTGTTATTTCTTGCTGCAGACGAAGAATTAAAATCACGTCATCACCGCAAATATGGACTAAACGTGATTTTCTTTGCTTCGGGCAAAATAATCAAAAAAGCAAATCTCTGGAGCAGTTAAATGAATATTTACCCTATTACAGAAATATTTTTCCTAATCAATCAACTTCAAAATTTAAGATAGAGATTGTGCATTATTTTGTAAATGAAAGGCAGGGATATTCATCAAGACAATTGTATCCACTGTAAACAGTTTCTCGCAATTTGGCTGTCGGAGAATGTAAAAAGTCGTTACCCTCCTGTTATTTTTACTTATCAAAATATAAATAAAAAATCGAATTGGCAGCGCAAAAATCGCTGGTAAACGTCGCGGACTGGAGTTACTCCAACAGCTATTCAGATTTCTTGGTGTTTTTCATTCTTCGCATCGTCCGATAAGTTGCGAAGATCGGCACGTTACGCAAGCCTAAATACTGTAGCGTATTGGTATTTGACGTAGAGTTAAGACATTTGTACCACCTGGTGTAAACAATTGAAAATTGAAATTTTTCATAATTCTGTTATCATTAATCCATATTTTGATTTTGAAACTGCGTCCCCGGGGACGCATGTCTACCAATTTTGTGAGTCCTGCTATCATGATTCTGCGTACGAGACGCAGGTTTTCTGCGTCCGTTAAAACCCTGCACCTGTGTGAAGACCTATTGCTTAAGATAAAGAAAGATCAAAGTACTGAAAATACTGTAAGCTAGCAAAGCATAGTTTTGTTAAATAGTCTTCTTTGCCAAAGGTTATCATGATGAATAAACAAGTTTAGAATAACCAAGGAGTTAACCAATTACAACATGACAAAATCTTAGACTGGTTCAAATTGAAAGAAGTTACAGATGACAGTTTTAAGTTGGTTGAATTCAGAAAAATATTTCTATTGTTGGGTTGAAAACATAGTGGACAATGAAGAAATTGCTTGTTACAAGCAATTTCTTCATTGTCCACAATGTTTTCCAAAGCTTTTTTTCTTGAAATGCTTAAAAAGTGTAATTGAGTTGGAATGGGTTAAATAGCATGCTTTTGAAAGAGTTCTCTACAATTTTCAATATAGTTTGCAACATTTCTCGAATACATAAGAACTACTTTTATGGCGTAGACATTAAATGGATTTAGTGGTAATGCCTCCAGTGGTAGTTTGCGCTCGTTGAACTTTGAGAAGACCCCAAGATTCTTTAGTAAATTAAGCTATCAAAGATAACACTTTGCTTGCTAAAAAAAAGAAGAAATCAGAGGCATTCAAACTGATGAGATTCTATTGTATTTCAAATGATATCTAGAGGGTAGAGAAACATTCCATAACTTAAAACATGACCTGTTGTATAAAAGTTATCGACTCTCCTGTTACATGCATTTAATTTTTTCCCATTTCTTCAAAATTTTAGACTGGTTCAATATGAAAAAAGGTGCAAGCAATGTTTTAAAGTGGGTGTAATTTGAAAAGTAACCAGCCTACAGGTTAGAAAATATTGTGGGAAAAGAAGAAATTGCTTGTCACAAACAATTTCTTCTTTTCCCATAACGATTTCTCAAGTTTAAAATAACAGTTGTAAGGAGTTGTACAGGAAAGGGTTAAGGTAAAGATTAGATCCCACCAATTAGGACTCAGGGTAAAAATAACATGTTGTAGAATAGTCATTCTTAATTCACCTTTCCATGACCACCCCTAAAGAGCAACTGTCATAAAATGGTCCCTTTCCCTATTTTAGATCACAAGTGTATTAGTAGCATGTCTTTTTGCAAGTATTCAGTAAATCCCATGAAATATTTTTATCGTATTAATTCTTGCTTCAAGGGTTAATTAGTGAACGAAATAGAGGACACAGCTATTCTCTGAGGGTTGAGAATAGTTTGTCCTGTCATAACCAATAATAGCAAAATCTATTACAGAGATATTAAACCTGACAACATACTGTTGGACGAGGAGGGACATGTCCATATAACAGACTTCAACATAGCCACGGTCATTAATGATGGACAGTTGGCTACTTCAATGTCTGGAACAAAGCCATATATGGGTAAGTTATTGTAACTAGCTTTATCAGAAACAAAGATCAACTCTTGTCATGCTGAACCCGGAATATTCCTGTTTTGGCAGGAGGTAAGCCTGCACATATAAGCAGTCTGATCTTTGTCTACACCCGCTGCTTTTCCTTGAAAGCCAGAATTGTTTTAAAGATAAATTTTGAAATTAATTATTAACCTATCTCCACACAATGATGCTTTTAAAAGTCTCTCAATATTAAAGTTTTGGAAAACATCGTAGATAATGAAGAAGTTGTTTTTAACAAGTAATTTCTTCTTCATTCAATATGTTTTCCACCCCAAAAGACAAAGATTTTAAAGATTTTTTAACTTCTGTGACTTGTTTATATTTGAAGAAGTCCAAAACTATGTCTGTTGGTAATGGGTTAACTAATTACCTGTGATTCCAGTGTTTTCAGCCCTTTGATCAGCATGATAAGGGTTAATACAATGGCTATGCAGCAACGATTTGTCTACAATCCTCTATTTCTAAAATTATCACCCCACTTCTTACTGTCTAAATGAATAATTTAATTGTTTGCTTTGTTCTTTGATTGACAGCTTTGACATGTCAATCGGTCATCAGCATCATAGTTGTCGTGCAAAAATTTGGACATTTTGTGAAATCTGCTATTACTTAATCCATTACCAATATTTGAGACAGGCCCAAATTCAAAAGCAAGAGCAGCATGCTCGTTCTTTTCTCAAATGCTGGTACAGTCAGGATGCATTTATATGGAAGACATTAAACAGGATTATTGGCAATCCTAAAATATTTTGATAGGAACAGACTTTTTCTTCGTAAATTGTACCTTATAACCCAGAGATTCATGTTCTGGAACCGGACAATAGTTATTTGGAACAAAATATTAAAAATCTATTTAAACATGATTCAATTATCCAGATCAACCCTTAACAATCAGAATATATTGTTCTGATTGGACCATTGACATGTGTGAATAAACAAAGTTTTTGACTGGTCAAAGTTGATAGCAGACATTCACACCTTATATTCGGGGCGCATGTCAAGGTGATGACCTTGCCAAAGTGACAATTGATATTCTCTACAAGCGTGTCATTACTTATTAAGCTGTTCATTTACATTTCATCTTGTAGTGTCATTTATCCTTTAATTTTTTCTCAGAAATTAAAACCAGTTCTTTTACCCTTGTCATTATTTGGATAAATTTACTATGATTTAATTGGCTATCGAAACTTTTTTACATTACTGGTATAATTTACATAAGTGAATGGATTTGTTTCTTCACACAGCAAGTACAATGTAGGCATCAAATGCAATAACAAACCATGTTTTTTAGTCATTGTCAGATTTAGTAGTTTTTTATCAACCGAGAGAATGTAAAACTGTCCTACTTGTCCAATATCATCATTATCTTTACAACAGTTTATCTTACCTGCAATATAGTACAAAAGAGCATGAGGTCCGATATTCATACAAAATTGCTTATCCGGGAATACACTTATACAATACAATACCACCGGGAACCAATGTATTCAGATTAACGGGTCATTACTGTAAATGATAAGTTTGATGCATAAGGGTTTGGATTGGACGTAAACTATTTTGTTTTTCGGCAAGCAAATTGTCGTAAAGCTTTAAGATATTTTGCTTACCCACTGAGGATATTACCAATTTCATGTTACTAACTCTTTGAAATTTGGTTAAGTTTTTCAGCATCAGTGAATCATTAATTTTTTTAAAAAAAAAAAGAAGAAAAACCCAATCACAAAGGTGCTTTTTTTTTAAAAAAAAATCACCTCCAATTCTAAAAATATAGGTCAGACTTAGATCTCCTGAACTATGTGGATGTGTTGAGTATTAGTGATTGATTAAATTACAAAAAAGATATTCAACTATTACAAAATGGCTCCCATATATGAAATATTGACTAGATCTGTAATAGGTCAAGGTCATACATATATTTTGGCATCAATCAAAATTATGAAATAGATATTTAACATGGCAGCAAATTTCAAAATGGCCAACCACATTTGAAATATGGGTAAAATCCTTTCTCTTTGCATCAATTAAAATTATAGAAAAAGAAATTAAACATAGTCACTTTTTTCAAAAACACATATGAAATAGGTCTTAGATCTGTTATTTTGAAAAGATTCTGGAAGAATCTCTAAATCTTATTGATAGTGTTCAATACTGCAAATTGATTGATTTTGTTATACAGCTACTTTTTCAAAGAAATTTAGTTAGGTGAATATCTTTGAAAATATTTGACAGAGTTTCATTAATTTTTTTGGATAAATTCAGTTTCACTTAATTAGCAAATTTTCTTCAGATCCAGTTTTGTATTATTCACAATGGTACATGAATCATTTTGCAACCCCTTATGGTTATATCATTGACAGTCAGGTCATTGAACTGATTCCTGACTTTATATTTGGACATTTCTAACTCAATAAGGGCAGATTTACGGCATAGAACAATAGCATATATATATCCTAATTTGGTTATACAAATTTGGAGTTCATTGACATATTTGCAGTGTATTAACTCTTGATACAATAATTGGATTACTGGTTGATAATATATACTCTGTTAGAGAGAAGTCATAGTAACGCTTTATCCAAAACAGAATAACTTGAAAGAAACCAGGCTTTATAATCTTTTTATTCTTATTTCTTATTGATGGTATTTACCCTGTCAAAAAGATTTGTTTTTGATTTTAAACATTTAGAAAAAATGTAAACTTTGTCCTAGTGGGAAAAAAAATCATTGTTTTGGCCAAACAGTTAAGAATTGATGAAATTGAATTTTTAAAACTGAGAAATATACTACTCAAATAAATCATTTATGGACTAATCATTTATTTGTGCTACATTTACAGTTTGCTAGCCACTCCCAGCTTTGACAGGAAGTTCCGCTTAAATAGCATTATTTTACAAAATTTATGGTCAGTATTATGTATATATAAAAAAGTTAGAAATTCATAAACGTCGTAAGTACAGCATGAATAATCTGAAGTTTGAAGTTCAACTTACAAAAATGCTTCACATAAATTTCAGCCACTGTCAGATTACAAATTTCACTAAATGATTGTCTAAATGATTGATTTGATTGGTAGATTTGTTGTTTTATTAACAGCAGCATTCTGCCAATTGCTGAAGTGTTGCAGGGACTGTAAAGTCGGTGTTATTGGCAATGATACTAAGACAATATCCAGATCAATCTTCTAAGCCAATTACACACTGATGATAATATCATTAACCTATGTCATGCTGAATATAATCCTGATATGACTTTGCATGAAAATCGAAGGCATGAAAGACCTGAATAAGGGTCAAAATTCACTTTGATAATCAATTTTATAAACAATTCTGGGAGACAAACAGGAGGTGTAGACCAAGATCAGAGTGCAGTGATGTGCAGTCTGATCTTTGTCTATAGGTCCTACCAAAACAGCATGACAAGGGTTAAGAAACAATATTGAGGGTATTGTTTAATGTGTTCAAAATCAGGATTGCTCAATATATTGCAAGCAGTATCCTCTTTCCCAACATTTGCTCTATTATCAGTCTTAGGGTAAACATGTTCATTT
This sequence comes from Fragum fragum, assembly GCA_946902895.1. Taxonomy (NCBI): domain Eukaryota; kingdom Metazoa; phylum Mollusca; class Bivalvia; order Cardiida; family Cardiidae; genus Fragum; species Fragum fragum. The sequence goes on along the minus strand of OX336374.1, from coordinate 20,950,079 downwards.
TTAAGGATAAGAAAGAAGATGCTTTTGTTTGAATACTTAACCCATTCTATCTCAAGCCCTCCTTTTTACGCCCCAAATTAAAGAGCTTTGGAAAACATTGTGGAAATTGAAGAAATTGCTTGTATCAAGCAGTTTCTTCATTATCCACAATGTTTTCTACCATTAAAAGACGGGGAAAAAAATGACACATGACAGATGCCACACAAGACAGGATGAAGCTTCTTTCAATTTGGATTGGTCTAAAATTTTGTTGTGTTGGAATGGGTTAAGGCAAATAAATAGAGGAAATAAAAATTATTAGTTCAGTCATGATCAATACTTGCACAATTCCTACAACAAACTGAGCCCATAAATGTAGTACTATTGATACCCAGGAAGCACATTAATAAGTGTGCTTTACCGTGATAATACCAGGAAAATGGCATTTTAACAGAGGCTCACATTTGTAGATTGTAAGAAAAAAAAAATCAGTAATAATATCCAACTTAGCTTGGAGTCATTTTGTCATAAATAGGTTACAAACTCTGCAATTATTGTTGATTTATAGAGGATATTACTGTAATTTTGTAGTTTTTTTGGTCAATCCCATAACAATTAACCTTCCTTTGTTGAATAAGTGCTAGATTGTATGGTTTACTGGGAAATCCATTTATTCTTGCATGACATAGGCCATGTCATGGCTTCCTGTAATGTTTTTGGTTTTTAGCTAATTAGGCAGTATAGGTCAGGCAACAGAAGTCCTTTATTGTGCTTTCCTAGTGTCAGTTTTCTAACCAACAGTATAGATAGATTTACTGTCACATAATCAGTATTAGGGTAAGTTTTCATTTAGTTCAAAATAATTAAATTTATTCCACAGGTAAGATTTTTCTGTAGGTAACAATACAAAGTCATTTATCAATGTCAAATATCAAGGTCACAGTTCTGGTCAGCTGGACAAATGCCATGGTGACATGTCCATTCTCTGTCAGTGTGTCAGTACATGAACTTGTTCAAAAGTCTTGTCCTTAGAAACTACTTGTTGGATTTTAACTAAGTCATGCGAGGATAGCAAGAGAGTTCAAAGTCTACTGCTAAACTTAGTAACTTTGTTTCATGAGTTGTCTCCCATTCACTGTAAAGACAATCGGCCCCTACCAATACCTGAGTTACTCCCCTTGACCAGTTATTTTCCTTGAGCTTTTGGTAGTTACGCTTTATATTTGTATGCTATCTGTACACAGGAAGATCCGAGATTGCCCTTAAAATTATATGTATTTCACCTTATCCAAAAATGAAGCTTTTCCACAATACTCTTGATCTTGTTTGAGTCCTATGGTCAATTTATTTGAAAGCTAAAGCACAATTTCACAAGTAACTCACCCTAAAAGATGTATTGTTGACTCATTCATGAAATTAGCATCTTTAAAATTGCAGATACGTTTATTTAATATAATAAAAAATCTATCGGGTATTTTTTTTGTTTACTTGCTTGTATATGTGTTTTTTCCCAGATAGGCTATCATTTTTGCGAATGAATTCAGTGACGTTCAACTACAATTACCAAGATTAACAGACTATTCAAGGACTTGTGCCCTCCTCCATCCTTCACAAGTACCTCCTACCCCCTAAAAACACACTCCCATACACATGTGCCTGCAAACACACACACAAACAATTTTTTTCCATTTTAGCACTTGAACCTACCAATTGTAAACTTTTAGGCAGTCAAATAATGCTTAACCCTTTCCCGCTTTTTGAAACTTTAGACTTGTCCAAATTGAAAGAGGCTGCTGACGACAACTAAAATCAGGTGTAGTTTAAAATGAAACCGTTTTATGTGGAAGAAAATATTGTGGAAAAAGGAGAAATTGCTTGTTAGAAGCAATTTCTTCTTTTTCACAATATTTTCTCAAATATAAAATCACAACAACGTAAAATTTCTGATTTGTACAGGAAAGGGTTAAGTGGATTTAATTATTTAGTTTAACTACTAATCCAAATTTCTTTTTTTTTTTTGCCTGAAGGACTGTATTATGTTATGGCCCCTGTAGTCTTATCCATCTGTCTGTCTGTTGGCAATTTTTAGCTCACCTGAGCACAAAGTGCGAGGTGAGCTATTGTGATCAGTTGTAGTCCGTCATCCGTCCGTCAGTCTGTCCGTCCTTCCACAATTTCTTTAAAAATCTTCTCCTCCTAAACCAGTAGGCCAATCAAGCTGAAACTTTGCAGGGATGTTCCTTTGGTGAAGTTCTTCAAAAGTTGTTAAAAGAATTTACTTCCGTCAAAAACTCTGGTTGCCGCGGCATTTGAAAATGGGATTTTTTAGTAATTCTTTAAATGTCTTTAAAAATCTTCTCCTCCTAAACCAGTTGGCCAATCATGCTGAAACTTTGCATGGATGTTCATTGGGTGAAGCTCTTCAAAGTTGCTAAAAGAATTTAATTTCGTAAAAAAACTCTGGTTGCCTCGGCATATGAAAATGGGAATCTTTTGTAATTCTTTAACCCATTCCAACTCAAGCCCTCCTTTTACGCCCCTCAAGAAAAATACTTTGGAAAACATTGTGGAAAATGAAGAAATTGCTTGTATCAAGCAATTTCTTCACTATCCACAATGATTTCTATTCAAAAAGACAAAGAAATTCGAAATTCAATCAACTTTAAATTGTCGTCTGCAGCTTCTATCAATTTTGACCATTTTAAAATTTTGTTGTGTGGGAATGGGTTAAATATCTTAAAAAATCTTCTTCTCCTAAACCAGTAGGCCAATCAAGCTGAAACTTTGCAGGGATGTTCATTGGGTGAAGTTCTTCAAAAAGTGTTAAAAGAATTTCATTCCTTCAAAAACTCTGGTTGCCTGGGCATTTGAAAATGGGAATCTTTAGTAATTCTTTAAATATCTTTAAAAATCTTCTCCTCCTAAACCAGCAGGCCAATCAAGCTGAAACTTTGCAGGGATGTTCATTGGGTGTAGCTCTTCAAAAGTTGTTAAAAGAATTTAATTTCGTCAAAAACTCTAGTTGCCGCGGCATAAGAAAATGGGAATATTTAGTAATTCTTTAAATATCTTTAAAAATCGTAGGCCAATCAAGCTGAAACTTTGCAGGGATGTTCATTGGGTGAAGCTCTTCAAAAGCTGTTAAAAGAATTTAATTCTGTCAAAAACTCTGGTTGCCAGGGCATTTGAAAATGGGAATCTTTAGTAATTCTTTTAATATCTTAAAAAATCATCTTCTCCTAAACCAGTAGGCCAATCAAACTGAAACTTTGCAGGGATGTTCATTGGGTGAAGCTCGTCAAAAGTTGTTAAAAGAATTTAATTCCGTCTAAAACTCTGGTTGCCGCGGCACTTGAAAATGGGAATCTTTAGTAATTCTTTAAATACCTTTAAAAATCTTCTCCTCCTAAACCAGTGGGCCAATCAAGCTGAAACTTTACAGGAATGTTCCTTGGATTAAGCTCTCCAAAAGTTGTCAAAAGAATTTCATTCCGTGAAAAACTCTTGTAACCGCGGCATAATTATGAAAATTGGAAATTTTAGTAAATCTTTGATGTTTTTTTCATAGACTACAAGGCCAAAGGCCTTTATATTTTGTAAAGAGCTTAATCATATGGTTCTCTACCAAGTTTTTAAATATTTAATCTCTGGGGTCAAAAATGGCCCCGCCCCTGAGGTCCGAAATTTGGAAAAATTCTTAATAAGAGCAATTTCAAAAGGCTTCTCCTCTTAAACTATAAGGTCTAGGATATTCATATTTGGTCTGTAGCATAACTAGATGGTTTTGTACTATATCACAAAAAGTTTTCATCCAAGGGTCAAAAACGGCCCTGACTAGGGGTCCAAAAATTTGGAAAAACACAAAATTTGAGTATGTTGGAAAAAATGCTTAAATTTAAAGCGGAGGGCATTTATATTTTGAGTGTAGCAAAGCCTGGCTGTTATCTATCAATTTTGATTGAATTATGCCTGTAGGTTAAAAAACACCCCTTCCCTGGGTGTCCAAAGTTCGTAAAAATGCTCAATTAGACCATGTTCAGCAGTCTTCTCCTCCCAATCTACAAAGTCTAAGGCATTCATATTTGATTTATAGCATAACCAGATGGTTCTCTACTATGTTAGCTAAAATCATAGCCCTGGGATAAAACATGGCACTGCCCCAGAGGTCCAAAATTTTGGAAAACACCCAATTAGAGCAACTTCAAAAGTCTTCTCCTTCTGAAATATAAGATGAAGGGCATTCATACTTGGTATGTAGCATGACTAAATAATTTTGTACTATGTTACAGGAAAATATGCTCTTAGGATTAAAACTGTCTCTGCTCCTGGGATTGAAAATTGCATAAATGGCATTGAAAGGATTTTTCTTAAATAGAAATGGAGAAATTGCTTGCTTTCTCACAAGGTTTCCCTGAGGGTGACAAATTCTGGGATAGTTGGGTAATCGATTAAACTATGAAGCCAAAGGCATTCATTTTCATTTTAAAGCATTACTGGATTGTTTTGTAAAAAGCCCAAAATCTTATATTTGTTTTACTTATTTTGCTCAAGTTGTGTCTTTTTTATACAAAAAAGTACTGTAATTTGCAGATGCCTCAGGTGAGCGATTTAGGACCATCGTGGTCCTCTTGTTTTGTGTGCACAACTCCATACAGTATCAAAAGGAATGAGCTAAAATGTGCCACAATTATTTTCTATGATGTCTATTTGTGCATAAGGCCTTTGAATTTAAAATCTCTCTAATTGTTCTACAATTATCTGCCCTTGAAATGAAAAGAAATCATTATATTTCATGTGTGCGCAACTTCTCCTACAGTATCAATGAATTAAACTGAAATTTTCTACAATGTATCTCTATGATGTCTAGTTGTGCATAAGACCTTTGAAAATCAAACCACTCTGGTCATTCTAGAATTGTCTGCCCTGAAATTAAAAAAAAAATCATTATATTTCATGCCAGAGTAACTCCTACACTATCAATGGGAAGGAACTGAAACTTGCTACGATGTATCTCTATGATGTCTTGATGTGCATAAGATCCTTGAAATTTAAATCACTCCAGTATTTCTTTAATTGTCTGCCCTTGAATTGAAATCAATCGCCATATTTCTTGTGTGCCAAACTACTTGTACGGTTTCAATCAAAAGAAGTTGTAGCTTTGCCTAATTCATCTGCATAGTCTCTATTTAAAACTAAGATAACTCAAGTTCATCATCATTTATCTGCCGTTGAATTGAAAAAAATTGTAATATGAAAAAAGCAACTTTTCAAATGATTATAACTTGTGATTAGTGTTGATTGAAAATTATTGAAATTTACTAAAATGATTCTCCATGATGTGCATTATTTGTGCTTGAAATCTTAACATTCTGTCAACATAGGTCAACCACAACCGGCATTACAAAAATTGTTATATTGTTATATTGTGAGGTAGGATAATCATTCTAGATATAAAAGTGATATAAAAGTGAAAGTTCCAACCTTGCTCAACCTGCACAATTTTCTCAGTCTCACTAGGTTGAAACTTTTTACACTTTCCAGATTTTCATCTTGTAAGACCAGTCACAATTGTATTATTTGGGGTACTGCCATTTTGTTGATATCAAGTTTAATCTTATCTGTCAAGGTCAGTTTTGAACTATTTGCACTATCTTCCCATATAATTTATGCACAGAACTGGCTCATTCTTTAATTGTAGACAATTTGCGATTTATTATCATTTTCCACACCTGTAGCATTTTGAATTGTCATTTGCAACTTTCAGTTTGGACAAATCTAAAATTACACTGTGTGGTAATCAGTTAAGTTCATACATTAAGGGCAAGAAAAAAATTAAATAACATATTACAATTTAAAGGAAGTATTTTTCATGCTTGTCTGATATTTGCCAAGATTAATAACATCAAATGGTACAAATTCCTTTAATCCTTTAATCCTTTTTCATTTTTCAGATACTTGCCTTTTACCTAAAACTGCACAGTCCAAGTTCAAATGAAAAAAATTAAAGGAATACAATCCTTTTTCAAAGTTGAATTAAAGTCAGGGCATAATACTGTTATTGTGGCTCAATATTTTAGCTCACCTTGGTGTAAAGTACTAAAGAGAGCTGTTGTGATATTTGTCAACAATTTATTGAAATAACATCTTCTCCAAAACTACATCACTAAATTTGGCAAAATGTTCCTTAGGTTTTCTTCTTTCAAAGTAGCTAAAAGAACTGAAATATATTGAAAATTGGGGTTTTATTATATACCTATAAACTATCTGAGGCTTAATTTCGGCAACTAGACAGAGGAAAAATCCGTATTTGTCGAGTACCTCAAAATCCGCATTCCTTTAGTACTATGTGTAATGCAAATGTCAACATAATGTATGATATTTTCCTGTTACACTATTATGACGGTCAGCTTCATTCATTTATAAAACATGCCAATACACATATCCATACTGTGTTGCATCTTATCTGGGGTTTTCCACTCATTTTACACATTTTGGCACTGTCAGTCTATTTTTAGATTTATGTATTGTGTGTACTGAATTTTGACCCAGAGAAGTTTTAGCACTGCTTTTTTTCTGGTATATGAAAAAAGGAATACTACAAGAGCCTTTCTTTCATACAGGCCGTAATTTGTCTCGTAGCTTGTGCAGAACACCATTTGACTCGACCTTCGGTCTCAACAAATAGTATTCTACACAAGCTACTTGACAAATACGGCCTGTAAGAAAGAAAGACTGTTGTAATATTCCATATATATATAGGACTGCTTGTCGGGTGGTTGGTCTGTAGCTTTTTGGTTGCTCTATTTCTCATATGCTATTGGATGGATTTTATTCAAACTTCAAATGTATACTCAGTATCAAGCACTGATGTGCGTATTTTATTTTGGTAACACTCCATTTATTTCTAGCTTACCTGAGCATGGAGTGCTCAACTGAGCTTATGTGATAACCTTTTGTTCGGAGTCAATCAACAATTTCTTAAAACAACATCTCCTCCTAAACAACTGAACCAAATTTGGCAGAAATATTTCATGTGTGGTCCTCTCACAAGATAGGTAAAGGAATTGACATCTGTTAAAAACTTTGGTTGCCATGTGAAAAGTGAAATTTTAAAATAATCTTTAAAAATCTTCTCATGACCCAGAAGGTATATTGACCTCTTTCAAAATAGCTAAAATCCTTAGGTCCCTCGGGTCCCCAGGGCTGGAGCCCAAATGGGGGTGGTGGTGGTGGTATATAGAAATAAAGATCAATTTTTAAACGACATCTTCCCAAAATACTGGGTCAATTCCAACCAAATTTTGCCAAAATGTTTCTCAGGTGATCCCCTTTATGAGAAGCTAAAAAATAGAAATCTGTGAAAAACTCTGGTTGCAATGGCATCAAAACTTGAAATACAGATGTAATCCTTAAGAATCTTCTCCTCCTGACCTAGAAGGTGTAGAGCCTTGTATTTTGCATGAAGCATCAGTATATTGACCTCTTTCAAAATAGCTAAAATCATGACCCTCAGGAGCCCAAGGGGTGGAGCCCAAGGGGGGGGGGGGAGGAGGGTATATGTACAAAGCATCAGTTCACTGACTTCTTTCTTATTTCTGAAATTATAACTCATTGATCCAGAGGGAGGGAAAGGTTTTTTCTCCTTTCAAATTTGCCCTAAAGCCTTGAAATTTGTTATCTAGATTTTTGGATCCCCAGGTACAGAGCCTATATATGTATAAAGTATGGCCCACTTACATCATAATTCTAACCTTAACATGAAATAAGACTGTTGAAAGAAAAAGAGCCTTTATCTCAGGTGAGCACCAAAGGGCCAACGGCCCTTTTGTTTTTCATCCCCTGCCATTTTGGCGAGGGGGATATAGTAATGGTCTCCGTCCGTCAATCCGTCCTTCCATCATTCCGTCCTTCCATCACTAAACTTGTCCGGAGCATATCTCTGAAAGAATAATAGCTGTCAACTTGAAACTTCATAGGTCATTAGATCTCATTGAGGAGAAGTGCAGTGCTCAAGAACCACAACTCTTGCTTGCATGATTTTAGAGTTATTGCCCTTTGTTGTTTTAAAGACTAAGATTTTGTCTCGGGTATATCTCTGAAAGTATGATAGCTATTAACTTGAAACTTCATAGGTGGATAGATCTCATAGAAGAGAAGTGCAGTGCACAAGAACCACAACTCTTGCTTGCATAATTTTGGAGTTATTGCCCTTTGTTGTTTTAAGGAATTAGATTTTGTCCTGAGCATATCTCTGAAAGTATAATAGCTATTATCAAACTCATTGAGAATAAATTTAGTGCACAAGAAGCCTAAATCTAACTGGCTTCAGTTTACTATCAAGCTTTTAAGGCTTGGGAAGGCCATGTTCGACATGGCTCTTGTTATCCTTTACTGTCATTAAAAGTATGATTACAATGAAGTATCTACACCCTTGCATTTACTAATTGGGATTTATGCTGAACAACTGCATGTGGAGGAAATTGGACTTAACTGAAAAATTGTAACAGGTAAAAAAACATGCTCATTTTTTTTTATTCTTCATGTGTCATAATAATCAACTGCGGGATACCTAGTTTCATTTTGGAGTATTCTTCATAGTTCTGTTAATGTGATTAAAAAGTTATTGTCAGAATTTTCAATTTAGATTTTTTCTCTGGCAAAACCTTTTGAATTGGATTCATGTATAATACAAGATTTCAAAAATCTACGCTTAACTTATAAATATTGATAATTGATTTAAATTATTTATGACCTTAGGCATTACTTTTTTTTTTATAATTCTTCATGTGTCAGAATAATCCACAATGGGATACGTAGTTTCATCTTGGAGTATTCTTCATAGTTCTGTTAATGTGATGAATAAGTTATTGCCGGAACTTTGGATTTAGATTTTTTCTCTGGCAAAACCTTTTGAATTGGATTCATGTATAATACAAAATTTCAAAAATCTACGCTTAACTTATAAATATCAAAAATTGATTTAAACCTAATAAAGCAATTAATTATGACCTTAGGCATTAATTACCACTACTGTCCATTCTAAGGTGTGAAATACTTATCTGGCTAATTATTACCTTGCTTCAGGTATTTATTGTTTTTTTGTATGGCTCCTATCTTTTTCAATAAGATGGTAAAAATCCGAGTTCAATCAGTGTTAACCTAGAATCGGAACCCATCACGGCAGCAAACAAAAATGGCCACCTCCTCACAAATTTCGGGAGCTAGACTGACCTCACTTTATAATGGATTTACTGCTGTAGTAGTTAGCACTATATTGGAGTTGCAGTGTAGTTACTTATAAAATATTATTCATTGATTATTGATAAATTTATTGAAAAATGTACCCTTTATGATGCTAATGACTCAAGATAGCATTGGTTCTGAATATAAAGTACTGAAATCACTAAGAGAAAAATTCTTCTCACTATGTGGCTTCTCAATACCACTAAATCTGTAATGTCCATAAATCCCATGCATTGTTTGCTATGTACTTTTCGATTTCTAAATTCAAACCAATATTTTGCCTCCCCTGTAAAAAGTCTAAAATTCAATGTATTATATGGAAGGGATCTTTTATAACAACATTACATGATTGAAATTAAACAAAGGTCTGAACAGCCTCAAATGCAGTCAGGACTGTATATTAACAATTTGTCTTATAGTTGAAGTCATTCTCTGATTTGTCTGTTAAGTTTTCCTTATTATGAAATCAAATTTGAAGACTTCTATCTTTCCTCCAACCCAACAGAATCCCAACCATGTTTTCTCGCCTGTGACTGACTTGATCAACAGCGTAATTGTCGAATTCGGACAAAATATACAAAGGATAGTTTAAGGATGATCACCCTCCAATATTACGAAAGATAACAACTGTAGTTATGAGATCTTAGCTGAAACCGACGAAATATTCAGCTTTCTGAGAATTATTGAATTCTACCCTAACCTTCGTGGTCTATAGGAATTGAATAATCCGTAAATTTCTACAGGTCTACAAATTGTGGTTCTCTTTTGGTCCGCGCCCATATTTAAAAGCTAGAATTTTCACCCAAGACATGTTCTATCATATTGAAAGTTGTTGGAATTATGAATTTAGCTTTACGATGACGTAAATATTTCCATCCTTGGACAAAAGGGATAAAATCTAAGTATCCCGCATTGGGACGTCTCCTTGGAGACCATTGAGTTGTTGAACACCTGGGGTAACTGACGCATTGAGAAAATGTCATGTGGATCGACCTTGGAACCTCTTTCGCAGTAATGGACTTGGTCTAAATTCTTTAGCCTTGTTAAAAATTCCGTAACAATAAATCAACAAAGAACTCTATTTTACGAATCGGGAATTTACACCCTATAGATGCACATGTACAAAACTGAATAAAAATTTGTAGCTGGCAACTTTTAAAACGTAAGAATGAAGATTATAATAATCGAAAAAATCCGAGATGGCAGAATGTCTTGTTTCACTTTCGACTGTGTCTAAGATCAACAAATCTTGAACACCGAGGCCTACCAAATTTTGTTAAATGAACTCCGTAATGATGGTAAGTTCAGGCAGTCGATTAAATGATGTCAGAGACATAAATATACATTATTCTATATCTCTGATGATGTTAACTTTTGACAGAACGACTAACCCTGAGGATTCTCTCTATTGTGTGGCCTGGATGAAACACTGTTGAAGATGGTATAAATAGAAGTACCTATAATTTGGCTTTTCGCGTTCATTCTTTATGAATGGGCTTACATTTTCAGTTAGTATACTAAAAGAAATTATGAATCAATTCACAAGCAAGGAAACATGTTTCAGGTCGTTGTCAGGTTCCTAGAAGCAATCAGCGAGTTCGGGCGATTCCTAGATTACGGTCAATATCCTGACTTTAATAAAAAGAACAGTAACAAAAAACAACAACAACACCCTTATTTATTAATAATGCAAGAATAATGGCAAGCTTGTGACATTTTAAACGAATCATAAACAAATTGGGACCCCAATCTCCCTATTAAAAGTATGCTATTTACCTGATTTCTACAGTGGCATAGAGGTGACATGTGGGTCTTTTTTTATTTAGACCACAAAAAACAAACTTGAAAAATATTCATAGATGTCACAGCCAATCAAAATCAGTTTCTATGTTGTGCTCATGAGTTAAAAAAGATTGTTTTCTACCTTTTGTTAGTGTCGGACTGTCATTCTAGAGGTCCCGGGTTCGATCTATGACAGCGGCACTCATCCTTTCCGACTATTTGTCTCCCACCAATGGGTCGATAATCGTAGACCTATGTGGGATAGCAGCTGGAGGCTAGGAAAGGATGTGATGGTGGTACTGGTGTGAGAAATACCAGGAATCCATTGTTAGATGCTCCAGCCGCCGCAATATAACTGAAAGATTGTTGAAAGCGGCGTAAAACCCTATTCAAACAAACAAACAAACTACCTTTTTTTTGAAAAATGAAAAGAAAAAGGAATAATACTTTAACCGTTCTTTAATGCAATTTTTTTTAAATAATAAAGAAAAAAACAAACACATAAGAAGGATTGTTAGCTTGTTTCCTTTTTTTTAAACAAACTATTTTTATGGCCCCTCATCAAAAGACCGGGGGCATATTGTTTTACTGTTGTCCATCTGTCTGTCTGCAAAACTTAACCAAAAAACTTAACCTTTGCCAATTACTACCAGCCTATTCAAGATACAATGCTCATATTTGGCATGATGATACATCTTCTTAATACGCGTCTCCTCATGTCAAGGTCATGTGATAAGGTCAAGGTCACATACCAAGGTCAAACATTTAGTCCTGTTGGGGGGGCATTGTGTTTCACGAATTTATCTTGTTTTATTTTTTTTTCTTTTTTCAAAATAGGTCTAAACAAATAAAAACCACAGATGTCACCAAAATACCACTGCACATTTACACTCAAACAGACTTTTTAAGCATCTCAAGGAAAAATCTTTGGAAACATAGTGGAAATAAAAAAATTGCTTGTGTAACAAGCAATTTCTTCAATGTCCACAATGTTTTCTACCCTACTAAGCAAACATTTTCTAAATTCCACCAACTTGAAATTGTCGTTTATAACTTCTTTCAATCTGAACTAGTCTAAGATTTTGTCATGTCTTAATTGGTTTTAAACTCCTGGGTTACTTTAATCTACATGTAGTTTAATTATCTTGATAACCTTTGACAAAGAGGATTACTTACCAAAACCATGCTTTGCTAGCTTACTGTACTTTCAGTACTTTGATTATTAAATGTTGTCAATAATAAGTAAATATACTAAGTTTTTAGAGCCTGGTAACTTTTGAATTATTCAGTTTGAGCTTAAGTGTTACAGGGACTTTTAATGGTTTTCTGCAGAGTTAATTTACTCTCTTGGTCAGTAGATGTCTGAGGAAAGTGTTGTGGCTTCATTTGACAGTACAGCAAATGGAAAATCTTTTGTGAGCCATTATTGGCAGCCGTACAAATAATTTCTTCCAGTATATTTCCTTTTTATCGGTTTTTAATTTGGATCAATGCCCTCTTTGATATATCTTTGGTTTTCCTGAAAATTAGAGACACAAAATGATTTTAGTACCTTTTCCAATGTCATATAAGGGTGCCCAAAAATCATATCAAAACTTCTTTACTGCTATTGAGTTGATTTCTTGGTGGATTATTGCAGGGTAATGTCACTGAAAAACCATTGAAATCATCAAAATGTTATGATAAAATAGTAACAATAACCTCACTGTTTTGAAGATTAAGCTTTTGTTAATGTTGAGCTACTGAACATCATCTCAGGGGTACCCAATACACTGTTGATGTCATAGTGTTGCCATGTAATTAAAAATCCTTATTCCAGGCTTTTGGAAATTTTGGGTAAAAGATTGTGCAGTTTGACCTGTTTTTAGCCCACCTGAGCACAACGTGCTGCAGGTGAGCTATTGTAATCTATAATTGTCTGGCGTCTGTCCGTCTATCCATCTGTCCGTCCATAAACAATTATTAGAAAATCTTCTCCTACTAAACCCTAAGGCCTAGAGCTTTGATATATAGTACATATCATCACCTATTGATCCTCTACCAAAATACTTCAAAGAATTACTGTATTCTGAAAATTAGCCCTTTTCTGTGCGATCCCTGATTTTACAAAGGAAATCTTTGAAAATCTCCTCCTAAACCATAAGGTTTAAAGCTTTGTTATTTGGTACATAATATCATCAGCTATTGACCCTCTACCAAAATACTTCAAAAAATTATTGTACTCTGACCTTTTCTGTGCGATCCCTGATTTTACAAAGGAATAAAGAAGGAAATCTGTGAAAATCTTCTCCTAAACAATTAGGCCTAGAGCTTTGATATTTGGTATGTATCATTAGCCATTGACCCTCTACTAAATAATTAAAAGAATTACAATACTCTGAAAATGAGCCCTTTTCTGTGTGCGCCCTGATTTTACAAAGTAATAGAGAATGAAATCTTTGAAAATTTTCTTCTCTTATATGATAAGGTCTAGAGCTTTGATATTTAGTACATATCATCAGCCATTGACCCTCTACCAAAATTCTTCAAAGAATTACTGTATTCTGGAAATTAGCCCTTTTCTGTGGGATCCCTGATTTTACAAAGGAATAAAGAGGGAAATCTTTAAAATCTTCTTCACCCAAATGATTAGGCCTAGAGTTTTGATATTTGGTACATATCATCAGCTATTGACCCTCTACCAAAATACTGCAAAAAATAAACTGATACTAAAATTAGCCATTTTTTGTGTGATCCCTGATTTTACAAAGGAATAAAGAAGGAAATCTTTGAAAATCTTCTTCTCCCAAACGATTAGGCCTAGAGCTTTGATATTTGGTACATATCATCAGCTATTGACCCTCTACCAAAATACTGCAAAAAATAAACTGATACTAAAATTAGCCCTTTTTTGTGTGATCCCTGATTTTACAAAGGAATCTATTAACCTTCTACCAAAAAAATTCAAAGAATTATCATGTCCTGAAGATTAGCCTTTTTCTGAGCGATCTCTAATTTTAGTTAGGAATAAAGTAGAAAATCTTTGAAAATCTTCTTCTCCTAAAGCATTAGGCCTAGAGCTTTGATATTTGGTATGTATTGATGTCTATTACCCTCTACCAAAATACAGTTTTCAGGAAATTAGAGCTATATGGTGGGATCATCTATATATCTAGGATAAAAAGAGAAAATCCTTAAACATCTTCTCCAAAGTTATTAGACAGAGGGCTTTGCTCTTTTGTATATATCATAAAGCCATGAACCATCATACTCAGGGGAGTGATTTAGGACCATTCATGGTCCTCTTGTTTGTTTAAGCCATTTCCATTTGGTAAACTTTCAGACGGGTCCAAACTGAAAGGAGTTTCAGACAACAATTTACAGTTTGAAATTTCAATTTTTTTCAATTTTCTTCTCAGAAACAAGATTTTACAGGAATGATCCTTTATCAGATTCTTTCAGAGAATTTTTATTGGATGAAAAACATGACTTTAAGGGCTACTATCGATATGTTTTGAAAGCTTTGAAAATCTTCACTGAATCGAGTTGATTGATTTCATCCAAATTTCTCAGGAATGATCCTATGGTGAGTTTGTCAGATTTTTCAAAATATTTTCAATTGGATGAAAATATGACTTTAAAAGGTATGTTTTTTCCATATATGGTATAAAGTGAAAACTTTAAAAAAAAATATTCTCGGAAACCAGTAGCTTGATTTCAACCAAATTTTATAGGAATTATCCTTGGGAGGCCTATCATCAGATTTCTTCAATGAATTAGATTAGATGAAAAAGATAGCTTTATTGGGTGGGGCTTACATCCATAATCTTCTCAGAAACCTGTTGACAGATTTCAACCAAAATTTTAATGTTACAGGAATGATCCTCAGGTGACTCTTTGTTATTCCATCATAAAATTTTGATTAGTTGAAAAATATGACTTTCTTGGTTGTGAATTATGTTCATAATAAGGTATACAGTAATTTTTTATACGCCCGTCGAAGACGGGACGTATTATGGGATCACCCGTGATGTCCGGGCGTCCGGTTGTCCGGGCTGTGTCCACTTTTTTGTCCGGAGCATAACTCTGTCACCGTAAGTCCGATTGACTTTAAACTTGGCAGTTATATTCTTCCCATCAATACGGAGTGCAGTGCTCAATAACCATAACTCTACTTGGCCTATTGTTTGAGTTATTGCCCTTTGTTGTTTTTCATACTTGAACCTTGTCCGGAGTATATCTCTAAAAGTATTATAGCTAGGATCATGATACTTCATGGGTGTATAGATCTCACCAAAGGGGAGTGCAGTGCACAAGAACCATAACTCTACCTGGCCTATTTTTTGAGCTATTGCCCTTTGTTGTTTTTCATATTTGAATCTTGTCCGGAGTATATCTCTAAAAGTAAAATAGCTAGAATCATGAAATTACATGGATGGATAGAGCTTACCAAGGGGGAGTGCAGTGTACAAGAACCATAACTCAACCTGGCCAATTTTTTGAGTTATTGCCCTTTGTTGTTTTTCATACTTAAATCTTGTCCGAAGTATATCTCTAAAAGTATAATAGCTAGAATCATGAAATTACATGGATGGATAGAGCTCACCAAGTGGGAGTGCAGTGTACAAGAACCATAACTCTACCTGCCCTATTTTTTGAGTTATTGCCCTTTGTTGTTTTTCATACTTAAATCTTGTCCGGAGTATATCTCTAAAAGTATAATAGCTAGAATCATGAAATTACATGGATGGATAGATCTCACCAAGGGGGAGTGCAGTGTACAAGAACCATAACTCTACCTTGCCAATTTTTGAGTTATTGCCCTTTGTTGTTTTTCATACTTGAATCTTGTCCGGAGTATATCTCAAGTATAATAGCTAGAATCATGAAATTTCATGGATGGATAGATCTCACCAAGTGGGAGTGCAGTGTACAAGAACCATAACTGTACCTGGCCTTTTTTTTGAGTTATTGCCCTTTGTTGTTTTTTATACTTGAATCTTGTCTGGAGTATATCTCTAAAAGTATTGTAGCTAGGATCATGAGATTACATGGATGGATAGAGCTCACCAAGTGGGAGTGCAGTGTACAAGAACCATAACTGTACCTGGCCTATTTTTTGAGTTATTGCCCTTTGTTGTTTTTCATACTTAAATCTTGTCTGGCGTATATCTCCAAAAGTATAATAGCTAGAATAATGAAATTTCATGGATGGATAGAGCTCACCAAGTGGGAGTGCAGTGTACAAGAACCATAACTCTACCTAGCCTATTTTTTGAGTTATTGCCCTTTGTTGTTTTTCATAATTGAATCTTGTCCGGAGTATATCTCTAAAAGTAAAATAGCTAGAAACATGAAACTTCATGGATGGATAGATCTCACCGGGGGGGGTGCAGTGTACAAGAACCATAACTCAACCTAGCGTATAATTTGAGTTTTTGTCCTTTGTTGTTTTCCATACTTTGTTTGAGAAAAAATATTCATTCAAAATAACCTCAGTTCTATTCAAACCTCCAGTTAATATTAAGCAGTGTGACGGGCGTATCTTGTGACAATTTGGCACCTTGTTTAAAATTTTGTTAATACCTTTTCATTTGACTTAGTAAATGACTTTTATGAAGTTTGAAATGCTTCTTTTGAAGTATTTAAAAGAATTTGGTGACAAGATTTATTTGTCAGACATGTGGAATATGATTTACCGGTAGTTCATATTGAGTTCCTGAAAACACCATTTGTTTAATCAGTGTATTCAGTCCTGTGGAGCATTATAGGCGTTCAGGCGCCTCTAAATTTATGTACATGTTCAGTTGGAGTCAATATCATGCAGGAAATAAACATTGGCTGGAACTAACTCATCTGGAAGAAATATCTGAAACCCCAAAACCATTCTGATTCAGGTGCCCGGCCACTTACGCAATGTACAAACGGTTCTAAATTAAGACTGTTCTAAATTGTGTTGGTGAATACAAACTTAAGTTTTTTCTCAGAAAAGTATGAACTTGACAATTTAGCCTAGACTCAATTCTAAAATTTAGAAAAGTTTGATGAATACGGGCATGGGCTCCGGAAATTTGAAAATTTAAATCGGTCTGGGAGAATGCCCCCCCCCCCCCTGCCGGCAAAAACGACCCCCCCCCCTTCCGCTGACAAAAACATCCCCCCTGCCTTTTTTAACTTTTCTCATACGTAAAAGGGTTCATCATTCATTCAGTAGTTGCCTTCTTTTTCAAAAATGATGATTATAATCTTCAACGGGTGGAAGATAGATGAAATCAACTGACAGATCCTACTTTCATTTTGTTTCTGAAAATTCAGCTGTGAATAAATTGCAATTCCGGTCAAGTACGGCAGTCTACGAAATTCCAATATATTGTAAAATTAGATAGACAAATAAATTACATTATTAAGATTTCCGTGTTTTACAGAATATCTCCGTGACAAACTCAAGACTACGAGACAAACTCGAGTGGGTCGCCCACGTGTTGCACTATTTTCCTAGAGTAGAATTTGTGCTTAAATCTCGGGTCATTTATCTAATGTAGTTGATCGCCGATTTATTATTCGGACACCCTGAAGTAAGATTTAATTTTATTGACGGAACTAGGGATATTATTAAACTGTGGTTTTCGTTTATATTTAAATTATCTGTATTCTGCGGATTTCTAATTATTGTTTGAAATTCTATCGGCTATGTTTCTTACCGTGAATGAATAACTATAAAACATATTAACGACGTATCTTTTTTACAAATTTCAAACCCAGTTTCAAACGCTTTCTTGTGATAAATCAATTTCATAAAACCGTTGTGCTGAGCTATTCCTACTTTTACGAACAGCAACTGAAGCCTGTTCATGTCTCGATTTATATACACATCCCATGTTATAGTTAAAGAAATTAGTGTCACGAGTAACGGCAATCTAAATCAACGCAGTATCAGATGTCCATTTTGATAAGACTTCGAACGTGTGTAAGTCAAGAAGATTCTCTATTGCAAATAGTTTACAAAACTCGATACCCGAAGTTCGGTCAAGCGTGAAACTGCAAATTAGGTCCACATGTGGACGGGCATTTGACTGGCCGGTGGGTGAACTAATTTATCGACTTTTGGCACTTGTTTATCTCTTAATCTGCAGGTAACGTGTGAAACCCTTCGATTATTTCGGTTTCAAGTGAATTTTAATAGATTGTGGGCAAGTTTATCAATATTTCAACATGAAATTTGATGAAAATTTCGGACCAATTTTGGTGTAATTTTTGGGGTTCCAATCGGTCTGGCAATTCAAAATTCGGTCCAGACCGGCAATTCAACGGAGCCCTGTCCGAAACCCCAAAACCATTCTGAAGGATATATTGTTAAGTCCAAGTTATGCAAGAAACAGAAATTTCATTTGCTAAAAGTCTGCTATTATTGTCTATGGTCAAAAGTCAAAAGTTTACCTTCACTAATCTATTTGAAAGTTTCATGCAAAGATTTGGAGGTGGTTTTACTGACTAGTGTTCAGATTTAGTTCTAGTAAACCAAGGTAAAAATAACCCCAATTTGTTTGAAGTTCAATATCAGATTTCAAAATTACACTTGTACTTACTATTCATTAAGAAATTGTTTATAATATTTGTCCAATTTTGTTTCAATATCTTATACAGTCGAATCTGTGTACAGCAGCCAGTCAAGGGAGAGGGCCAAATTGGCTGCTGTACACAGATTGGCTGCTGTTCACAGTATCCATAGGGCGGCCATTTTGTCATACCATTTTGGGTTAGCTCATTAAAAGATCACAAAACTTTAGACTGCCCCAAATTCTAAGAAGTTCTAAACTTCCATTTCAAGTGTCATTTAAAAAAAAGTGAAGGCACTTTGTACCATTTGTACCATTTAAGATAGAGAATATTGTGACAGAAGTGAAAATATCCTGAGAAATTCTCGTAACATTTTGGACCTGGGTACGACCTACACCAAACTCACTAGCAATAATCCTAGAAGAACGTCCAGAGTCAAGCGTACGAACCACTTTCACATGATCCCCTAGAGAGAGGAACTTACGCTAAGAGAGCGACATGATAGCAAGATTTGACAGCAAAAGCAACTTTTCATCCATTGTAAAGACCTCAAGAAATCAGTTTACTAAATGTGTAAACAACCTATAATGCTCAAGTTCATTTTATTTAAAGAAACCCGACACCTTAAAAATTCCGTCTCCTCTGATCAATAATCATCGCTCAAATAGATAAAATCGACCAAATAAATATTAATGGCTAAATACACGTCAATTAATCAACAACACGGGATTAAGTCGATAATTAATTGTTTATATCTTGTACATTACGATAAGGCGACTTCGGCATTTACTATAGTAGTGATTATCGATTTTTTCGAACACGACTAATTAAGTCGCATGTTTTGTTAGATGACCGTTGTTTAGGTGCGATATACTGTTGACACTAGACCAATTAAGGTGACCGCTGGCCGCATTTCAGGAGATCACGCTATTCACAGTGCAATTAAAGAAGGAATTTGCACGGGGGGAACTCGAGTGGCCGCTGTCGGCAGATTGGCCGCTGTGCATAGTTGGCCGCTAACACAGATTTGACTGTAATTATTTGTAGTAAGCTATTATAAGTTGCACTAAAATATAGAATATTAATAATTCCCATGTACAAAGAAGAGGGGGGTATAATGGTTTCACCATGTCTGTCTGTCCATCTGTCTGTTCGACTGTAGACATTTTCATTCCAAGCACCAAATCTAGAACCAAATGACCTAAAACCATGAAACTTAACGTAATTGTTGTCAATGATCCAAGAAAGTACCCTATTGTTTCAAAGAACAGGGTAACAATTTAACTTTGATTGAAAACTGTTTCCATGTTCTAATACATAAGCTAATTGACTGAGGACCTTGAAACTTTATACAATTGTTATAGTATGAACAAGGAGATGTCCATTTAATCTATTGTGCAATAGTTGTGAGACAGTCACATGATTTTTCTAACAGTTGACCTCTACCTTTTAGTTTGAAAACTTGCTTGTGCTTTAAAACCACATCATTTCAATTCTGTTATCTCGGTTCAAAACCGTTTGAAGAGCTTATATTGATATTGGCACTTACAAACATCTGTTTGCTCTAACCCTTTTCGTAACATTTCTCATGATTTTAGTTGTAGCCTTTTTCACTTTATTTTTGTCCATTGAATTTGAGGCATCTGCAAATGAGGTCATACTATGTCAACATGTGTAAGTCGTGTACTCTAAAAATAATGTGTGATTCTACTGAACCTTTGCTAGAACCTGCCAGTAATACCCAAAAGGGGAGTTGGGCAGTATATATAGATAGATAGATACCCACAAAGAAGTCACTTTAGCTTATCATTTATTCATGAAGACAATATCTGGTTCATATTTAAGTATGAAATGCCTTTTGGATCTCTTGTTTGGCATTTGGAAAAAATTCTTTTCTAAGTTTTTGAACTACCAATAGCCTGTAACTTACACATATTTTGTTCATTAGTGTTAGTGTTTGTGTTAAAGTGTTATTTTTTGTCTGACTACTAATTGTTTTGTAAGAAGTTGAAATTCAGAGGGGATTCATATTCATGTTTTGTTGATACTCACCATGTTTGGATAGAAATTTAAGAATCCTCATATCATTTACCTTGTGATTTTTATTTTCAGCTCCAGAAGTATATGCCTGTGCCTTAGAGGAATGCCCGGGATATTCATACCCTGTAGACTGGTGGGCATTGGGCGTGTGTGCTTATGAAATGCTCAAGGGGAGGGTAAGTTGAATCCTGTTAATCACAACTCCAATTTGTGAACAATTTTGTTATAAATAACAGGAAGTTGCTTTTAAAGGGAGCTGTTTGTTCTAAAAATCTAATCTTTGTTCCAAAAACCAGTTACAATTAAGCAGTGAATTGCTATTAAGAGATTTTCAATTAACCCATTTCCAACACAAGAAAATTTTAGACTGGTCCAAATTGAAAGAAGCTGCAGATGACAATTTCAAGTTGATGGAATTTTGAATGTTTTCGTCTTTTTTGGATAGAAAACATTGTGGATAATAAAGAAATTGCTTGTATCAAGCAATTTCTTCATTTTCCACAATGTTTTCCAAAGCTTTTTTCTCGAGGGGTGTAAAAAGGAGGGATTGAGTTGGAATGGGTTAAGAGGATTCCACTGTATAGCTTTATGATGAAACATTTTGTATTTCCATACTGTAACATATGAAGACCCATCTAGTAATGGCCCATCAATTAAATTTGTTGTTTGAGCTATTTCTCTGGAATTGGTTAATCAATTTCTTTCAGATTTTATTGAAAGTCTTCATATCAGTTCTAGATATGCATATTATAAAACGGTTCTTGGTGATTGATTTTTATGCTCCCTGAACAATTTTAGGTGGGAAGTTTATAATCATCATGTGCTCCATTCATCTGTCCAATCATACACAATGATTTTTATGGGCCCTAGATGGCCAATGGGGCTATTATGATGGCATAGTGTTCATTTTGAATCTGCATGTGTGTCCATCTAGCCATGCATCTGTGGTCTTTTTACTGAAAAATCTTCTCCTAAAACTATCGAATACATTTGAACCAAATTTTACAGGAAATATCCTTAGAAAAGCCTGTATCAGATTCCTTGAAAAAAATTGATCAGGAACCCCCCCCCCCCCCCAAAAAAAAAACAAAAACATGGTTTTTCTTGGGGCTTATTCCCAAATTAGATTCTCAATAACTGTTGAATGGATTTCAACAAAATTTTACATAAGGGTCATTTTTGCCCTGACCTATTATCAGATTCCTTGAGGAAATTTGATACGATAAAACGCATGGCTTTTATGGGCAGAGATAATTATACCCCCACATCAAAGTTGAGGTGGGTATAGTGGAATTGCCATGGCCATCTGTCTGTTCTTGGACACATTTTTGTCTGCAGATTTTCTACTACACTATTGCAGCTACTGCTTCGTATGTCATTCTGTTTTCCGTCTGTCCATCCTCCCAAATATATCCCCAATCCTAGAGTCAAATTGAGTGAAACTTCATGCAGAGGTACTTTTTCCGGGTTTTATATACCTCCAAGGTCAAGGTCACAGTTCTAGGTTATAGGTCAATTGACCTTGTTCACAGCATAGCTCCTTCAGTTATGGACAGGTTTCAAATATCTTTTAGGTCACAGCTCAAGGTCAAAGATTGAAATTAAGCATTTCCAGAGTATAGCGCCTTCAATTTTGGATAGATTTTGAAATTACTTTACACAATTATTCTCTAGCATAAATAGATGTTCCATTTTAAAAATTTATTCATATAGTTCCAAGGTCCACGGTTGAATGTTGAAATTAAGCTTGTCCAGAGCATAGCTCCTTCAATTATAAGTGGATTTCAATATCACTTATGAGATGTCATGATTATTCTCAGTTATTGATGTGCGATTTTTAAAAAAAAAAAAATCAGAAAGCTCTAAGGTCAAGGTCACAGCTCAAGGCCAGACATTAAGATTAAGCATGTATGGAGCGTAGCTCCTATATTATGGATTGATTTGGAAATAACTTTACACAAGTGGTCTTTATCTCTATTTCAGATAGCTCCAAGGTCAATATCACAGCTTAAGAATGTACTTAGAATTTAGCATGTCTGGAATAGGGCGAGCATATACCCACATCTGTGTCTATTGGTCCCCCTGAACCCTTTTCCCTGGTTACCTTATACTTTATGACAGGGCTATATTTTGGGAGCATAATCTGTCTTTGACGGCTCTTGTTTTATACATTTCTGATTATTACTGCATCAACTTTCAGCGACCATATGAGATTCACTCAACAACGACAGCAGCTGATGTTAAGTTAATGTTTACAAGTACTAGACCCTGTGCATCCTCCATGTGGGAAGAAGGTCTTCGGGGACTGCTGAAACAGGTACAGAATATATTCAAACAAAAAGGACCATCTGGAAAGTTTGAAAAGTATCAAACCACTCCAGACTACTCAGGCTGACCTGGGTCAAAACTTCTTTTTCTTTGTATATTTTCTGACTCTAAAATTGTCATTTTACCTTTAAAAAAATCTAATTGACCACTGCTATGACATTGTCAGCCTTGTTATAGGTAATGGATAGGTTGATATTGATATGACAAAATGTAACCATTATTATAAGCCCTACACAATAATGTTTTCATTATTGGACAATGGACATTATTATTTAGCCAGATAACAGTGTATTCAAATCATTTTCTGTTAGTATACTCCCACCCACAAGGTACTGGGGTATATATTATTGTTTTCACCATGTCTTTCCTTCCATTCTTTTGTCCATAGCCTTTTTTTTTCCATGCTCTTTTCCATAGTTCTTTGAAAGCTTTTAGAAGAATTGAAATCCATTAAAAACTCTAGTTGTGATGGCAGCAAAAGTTAAAATTAAAAAATAAACTTCAAAAATCTTCTCCTGAACCAGGAGGCTTAGAGACTTTACCCCAGGTGAGCAACCCAGGACCAATGACCTTCATGTTTGGGTGTATTCATTGATATATGCATTGAGAAATTTCCAAGGGAAAGCTGTAAATTACACAAAGAAAAGGGTTTTGTAGACAATCAATCTTTCAAATGTGATGTTTAAACAACTATAGCAATAATCACTCTGTATACAAGAAGCTTTGCCTCTTTGCTATGTGTTCATGTTGATATGAAAAATCATTTGTGGATAGATGAAAATCTCAAGTACAGTTTATTTATTCAAAAATGAAAAGAACAATTTTTGAGTTGAGTTGAAGCTACTCATTGTCGTCGCACAATTTTACTATCTCATGTATTCCTCCGATGGCCCGGGACAAATAACCTCCCTGACATTGTCGTTTCTTAAATAGGCTCATTCTGTGTTATCAGCCCAAGTTATATATTTTTGGACACTATTTTAAAAGATGGCATAATTTTTAAAGGTTTCATTACAAAATTATCGTAATTTTTTTTAAACTTTTGATTTTACAAACGAACTTCATTCTACGCCTAAATAACCACGATACATACAAATAATTAGATCATCAGTGATTAAAAGACCATAAATTCAAAAGGACAGCGTGTATCTTCACATCATTTTATATTTCTTAGAAATATATCTGCAAATGCAATACAAATCTCATAACGGTTATCTCCGATGAAACAAATTATCAACGAAATTGAGCATAAATACATAGGTATGAGTGATATGGGCCGTACAGCTTCGTATATATTAAATAGGTCCGTAGGAAATTGCATAGATGATATAAACTTATTTTGGTATTTTTAAGGATAAAATGCTATAATCTGTCATTTATACTAACATCAATGTATTAAATATTGATTTTGTGAGGTTATTTGTGATTTCAAATATATTTGGGCAAACCTAACCTACTGAATGCATATTATTATCAACACTATTTGGTGTACGACACATGCGCGCACACTTGTTTATATCCTGCCCTGATACAAAACGAGAATGTCGATTCCTGAATTAAATCCAAGTTGTTGTTTGATTTCATGACAATCGATAAAGATTATTTAGTGACGAGTAAAGGCATTCACCCTCGAGACGATGGTTATATCCGAGATTAATTTCATATCTTCGATAGGCTGATTTGACTTACCTACCAGATGGATGGAAACGCCGAATTAGGTCATGGTTTTCTCAAGACGTCTACCGCAATTTCTGCGCTTCCTGTTAAAGGTTATAATTTGATTGCATGTCAAATATGATTGGTCTTGTACAAAAATTGTGTTTGTACCGCCCTGGCCCGGGCTTTCCCCAATTTAATAAAATTATTTTTCGAACCGATTTTCTGTCATTCTCGCACAGAACCTTCTCGCGTTGAATGTGATATAAGGAAATACACGTTTGAAATTTCAACTTTGAAGCCCAGGCGAATTAAGGCATATATTTTCTGAAGATACCTGAAGATCTCTTAGTTACATACCCATATGAAGCAGAGAAAAGATTATTTTCATCACATCATGCATACTCAAAAATATTCGACTTAAACCCTATTTATTTCTTTCCTAGAGGATATGTACGAGCTTTTTATTATATGGATTGAGGTTTATTTATTTTAGTATTCATTTAAAATTTCAGCTGGGATTTGAAGTTCAATAATTTGTATAATCAAAGCACTGAAAGTACCTCTGATGAGAAACAGAAACCAGATTTATACAACTAGAAGTTACTTTCTACCCAATTAACTCTGTCTTCTGAATTTGCTATGGTGATTTAAAAACTGCTTTCCAGAGCTTGTTGTGCAACACTGAGAAGAAATATTCTCTGATGTCTATAAATATTGGGAACACAATTCACCTCAGATAAATTAATCCATGATTCTTTTAAGTGACCTGTGTGATATGAAGTCAATTGTAAGAAAATATTACCTAAATGCAAGATCCAATCACACTAGGCTTTAAAAATAGAACTCACTTACACAGAATTAAATAAACAAAAATACACTCACAGAATTTACTTTTAAGTGGATCAATCTCATTTGATTAGTCAAGGGCCAACAGACTTCAGTTTATGTTTAGTAATGAATTCCAGACAGTCTGTCTGTTGTCGCAACTCTCAGGCCCTTCAGGGCTTTGATTTTCATTGAGGTATGAACCTAAAACCTTAATCCCACTATATGAATATGCAAAAAGGATTCTTACATTATTGTGATTTTAACTTTTTTTAATCAAGAAAAAAGAAGCACTTATTTTACTAATTTTTGTAAAATTTTATGGATCTACTTTGTGCGCAAGCATACAAAAAAAGTTTTGTGCTCAAAATTTTGTTCATGGAAGTATGAATCAGCCAATCAAAATGCTTGAATCTTGAAAGACAGATCCTAAATTAAATTTAACTTTGTATTTCAGTTATTGCATTTAGACCCAGATAAGCGGATATCCTCTCTTTCTGTGTTAAAGAAGAATACCTATATGGAGGATATGGACTTTTCCAAAGTATTACAAAGACAAATAAAGCCTACTTTTGTGCCTTCTGTAAGTAAAATATTATCCCATCAACCAACTCCCTAACAATCATTTTTATTCATGCCTTTCAAGCAAAAAGGTTTAGAAAACATTGTGGATAAATTTTTTATTGTTGTCGGCAACTCCTTTGAATTTGCATCAGTCATAAATTTTTATTCTGGTAATGGGTTAAGAAAACAAAAACATTTCTTACAAATTGTTAGCTCTTAGAATTCTGAAAGGTTAAGACTAAAGTCAGAAAGAATGAGTACATATTTCAACCCATTCCCACACTATCTAGCTTTTTACTCACCTCAAGAAATATGCTTTGGAAAAAAAATATGAAAATAAAGAAATTGCTTGTAAGGAACAATATCTTAATTATCCACAATTGTTTTCTATTATGGAAAGACAAAGATTTTTAAAATTTCATCAGTTTTCAAATTTTTGTTTGCAACTTCTTTGAATTTGGACCAATGATGAATTTTGTGAAGTGGTAATGAATAAACAGACTTTGTCTACTTTCATTATCAGCATCCTGTAAGAGTGACAGGGTCACAATTGGTGGATTTCAGCAGCTGTTAGTCTAATATCAACAGACCAGTCAAATCATACATTTTGACCAGAACTGAACTTTGAATATCAATATTAGTGGACATTTATGATAGCTTAATTAAAGTGGCTCTTGAACAGATTTTCACGAAAATTTCATATAGGTGAATTATCTGCTTTCCAATAGTTATTTATATGATTTTCATGATGAACATACTTTCTTCATGTAAAATTGGCTATATTCACTTGAAATTCAATTTAATATGATTCAGTCTCAGTGCCCTACTTTGAAACACTTTAATTTACTGGGTGAGGTTGTTTTTCTTTGGTTGATATCCATTACAACTGTATTGCTATCGGAAGCTAATGACGTAATTAGTACATAAAGCAAGGAATATTATAAGGCAGTTTTTGGAGTAATCAACAGAAAACATATTTAGCTGATGAATTCTGATTCCATTTGGGTTTCACTTTGCTGACTTTTTTGGCGTTTCATAAGGCCTAATTTTTTTGCTTCTTCTTTTTTTATTTTTCCAAAGATATGAACAGTTATGTTCATTACAAAGTTGGCTTAATCACTTTCTTACAAACGTCTGAAAGCTTTACAGTTAGAAATTTGAAAATTGAGAGCCAAATCATTTCTTTCATAATCTGTGAAAGAGCCGCTTTAAGCTGTAGTTACAATGTTTAGGTCGCCTACCAACCATTTAACTTTCTTGATGCATATTACTTGCCTTACATTTTTCAAAATAACCCCATTAAATTATCTAAATTAACCCTTGTCATGCTGCATAAACAACCTTACTGAATTGCTGTCAAATCAAAGGGCTGAAAGCACTGATAGCACTTGTTGTTCAAAAATAAACATTTCTTTTAGAAATCATCTTCATAAACAACTATGACAGGAAAAGTTCAAGCAGGAGGTATAGACTAAGATCAGCCTGCACATAAGTGCAGTCTGATCTTAGTCTACACCTCCTGCCGAAACCGGAAAATTCCAGGTTCAGCATGACAAGGGTTAAGCTTTATGTTGGAGGTAGATAGGCATGGCCAGCAATCCATTAATTTTGCTGCTAAATGTTTGTTTTCAGAAAGATCATTTAAACTGTGACCCCACCTATGAGCTAGAAGAGATGATAATAGAAGCCAACCCATTACATAAAAAGAAGAAGCGGCTTGCCAAACAGTTATCTCGTAGATCAGATGGCCAGGTGACTAGTCACCATTCTCAGGTATATACCTTATCAAACCCAAATTAGCTCATTAACAGACAGGTAATCTTATACTAGTCTGAATTGAAAAAACTTGCAATGTGCATCTTGAAGTGTGTGTTTTGAAAAATAAGTAAAAGTTAGGGCAGAAAACATGAGAGATGGTGTTGTGTTCTTTTGAATCATGGTCTTCTGCAAAGAAAAGGTAAGGTGTTGATTGGCCATGCTACAATATAGGAAACTGTCAACAAATACCAAGCGTTCCAGGCTTCCATTTTAAGCTTTTGGAAGACTGCTATAATGTAGGCTGGATGAAACAACAGCAATAATTTATTATGATACAGCTTTGATCAGAAACCTTGTATTGGATCCAAGCTGTTTTGGAAAATTTTTGATTTTTGAAGCAACTGAAGATAGAGTGAAATATTTCCCTATGCACTGAGGGTTCAATACAAGGTTTGTATCAACACCACACCACAATTTTCTATTTATTGTAATACCAGAACTCATGTTTGACCCTCAAAAATCTGAAAATATCCTGTTTTGACCCTTAGAAATTTCTCCAAAGGGGTCACTTTCACCAACTAGAGAGAAATCTCTAAAGGTCAAAACAGGATATTTTAAAGCCTCAAATTTTCAGTGGTGCATCTTGTATACCACAAAAGATTATATAAATTAATCACTAAATTTCTTTACAAGAGGTTTATAAAAGTGATTATTCTTAACTGGTTCAGAACTAGTTTTGACCCCTAGAAACTTAAGGTCAAGGACCCAATGACTCCTGTATTTCAAGGGCCAACAAAAGCCCTGAATATCTGTAAATAATTTTGATAATTTATAAATAAAAATGACATTGCCTGAAAATCCTACCTCGTATGAGTGGTCCTAATAATGTTGATCTCATTGCGATCTCATTGCAACATTAGGTCCAACATGGCTCAGTGGTTGGGGTAGGAGACTTATAAACTAAGAGAAGTTGTTAGTTGCTGGTCTGTATCATGGCTGAGCTGCTGGTCATATCGATACAATAAGCAGTCTCAGTGTAGTATTCATGAAATGAATAAATGACCTTTGCTTTGATATATCTGAAAGATTGCTCAAAGTGGCATCAAGCCACATTTAAACTAGCATCCAGTACAGTGTGAGGTCATTTTGAAAGGAAAATTAACTCATCTAGTACTATACGATATATTTTGTCAGCATACCATATATGTATTCTCTCTGGAAAAGTTTCCGACAGTTTCTTCATTACACTCTATGTTCTACGTTCCCAGAGTCATACATTATTAAAATTTCACCTACAAAATATGATTGTCTATAACATCTTGGAATGTGGGCCAGTCTAAATTTTTGTCTGGTTATGGCTTAAAAAGATCATGTAAGAAATGTAACTATAGTAAGAGGATCACTTGGAGTCTGTGGTCTAGTAAGATATAGGACGTAGGATCCCAAATTCCAATTCTGCTTGCACCATAGGCATTTTTCTGAGCAAAACAAACCTCCACATTGCTCCTCTCAACCCAGTTGTATAAATGGGAACACATGAGGGTTATAAGCTATTGGGCTATGGCTGCCATCGGGCCATCAGTTAACAGCCAACTTAGAACTCAATGATTGTGGATTAGCATTGTAAAGTGGCTGAGTGAACTCTGGTTAAAAAACACAATACAAAATAAAATTAACTTAGCTTTGAAAAAAAAAGTTTTGTAATTATTGTAGAAGGGTCATGCAGAAAAAATCTGTAATCATTGTAGGATCTTGTCAATGATGAGAAGACAGAGGAAGATGCTTTTGGTAGTTTTAATGTTTATAATAGAGAAAGGTGAGTTGGAATTGGAGGATAACAGCTGTTAATGAAAGATTTGATTAGACTAATCAAATTTTCATTAAGACCAGAAGAGAACTTTGAACCCCTACAATGGTTGACATTTATCTGATGGTGACCTATTGCGATCATGCTTTGTACGTCGTTGTGTGCAGTGCGGTTCGACTTCTTCTTAAGAAACCTTGGACGGATTTCAACCAAACTTGGCAGGAAGCATCCCCATGGGAAGGCGCTCCAGATTTGTAAACATCATGGAGCTCCCAGGGGGCTCCATAAGGGGAAAAAAATTTCATCTTTAAAAACTTCTTGTAATGAACCGGCTGTTAGATTGGACTTTTGAGGGTATTTGGAGTCTTTAGGGCAAGGACTATAAGGTTTTTACAAGAAAAAAATCTTGTCAAGAAATGGCCATGTCAGGGGGGGGGGGGATAAGGTTACAGAGTGACAACTTTGAAAATCATTTCTACCAAATAAAAGACTGACAGCTATGATATTTGGTTTGTGGCATCATCTAGTGTACCTATATCAAGATTGTATAAATTATGGCCTTGTATTAATTATGGCCAGAATTAGTCCATCCCCCTGAAGTCAAAAGGTTTACATAAGGCTTATATAGTGAAGATTTTGAAAATCTCCTGCTCCCAGACAGGAGGGCCAGGCTGTGAGCTTTGATATGCAGTATCATCTGATGGACGTTTATCAAGTTTGTATAGATTATTGGTCAAAGTTAGCCTGTTCCTGGACGTCACAAGTTTATCATAGGCTTGGATATTGAAAATTTTAAAAAATCTTTTTCTCCCAAACAGAAAGGCCTAGAGCTATGATATTTGATTTATTGTTTTTGGACTTCAGTGGCCAATAAGGCCCTATGGGCCTCTTGTTTTTTTGTGTTTTTTATGGTACCTTAATTTGAAAGGCCCAAAGTTAATTATTTGCAATGCAGGACTTAGCTCTTTTTCCCTTAGAATTGCTTAAACACCTTTTCCTCTGGAACCACTAGGCCAAACTTGATGACCACGCCTCATCAAGAATTTTGATTTATGTTAAATTATAGATGAACCTTTACTGGGCATATTTTCACCTTGAACTTTATCAACGGCCATTTATTTAAAGAAATTCAGGTGAAGTCTTCAAACTGTATTAATAGTTTTGATGCTTTAAGGCTGACAAATTTCTTTCTCCTATTCAATCATTTGTTGAGGGGCATTGTTTTTATTAGTCCCCTACCGGCATAGCCGAAGGGGACTATAGGTTTGCGCTTCGTTAGTCTGTCTGTCTGGCCATATCAGTTTTCTAGACTTTTGTTCCTGATTTTTGGTATGCGAGTCCGGGACAATGAGTTACAGAGCAAGTTCAAGTATGGTTCCAGTCCATTTATTTTTGTGGAAGATACGGATGTCTGACTTAGAAAATTACCAGGAAATTTCAGTTTATTTTCTTAACACTCGGAGATATTAAGCTGATTTTTGGTATGTGAGTCCACATCAATGAGTTACAAAACAAGTTTAAGTTTGGTTACAGTCCATGGATTTTTGAGGAAGATACCGATACTGGACCCTGATAATTACCAAGAAATTTCAGGGTTTTTTTTACTTTTTTTCTAAACACTTACAGGTATTTAGATGATTTTTGGTAAGCGAGTCAATATTGATGAGTAACAGAGCAATTTTAACTTTGGTTCTGGTCCATTGATTTGTGAGGAAGATATGGATGCTAGACTGGGAAATTATCTTTTTAGCTCACCTCAATGTCTGTCGCATCAACAATTGAAGTGTTTACACTTTATAAGCCACACTTTTGACCCAATCTTCATGAAACTTGGTCAGAATAATTGTAAGGTCGTGAGGATGAACCCTATTGATTATGGGAGGGTTATGCTGAAAAACACAGGAAAAGGGGCCTTAATGACAATTTCTTTGTTTACACTATAGAGGCCACAATTTTGGCTCAATCTTCATGAAACTTGGCCAGAATAATTATTAGGTGGAAAGGATGATTCCTATTGATTATTGGAGGGTTCTATTTGAAAACGCAGGAAAAGGGGCCTTAATGACAATTTCTTTGTTTACACTCTAGAGCTACAATTTTGGCTCAATCTTCATGAAACTTGCCCAGAATAATTATTAGGCCTTAAGAATGAACCCTTTTAATTATAGGAAGGTTCATTTGGAAAACACAATTTCTTTGTTTACACTCTAGAGGCCTCAATTTTGGCTCAATCGTATTGAAACTTGGTCAGGATAATTGTTAGATCATAAAGATGAACCTTATAGGTTATGGAAGTTTCTATAGGAAAACACAGGAAAAGTGGCTATAATTCAATTTCTTTGTTTACAATATAGAAGCCCCAATTTTGGGTTCGATCTTCGTGAAACTGGTTATAGTTATTAGGCTCTAGTTGAATTTTTCAAACAACAGACAATTCAGGTGAGCAATTCAGAACCATCCTGGTCCTCTTGTTTTCTTAACCCTTGCAGGTATTGAGCTGATTTTTGGTAATCGAGTCAGCATTGATGAGTTACAGAGTGAGTTCAAGATCTGTTCCAGTCCATTGATTTTTGAGCAAGATATTTGGCAAACAACTAAAAGAGACATTGTTTTTTATGTTTGTGTGTATGTGTGTGTGTTTAAGAATTGCTCATAAAATCTGATACAACTGTAATATTTTGGAGGGGTAGTAATCCCTTTACCACCCTTAAAAGATACCACTCTAGGGATATATATAAAGTCGGTAGGGGACTTGGTATTGTCATGCAATACTTCAGAATGGTTGTTTTGTCTGTCGTTCTGTCTGGTGAAATATCTTGTTAACCCTGTGGCCAAAGCTAATGCGGCTATTTATATTAATTCCCTTTAAATATCCGAGTACTCAAGGTATTGTGGTTGCCCAATGTGAGGCGTTGTTGTTGTGGGTTGTATGTTAGTTAAAAATTTCTTTAAACATCTTCTCCTCCTTAACCAGTGAACCAATCTTGATAAAACTTGGCAGGGATATTCCTTGAGTCAAGCTCATTTAAAATTGTTAATATGATTGAAATCAACCCTTAACTTTTGTTGCCATGGCAAAGGAAAGGGGGAAAATAATGAAATCTTTAAAAGTCTTCTCTGAAATCGGAAGACTGAGAGCTATGATATCTTGTTTGAAGCATCTCAAAGGGAATATCTATCAAGTTTGTTTAAATGATGCCCCTTGGGTCATGTTTGGGCTCCGGCAAAAGTGTATCCTATTTTAACATAGAAACACAGAACTTTTTAATCAAGCAAACTTGTATATAGTATAGTAGTTTGTTCATGGGATGCCCTTTTAGTCATATTTTGGCACACCCTATTTAACATAGAAACAAACAAGTAAAACTTTAAAAATTTTCTCTGAAATGAGAAAGCCTAGAGCATTAATATTTGGTAGAATCTCCTAGTGAACCTTGAAAAGGTTGTCCATATGATGACCTAACAGACATATTTTGGCTCTAGGCCCACCATATTATTGAATTTTTATACACAGAAACAGTAGAAAATCTAAGGAAAACCAACCCCATACCCTTTTTCACGAAAATAAAGGCGGAAATCTTCTCTTCCAAAACCAGATATATTGGGTATGGAGACTCTTCAAGTGAACTTTTACAAAATTTGCTCATATAATGCCCCTTTAGTCACACTTAGACTTTACCTGTGGATCCTTCCTGTTTACATAGAAATTAAGAAGGAAATCTTACAAAATTTATTTTAAACCTCTTACATCAGGTCAAAGAATCAAATGATAATTGGGATTTCCAACTGGTGACTCTCTTTTCTAATTGCCCTGTGTTTAATACTCCTAAGTATTATCTCAGGTGAGCGCTTTAGAGCCATTGGCCCTCTTGTTTTAGCTTACCTGAGAACAGTGTGCTCAAAGTGAGCTTTTGTCCATCCTGAATAGCCTTTTGTCTGACATCAACAATTAAGTATTACTGGCCCACAGGTCACAGTTTTGGCTCTCAAACTCACTGAAAATGTATGTATAGTCATAAGGAAGAATTTTATTGAACATGGTAATAATCTTACTCATTTTAAAAAAAAAAGAGTGCTTTGTTCACAATTTCCTTTTATCCTCTCTAGATGGGTGTGGATTTCCCATGCCTGACTTGTCTGACATGGGCTTTCCTACTTGTGGACAAGTACATTTTTCAAGGCCACTTGTTTGAGGACCATGATTTGCTATGGCAAATCTTGATGAAAATAAATTGAAGATAACTTATTACGTATTTGAAAATTATTATGATGTTTATGGTGAATGGCAGAAGGAAGAAAATGGCTGGTTCAAGCATTCTTCTCATAATCAACAAACCCTTGTATACACCCTAAAGGCCATTTTGGTTCAATCAACCTGAACAATAGTCAGATTGTTTGTCATGAGGAAATTGAGCCATTCTAGGGCAAAAACCAGGCCACCATATCAAAGGAAAAACTATGTAGACACTCTAGAGGCTTTATCTCAATCAACCTGAGAATTTGTGATAATGTTTGTCTTGACAAATTCTTGGGTAAGTTCAAAATTCTATATAGACATAGGCTTTATTAGTAGATCAGTCAACCATGAAATCGATCAGAATATTCATGCTGATGAAATCTTACAAGTTTCAGATTGGATCAAACTGGGTCAAAACAAGGTCACTAGGTCAATTCTTAGAAATACCTTATGGGTGTTCTAGAGGCCACATTTAATGTTCAACCAACCTGATAGTTAGTCAGAATGTTTGTCTAGATGAAAGCTTTGGGAAGTTTGTAAATAGGTAACTTGAGGTCATTACCTAGATCACTAGGTCACATCTAAGAAATACATTGTTGATGCTCTAGACACAACATGTTAGGCTCAATTAACCTGGAAATTAGTAATAAAATGTTTGTCTTAATGACAATTTGACTGCTTGGGTTTGAAAACTAAAACACTAGGTCATATCTTAGAAAAAACTTATGGGTGCTCTAGAGGTCATATTTGATACTCAACCATCATGCTCAATTGTTCAGAGCACATCTTTACTTATATAGAAACAAAGAAGAAGCTGTTATTCAGAATCTTCTAACATGAGTCACCAAACTTAAAGGTTTGATGTACCATATGGGGTTTCCAACTTGTGACTCTCTTTAAAATTGTCACATAATCAATATTCCAAAGCTTTATCTCAGGTGAGCACTTTAGGGCCAATGACCCTCTTGTTAAAAGGATTGTTAGGAAATTCTCACATAATGTTTGCCTCAGTTTGACCCTATAGTTTCTAAATATACTGACAAAAGAGGGTACTTGCTATGTAATTGAAGGTGGAGCTGATTGTCTGCTTAAAAATGTTTCCTTAATGATCACCACCTTTATTGCTAGAAATTCTAACATTTGCCCAATTACCACTTAAATGCACCTTTCGATGCTCCTATAAAATAAAACGAAGGAAAACATTGTTGGAAAAGCTATTTCTCTTTTTCCGACAATGTTTTCTATCATATACTGTCATTATTTTTCAAATTACACACACTTGAAATATGGTTCGCAACTTTTTTCTATTTGGAAAATGTGCATGGAGTGTTTTGCTTGTCATTTCAACTCTAGACTGATTTTAATTATTCAGAACTTACATTGTACTCCATG
Organism: Fragum fragum; assembly: GCA_946902895.1. NCBI lineage: Eukaryota > Metazoa > Mollusca > Bivalvia > Cardiida > Cardiidae > Fragum > Fragum fragum. The sequence goes on along the minus strand of OX336374.1, from coordinate 20,914,929 downwards.
CGCATTTTCCAAAGCATGATTGAAACTTTGAATCAAACAATATACACACTTATATCCTTCACATTTCCCTATTTTCTGTCTGGAAAAAAATGAAAGCTAGCTCCGAGGGAAAGCACAAAGATTAATAAAATTTTTGATAATGTTCCACTACATTCCATCAGACATTAAGTTTAAGAATGTATTTGTTTCCAACAATTTGAACATCATTAATCCTTCTTCATTTATGAGCAAACATTATATTAGCATTTCTATTTTTAGCTCCCCTGGATGAGATATTGAGATATTGTCATGGTGTTGTGTCCATTGTGCATCTGTGCGTGCATCCATCTATAAACTTTAAAAATCTTCTTCTCAGAATGTATTGGACAAAATTCCACCAAATTTCACAGAAATGATCCTTTATTGACCCTTTATCAGATTCCTTCAAAGGATTTTGATTTGATGAAAAAACATGGCTTAAATGAGCGGGGCTAATTTCCATTTATTGCCAAACTTTTCAAAATCTTTTTCTCACAAACCATGGATTTCAACCAAAATTCATAGAAATGTTCCTTCTTTGACCCTTATCAGATTTCTCCAAAGAATTTAGATTGGATGATAAAACTTTGTTTTAATGGGTGGGGCTAATTTCTGTATATGAAGAAAGCTTTGAAAATCTTCTTCACAGAAACCAGTGGACAGATTTCAACAAAATTTTACAGCAATGATTTTTTTGGTGACCTTTTGTCGGAATCCTTCAAAGAATTTTGAATGGGTGAAAAATTATGACTTTTCCTCAGAACTACAGCCCCATGCCAAAAGTTGGTGAACTTTCAAAATGGCATAACAAAAAGCTGAACTGTTCAAACTTTTAACTCTAAACTTACCGTGAAAAAAAACTTCATCAATAGTTGGTAATGCTGCATTTCTGAATAAGGGCTGATGAATTCTTTTGGGAAGGGTTGAATAAAGTCTTTGAACATAAGTATCAGGTATTTCATTCCAGGAGGTGAGCAGTTGGGTCTTCAAGTCATTGAAGGTATTGATCATGTAAAGTTATTTTCAATGGGACTCAGGTCTGGGGACTGTGCTGGCCAAAATAACACAGGGATGTTGTTTCTTTCTTTCTAAGTTGTAGCTTCACGGCTTTTATGAGCAGGGGCATTATCCTTTTGAAAGACCCATGAATTATCATTGAAATGCTTGGCAATAGATGGCCATAAACACTGATCTAGGGTCTGAATGTACTTTTGAGAGTTCATGTTTCCATCTATAAAAGCAAGCATTCCTGTACCCAAATAACAAATTCAGCCCCAGACCATTTCTTTCAGGTTAATCTAACCATTACAAGCCACATACCCTAAACAATCCGGTCTCCACTTTTCACTCGCTTCTCTCCATACAGTAAGTTGGCCACCAGGCTTTAAGTTTATCATCATTTCATCACTAAAAATGATATTTTTCGAGTTAGATTCAACACTCCAAGCTTATCTAGTCCGACACCAGTAAACTCATTTATGTTTTTTGACAGCTGAAATATTTACCCTCTTCCTCACAGATTGTCTTTTATAGCCCAATAAATGTAAATTCCTTTAAATAGTTCTAACAGAACACTTCTCAAATGTTGATGAGTTGTATGCTGCCACAATTTCCCTGAGTGGTTGCCGTCAATCTAACTTTAAGAGACGAGAAAGTTTCCTAAGTCCTGGATCACCAACAAGTTTTGGCCTACCCCTTCGAGGCATGTTTTCTATTGAACCACAACTTCGAAATCTCTTTAAAGACATTTAAATTTTAGATTTGCTTCTCCCCAATACTCTCGCAACATCTACCAACCGATGGCCCTCATCTACCATTAGTAAAACAAGATGTTTTTCATCCTCTGTCAGTTGCCTACCGATTCCCCATGATTCATAAGGTTGACAGTTTTACGTAATCAGACGAAAATATGATGTCATTTCGGTCCTTTAAATAGAATATTGAAGTTGCTTCCCTTTATCCCACATGCGCATTCCCTAGTATACTCATACCTTCGTATTGACGCCTTTAACTTTACAGACCCTCGAAACCTGTTCGCTGCCAGTTTAAAAGTTCACTCATTTTTGGCACGGTCCTGTAGGTGATGGATTCAATCAAATTTTACACTAGTACTCTAGTGACTCTTTCAGAATCCATCAATTAAATTTTGTCAATTTATGTAAAAGTAAATGACTGGACTTTTCAAGTTTTTGTAGAATAATAAAAGTTTGAAATCTTAAAAGATTTCATTAACATGGTTAATATGCCACACATGGTGAATATGATTTGGTATATATTGATTCCTGAAATCACCATTTGATTAATCAGTACAATCAGGCCTGTGGAGCAATACAGGCGTTCAAGTGCTTCTAGTGTTTACTTGTCATGAGAAGTCTTCTATTTGCATGAACTTTTGACTTGGATTTTTCAATTTGACATAATCTATGAGCCATATTCTCTCTTTCTGTATGAATAAGTTGTCAAGTTTACTCATCATCAGTCTACAATATTTTAGACAGATTAGATTTGAAAAAATCTGCGGACAACTTTTCAAAGAACAATTCAAATGAAAAAAAGTCGACAAAAAATAAAGAAAACATTGTGAAGAAAGGAGAAAAGCTTCAAACAGTTCACCTCAGTACAAAATGCTCATGGTTAGCTTTTGTGATAATTAATTGTGTAACTTCCTGCATCAGCAATTTAGTGTTTCCACTCACTCTTAAACTTAATGAAAATATTTGTATGGTCAGCAGAAAATATTTGTATTTCCATGAGAAAGATTTACATTGAAAATGTTGATTTTCAAACTTATTTGAAGTAAAATGGGGCCATATTTGCAATAAAAATCTTCCAGCTCATTCAATTACACCCTTTGCCTTTATATCTATTAACCCTTGTCATGCTGAATAAAATCCTTTGTCAGAATTATATTAAAATCAAAAGCTCAAAGCACTGGAATGCCCAGATATTGTGTGTCATTATTTTTTGTTAATTGATTCTATATACAACTCAGAAATTAAAATCCCAAACAGGTGGTTTAGACTAAGATCAGACTGCACATAATTATATGTAGGCTGATAAAAGTCTATCCCTCCTGCCAAAGCAGGATTATTCCAGGTTCAGCATGACAAGGGTTAATCTTAGAGTAATTATATGTTAGTTGGGATGAGAATGAATTCACGTGAATGGTCTTGTGCCATTTTAGCCCTCATGTTTCAGAATATTTTCCCACAATTGATTTCTTGGGCTTCAATTCTAAGTGCTACATCTGCAGAGTTTTCCATTGAAGAAATAATCTGCTACTTGGGTATACAAAGAAAATTTATAGGACAGTATTTTGGAGTAAATTGGTTACAAAATAGAATGTCCCAATCAATGTTTTGCATGATTCAACAAGACGATTTATTGGAAATGACAGTTCTAGTTATATGTAGAAATGACCATGAAAACTTTCGGGATATTTGTTACAGAACGAGATGTTCTTGAGAAACACTGGAGGTCAGTCTTGACCAAACCTGGGAGTTTTTCATGGTAAGTGATAGTTTGTTGTAGAATAGCCACACTTTGGGTGATTAGTGACAGGCAATGTACATACTAGAACTTGTGAAATATAGCATGTCTGATAAGAGATTAGAATTAGCACAGGTCAACGTGAACAATGTTGTAATTGTCAAATATGAATATAAAGTTTGATAAAATGACCAGTTAATATTTGGAAAATAAGCTAAGGACAAAACACATCTCTACAGTCTGGTGTAACCAACTGCCACACCACAAAATTTAACACTAGGCAAAATTGAAAGAAGTTGCAGACGCTAATTTCAAGTTGATGAAATTTTTTAAAATCTTCATCTATTTTGGGTAGAAAATGTTGTAGATGATAAAGTAATTGCTTGTGACAAGCAAGTTTTTCATTTTCCACAATGTTTTCTTAAGCTTTTTTTCTTGAAGGGCATAAAAAGCGTCATGTGGGCATGGGTTAACATTTGGAAAAGTTGCCAAACACAAAAACTGTCTCTGCAGTCTCTTGTTTAAATTAGGGGTAAGTACCTTTCATGCTTGTCAAAAAGCCTCTTTTTATCAAGAATAGTCATACCTGATCTATTTTTTTGCATGCATGGTATCTCGATCCTTCTTATACCTCAGCTTTGAAGAAGAAGGGGGTCTACTGGTTTACTTCTCTCTAGTCTGTCATTATAAACCCCCACAAACACACACTAAGAGTAGAGTACATTTGGTTTCTGTCTGTCCGTTTGTCTGTAAACCTTTTGTAACAAGCAATTTCTTCTATTTCCACAATATTTTCCCAAGGATAAAAAGACGGGGATGTAAAAACCAGGAATAAAACTGGGAAGGGTTAAGTCCCAAAGTCCAGAAACCAGTATTTTTGTTAAACTTTTCTCAGTAGCTAGGAATTATAGAGACTTGAAGCATTATGAGATGCATCAGCTAACAGAGCAAACATGTTCCTTCAGAATTCAGGGCCCTGCAGTATTTTTTTTTTTCCTTAAATCATTTTCCTTACTAATCGAGTGAAATGCCAAATTTTAGCTCACCTGAGCCTAAAGTCCGTCCGCCGTGTGTTGTGTGTAGTGCGTCGTCCATCACCAATTTCTTTAAAGGACATCTCCCAAACCACTGGGCCAATTTGAGCCAAATTTGGCAGAAATGTTTCTTATGTGGTTCCCTTTGAAAGTAGCTAATGAATTGAAATCCAGAAGGAGAAGAGCCTTGATGTTGTGCATGAAGCATCAGTATATTGACTTTTTTAAAATAGCAAAAATCATGATAGCAAAAATCATGATCCTCTGGTCCCAAGGGGCAGAGCACCAGGGGGTAGAGGTTTATAAAGAACGATTCTCAATCAACATCTCCTCCGAAACCACTGGGCAAATTTGAATCATTGGCAGTAATGTTCCTTAGGTGATACCCTCTTTAAAAATCTCTTCCTCATGACCCAGAAGGAGTAGAGCCTTGATATTTTGTATTATGCATCCAAAAAAGGGAGGAAAAATTTTCTCACATTTGCCCTAAAGCCTTTGAATTTGTTATTTAGACTTGGATCCCCAGGTTGTATCATAATCCTAACCTTAACATGAAATTAGACTTTTGAAAGAAAAATAGCCTTTATCTCAGGTGAGGGCTCCAGGGCCAACTGCCCTCTTGTTTAGCTCAACTGAGCACAAAGAGAGCTATTGTGATCGGTTATAGCCTGTTGTCCGTCCGCTGTCTGTTCACAATTACAAAAAAATATTCTCCTCCTACACTAACAATGGAATTTCAACTGAACTTAACAGAAACAATCCTTAGGTTATGCTTGTTAAAAATACTTCAAAAAATTGAAATCCATATAGAACTTTGGTTGTCATGGCAACCAGATGAAAAATCTTAAAAAAGTCTTCTCCTCCCAAACCATTAGGCCTAGAGCTTTGATATTTGATATAAATCATCATCTATTGGCCCTCTACAAAATACTTCACAGAATTACCCTACTCTGAAAATTAGTCCTTTTCTGTGCGATCCCTGATTTCACATAGTAATAAAAATGGAAATCTTTGAAAATCTTCTTCTCCTAAACCATGAAGCAGACATGCCATATTTTTTCAACCATATCCGGGATGTTGGACTAAAATTTCTGGGATTTACAGCATTTTCCGGCACGCATCCCCTCCCCCTGTACTTTTTTAGCACTTCAGCCCACCAATCGATTTTTTTTTTTAAGTAAAGAGCTTAAGTTTATTTAAGTAAAGTTGTAACTTAATTTTTTCATGAACTACCAATCCAGAGTTAATTTTTTTCACCATTAGCTGAAAGCCATTGAGCTATTGTCATTGTGTTGTGTCCGTCGTGCGAGCGTCCGTCCGTCCATAAACTTTTACTTTAAAATTTTGAAATTTTGTATACCATATATTGTGAAGCTTTGAGCCATCATACTCTAGTGAGCAATAAAGAACCATCATGGCCGCTTTTGATACGCCCGTCTAAGACGGGACGTATTATGGGATCACCCATGGTGTCCTGGCGTCCAGGTGTCCGGGCGTCTGGTCGTCCATGCGGTGTCCACTTCTTTGTCCAGAGCATAACTCTGTCACCGTAAGTCCGATTGACTTTAAACTTGGCAGTTATATTCTTCTCATCAATACGGAGTGCAGTGCACAAGAACAATAACTCTACCTGACCTATTTTTTGAGTTATGGCCCTTTGTTGTTTTTCATACTTGAATCTTGTCCGGAGTATACCTCTAAAAGTTTTATAGCTAGGATCATGAAATTTATTGGATGGATAGAGCTTACCAAGTGGGAGTGCAGTGTACAAGAACCATAACTCTACCTAGCGTATATTTTGAGTTATTGCCCTTTGTTGTTTTTCACACTTGAATCTTGTCCGGAGTATACCTCTAAAAGTATTATAGCTAGGATCATGAAACTGCATGGGTGTATAGATCTCTTCAAGGGGGAGTGCAGTGCACAAGAGCCATAACCATACCTAGTGTATATTTTGAGTTATTGCCCTTTGTTGTTTTTCATACTTGAATCTTGTCAGGAGTATATCTCTAAAAGTTTTATAGCTAGGATCATGAAATTTATTGGATGGATAGAGGTCACCGAGGGGGAGTGCAGTGCACAAGAACCATAACTCTACCTGGCCTATTTTTTGAGTTATTGCCCTTTGTTGTTTTTCATACTTGAATCTTGTCCGGAGTATATCTCTAAAAGTATAATAGCTAGAATCATGAAATTACATGGATGGATAGAGCTTACCAAGTTGGAGTGCAGTGTACAAGAACCATAACTCTACCTAGCGTATATTTTGAGTTATTGCCCTTTGTTGATTTTCATACTTGAATCTTGTCCGGAGTATATCTCTAAAAGTATAATAGCTAGAATCATGAAACTTCATGGATGGATAGAGCTCACCAAGTGGGAGTGCAGTGTACAAGAACCATAACTCTACCTAGCGTATATTTTGAGTTATTGCCCTTTGTTGTTTTTCATACTTTGTTTGACAAAAAATATTCATTCAAAATAACCTCAGTTCTATTCAAACCCCCAGTTAATATTAAGCAGTGTGACGGGCGTATCTTGTGACAATTTGGCACCTTGTTTTTAATGTTTAATAGTAACTTAAACTCCAGACAGTTCTCAAAGAATGGGTATTTTCATAAGATGAAATATGGCATAATAAGAGTTTGCAATGTCTATTTTGGATAATATAATTTCTGTGACAGATTCAATTACTGTATCTGTCATTTAATCTGTCTGCAGCTGACATGTCTAGAGAACCTAATTTCTTATACAGATAAATCTCACATTTCCTTATTTTCTTTTTCTATACAATGACAAAATTTCTGATCAAACCTTTTGAGTTTGTTGATATAAAATTGTAGATACAATATGATTTTGATGTCAAAATGCTAAAGCAAAATTCTAGAAAAATTAAGGAGTTACAAACTTTTATCATGGTCTTTCTATCTTGAGTATCAGAATCTTGAATTAATTAGCCCTTCTTGGAATTTATAAATGACCATTTCTAATAATGCCAATCTCGAGAGCCACACAGCCCCTTTAGAGTGTTCACTAATTGTCCAAAGAAATACTGAGCTGGGAGCTATCAACATGCCAATTGTGAAGCTTTTGGTCAGTTTGTGTGGATGCATATGCTAATCTGAGTCTACTTGCCGACATGTGAAAAATTGGAAATGTTTCAAATAGGCTCAAATGAACTGCATGTATTCATAGCTAAGGCAAGTCATTATGGGTCAAGGAACATCATTAATATGGAACACCAAAGATATTTATTTTAGAAAGCCAACACTGCATGTAAATTTTGCTATAATTTACCCGTTCCCTTACAATCATGCCTTTTTATGCCCCTCAAGAACAAGCCTTTGAAAAACATTGTAGTAAATGGAGAAGTTGCTTGTAACAAGCAATTTCTTCATTTTACCACAATGTTTCTACATAGAAAGATGAAGATTTCTTAAATTTTATCTGTTTGAAATTTGTCAGAGCCAAAATGTTTGACCTTAACCAATTCAAACACAATAATACTTTTTTAAGCTTTCAAGAAAAAAAACTTTGGAAAACATTTTTGGAAATGAAGAAACTTTGTGTTGCAAACAATTTCTTCATTATCCACAGTGTTTTCTACCCATATCTTAAATTTCATCACCTAAATATTTTTGTCTGCAGCATCTTTGAATAATGACAAGTCTAAAATTTTGCCATCTGTTTACGAATAATATCATTGTGAATAGTCTGTCTAGGATAAATACTTGAAAAATTTGGAGATTGTTACACCAACAATTTTAGGGATTAATGCAGGATTGTTGTAAATAGAAATTACAATTATAGATTTATTAGTTCTTACAATAGTATTGCACCAATCCCATGTAGAATCCTTTCTTAATTTCAGAGGGACAGGAGATAAAAGGAAGCTCCACATGACGACCAGTGATTCAGCAATTGCTCAACACAAGATTACCCATGCTGATGTAGACAAGGATATCAAGAAACACGCCCTGAAGAAGGCCAACAGCGAGGGATCAACACGACCTTACAAAATATCGCAGGATGACAGCTGATTGAATCATTATGGGTCAAAATAATTTGGTATCATATTACACCAAGAAGAAATGTTACATATTTTACCCATTCCCACTTATAAACAACCTTCAAAAAAAAGCTTTGGAAAAAAATGTGGAAAAAGAAGAAATAGCTTGTTACAAGCAACTTCTTCATTTTCTGCAATGTTTTCTAATGTTTTATAAACTTGAAATTGTTGTCTGTAACTCCTTTCAGTTTGAACCAGTCTTAATTTTTCCATCTGGTAATGGTTTAAGTAATATCTCATTTATTCAAAGTAATAGTATATAACACATTGACTAGATAACAAATTTCAAGACTGGTCTAATATGGAAGAATTTGCAGACTTCATTTCCAATCGCATTTGAATTGAAAAGTGAAAATACTGTGAGAAAAAGGTAAATTGGTTGTTGCAAGACTTTCAAGAAACATGCCCTGAAAAAGGTCAACATTGACAGGTCAACACAATGTTATGAAATACCACAAGATCACAGAATATTGAATCATTTTGGGTTAATCATTCTTGTGCTGAATAAAATCCTATTTAGTATTGCATTAAAATCATAGCAACAAATTCTTCCGAGGCATTAGTCGCAGGTCAATATTTCTTTTGAAATCTGATTTTATAAGCCATTCTGGCTTGAAAAAGGCAAGCAGATGACGTAGACTAAACATATGTGTAGGCTGGTATTTGTTTATACTCCTGCCCAAACAGGAATATTCTGTGTTTAGCCTGACAAGGGTTAAATAAAACCTTAAATAATATTGCACAAAAAAGGAATGTTACTCCATTAAGTAATATCTCATCTTAGCTCCACTGGCTGAAAGCCGACGAGCTATTGTCATGGCGTTATGTCTGTTGTCCGTCCATCCGTTACTTTGACTTTAAAAATCTTCTCCTCTGAAAGTACTGAACAGAATTCAACCAAATTTCACAGAAATTATCCTTGGGTAACCCTTTATCAGATTCCTTCAAAGAATTTTGATCGGATGAAAAACATGGCTTTAATGGGCGGGGCTAATTTCCATATATGGTGAAACCTTTAAAAATCTTCTCAGAAACAATGTAATTTATTTCAATCAAATTTTAAAGAAATGATTCTTGGGTCAACATTTATTTGATTCCTTCAACAAATTTTGATCAGTTGAAAAATATGGCTTTAATGGGCGGGGCTAATTTCCATATATGGTGAAATCTTTGAAAATCATCTTCTCAGAAATCAGTTGATTGATTTCAACCAAATTTCACAGAAATAATCCTTGGGTGGTCCCTTATCAGATTCCTTCAGAGATTTTTTGTAAATACCGTTTCATCTTCCCTGTGAATGAATTATACATAACTTGAATTTGTAAAAACAAAGTTGAAATGTTTCTTTAGAAACTATTTCAAAGATTTCAGTGACTCAGATTTATTTTCCTTATATCAGTTTATATTGAATTCATGAAAAATTTACTAAACCCTTGTCATGCTTTATAAAATCTCTGAAGAAATTGCATTAAAATCAAAGGGCTGAAAGCACTAATAAAACCAGGGATTGAACAGGAAAGGTTTAATCTTGATGAAACTTTGTCAGAATTTTTGCCACTTTTGTCAGGTCCTGGGGATGAGCCCTATTGAAAATAGGAACTTTCCATTTTAAACATGACAAATGGAGTCTTCATGGCAATTTCTTAGATGTGCCATTACAAAAATTCTTTAGAAAGGTCAAGATCATGGCTCAAGGTCAAACACTCAAATTAAGCTTGTCTACAGCATAACTCCTACATTTTGGATGACTTTCTAAAAACTTAGCTCAATAATCTCACTCATGACTTGATGTGCTATTTGAAACAATTGTTTGGACAGGTCTACAGTCAAGGTCATGGCTCAAGATCACATGTTCAAATTGAGCTTTACTAGAGTATATCTCCTACATTTGTGCATGGATTTTAAAGTAATTTTGGACACTTGCTTCCTATCATGAGAAGATGTGCCATTTGAAATAAATTTGTTAGATAATTTGTTAATATCAAGGTCAAATATTCAGATTTGTTTTCCATGGACAACTATTTGTAGTTTAATTTCTCCTCATTTAAAATGTTTTCCTGAGTAATATCATAGCAGGCATCAAAACTACGGATGTATTGGTTAAAGAATGGTAGTTTGATTACCAATATTTCTTTTGAACAAATCCCTATATTTATTTGTGAATTTCTCAATAGTTCGCTACGTTGTTCTCTGTTCTAAGTAATATTATAATTTGAATCAGTTGTTTAGGTTTATCAAAGTTAAGATCAAACTTGTATGCTAACTAGTATACATAGATCAGAGTATATGATATAAAGTGGCACAGTGTTAACCTGGGCATTTTTCATTCAGCATGAGATTTGAGATCTAGCGATGTCCACTGGCCCACATGCATTGTCCATCAACATATTGTGTGCATTCTAAATGCTAATTCTTAACTCACTTGAGTGCAAAGTGCTCTGGGGAGCTATAATGATCAGTGGTTGTCATTCCATCTGTCTTGTGAACAAATCTGTAAAAATCTTCTCCAAAACTACCCATTAGATTTCAATGAAATTTTACAGAAATGATCATTGGGGATGGCCTTCGTAAATACTTCAAGGAATTGTAATTGCTTGATAACTCCAGTTTGGCCTTCTAAATACATCAGGGAATCGTAATCACTTAATAACTCCGGTTGCTGTGGAATCGGGAAAGAATTCCTAAGAATTTCTTGAAGAATATTTTCCTCCTAAACTGTAAGGCCTAGAGCTTTCAAATTTTGTATGTTACATCATCTTATGGTCCTCTACTAAAATACTTCAGATTAAAGAGATGTACAGTAAAACCCCTCTAATACGATCACTTGCGGTACTTTCTGAAAGTGGTCGTAATACTGAGGTTTGGTCGTTTGTTGTCAAGTAATTCATGTTTATTTATCTTCATTATTCAAAAATATTAATACTATACATACAACAAATAAAACTATAAAAACATGTATTACAGCGGAATCTTAAGTCATTTTCAATTTTACAATGTTTGATTAGTTTTACTTTCTCTTTTCTCCATTTTGATCTGATTCAAAAGTCTGATCTCAGATTATCTATATGTAAGTAAAGGTTCAAAGTGTCAAACTGTCTATATCATATCTTCTTTAATGGGAATAACAAACATTAATTAAGTTGAAAGCAAAATTTAATTGCTAATTATCTGTTTGGAACGCCGTAAACAAACTAATCGTAACTTCTCAGATACTTTTTCACTTTCACCTTTATTACTCAAGTCAAAACCCATGACATATTCAAATAACAATTAAAAATAAAACAAGGTATAATTTCTAAAAGTGATCGGCCAATTTAATCTTTTTAATAGAAATAATGCCTAATATAATAAAGGTTCGGTATCAGTTAATCAAAAATCCGATATTGTATTGACAATGTATTGTATCGACAATGCATTCGTACCAAATTAGTGTCGCTCTTATCAAGTGTGAAATTCAGGGGGTCGGTTTCAACAAGTGAAGTTACAGGTCGTTTTATTCGGGTTCATAGTAGTGTATCAGTTATAGTTGGTACTGAATTTAGTGGTCGTAATTCTGAATAGCGGGGTGCCCATTTTAGAGGGGTTCGCGACCATTAGATAAAGAACAAAAATTTCGTTCTGTAAAAATTCGGTCGTAATAGAGGGGTGCCTGTATTTGAGGGGTGGTCGTAAGATGGGGTTTTACTATAATTATTTAAAGACCTATATGGTAGGTACTTGGATTTTTCATTGATGAAAAGAATCTGTCAAAATCTTCTCGTCCAAAATTAACACTCAGATTTCAATGAAATTTTAAAGAAATGATTGTTGGGTGATGGCTGTCCAAATTCTTCAAGGAATTGTAATCTGTTGCAATGGAAACTATAAGGAATTTCCTTAGAAATTCTTTAAAAATTCTATTCCTCCTAAACTCTAAGGCCTAGAGCTTTCAAATTATTTATGTAGAATCATCTTATTGTCCTCTATTAAAATTTGTCCTCTATTAAAATACTTCATGTTATGATGTGATTTACATAAGCCCTATATTTTATGTTGGATGTTACATAGAAATAAAGAACAAATTCTTTAAAAATAATCTCCTCCTAAACTAGCGCTTGTGTTTCAATGAAATTTTGCAGAAATTGTTCTTTGGTGATGGCCTACCAAAATACTTCAAGAAGTTTTAATTGGTTGATTTCTCCGGTTGCCTTGGCAATTGCAAGGCATTTTGAAGAAACCCTCAAAAATCTTCTCTACAACCAGAAGGCCTAAAACTTTCAAATTTTGTATGTAGGATTGCCTTATAGTCCTCTACCAGAATGATTCAGGTTATGATGTTGTGACGTATATAAACCCTATATTGTGGGTACTTGGAAATTACATAGCAATACAGAACAAATTATTTAAAAGTCTTCTGCTCCTAAACTAACTTTTAGATTTCAATAGAAAAAATTCAGAAATGCTCAGGTAATGGCATTCGAAATACTTAAATCCTAATTGGTTGATAGCTCTGGTTCCTGTTGCAACTGAAAGGAATTTCTAAGGTATTCTTAAAAAATCTTATAGATTGTAAGGCCTTTAGCTTTCAAATTCTTAACTGTAGCATCATCTCATGGTCTCCTACCAACACACTTTTTGGTTATGGTTATGTAATTTAAATAAGCCCTATGTTGTGGGTACATGGATTTACATAGGAACAAATTCTTTTTAAAATTATAGCTAATAATATGATTTCAGCTGTACTTTACAAAAATGATCCTTGGATTATGTTCTTATAAAAACTTGAGCTGGTAGGAATCTTGGAATGACTGTGGTTGCTATAGCAGGCAAAGGGTATTTCCTATGAATTCTAAGAAAGTCTCTCTTAAATTTTAAGGCCTAGAGCTTTCAAATTTGCATGTAGAATCATCTTATGGTCCTCTACTAAATACTTAAGGTTATTATGATGTGATCTATATTGTGAGCACCTTCGTGGTTTTCAAGGAAAACTTGCTGAAAAGATACTGACATAAGTTCTTTAAGAAAGATTGTTGTCCACTTTATCATATTTCAGTCTAGAATTTAAGAGAGATCATTGAGTTCCGAAGGAAGTCAAGTTGACAAAAAAAAAAAAAAGAAAGCAATATGGTAAGAAAAATTTGGAAAAAGTTCAATCATTGCCAGTACATGAACTTTTGCAGTATATCAGGTGAGTGATTCAGGGCCATTAAGGCTCTCTTGTTACTAAAATTCTTGACTGTGAAGAAGGTTGGTCCCCGTAAAATCTCTGAGAAACTTGATATTGAGTTGTGTAGGGCAAAAATAGGTCAATCTTGAGTTTGCATTCTTGAGGCCACATGAATAGTTCATGCAGATGAAAAACTTGATCAAATTTAAGAAATACACAGAGGCCACATTTTTTGCTCAAACGATCTTTGGTCATAATACCGTAAAAATTCTATTAAACTCCCATGCTCTAATAAACGCCCACCCCTAACTTTGGATGTCAAAACATACCATTTTTTGTTTGATTTTTTGGAAACCTTGAAGCCTTTAATAAATTTCCAGTCACCAAGTTGTGTGTTTGACATTTGGAGACACATTTTTTACGAGTTGATTTATTGTACAAAGATTGCCTTTCACTTTTTGTCAAGCGCCACTGAAGCTTAGGTACGACATAGAAACAAAGAGAATATAATGTGAATTGATTGCAAAAAAACACACACACACACACAAATTATATTCTTTTTTATTCCAAAGATTTATGCACTAAAACGGGAAATTATGACAGAAAACATATCCAAAATAATTAGAAATGATGCTTCAGTCTGTAAAAACTTCAGTCTGTAGTGCTACCACCAGAAACACTGATGGCATATATCAAACGTCCGTACATTATTATTTCATAATTATTGCTGAGAGGTGTTTAACCAAAAACAGACGCGTGTCAACTCAGGAAACTCGACCCGAAATAGCTGAACACCTATCTTCGGCCCCTTTGATCACCTGTTCAACCCCTTACAGTAAAATAAAGCTACACAATTATCAAATTTATATGATTTCCGCAAAGCGTGATTTATTGCTTAAGTCTGTTCGGAATAATTATTTCATCCCATTGAATGATTCGGCTTGCAAAAAAGGATAGTATGGTAGAAAACATCTCTTCTTTTAAGTGTTTTACCGAAAGTAAACATTTCTGAACCCACCAGTCAAACTGCGTAAATCTTGCAGGCTCATTTGTGTTGTAGACCGTTTTTGCCATCGACTTTAACAAAGACAGCTTTGTTAAATTCGACAGTGGTATCATTTGATACTTTATTTGTTTGGACGGTACTAAATTTTACAAGTTAGTCATCTTAATTCATTTTGACACATCATTTCAGGACTTATTGGCCAGTTTCCGAAGAGATCGTACATATTTTGAATTTTTGACCCCTTTTTTAACGTCTCACAAATCTATAGCCTCTAATAAACCCCCTTATTTTGTAAAGTTTGTGAATCAAATAAACGCCCAGGTGTTTCTATGGTAGTTGTATTTGTTATTCACATGTTGATATTTGATTTCTTAGGCTAAATGACTTTGTCTCTTGGTCAACTATCATCGGACTCAAATATCCAACTATTTAGTCAGAAAATGATGCTTCTTCATATTAAATCTTACAAAGTCAATCTATTAGATTAAGAAGTCCCTAATTTGTAACTTGACTGTCTTTGGAGAAAGCTTAGGTATTGCTATGGCCAGTAGGTGTTGTATCTCTGCCATTACTGAAAAGATTCACTTAAAACTTGGGGAACATGTTCACTGTAAAAAGAGCAATATATACAAAAAAGTGGAATGACTCTAAATGCATTTTTGAATGAGTTATGCCCCTATTTAACCCTATAAAAATTTTACCCACTATCAAGCACTTGCACAGCTGAGCATTGGCATCTACATGCCATGCTCTTGTTTCTATTGAAATGTCCTCTTTCAATTTGGAACAGCCAAACATTTAGTTGGCTGGTATTGCCTGTCATCTTTTACCTGGCAGAGTATGGCAAAGCAATTTTGTAATGTTGTCAGTTTACTTTTCATTTTAGAAGGCACTGTTTGTTCATGTCTTCTTCAAGGTGAGTAGCACAACATTATTGTACAGAAATCCTTTACCTTTTCTTGTTTTTTTTGTTAATTTTAGACTGGTCCGAAATCAAAGAGGTTGCAGACGACAATGAAAATTGAATTTAGTTTGAAATAAAACAGTTCTTTGTGATTGAAAATATTGTGAGAAAAGGAGAAATTGCTTGTTACAAGCAATTTCTTCTTTTTCCACAATGTATTCTCAAGTATAAAATCATGGCAATGAAAATCCTGGGTTTGTAAAAGAAAGGTTTTACTCAAGATTTCTTAAAACATTAATTGAGAGGATATTAGTTTGTATCTATAATCACCCAAAAAATATAACGAAAAGAACAAGAATCAACAAGCGCACTTGTCCACTTCCTGCTTGTCAGTCTGAAGTCCTGACAGTTTGCTTCCATTATTATACCTCTGCTTCGAAGAAGAGGGCTGTATAATGGTTAACCCTTGTCCATCCTTCCGCACGTCTGTAACTAATATTTTTTGTCGCATTTTTCTCAGCAACCATTCATGGCAATGACTTGAAATTAGGTTAGGAGATTCGCAAGTTAACTTCTTCCTGTTTTACTACTTAGTTTATTTTCGTACATATACTGGTAAAGTTGCATTTTTCTCAGCAAGTATTCATAGCAATGACTTGAAATTTGCTTAAGAGGTTCAGCTAGGGGTCCTACATGGCAGTTATGGAATTTAGGTCTGCAAGTAAACTACTTCCTGTTTTACAACTGAGAAGCTATTGATAGAATTAACTTGAAACTTTATGTGGAAGCTCATCTAGGGGCCCTACACAGCTATTTACACAATTTAGGTCAACAATTTAACTACATTTGTATTTCCTGTTTTATAACTTAGTTTATTTTCCAACATTTATAGTGGTATATTGTGGTTCATCCATGGTGCTTACTGAATTTATGTCTGCAAGTTAACTACATTCTGTCTGACAAATTGATTAATTTTCTGGCCTTGACTGGTATAGTCGTATATTTTTGTTGCATTTTTTTCAACACGATACTTACCGGATTTAGGTCCCCAAGTAAACTACTTCCTATTTTATGACTTAGACTATATTTGGTCATTGCCTGGTGTAGTCATATATTTTTGTCATATTTTTTCAGCAACTATTGATTGTATTGACTTAAACTTTGTATGAATGCTCAGCCAGGGACCCTCCATGGAGCTTTCCAATGCTTTCTACTTCCTGTTTAACGACTTAGTTTATTTTCGCCAATAGTTTAATTCTGGAAGTAAAAATTTTTGACACTTGATTTGGAGGTGCAGCTAGGTGTCCTATATTGTGCTTACTGAATCATGTTCCGTTGAGGGAAAATTTCATTTTTACTGTAGTTATGGTAATGCATGTGGGGTTATACCTAGTGAATTTTGACTCAAAGATTTCTTGTCAATGCAAGTCCATATATCATGCAAAGTTAGCGTTGCATAAGGCAGAATAAGAGAATTTCTTTTTAGATTTGAAATAATTAATGATTGTTATGTTGTTAATGACACTCGAATCACAGCAACAGCTGCTACTACACCTCGGTTTAACCCTTTCCAAAATGACAATATTTATACCCCCCACAACAAAGTTATGGAGGGGGGGTATACTGGAATCAGGTTGTCTGTCCGTCCGTGGACATAATTTTGTGTCCTCATCTCCTCCCACATTTCCAGACCAATTTTGCTTAAACTTACCAAAATCTTCCTTGCAATGGGAACTCGTGCACCTGCAATTTTCATAATGATTAATCAACTGTTTCAGGAGTTATGCCTCTTTGAACTATTATCCTAAATAGAATATATAAAATTGTGTTCTCTCTGCAGCTAAAACTACTGAACAGATATTGATCAAACTTAGCAGGAATGTTCCTTTGGTCAAGCTCTTCCAAAGTTGTTCAAAGAATTTAATTCCATGCAGAACTCTGGTTGCCATGTCAACAAAAAGGGCGAATTTCAGAAAATCTTTAAAAATCTTCTTCTCAGAAACCATAAGGCCTACAGCTTTTATATATGATATGTAACATCATCTAGTGGACCTCTATCAAGATTGTTCAAATTATGGCCCCAGGGTCAAAATTGGCCCGTCCCCAGGGGGCACAAGTTTTACATAGGTACTTTAATAATTTTTTTTTTTGATGAAACAGAAAGGCAAAGAGCTTTGATTGGTATGTGGCATCATCTACTGGACCTCTACAAAGAATGTTCAAATTAGGCCTCCTGGGTCAAAATTGACCCGTCCCCGGGGTCACAAGTTTGATCATAGGCTCATATAGTGAAAACTTTTAAACATCTTCTTCTCTGAAACAGAAGCGCCCACAGCTTTAATATTTTGTATGTAGCATCATCCTATGGACCTTTACCAAGATTGTTCAAATTATGGCTCCCAGGTCAAAATTGGCCTACCCACAGGGATCAACAGTTTTACATAGGCTTATATAGTGACAAGTCAAAAAATCTTCTTCTCCAAAATCATAAGGCTTACAGCTTTCATATTTGGTATGTAGCATCATCTGGTGGATCTCTATCAAGATTGTTTAAATTATGGCCCCAGGGTCAAAATTTGCCCGTCCATTGGGATCACAAGTAATTGAAGTTTTACATATGTGCATTTAAGTGAAAACTTTTAAAAATCTTCTCAAAAACTGAAAGGCCTACAGCTTTGATGTTTGGTATGTGGCATTAAAAAAGAGGCGGAAGTGGGGGGTATTCGTCAGCCCTTACAGGTGACAGTTCTAGTATAGACTTGTCCAAAATGAAAGTTGCAGACAACAAATTTTAGTTGATGAAATTTTAGACTTCTTTGACCCTTGGGGTAGAAAGCATTGTGGAAATGAAGAAATTGCTTGTTACTACATGAATGTTTTCCAAAGTTTTTTCTCTTGAGGGGCGTAAAAAAGAGGGATTGTGTGGGACTTTGGTAAAATGGCTCATTGGTTTGCTTTTCCTTATCAGGTAAAAAAACAAAGAATGTTATTATGTCCTTGTCTAATTGCTGTTAACAATTTTTACTGTGTGTATATTATGTTGTCTAAGTTTTCATTGTCTTTGTACATTGTACTTGTATATAATGTAGAAATAACTGTTACATTGATCTTAAATGTGCAATATTCAATAAAATCACTTGAAACATTATAATGAGGTGTGTTTTTAATTAGTTAACCAAGATTCTGTTTCTTTGACACTGGCATGACAGATATATAACCATGCCCAATAGACTCTGACACGCAAGTTTGTCTGAAATATAAAACATTAGTTTGCAAAAATATACCTTGCTTTTGTAGGCATCTCAATGAAAAAAAGTTATGAAAAACATTGTTGAAGAAATTGCTTACCATATGTCCGATTTCAATTTACTGATTGTACCGAATTTACCCTTCAAACACTGAGTGTGGGTGGGTTAGTGAGTTTATCCCTTTCTTGTCCAGAGCTTTTCTTCTACATTTATAGATGGATTTCAAAATAACTTTGCACTGTTGTTCCTCTTGATGAGGAATAGTGTCATGCATAAAGTTCTGTGGGATACTTCCAAGTCCAAGATCACAGCTGATGGTCATGTGACAAGCACTTAACACATTACCAGATGGCAAAATTTTAGACTTTAGACAAATTGAAAGAAGCTGTAGATGACAATTTAAAGCTTATAAAATTTTGGATTTTTTGCCCTTTGGGCTAGAAAACATTGTTGATAAATGAAGAAAATGCTTGTAACAAACATACTTCATTTTCCACAATGTTTTCCAAAAATTTTTCCTTTGGGGTGTCTAAAAGCATAATTAAGTGGGATTGGGTGAATCAGGGGCATCCATGTCTCCGACACATTTCTATACCACAAAGAAGGACAACTAATTAATCAACTGACTACACACAATCCTGCTATTTTATGTCCCTGAAAAAAAGAGCTTTAAAAAATTTGTTTATAATAAATAAATTGCTTTCTAACATGCACTTTCTTCATTGTCCACAATGTTTTCTATCCTAGAAGACAAAACAAGAGGACCATGATGAACCTATAATGCACATCTGACTGTGATGGCTCAAGGCTTCTTGATATATACAAACTAACAAAGCTCTAAGTATAGCAGATTTGGAGAAAAATATTTTAAAGTAAATGTAAATCTAAGATCCCAAAACATAGGGCTAATCTTCTGAAACGAGTCATTCTTTAAAATATTTTGGCAAGGGGAAATAAGCAATGATAAATACCAATTATCATGGCTTTAAGGCCTTATGGATTAGGAGAAGAACATTTTTCAGATATCGATCTTTTATTCCCATGCAGATCTGAGATCACACAACTGGACTAATTTTCAGAGTCGAGTTCTTTAAAGTATTTTGGTAAAGGATCAGTAAGCAATGATAAATACTAAATATTGAAAAAGAAGATTTTCAAAGAATTCCCTCTTTCTATGTTAAATCAGGGATTGCAAAACAAAGCTACTTTTCAGAGTAAAATACTTCTTGAAGTATTTAGGTAGGAGGTCATTAGGCTTTGATACATACAACATATCAATGCTCTAGGCCTTGTGTTTTGGGAGAAAAGATTTCAATCTTTGTTACAATGTAAAATCAGGGATTGCACAAAAAGGACTAGTTTTCAGTACAGTAATTCTTTGAAGTATTTTGAGAAAAAGGCAATAGGCACTTACATACCACTTCTCAAAGCTCTAGGCATTATGGTTTAGAAGACTTTCAGCTTCCTTGTTCCTATGTAAAATCAGGGATTGCACAGGAAATGGCTAATATTCAGAGTATGATAATTCTGTTAAATGTTTAAGTAGGGAGTCAATATTTTATGATATATGAAATATTAAAGCTCTAGGCCTTGCGGTTTAGAAGATTTACTTCTTTATTCTTATGAACAAGAGGACCATGATCGTCCGAAATCGCTCAAATGAGACATCTGCAAATTACAGTACTTTTTGTATAAAAAGACCAAACTTGAGCAAAATAGATAAAACAAATATTAGAATTTGGGCTTAGTATAAAACTGTCCAGTAATGTTATACAATAAAAGTGCATGCCCATGGATTTATACTTTAATCCATTATCAAACTATCCTACATTTGGATGTCCTCAAGGAAAATAGGTTTAAAAAAGCATTGTGAGAAAGGGAGAACTTTGTAGTTACAAGCAATTTCTACATTTCTCACAATGTTTTCTACACTACAAATTCTTTGTATTTAGATTTCAATCAAACTTTAATTACTGTCAGCAACTTCTTTGATGTAGCCCAGTGTTAAGATGAGGAAACTTTGATATTACTCTAAATGAGCATTTTACTAAACTGGGGAGGGGATAATTTGACTCAATGGGTATAATTCTAGCAATCTTGGTAGCAAACAATCTGAAAGTAATACAAGAGGTCCAAGAGGGCCTGTATCACTCCACTGGCTTTAACATCTCCAGATTTGAAGTCTGTAATTTCAGAACAATGCTTGTAGACACTGGACAAAGGCTAATCACAAAAGATCATATGATGAAGTGTTCAGGTGAGCTAAGAATGCCACACCGGCATTTATGGACCAATTAAAATTTCTTGAACAATTTAAAAGAAGTGTTATCCAAGGAACATATCTAACAAGTTTGGTTGAAATTGGTACATTGGTTTTGCAGAAGTGGATGTTTAAAGAAAAAGTTTACGCACGGACGGACAGACGCACACACTTACGAAACAAGTGCGACAGACAACATCATGACAATAGCACTCTCACATTTATTTAACTCAAATTGTTAAATGAAATATATTTCTCCCATAACCTGAAAATTTCTGGGGTTTTTTTAATCTTATTTCCAACAAATTATAGCAGACGAATTTTTGCTACAATGTTTTTCATAACTTAGTGTCAGTACATCAAAATGATTTTGTTAGGTATTTGGAATATACAAATCTGTAAGGGAAGTAATAAATATAATTCTATTGCTTCATAAGCTGCATTTATCTCCCATTGATTGATGTTCTAGACAATGTACCTATTCAGGTATTCCTACACATGTAAACTCATGAACAAATTGAGAAAAGGGTCACCTAAGAAATGTTGATACCAAGTTTCATTGAAATTTGGTAAAATGAGTTGGAAGTAGAATTTTTTAGATTTTAGAGGGAAAAAAAAGCCCCGCCCTGCCATACCCAATTTTAGGGTGCAATCAATATTTCATGAACAATTCAAGTATAGGGTCACCCAAGGAACATTCATGCCAAGTACTGTTGAGATTAGTTAAATGGTTTGGGAGACGAAGATTTTTAAAGATTTTAAAAAAAAATAAGCCCCACCCTGCCATGCCCATATTGGGGGGTCAAAAAATTCTTGAAATATTTAAGTAGAGGGTCACTCAAGGAACATTCATGCCAAGTTTCAATGAAATCAGCCAAATGGTTTGAGAGAAGATTTCTGAAGATTTTAAAGTAAAAATAAGCCCCAATCTGCCATGCCCATGTATTGGGTTAACAAAATTTCTTGAAATATTTGAGTAGAGGGTCACTCAAGGAACATCCATGCCAAGTTTCAATGAAATTAGCCAAATGGTTTGAAGGGAAAAGATTTTTAAAGATTTTAATGTGAAATTAAGCCCCGACCTGCCATGCCCATATTTTTGGGTGAAACAAAATTTCTTGAACAATTTTAGTAGATGGTCACTCAAGGAACATTCATGCCAAGTGTTGTTGAGATTTGTCAAATGGTTTTGGAGGAGAAGATTTTTAAAGATTTAAAAAAAATAAGCCCCACCCTGCCATGCCAATATTGGGGGGTCAAACAAAATTTCTTGAAAAATTTAAGTAGAGGGTCACTCAAGAAACATCCATGCCAAGTTTCATTTAAATCGGCCAAATGGTTTGAGATGAAATTTTTAAAGATTTTAAAATGAAAATATGCCATGCCCTTCCATGCCCATATTTGGGGGTGAATCAAAATTTCTTTAACAATTTCAAAAGAGGGTGGCCCTTTTCTGCCAAGTTTCATTAAAATCTGCCCATTGGTTTAGGAGGATAAGATGCTTGAAGAAAAGTTTACACATGGACACACACACACGGACGCACCCACAACGGACAATGCCTTGACAATAGCTTCCTGGCCTTCGGCTAGTGGATCTTATAAACCAAATATGTATGCATTACAACTTATACATTGGGACAGGAAGTTATTTGAACAAGCTTCTATTGAGTGTTTTTCATGACTTTGGATGCCTTGGGAAGGACCACTTATGTAACATTAGGCTATGTTTAGCTAATTGCTCTAGGCCCTATAATTAAGAAGAAATCTTTCAAATTAAGCAATTTTTGACCCCTGGAGCAGAGACATTTTTTATCAATTTTCCTGTAACATAGTACAAAAATATTTAGTAGTGCTACTTACCAAGTATGAATGTCCTTCAATTTTTATTTCAGAAGAATACTTTTGAAGTTGCTCTAATTGGGCGTTTTTTTCACATTTTGGACCCCTGGGGCAGGGCTAAGAATTAAGCTTACATGGTAGAGAACCATCAGCATATGCTATAAACTGAATAAGAATGCCTTAGACTGAGTAAATTGGGAGGAGAAGACTGTTGAATATGGTATAATTGAGCATTTTTACAAACTTTGGACACCCATTGAAGGGGTGTTTTTTAACCTACAGGCATAATTTGATAAAAATTGATAGACAATAGCCAGGCTATGTTACAATCCCAATATAAATGCCCTCTGCCTTGAAGTGTAGAATTTTTTTTTACTTACTCAAATTTTGCACTTATCTCTATTTTGTGCCCCAAGTGCCCTAAGGGAGCAATTTTAAGTGAAATAGTACAAAACCATCTAGTAATGCTACATACCAAATATGAATATCCTTGACTTTATAATTAACGAGGAGAGGTCTTTTGAACTTGTTCTGATGAAGCATTATTCCAAACTTCAGACCTCAGGGGTTGGGCCATTTTTGACCCAAGAGATAAAATTTTTCAGCACTTGGTAGAAAACCATGTGATTAAGCCACATATGAAATATAAATGCATTTGGCCTTGTAGTTTCTGAGACAAAAAAAATCAAAGACTGACTAAGATTTCCAATTTTCAAATGCTGCAGCAACCAGGGTTTTTCATGGATTGATTTTTTTTAACAACTTTGTTAGAGCTTCACCCAAGGAACATCCCATCAAAGTTTCAGCTTGACTGGCCCACTTGTTAAGGAGGAGAAGATTTTTAAAGATTTACTAAAATGTCCCATTTTCACATGCCGCAGCAACCAGAGTTTTTCACGGAATTACATTCTTTTAACAACTTTTGTAGAACTTAACCAAGGAACATCCCAGCAAAGTTTCAGCTTGATTGGCCTACTGGTTTAGGAGGAGAAGATTTTTAAAGAAATTGTGGACAGACGGACGACAGACAACAACCGATCACAATAGCTCATCTCGCACTTTGTGCTCAGGTGAGCAAAAATTAGGATAGCACAGAAAAAGGCTAATTTTCAGAAAAAGGTACTTCTTTGAAGGGTCAATTCGCGGTGATATAAACCAAATAACAAAGCTCAAGGCCCTGTGATTCAGGAGGAGAAGACAGTCAAAATTTCTAGAAGGAATCTGATAATGATTTTCAAAACAGTTTTCACCACAAAATATTTACACCAGGTAAGACTCATATCAGCCTGTGCACATGCACAAAATTGATTGCAATTGATTTGAAAGGGCAATGGGACTTTCAATGAAATAGTTAACATTTCTTTATCATTGATGAATATTTTAATCCAGATAAGAATTACAACTTTGTTTAACCCATTTGCACAAAATCCTGCTTTTTTACACCCCTCAAGAAAAGAGTTGCCGAAAACAAGGTTGAAAATAAAGAAATTGCTGGTTAAAAGTAAATTCTTCATTTTTAACCTTGTTTTCTACCCAAAAGGATGGAGATACTCAAAATTCTCTCAACTTGAAATTTTTGTCTGTAACAGCTATAAATTTGGACCAGTCTAAAATTTTGCCATGTGATAATGAGTGAAAACAACACATATAAACAAAACCTTTTGCAAAAGGTGTTAATCATATATATTTTGAAGCACTGAAAAACATAATGCCTGCAATACTATGTTACTAGAACAAGAGGGCTGTTGGCCTTGGTGTACTCACCCTAGATAAAGGCTCTTTTTCTTTCAATAGTCAAATTTTATGTTTGGGCTGGGATTACGATACAAGTGGGCATAACAATATCTTATACATATACATGTATTGGTTTTGTACCTTGGGATCCAAAAGTCAAAATTTTAGCAATGTCCATGTAGCTTGAACATGTACAAAAGAGGACTACATAAGGAACATTTCTGCCATATTTGGTTAGAATTGGTGCAATGGTTTGGGAAGGGATCTTTTAGAATGGCTCAGGAGGTTTTGAACAGGTGTCTGTTCTTTTAGCTATTGTGATAGAGGACCTAATGGTTTGGAAGGAGATGTCATTTTATAATCCTTTTTTTTAGAGTTTAACTTTTGTTGCCATGGTAATTGGAGTTTTCCATTCTTATAGCCATTTTTAAAAGGGCCACCTAAGGAACAGTTCTTCCAAATTTGGTTGAAGTTGACCTAGTGTTTTGGAGGAGTTTTTGTTTAAAGAAATTTTGACGGACGACATGCGCAAGACAGACGCCAGATAAAAGTTGATCACAATAGCTTGTCATGAGAACTTTGTGCTCAGGCAAACTTAAAAGACAAGGTAAAAAGGGGTACATTACTTCCCACACAATTTCATTTTTTAAATCGAACTTACAGAAAAATGCTTTTGAGAAAATTGTAAGTATTGCTTGTTTCACGCAACTTGTTCATTGTCTAATCTGATTTTTTTTTTATTTTAGCCCACTTGAAATTGTAATTTGCAGTTTCTTTTAGTAAGGACCAGTCTAAACCGACAATAAAAATATAGACTGGTCCAAATTCAAAGAAGTTTGAAGACGATTTTAAAGATAATATTGCTTGTTACAAGCAATTTCTTCATTGTCCACTAAGTTTTTCTAAGTATTTTTTTTAGGGGCATTAAAAGAACCTGATTATGTGGCTATAAGTAGGAAAAAAACTCATTGAATGATCCAACTTACTAAAAAATATCAAGGTCAGATGACTTGAATAAGGGCATGGAAACAAAATCTTCAAATGGACGAAGAGATGGACAAGAACATCCATTTTGAAACAAGCATATCCCTCTTCTTTGTAGATTGGGGGTTTAATAAATCACTCTCTAAACATGCTTTAAAGACTTGATAAAATTTTGGACTGATCCAGTAGGAAAAAGGTTTCAAAAACATTTCAAAGTAAATAAAAGTAAGAAATAAGTGCCATAATGGGAAAAATGTGGTGAAAAAAGGAGAATAATAGTTTGTTACCAAAAATTTATCCTTTCTCATAATGTTTTCTTTATGATTCATCAGTCTGAAAAAATTCATGTAGTAAAGGTTAGTCTATTCCCATATAGCGCTTTCTGAAGCTAAGAGACAATCATGGAAAAATTTGTGAGAAAAAAGAGAAATTGTTTATGACAAGCAATTTCTCTTTGTCTCACAATATTTTGTACCCTATTTAGCACTTTATTGAGATGTTGTCTGTCTTGTTTCAATTAGGACTAGACTAAAATTTAGTTTTGTTATTGGTTAAGAAACATTTAAAGTTTGGGCAGTAAAATTAATTTTGACAGTGTGTTCCTCATTATCTCTCTCTTTCACACACCAGTCTATTAACCCTTTCCCGTTTTTGGAAATTTTAGACCTGTCCAAATTCAAAGGTTTTGCAGACGATATTTTAAATTGGATTTAATTTGAATGATAACCATTCAATAGGGTAGAAAACATTGTGGAAAAAGAAGAAATTGCTTGTTACAAGCAATTACTTCTTTTACCCCAATGTTTTCTCAAGTATAAAATCCCATATTTGAACGGGAAAGGGTTAACCCTTGTCATGCTGAACAAAGTTCTTTTCAGAATTTCATCATATTCAAAGGGCCAAAAGCATTGGAAGCATCAATTTAGGGTCAATTTATATTTTGAAATTAATTTCTTAAGAACTCGGGTTTGAAATGAACAAACAGGTGATATAGAGTAAGATCAGACTGCACATAATATGTGTATGCTGATATTTGTCCATACCTCCTAGAAAATCATAAATTTAACAGGTTCAGCATGAAAAGACTTAAGACAAACATGACTAGCCTTCTGAAAAGGACAATAAGGGAAATTTCAAAAGTTACGGTAATGTTAGTGTAATGCACCATCCATTTTGATTCAACTGAAAACTTAACCCTTGTAATGCTGAACACCGGAATATTTCGGTTTTGACAGGAAGGGTAGACCAAGATCAGCCTGCACACAACTGCAGTCTGATCTTGGTCCACACCTCCTGCTTGTATTTTTCCTGCCAGAGTTGTGTATTGTGTATGAAATTGATTTCTAAAGAAATATTTGAACAACAACTTCTATCAGTGTTTTCATCCCTTTTACAGCAATTCAGTAAGGTAATTCATACAGCATGACAAGGGTTAACCCTTTCCTGTTTCTCGAAATTTTAGACTGGCCCAATTTGAAACACTTTGCAGACGACAATGAAAAGTGAGTGCAATTTGTAACAAAACCATTCTATGTGGTAGAAAATAGTGTGACAAAAGAAGAAATTGCTTGTATCAAGCAATTTCTTCTTTTATCACAATATTTTTTCAAGTATAGAATTGCATGGACGTAAAAACCAGTGAATATACAGGAAAGGGTTAAGGTGAAGTGGTTACCTTTTGAACTACTAGCAGAAAATTATAAGTGAAGTAGTTAACTTATCACTATATTATAAAAGAATGTAACATCTTTAAAAGTATGTTTTCTGAAAGCTACCAAACCTGGAATTGTGAAGTGATGAAATGAGTTTTGATGATACATGTATTATAACTTTCAATATTACAAACAACATAAAAACAAATACGCCAGTCCTGAGTGTGCTCTATTGCACAATTTTATCACCGGGATACAGAATATGTCTTTTCATTTTCAACTAAAGTATTTGCGAGAATCTGATTGGTTGATATTAGGTGTCTTTACCAATCAAATGACTAGTATCAACATTAAAGGTTTTTTGGGACAAAATTTCTCGAAAAAAAGGAATCCTGCAATCTTCGTTGGAATTATTTACAGACCTCCCTACCAATAATTTCTGAATAGGTTACAAACCTGATATGAGAAGCTTAGCCGAACAGAAAACAAAAATAAATTTAAAAATCATTTTATGTTTGCATAAAATAATTCGGCCTATTTTGAAATTGTTGATTCATGGACCTGTAAACAATCTTACCAAAGATTCTAGGATTACTTTTATGAGAAATTTTGTCCCTATGGGTGCTATAGGCATGTTAATGAATAGATCTCAACCAACTCCCACACAATCCCACATTTTTACCATCCTAAGATAAAAGCTTGGAAAAAAAACATACAGGACAATTAAGAAATTGCTTACAATAAATAATTTCTTCATTTTTCACAATATTTTCTATCCAAAATCACCGATTTTTACAATTCAATTAACTTCAAATTGTCGTCTACAACGTCTTTGAATATGGACCGGTCTAAAAATTTAATTATCTAGAAATGAGTTAACACATTACCTGACAACAGAATTTTGGACTAGCTCAAACTGAAAGAAGTTATAAACAACATTTAAAATTATAAGTAAATAAAAGAAAAAAGAGTCATGTATGGTGAAAGTGTGAGAAAAGGAGAAATTGCTTGAAACATCTCTTTTTTCCTCAATGCTTTTATATAGAGAATGTTTTAGATTATGTAAGAAGTCAGGATTGTGTGGGGGATTTGAATGATTCCAATTGGTTGATAACGGATATCTTCACAAATCTGGCTAGGATCAAGGTTTATGGTTGGAGCTGAAATTATAGAACTTTCACAATTGTGGTACACCAAACACAGCCTGGTTCATTTTGTAGTCCCAGGACTCTAGTTAACAGAAAGTGATGATACTTCTTAACTCATTACCTCAACGCAAAAATTTAAACTGGTCCATTTTCAAAGAATTTGCAGACAATAATTTTTAAGTTGTGATATTGTGGAAATCTTTGTATTTTGGGTTGTAATACACTTTGGATTATGAAGCAAATGCTTTTAACAAGCAATTTCTTCTATTTCCACAATGTTTTTCCTAAGCATTTTTCTTGAGGGGCGTCCAAAAGCGTCATTGAGTGGGAATGGGTTAATCTTATATTTCTTATTCATGTTGTTGAGTTCTCATCATTTTGAGATTATTCTAACAAGTATCTACAATAAATGGTTTGAGGGCAATTACATTGTTCAACTTTGATTGGTCCAATCTCTGGTCAACACATTCCCACTCTGTGACGCCTTTAGACTCCAAACCCCCCACCCATCCACCCACCCAAGAAAATAAAAGCTTTGGAAAAGATTGTGGAAAATGAAGAAATTGCTTTTTACAAGCAATTTCTTCATTTTCCACGATGTATTCTACCAAGAGAGTTGAATTAATCCAAAATTTCATTTTCTTTAAATTGTCGTCTGCAATTTCTTTTAATTTGGGCCAGGTTAAAATTTTGCTGTCTAATGATGGGTTAAGAGGGGGTGATGATAATCTTTATCTATTATTTCTCTTCCAAACCCTGTTTAATGGGCATGCTCATTAAATTCATCTTGACCATTCCAATGAATACCCACAACAAATGCTTTGATAGATAAATCATGAAATTTTACATTACATTTTAAATAACTGGCTCCCTTTTTTAGCTCAGAATAGTAAAAATTGCACAAAAATATATTCACAAATCACATGACATGCATATCCACAAATGATGCCCTGTCTTTGTAAAAAGTTCCCCAACTATTTTGGGCATTCTGTTCTGGAATACTTGATTGGCTGTCATCATTATGTAATGATCTTTGTGATTGGTTGATAGATGATGTTGAATTGCTCCTTGCATTGAAATGTCTTTGTTGAAAATTGTATCTTGTATCCCGAATTCTGAAATAGAAAATAATTTTTTCAATTATAATTTTTCAATATTTCTCAAGTTATAACTTGTTTTATGACCCTGAGATTATGACATGAATTCAAATAATGTTCTGTAAAACTTCGTTAGAATAGAAAATTACAAATAACCAAGCACTTCACAATCAGATTTCTTTACTTCTTTTCATTTTTTGATTAATGGACCAGTTAATTACCCCATGTATACACTGGATTGATCCTAACTCAAACTTAATATTTTCAAACTTTATATTCTATATTTAAACACCATTTTTTTCTAAAACCACATTCGAAGGCTAGATCATCATGTGCCAGCTTTCTCTGACCTAGCCTGGACATCCATTGTTTCATTTGAAAGAATATTAAATTGTATGTAAATAACAACTTAAGCTTAGATATGGTTTGTTAACATCTAGATTCAACCCACATATCTACAACAAGAGGACCATGATGGTCCTAGATTGCTCACCTGAACTGTCTGCTGTTAAAAAAAATGCAACTAGAGACAAATAACTATAATCAGTTTCATGAAGATTGAGGCAAAACTATGACTTCTATATTGTAAACAAAGAAATAGTCATTATGGCCCCTTTTCCTGTATTATCCTATAGAACCTTCCCATAATCTATAATGTTCATCTTTATGACCTAAAAAGTATCCTGACCAAGTTACATGACTATTGAACCAAATTGATGACCTCTAGAGCATTAACAAAGAAATTGTCATTAAGGCCCCTTTTCCTGTGTTTTCCAACAGTACCTTCCTATAATCAATAGGGATCATCCTTGTGACGAAACAATTATTTTGGCCAATTTTCATGAAAATTGAGCCAAAATTGTGGTCTCTAGAGTGTAAATGAAGAAATTGTCATTAAGGCCCCTTTTCCTGTGTTTTCCAAAAGAACCTTCCCATAATCAATAGACTTCATCCTCAGGCCCTAACAACTATTCTGGTCTACTTTCATGAAGATTGAGCCTATATTGTGGCCTCTAGACTGTAAACAAAGGATTGTCATTAAGGCCCCTTTTCCTGTGTTTTCCGATAGAACCTTTCCATAATCAATTGGGGTTCATCCTTATGACCTAACAATTAATCCGACCCAGTTTCGTGAAGAATGAGCCAAAATTGTGGCCTCTAGAGTGTAATCAAAGAAATTGTCATTAAGGCCCATTTTCCTGTGTTTTTGGAAAGATCCTTTTAATAATCAAAAGGGTTCATCTCTATGACCTAATAATTATTCTGGCAAAGTTTCATGAAGATAGAGCCATATTTGTGGCTTCTAGAGTGTAAACAAAGAAATTGTCATTAAGGCCCCTCTTCCTGTGTTTTCAAATAGAACCCTCCCATAATCAATAGGGATAATCTCTATGACCTAGCAATTATTCTGACCAAGTTTCATGAAGATTGGGTCAAAACTGTAGCCTCTAGAATGTAAACACTTCAATTGTTGACGCCACACAGCGCACGATGGACGACAGTCATTCGATGATCACAAAAGCTCACCATGAGCACTTTGTGCTCAGGTGAGCTAAAAAATAAAAAAAAGTTAAATGGTTGGCTTGCAACCTAAGTATAGTTTCTACAGCTTATTCAAGGTTTAGCTGCAGCATTTAAAGGTAGGTATCAATGTTTTTTTTATGTAAGACTTCTATTATTCTTATTCCCTCTCACAAACTATTTTGATACAATGTTCTGAGAAGTTGTTTTTTGAGTTCAGAGGTCTTTATCAGAATAAACCAGGCTATTTCCCTAATAGCCTATGTAGGATGTTAATCAATTTTCAGATTTAGCAGAGACAGATGCAAAGAATATTGGGTAGTTCACACTGTTGGCATAACCCTTGGAATCCTCGCATTCAGTTTGAATTTCCTCAAACCAACATGATCATTACATCATACGGAAAGATCAGTCCAAAACTGCTGTAAGCATTAATACAAATTACACTTTCTGTAGTTTTGTGCCAACCATTTAGTGTGAGAAGATTTAGAATGTTGGTTGTTTTGCTTGTCTTTTTTTGCATTCCTTCGAATTTGGGTCATATACAAATGAGGTCATGACAACCGAAATCTGTAATATCTAAAAATAACCCAGGAATTCCGTTAACCTTTCCTATTAAACCAAATTAAGTGTTTTAAATCCTATCAGTTTACCGCGAAGACAATATCTGACTGAAATTTAAGTGTTAAGCGTCTGTTTGAGCATATTCTACAGCAATTGGCAAATTTTTCTTATCTAGGTTGCAGAAACATCAATACCTCCTTCTAAGTCACCAAACCAACTAAAATGCATCACAAAGATGTCGGCCAAAATTGGAGTTCAAGCTTCACTTCTGGTCTAAATAAATAATTTAATTGGTCAATTGATTCTTTGATTGACAGCCATGATTAGCTGATCGGAATGTAAGTATCAAATAAGGTAAGAAAAGCACTGAGAAAAATAAATATACTTATCCACAGCGTCAAATTGTAGATTTGAGACATGATGAGTTAACCCATTCCAACACAATTACATTTTTGGACGTATCCCCTCGAAAAAAACTTTGGTAAACAAAATTGTAAATATAAAAGAAATTGCTTGTCAGCCATTTCTTTATTTCCAACAACGTTTTCACACCCAGAAGACAAAACAAAAGTTAAATTTCATTGATCAAAAATTGTCATCTGCAATTTTAGTCTAAAATTTTGCGTCTGGTAATGGTCCACTTGATTTGTTTGTTTGTTTGAATGCGGTTTTACACCCCTTTCAACAATCTTTCAGTTATATCGCGGCAGCTGGAGCAACTAACAATGGAATCCTGGTATTTCTCACACCAGTACTACCATTTACCTTTCCTAACATCCAGCTGCTATCCCACATAGGTCTAGGATTATCTACCCATTGGTGAGAGACAAATAGCCGGAAGGATGAGTGCCGCCGTTGGGGATCGAACCCGGGACCTCTAGATTGACAGTCTGTTGCGCTATATGGTCCATTTGAAGTGTAGATGTAAACATGTTTACACTGCTCAACATTGACAAGTACACTTGATAGGAAGGAAGGATAAATGAATTGTTGACACATTACAAAATGTTGTTTCTAAATTTAATGTCTAACGTAAGAGCGGCATATTTCTAACCCGTTCCCACACAATCCAGCGTTCACACCCCTCAAAAAAATACTTGGGAATACTTTCGAAAATAAGGCAATCACTGTCACAAGCATTATTATCATTTTCCACAGTGCTTTCTACCACAAAGAAAAAGACTTTCAAAGATTCCATCAACTTGAAATGACATCTACATCTTTCAAATTGGACCGGAGTTAAATTCTGTCATGTTAACCCATTACCACTCAATTTCACAAAGAATTACACCCCTTTCAACATTATGCAAAGAAAACAAGGGGACCCGAAAACAAGGTGGGAAAAAGAGAAATTGCTGGTAGTGGTGACAAACAATTTCTCCATTACAAACAATATTATCTACCAAATTAAGTTATTACTTGTAAAATTACACATGCATTGCAATTTTTCTGCATCGCATTTAAGTTTGGACAAATCAAAACTTTTGTCATCTAATTAAATCCCATACCTGTTATCTGGAAAATCAGCTGATTTGTCTTTCACCATATTGATCTTGCGGGTATGAACTTTCGACATGTGCTTTCAGTTTGATAATAAATAACCACAATAAATTACTTGTGATTATCAGCTGTGTTAAACTGGTAAATCATAGACTTATTCCGAAGCACGTGTTGTCATAGTATACCATGAATTGTCTTATTTTAGTAGTAAACTTGTTTGCTCTTTGCAAGACGTACGTCGGGGCAGGTTACCACTCTAGAAAATATTGGACTGGTTTAGAAAACTGTGTTTCATGTCAGTATTTTGTTGGAAATAATTTTGGAGCCATTCCATCTATAATTAGAAAACGGAAAATCGAAACTATTTTTAGCAAATTATATTGAAAGTAGCATGCGTTGGCCTTGTGATTTTCCAATTTTGTGAAAATATAGGTCAAAACCGTGACTAAATCAAAACGAGTCGTGCGAAAATGATCCTGCCAACTTTTGATCGATAGACTGACTGACTGACACACTGACGACAGATCGACTGTTGCTTTTTTTGAAAGGCTAATTTAGTTAGTTTGTCATTCGATCGATCGATCGATTGATTGATTGATTTATTGATTGATTATCTTTAGGTTCTTAAGATGGTTTATTGGTTTGTTCATTTAGCTGGTCCATGTTTTTTTTAAAGACTTGCTGACTGAATCATTAACTAATTCCTAGACAATACCGCTTTTGGACGCCCAAAAAGAAGAAAGCTTTATAAAACATTGTTGAAACCACCTTTACAATTAATTGATATTAGAGCACCTAATTTGTAATTCGGCAAAAATCTTGCAACATTTTCGTGTTTTAACATTAAATAAATAAAACCGATGAATTTTAGCTCTTGTTTATTAGACGTAAAATAGTATTCCCAATGGCCTGGTATCATTCGAATTATTTTGTTTAAGACTATGTTGCCCGAGTTTTCGACATCAATATAAAATTATATCATTCATACCAAGACAAATTGATACATCTGCACATGTTCTACAGAGAAAAGTTTCACGACATGAATTCTACCATGCGCTTTATGGTTAAATCAGGTAGGTCAGTGGGATACAAGTACACAAGTTCATAAAGTACAAGGTGACCGCTGGTCCAATGACCAATTTCAAGTCAGTTATTAGAACGAACTGACCCGGCAGTCGACGGTGTTTGGCACTTATCAATGTAAAGATTAATACCTAATAATCCGACTCTTTTCCCCTTTTCCAGACTCCATCCTGTTTAAAAATCAACGAACAATTTTATAAAAGAGACAGAAAATTGGGGAAAGAGAGACAGACAGACAGACAGACAGGTGAAATATTCTCTTCATCAACTTTTCTTCGATATCCATAGGCCACAAAAGATACCGAGTTCATGTTTCTAAACCCGTTCCTACATAATCCCTCCTTTATGCGTCTCTCAAGAAAAGGCTATAGAAAACGAATCAGTCGCGTGTTACTAGCAATTTCTCCATTATCCACAATGTTTGCGAAAAAGACGAAAAAAAAGATAGAATTCCATCAACGTTAAAATGTCTTCTGCAGCTTCTTTCAATTTGGGCCAGTATAAAATTTTGTTGTGTGGGAATGAGTTAACCATATTTTCTTCTACTTTACACCGATACGTTCAAGATGACGTAACCTGTATAAATAGAACGGATTATTCTTCTGACGACCCGTCTCGCGGCTTTTTAGGTTACGGTGACCGTTATAAATCATGAAATTAGGTCACAATACACTTGAATAGCGATGTGTACTTTAAACACTGAAAATTAGGTCGATCGTGCTCGAGCGACCGCTTCTATTTACCCTTTCTTGTTCAATCTCTGGTTTTCGCGACCCATTGATGTTATAATTGAGAAAACATTGTAGAAAAAGAAGCAATTGCTTGTAGCAATTTCTTTCAATTTCTTCTTTTTTCCACAATATTTTTCTACCCTACTAACCATCCTCTTAAACGACCACTTTTTTGGTCGTCCCTTCGGTAGTCGCTAAATACAAGATTAACAGTATATTCGGCGTCGCCGATGAAGACATCTTAGAATAGAAGACTTCCTTGCCGGTACGTATACAATACCTTAACCGATTCCGCCATCGAAAAATTTTAGACTTGTCCAAACGCACAGAAGCTGTAAACGACAATTTAGGTTGATGAAATTCCAAGATTCTTCTATTGGGGTAGAAAATACTTTGGAAAATGAAGAAATTGCTTGAAACAATCAATTTATTATATGACCACAAAGTTTTCTAACGTCTTTCTTTTTCTTGAACGGCGTAAAAGGAAGGTCTGTGTGGGAAAGGGTTAATCCTTTCAAGTATTCACACGCAATGGTGCTTTTTTTTTTGACGTCCGAACGAAAAAAAAGAAAGAAAAAAAGGCCTTGGAAAACATTGTGTAAAACGATTTATTTCAACCCGAAAAGACAAAACGTTTTAAATTCTATCACCTAATGACTTTTCTTCTGTACCCTCTTGAATTTGGATCAGCCTATATTTTGTCCGGTTTTGAAATGGCTTAAAGTAAATGATAGTGTCAAACATTACACAGATCACGGGGACTTCAAAAAATGGATATAAAGCCTGGTAGAATTATATAAAAGCTTGACAATTGGGAACTTTGAAAGTTTGGCTAGATGTCGATCTGCGCTGGCAACCTACATTGAAACGAACGTTGGTTTATAAAGTAGTAAAGCAAGAGCACCGCGTCCGGATGCCAACGCTCGGTTGTTCAAATACTTGATAGTGAGTAAACTTTTAAGTCGAAAAAGGGGCATAATTCGGTCAAAATATACTTAGAGTTACCCTCCTTGTTGGTGTAGATCGCTCTTTTGATAACTAACATATATTCCAAGTTTCAAGTGAATGTGTTCAGTAATACCACAGATATTTAAAAATGTCAAGTTTTCAGTCGCAGACGCGTACGCAGACGACTTTCTCCGAAAACAGCCGAGCTAATAAAGCATTGTCGAATTGTGATAAGAAATTAGTTTTGTGGGTATCTCGGAATAAAATTTTTCAGAAAACAGTAAACCGAAAATATCATACATTGCAAAAGTACTTCAGCACCTTTTTTTTTCAAATTAACAGCGATAGGTGGGGTATTTTTCACCTTCATGATGAACATAACTATAATCATTCCTTTTAAGTTTTGATATCTAACACAAATTAGTCATCAGAACATAGCAGTTGTAGGGGAGAACTTTGGCTAAAATTTTGAAGTTTGTATCAAATTTGCATCGTTGTGACTTTTTGAAAAGATGGATTCATGTCTGTGACCCTTTGTTACAGGAGTCAAGTTTTTCTGTTCAAAACCACTTCTCTTCTGAAATTACCTAAATTGAAAGTTTACTCAAGGGCAAATAATTCTTATTTCTTAGTGCATGTACACGATACTAACTACCTCAAATAGAGAATTCATGGTTGCCGATTAGAAGATCGTTTCAGTATGGGTTCGATACTTTGCTGTTCTGTAATGAATCTAAAAACGAAGTAACGAATGTAAACGCGTTGTCATCTTGCCATAATTACCGACAATTATCAGTGGACGGATTTCGAATGGCATTCAATGAATCAATTGACTAATCAAATTTATTCATTGAGACCGGAAGTGAAATTTCAACTCTAAGATTGGCTAAACTGAACATAATAATATGGATAAATTTGGCAATGTCGAAAATCAAAAATACCGTAAAATACATGTACATGTTTCTGTCTTGCGATAAATTGTTTTTGAATTTAGCTAAGACAGAGTTTTGATTTTGGATAATAGATTAATAAACCAAAACTTATTCTCGAATTGTTACCTTTAGAAAACACAGTGTTTTAAGACCCGACAAGTCATGTTTTGGAGAAAATCGTCGTAATGAATTTTCCCATGAAATTGTTGCTTTTAGACATATTCTCAGTTTTATCGCAAGTGAAAAAATACTGATTAACATTCTAAGCCCTATTTCAAAAGTCCGGTGACATAACAATCCTGGGACCTTCTAAAAAGGTTGATATACATTCTGCAAGAATCTGTTCTTTTGTTCTTTTGTATTTTGTTTTTGTAAGCGCGTCGATGCATTCAAGATTCCAGGGCTGAGAAAAGGTTTATAAATCAGCTGCGGCATTGAGAGCGGAAAAGGTGGCAGGAATGTTTCTATTGAAATTTTGATTCACAAAAAAGGGGGGGGGGCGTAGCAGGGTCAGTCCTTATCAGACTTGGAGAAATCATGAAATAATTCTTTAAATATCTTCTACTCCCAAACCATTCGGCAAATCTTGAAAAAAAGTTGACAAGAAATTCCCTCAGCTGACTCTTTACTAAACTTGTTGATAAAAAAGTGATTTTGAAAAAAATCGGGCGTGGCAAGGCGGGCTTATCAGGTTTGCAGAAATCATGAAATTATTATTTAAAGGGGGGTATCAATATTTCTGAAACCTTGATAAAAAATTCTCAAACGG
The DNA here is from genome assembly GCA_946902895.1 of Fragum fragum. Classification (NCBI taxonomy): domain Eukaryota; kingdom Metazoa; phylum Mollusca; class Bivalvia; order Cardiida; family Cardiidae; genus Fragum; species Fragum fragum. The sequence continues at coordinate 20,877,253 of OX336374.1, read as the reverse complement.
ACGCTTAACACTTAAATATGAGTAAAATATTGTCTTCGCGGTAATCTGATAGGCTTAACGTGGCTTTTTATGTTATATAGAAAAGGTTAAGCAGAATTCAAGGTTATTCTTAATACATCATTGAATTCGGTTCAGAATTGAGAATTTTATTCCTTTGAATATTTTAGCAATGGAAGGGTATGTTTTCTTTGACAAATATTAATTTTAGGTTCGATATACATTATTCGTTTAATGCTGCTATTTGAGAAAAACCGAATGTCTCAGCCGTTGCTAAAAGAAGGAAAGATGGTCACTTATCAGCTGTTATCTTTCCTGCTTTCATCGAAATTCATACGGTGAATGTAATCAAATACGACTATCTTAGAATTTCGATTTATTCGCATTCGATATTCTAAAATTACAAGCAATTTCTGCAAAAAATGTATATCGATCCAACACAGTTTTAAAACTTTGAGGATAACATGCTAAGACCAAGTCTAAATCAAAACGAAATCATGTTATTTTATCATCTAATACCTGTTGAAAGAATGGTAAGAAAAGTCTTGACCCTGATGCGACTATCTCCCACATCAAAGGGTAATAACTCTTCTTAAGTTCTTCTTTAGTTCCCACGGCTTACGAAGTGTCAAAACTATTGATTATTATTGTTCATGATTATCTTACAGGAAATATTTGTCAAGAATCACTGCATAATTACCCCCTCCTTACCATTCTTACATTCTGAAATGAAAACTCTTATCGACCAGTGCAGGACTATATTTCCTCTATACATAATTCAGTACCTGCACAGAACAGAATCGAATATTCGGAAAGACAATTAGTTTTTGAGTTGGTTGAGTTATTTTTCTAATGTCAATCACAAATGTGAAGGGCATAGAATTAAAACACAGCAATTCGGTAATGCACAACATTAGAAAAAAATTCGCTGTACGAGACGCAAAATAAATCGGCGAAGTACAGCCGCAATGGAACTGGAACCCATCGGGTAAATACGTTATTTGTCGATTGCACCGAAAATTGGATTATTTGTGGTTTCAATGACATATCAATTACGTCTTTGGCTTCCGATAGCAATACAGTCTTCATCGACATCGGCTGTAGACTAACGACCTCGTCCGATTCATTTCGGTGCTTAAACAAAGGACATAGGGAATATACCTGTTCAACAGCCGCTTTAAAACATGTGAAGCATTCAGCATGTCAAATTAGCATGTTACCTCGAATAGACCATCCACTATACTAGGCAAATTTGAAAGAGGCGTGGTTTTTGTCATAAAAACTTTTCTTTTTTCATAAATGAAAAGAAAACATTATAGTGGGAATAGAGAAACAACTACAAAACTGCATTTTTTGTGGAAATTACATTTGATTACGCCTTTCCGCCTTTGCTTCCAAGACGATGCACCATAGTTTACGAAAGCGCCCTGTATGGGTATGGGGACATTGAAACGGACTTTACGAGTGAATGTCCTGTAACTCTCTGACTAAGATTATTACCAGGGATTCTCAATGTACGCAAGGTCCGTGTCCGAGCACGGTGTATCAATCTTGGCATTACTGAAGGAGAAATTATGTTTCAAAATATCAATAAATAGGCTGGGTCTGAAGAAAATCATGAGGATCCATTTAGAGTCCTCAACTAGAATGAATTTGAACGGCGTAGCCTGCGTAGTCTTGAGAGAGCAAATAGCTCTTCTATGTCATGTACGGACCTCGTATCTACCGCGTACTCTACAACAATAGATTGGTAATCAAAGGACTGAAAGTCCTGAGAGCGGTTTTGCTGGCTTATCAGTAATCGCGCTCAATAATGCCAGCATGTATCATCATTATCAGTAAGTAAATCGTACACCTAAGTAGGAGGGGCAGCTTGAGGCTTGATAAGGATGTAGCGGTAGTAATGGTGTGTGAACTACCAGGAATCCATGGTTAGGAGCTCCAGCCGCCCCGATATAACTGAAATACTATTAAAATTTGCGTTAAACCCTATTCAATCAATCATGACCCGGAATGGCTATGTTTTCTAATTAATCACAACGTTTTCTTTAAGATTATTTCATCAATGCGTGAAAATTTGTGGTTATATGGTAAAAGGTTAAATGATAAAAGGTAAAGAAATCAAAGCTAACATTAAATTCTTTTTCCGTTGAGCATATTATTATTATAATTGAAGTACTACATGTCCGTTTCAAAGATATAGTCGAATTCGAGGTAAAGGTAACTTGTTACATAGACTGTGTATACGGGGTGAAAATTTGCTCAGCCCTGCCAGGTCAAAAAACCAACAGACAGTTTACACCTATTCGCTAACTCCACTAACCACTGACCTAGATTCTATCTTGAAACGCGAGGAAAGTATTTCTATCATTTTGACAATTCATTAGACAATTTACTATGGATATATTAAGTCAAAGTTCTAAACCATTTTCCTGGATATTCATGACTAAAAGGAGAATGTTGGCATTCATTAAGTAAGTTTTTTTCTTCATCAGTGATAAAAAAAGATGGAGGCGATCACAAAGATTTTTACTTCAAGTTTATGAGCATGCGTGGAAATGAGTGGAAATGCGAGAAAACTTGTTTCCGGTTGATCGATTTGAAATACCGGTTTTTTCCTAAAAAAAAACGCTAAAAATGAGATGATCAAACAAAAATGATACATTCAAGCCATTAAAGACAATATTATTCCCTGTCTGAATGGTAGAATTTTTCACACAAAGAGTCATAAAGAACAAAGTCGGTGCAGCTTTTTGCTTTTATGATCGGACAATAATTCGATCGAAAAATGGGTTAAGAGATAGAGTTGTTTACTGTAAAATTCCCTGCGGTATGAATGTGTGTGTGTGCGGGGGGGTCTTGGCCAGGTTTTCTTTTCTTTTCTTGCAATTAAAACTTAATTTCGTACATAAAATAAAGAGTTTTGTATAAAAAAAAGACTGGGTAACTACCCATAAATCTGTCATTACTGAAACGTTTAGATCTACATGATATGGAGAGTGATCAACGTCACTTTTACCTACATACATAAGCGATAGTAGGATTTTCCTTCTCTTTTTTGTTTGAGAATATTTGATTCAATATGGGCACATGTTTCTAAAAAAAGAGTCAATGGTGTTCATCGTGCGGTTATTCAATATATTGGCCACAAAGACTTATCGAATAAGGAAATTCACGAGGCATGAAATGAGCCTCTGAATCTAAACGCTGAAAAGAATCTTGAAGGTGACCCGTCCTGGCAGACAACCAACTGTCACCTCAAAGGACACATCAATACAAGAGCCATAGCGGACATGGCCATCCCCTGCCGTAAAAACTTGATAGTAAACTGAAGCCAGTAAGATTTAGGCATCTTGTGCACTGCATTTCTTCTCAGTGGGTTCGATAAAAGCTATGATACTTTAAGAGATATGCTCAGGACAAAATCTAAGTCTTTAAAACAACAAAGGGCAATACTCCAAAATTATGCAAGCAAGAGTTGTGGTTCTTGTGCACTGCACTTCTCCTCAATGAGATCTATCGACCTATGAAGTTTCAAGTTGATAGCAATTATACTTTCAGAGATATGCTTCGGACAAGTTTAGTGACGGAATGACGGTATTGCGGACGGAGACCATTACTTTATCCCCTTCGCAGAAACGGCGGGGGATAAAAATTCATGATAGGGTTGTGGCAGGTCGGCAAATTTCATAGCAGTACACCAAAAACTAGATCGGTGTAATATGTCCAGGAAAACCTTGCCATATCTATGTGGGATTCTAGAAAATCTCTCGGGCAGTTTATAAATGTTGAGAAAATATGAGTTTTCCGCTTAGAACCTGAGACAATACAAAAGTTAAAACACTGGAAACTATCGGAATCACCGCTCCGCAAAAGGTCAAGTCAACAACAGGTGATGGTAACTTATCTGGGATGCAAAGCGTGTGCTGCTATTGCATTATATTAGACAAGATCACAGTAAAAGTAGAGGTATCGTGCTTTCATGAATTAGCTTCCTGCCAAGATCAAGGGAAAAGGGTGTGATGTGTGTTCTTCTGCCAGGAAAATATGCTAGCACACTAGTTTACTGATTCCATGACTGCTTTTCTGGAATATAGTTTCAAATTGATTTAGCAATCACCTTACTAAAATTATGATAAAAAGTATTAAGCGGTCGCCATTTTCGAGCTGATTATGACACCAATCAAGCTGTAGGCACACTTTATGTTACCTAAACAGGGAACTAATGCTTAGAAACTCTTGGGCAAAGTGCGTTAGCGTGCAGAGAGACTATATTAAAAATGGATGAAAATACTTGGGTAAAACCGCTTCTCTCTTCCGTAGGCGTCTGATGTTTTATCTTTACCTCGTGTGCTGCTTTGGTTTATCTGGCGGGGCTTTAAAATGCATTGACACGGAAACCGGGCATTATTCTAATCCAATACCCTCGGAACATCATAATTAAGTAGTGTATTGGACGCTGTACCTAGGGTACCACAATGCCCTTGTATCCAAATTGTTCTTAACTGCAGATCAAAGTTGTTTTTTTAACTCACCTGAGCACAACGTGCTCAAGATGAGCTACTGTGATCGGTAATTGTCCGGCGTCCGTCTGTCCGTCCGTAAGCAATTATTAAAAAACCTTCTCATCCTAAACCATAAGGCCTAGAGCTTTGATATTTGGTGCAAATCATCACCTATTGGTCCTGATTTTAAAAAGGAAATATTTGAAACTCTTCGCCTGCTAAACCATAAGGCCTAGAGCTTTGATATTTGGTATGTATCATCATGTATTGACCCTCTACCAAAATACTTCAAAGAATTATCGTACTCTGAAAATAAGCCCTTTTCTGTGCGATCCCTGATTTTACAAAAAAAAAAAAATAAATAAAAAAATAAATAAAGAAGGAAATCTTTAAAAATCTTCTTCTCCCAAACGATAAGGCTTAGAGCTTTGATATTTGGTATGTATCATCACCTATTGAGCATCTACTAAAATACATCAAAGAATTACTGTATTCTGAAAATTAACCGTTTTCTGTGCGATCCCTGATTTTACAAAGGAATAGAGAAGAAATCTTTGAAAATCTTCTCCGAAACCATAAATCCTAGAGCTTTTATATTTGGTATGAATCATCGCCTATTAACCCTCTACCAAAATACTCCAGAGAAAATTACCGTGCTCTGGAAATCAACCCTTTTCTGTGCGTTTCCTGATTTTACAAAGGAATAGAGAAGGAAATCTTTGAAAATCTTTTTCTCCGAAACCATAAATCCTAGAGCGTATATATTTGGTATTATATATATAGCCTATTAACCCTCCACCAAAACACTTCAGAGAAAATTATCGTATTCTGGAAATAAGCCCTTTTCTGTGCGATCCCTGATTTTACAAAGGAATATAGAAGGAAATCTTTGAAAATCTTCTCCCAAACGAAAAGGCTTAGAGCTTTTATACTTGGTATGTATTATCATCTATTGACCCTCTACCGAAATAATTAAAGGAAATACTGTATTCGGAAAACAAGCTGTTTTCTGTGTGATCCCTGATTTTACAAAGGTATAGAGAAGGAAATCTTTGAAAACCTTCTCCTCCCTAACGATAAGGCCAAGAGCTTTTATTTTTGGTATGTATCGATCACCTATTGACCCTCTACCAAAATACTTCATAGAATAACCGTAATCTGAAAATTAGCCCTTTTCTGTGCGATTCCTGATTTTACAAAGGAATAAAGAAGGAAATCTTTGAAAATCTTCTTCTCCCAAACGATTAGGCTTAGAGCTGTGAAATATGGTCAATATCATCAGCTATTGACCCTCTACCAAAAGACTTTAAAAAATACCGTTTTCTGAAAATTAGCCCTTTTCTGTGCGATTGCTGATTTTAGACATGAATAAAAAAGGAAATCTTTGAAAACCTTCTCCTTAACCATTAGGCCTAGAGCTTTGATATTGTGTATGTATTGATGTCTATACTTCAAAGCATTACCATATTCAGGAAATTAGCGCTATATGGTGGGATCATCAATATACCTAGGATTAAGAGAAAATCCTTAAACATCTTTTCCCGAAATAATTAGACTGAGGGCTTTGCTTTATTGTATATACAATAAAGCCATGAATCATCATACTCACCGGAGCGATTAAGGACCCATCATGGTCATCTTGTTAATGTCTACATGACGTCCCATGCAGACATTATAGGCCTTTGAGAGGGAAAAAAACTTTCCAGGCTTCTTGCGGTTGTTTCAAATTTTCAATTGCGTTTGGATAATCTACTTTTTTCTGTGTATCCATTGTCAAGTAGAAATTCTCTCAATGGTATATGTTTTCCGTTAGGAAAGCTGTAAAGCTTGGTCAAATATAATGCACCAAGAGGCTTATATGATATTACTTTTTTACTTTTAACAGCCTGGCCATTTTTGGATGAGGCTCGTCAGCACAATATTAAACGTTTCTCTGTTTGAATTATTTTGACCGGGATATTTGATGGGGGGGGGGGATATCTCGAATTTCTTCAAGAAATTGTGATAGTGTGAAAATCATGGGGATAATGGACAGGACTTGTGACACCACTAGATTAATAGAACACTTGATTAGAATAACTAATATCATTGGCACATATAAGTGAACAAGGATGTTGTTTTACAATCATGACCTACCTTTGATCTTTCAATTGCTTATCGATGCTTGAGTTGTATTATCTGAAATAAAGTTGTAAAATATTGCGTTTCATCTTGCATCACGTTCGGTCATTGTCTTTGACCTAGTGTTAAAAACGCCACCTTTAACGGTATTTCAGTTAAACTGTGTCGGGCGGGTTGAATTTTTCATACCAGTACAACCTATCTATTATGTCCGAGCCAATAGCTGCTCATTCCGCTCAGGCGCACTACTTATCGTTCTCCCATTGGTGAGAGGTAAATGAGATCGAGCAGTTAACGGAGTGTCCACTGAATAAACCAAATCAATTTCTATACAACAGATTATGGAAACCATTTCAATTGGACACGTGATTATATATATAGACGCATCTTTTCATAAACTCTCCTAACAACGAAGTGGTGAAATTGGTTGATGGTTGCACATGAGAGGTTTATTTCTTAAACAACAAAAACTCTTACACTGCATCTGGAAATATCTGTTAGTTCAAAGAATAATCGATTAATAAGAATAAACGATATAAAATACTGTTTTACATTTTTATTAATTCATGACTTATCAAATCTGAACCTGTGGCTTTGTCTATGATGCTTTCAACATCTTCAAGACTTGAATATATATTTGAATAATTTTAAAGTATTAACTTTGCTCGAATTGGCCAGATTTCGAAGATGTTCAAGTACTATTATAGACAAATAAAAAGCGTCAAGAAGATAGTATAAAGTTACTTCGTATTTAGAATTGTAACCTTGATCATAAAAAATGAGTAATCGATATATATAGTTTGTAGATAGTGTAGTTAGTCGCTAGTGTCCTAAGTAGTCAGTTCGTAGTCCCTCACCTCTGTACCGTCCCAATACCAAATATAACGATATTTTTGGTTGACAGTTCTGTTGTTATTATTTCGTATATTAATTGAAGTCTAGTGAGAGTCCGCGTTCTACATGCAAAATTTTCATATGGTATCTTTGTGGGCCCTATTAACGAAATTTAGCAAATGCTGGACCCAAGTAGCATTATGGTACATACAATATGCCAACCATATTATTTTCCATCCATATGGTATCCAATATATCCCCAAATTGTGACGAAAGCAGGCGAAAATCAATAAATAAGAAATTCAACTGGCAGAAAATTTAAAGGCATAGACATTTAATTTGCCTTGTATATCAAAGGAATAATTCAATGGCCCATCTGCAAAGTTAATTAATGTCCAGAGTTCCAAGTGTGCGCATAATTAATTTCATCATACAAAAAATTGTTCATACAAGATTAGATGTTAATATAAATGTGAATCATTAAAGGCCAGATTACTCGTTTGCTAATGGAAATGCCTAAGATAAAAATATAAAGAAAATATATTCAGGAAAAGAGAAATTGTTAAATAAGAAAATCTCCTGAATCTAGCCGAATTATATGCTACCGGTCATCGGTGGGTTGCGGCTCTGTCAAACCATAATTTTGACATCACGTATCGCCCAGGTTCACAAAATACCGATGCAGACGCCCTGTCAAGAATGCCGACCCGCTATGGCGATGTGATCAAAGCTGTTTGTCATGCTGCTTTAGCTAATGTTAGTCTTGCAGGAGCTTTTGCAGGTGACATGGCATCCCATTCTGCAGGTGATAATGCTTTGCCGCCTGCTGGTTTTCTTTGACTGACTGTTCGAAACAACAGCGCAATAATCCTGGAATTTCATATGTGTTTCATATCCTTTTGAACGTTTCTCACCCCTCGGAAGAGGAAAAAATCGCTGCTCAAATCTCTGCAATGAGTTTACTGAGAGATATCTCGCCTTTTTGTTGATAAAGGTATAATTTATCGAACCGTCAAAAGTGATGGTCAAAACCTAGACATATTGTCTCGCATCTAAGGGTGTGCATGATGATGTAGGGCATCCCGAAAAGGATAAAACAGTCTAAGTTGCACATCGGGTTTTTTTTGGTCTTGTCTTGAGAAAAACATAGCAAATCGCTTTGAGGCATGTCGCCAAAAAAACCCAGCTAGAGTATGTGATGAGCTTAAACCCATTCATACGACTAGACCAATGCAGACTGTCTACATGGATTTCCTTAGCCTCGAAAGGTCGAAATGTGGCTATGAAAATATACTCGTCATAACAGATCATTTTACAATGTATGCAAAAGCCGTTCCAGGTACAAGAAAATCAAACCGCTCAGACGACTGCTAAAGTCCTTTATTATAATTTCATTTTTAACTTTCCCTTCCCAGAACGCTTGCATAGTGACCATGATCGTAATTTTGAGAGCAGAGTAATTAAGGAGTTATGTAGGCTTGCAGGTGTACATAAAACCCGAACCATGCCTTATCACCCTATGGGTAATGGAAGTGCTGAAAGGTTTAATCGTACCCTACTCCGAATGCTTGGAACTCTCGACGGATCCGAAAAGACAGACTTGAAGTCACATGTAGGTCCATTGGTACATGCATACAATAGTACCTAGAATTATGCCATAGGCTATTCCTCACACTACCTCCAATTTGGATGGCATCCACGCTTATCCGTTGACGCTTTTCTAGGGACATGTCTAGAAGACGATAGCGTAATAAACCCAATAGACTACATGGAGCATAAGAAAAGAATGAGCAACGCCTACAGGATGGCGTCTGAGACGGCTCAGAAGGTTTCTACCGGAAAAAGGATGGTGTAACGGTTTCAGGGGAGGTGATTTGCCGTATGCAAATTAGTGAACCTTCTAAAGTCAAGTGATTATTTGGAGTGATATATAGACAAGATGGATCCATTTAGGGTTGAGGACCATTTGCTTTGTCTACGAGCTCAGAACGCTACATTTGGTGGCAGCGGTGGGATGATGACAACTGCCAGACCAGGGTTGCCTTACACACGGATCTCCCATGCAAAGACTCGAGACGAGTCTTCTCGGAAGGGAGAGTAATGTAACGGTTTCAGGAGAGGTAATTTGCCGTATGCAAATTAGGGAACCTTCTGAAAGTCAAGTGACTATTTGGAGTGATATAGACAAGGTCAACCCATTTAGAGTTGAAGATCCTTTTCTCGGAGTGGATTTGCTCGGAACGTTACAACAGTAACATCCGTGAAGTTAAACTAGAAGCGGATGATACCGTTCTTGATCGTAAGGTGCATCACCCGAGAGAATCCGAACTTGCGGACATACGGGAAGCTGACCCTTACACTATCACTGATATTCCAAATCCAGATATAACCGTATATTGAGTCCGCACAGTACTCAGTAAAGGTCCAAATAGACCCTTCATCGCAATCTACTATTACTTTTCAATTCCACCCATCTCGTTGATAAAGCGCACACTCGCTGCCCGACAGACCTAGACCGACTCGAAAGAGATCTGAATTAGTGTCTGCAACAGAAGCTTCTGGTAGCAGCCCCGAAACCGATTCAGATTCCAGTGGGAGGTATATGTGATTCCCCAGTGAAGAACAAAATCAAAACCCAGATCTCCCCCACGTATTGACCAGAACTGGCGTCTAGGTCTATTGGGCATCCGAACATAGTCCGTGTTATAGTATTTTGATTCCGTCTGATATTAGTCATACTAATTTAGAATCATCAATTTCAGATTCATATCGAACCAGCGTCGGACAAGAACAGGCTGTAAGTTCTCAATGCCAAGTTGAGCAAGCTGATCCGGTGCGACAAGCCAGAAGTCGGAAGGCGCCAGATAGATATGAAGATTGGACTTGTTGTCAAATAGTCTGGGTGTAACATTTGTTTTTTTGTTTTTTTGTTGTTTTTTTTTTTGCTAAACATGTCGTTTGCATCATTCTCTTTAGAGAATCATTAAATTCTATTATCCTTCAGGGACAGGTATTTGATCCTGAATTATCTCATTTTCTTTTCTCAGGTTGATGCATCTCTTTGGAAATGGCAGGTGCCATTTAATTTAAAGGGGAGAATGTAGCCAGGGTGAAATGTTCACTGTTTCACCCCAGTGTCATCTAATGTGAGCTGAATTTCTAAAATCATGTAGGGTAGAATGAGTGATAAGTGAGGGGTTTGAGTGGGATGTTTTCTCTACTCAAACAATTAACCACACCCATGATTGCATGCTTTCCCTCATTTAAAGTCTCAACTCGAGAGAAGTAACATCTTTACTTATCTTGCTGATCTTCATCATATCTTGATCCATTTTGCCCTTACATGCTTGTTTTAGGAAAAGTATCTTATAAGTCTTTAACTTTGTATATTTCAGGGTTTTTCCCCCTGTTTAATTGTACTTTGTACAGACGACCATACGAAAAATTACAAGAGATTACTATACAGTTTGTCTTCAATCTTGTTACAACAGTATGACCAAAATCGATATCTAACTTTAGTATCCGTCATTATCTAACCATATAAATCGTTGATGGGAGAGGTTTGTAGTCTATACGATAAATAATTTCACGACGTAGTGATTCTCACGAATGCAAATATTTTGTCAACACACGTGTTTTCTGTTTTGAGTCAAAATTGATGTAACGTATAACATATTATTTAATGGGTAGTAAAACTAGAATAAAGAACCGACCTGCGAAGGGAAATCGGCCGGTGAAACATGGGAAACATCCACACAAGAAATGGAAGAGGGGACATAGCGCCATCTCCAACCCTGAGACCACCCGTTTCAGAGAAGCGGCCAAAGGAAGGTTCTTTGCGAAAAATACAGGTGAATCACTCCTTCCCTCACAATCACCCTTTTTATATAACTGGGCCTATAACAATACTGTATAAGCTGAGCTGTTTATTTATAAGTGTGTTCAAAATTCGGGCGGTTAGAATGAAAGACATCTTTACGGTTTATCGTCATTTATTGTGGGACATCTACAAACAACACTCTGAAATATACAAATAAAAGAACAATTTACAATATAATCTAGAATGATAAATCAGGCTTGGCATTCATGTTCCTATAGACTCAACGCAGCTGAACTTTAATGAAATGAAGTATTGTGAAAAAGGATTACCATGTTGATAAATACGTGTTACTCCGTTTGCTTCAATACTTAACCAACAATAAATCAACAGTATATTAGGAACATTTTACCTTTCTCCAATAGTTAACTCTAACTGGACTCATTTCAACATCTATTACATTTTACTCAGTGAAATAACGTTTCCACTGATAACTACATACATTAAGCTCACTGTGCATCATTACAGTTAAGGGTACAAACAACATAGGACAGCTTACAAATTTATGGAATTGGGTGCTCCAAATATCTAGCATCATCTAACCAACATTCATACACCTCGTTCATCCCGTGATCATTGCTGTCTACTGAAATGTTAATCATGAATAGTGCAAGATTGCGAAAGATAGGAAACATGTTAAGAAAAGGAAAAGAGTATGTTGGCTTAAAGGAGGGAAATCCAATCCTGAATGATTTCAACAACTCAACCATAATCAAACCGAAAGAACAAATAGAAGACCGTCTCTAAGTAATTCAAATTAAAGAAAATGTTGTAAGAAAGGGAAAATCAATCCAAGATAACTCACAATGAAACCTCTAATCTCCCGCCAAATTCCAAATATTCAAAATCAGACAATAGGGATGTCAACTTGACCAGAGCTTTTGACTGAATGAAGGCTTCCTATAAATCACATGACCAATTCTGGAGGGAACCCGGAAGGTAACCAACCAAGCAGAACAATAGGTAGAATGATTAATTGACCAGTCATACAAAAGTGACCCTGCTGAGGATGCCCATTCACGTACTGCAGTACATAATTCACGTACAATTACGTCAATTCATGTACAAATCTTACACCAAGACGTTCGTGAACGTACAGAAAATTAAATATACGTAGAAACAAAAATGCCATTATGTGTGTGTGCATTTAAAATCATTAGCATACAAAATGAGAAACTCTATGTGTTTTTCCCTAAAAACTCCAAAATTGAAAGTAAAGTAAAACAAAATCGCATCAGGTGCAAGTGATTTCCCTTTCATGAGACAGAACAATCGCTTCTTTCTGATCTTTTTCATCTAGATAATGGGGGAAACCAGCAGTTGGAAAAGTTCGTATAATGGCCTCACCATTTTGTTTTGAAATAAGTCCAAAGTTGCGATATATTTCAAACAAAACGCAAGATATATACGTGTTTCTGGTGAAAAACTAACAAGAATTCATACTTTAGAATTTGATTTTGAAATTGGTTTTCTCGTAAGTTCCATTATACATGTAAGTGGGGTGTGGCAAAATGGAGCCGTTAATTTAACATTGTAGTTTAGTTTTTGCTGTCTGCAAAATGTCATAACAAAACCTATTCTATTTCTTTACAAAGGGTGACCTTTGGACAGTAATAAGGCCATTTTATATTTTCTGTGCCAGAATCGTTTCAATACCAGAGTTTGAGCTAACAATGAGCTGACATGCCTGGTATGGCCTGCTCAGAAATGCCATCCCCATCCTCGTATTTAACTTGTTGAAGTTATTTAGCCATCGCTGTCATATCCCATTCAACCCTTCCAAAGAAAAAGTGAATTGTCATAAATCACCTTTTCAAAAAAAGTTTGCTCTCCTTCTATCTAAATTTACCTGAAACTTGCACATGACATATGGCACTTATTTAAAGATTATTAACAAAGTATATAACCAAATATTTTCCTTTGGTAAAGGGTTCAGATTCGTATGGTGTACCCTTAACTCTGAGAGTAAAGGGTACATGTACCCCTAGATTTTTCTTTGTACCCCCATTTCAAAACCTAAGGGGTACATGTATCCCCAAAATGAAAACCCAGTGGGCATGCTGCTGCTACATTTACATCCCTGAAGAAAACAATTCGTGACAAGAAATTTCTGAATTTGCCACATTGTTTTCTACCCAGAAAGACTAGGATAAAATTTGTAAAGTCTATCCACTTCTATTGTTGCCTGGAACATGTTTCTAATTTGACAGGTCTAAAATTTTGTTGTTTGGTAATGGATTATGCAGTAGCTTTACTGTAAAACTGGTCCCCGGTTCAACCGCCCAAATTACCAACAGGAACTATTGTTATTGATTTTTTGATACATGAATACCTTCATAAATTTGCAGACACAAAAAAGAAGAAATACAAAATGATGTACCTTGATGCTTAACATGAAAATTGTACCTAAAATAGTTTTGGAGTTCAGGTTTATATAAAGACAAACATGTAAAGTTTTCATACAAAAAGACAGACACTGGTAAAACAATATACCCATATATGCCTATATATTTATTAAAGGTACACTACTTAAGCGCATTTCCTTTTATTTAATGTCGCTACCGTTGTGTTGTGCACTGTCCTAAGTGGCCTCGATTTAAGGTCTCATTCAAAAGACTATTAGTTTGTTAGTTTGGTCAGCTCAGGGCTCAAACCTGTGATCTTGAGGTTTAAAGTAAAGTGCTCTAAATATTAGGCAATTTGTTGACACACACTAGTTAAAGGATTTATAAAGAATCTTCATTATAATACTAGCTGTGAAATCTTGGGATTTCCCAGGTAATAGATTTTTTCTATCATCACTAGTGATGATATCAAATTTCACTCTGAAAAATGGGAACTACTAGACACCCAAAACTAACCTGCATAAGCTTGCATTGTAGGCCCAAGTTATGAGACCGAGTGATCACAGACAGCCTATCCTATGATTCTGTCAAAGTCCTAGTCTTAAATGGTCTATCGTTGTTCGAAATATCAGGGGGCCTTTAGATGGATGATAAGGTGTCGCCCTTAGATACTCTATATGTTTCGCCCAAATTTTTTTCTTGCTTGATACTGCAAATCTCTAAGTGTCTTTAATTACGGACCTTCCCTAAAAAATTTCTTTAAACCTGTGCCCGCTTGGAAAGGCAATCCAAGATGGTGTACGGAAATGATTTTAAACAAAATTCATTGATATTAATGTGCAGGGTTCCTACGGCAGAAGATGACAAATATGATTGAAATAAACAGGTAACGATTGAAAAATAAAACTGTTACGGTTTTGAATATAATAAATAGAATAATCAACTAGTTATTTTTGAAAAAATCTCTCACTCAAATATGTTGTTATGCGTTAGAATAACTCGTCCTTCGGACTCGTTTTCAAACGTCGAACAACACACTTGAAGTTAACCAGTTCATTTTCGTCTATTTATATAACTCTTTCAACTGATTGAAGTTTCCACAGGAGAATTCAACAAATAATGAATAATTGTAGAAAAATCACTATGATAATAGACATGTTTAAAAGTTCTATACAGATTATTAAAAAGGCTTGATTAGCTCTTGCCTGGAATAGCGTAATTGAAATTAAATAATAAACAACATTGACTATTAAGTTTCATGAAATAAAGTAAAGGTAGAGTATTTGATACAAGACAAACACATTTTATTTTTATATTTATTCACGTTTTGTTAATGAATTGCGCTACAACCAGTCTTTACAGAGAGAATAGACGAAAATTATATTTTTCATACAAGGGTTTCTCTTGCTGCATTCAACATTTAAAAGTAAGTCAAAATTGAAAGAGAAAGACCAAATTTGATTAAAAATAAAAACCATTGTGAAAAGAGGATAAATTGCTTGTAATAAGCAATTTTTGCTTTTTCAAACAATGTTTTCCATAAGCATATTTCTTAGGGGCAAAAGCAAAATTGCGTGATAATGGGTAAAAAAGAGAAAATCTAAAAATGTATTTCTTGACCAAGTTTTAACAGGGCTCACTCTGGCGAACGCCATTTTCGCCAATGGCTAAAATTATGAGAAAATGGCTAAAATTTTATGAATTGGCAAAATGCTGGCTAAAGGAAGGGAAAGTGTTATCAGATAATATTTCTGTATAAAACTGAAAACAACTAAGTATAAGATAAGGGACTGACGAGTAAAGTAATTATCGGATTGGCATCATAAAATCCCTTTCACACATCAACACCTTTATTTATTACCTTGATTGACAGGTAAAAGATCGTCGCCAGTTTGACAGTTTATTGTTACCTGTCCTAAATTATGCCGCAGAAGTCTGGGGAGGTCATCCGTCACCAGAAATTGAATCGGTTTTTCTAGAATTTTGTCGAAAACTACTGATTGTAAAAAGATCTACAAATATTGAAGCGATTTATGGAGAATTAGGGCACATACCCTTATCATTGCATAGAAAATTTCAAATGATAAAATATAAGATTAAGGTAATTAACTTTGAGCGAAATTCATTATTGTTCAAAACTTATGTTATGCTATATAGAGACGTAGAAATAATAAATGTAATTGGGCTTATCAAGTAAAATGTATCATAGACGAATGTGGTCTACATTTCATTTTGGCAAAACCAATTTACCACACAAATCACTTATGATATAATACAACAAAGGTTATTAGATATATTCAACCAGCAGTATTCAACTTTTAATAATACAAATCGACTTGAAACATATTCTCTCTTCAAACACGATTTTGCCTAGACTTTATATAAGACAAAAAGATCAGAATGATGTGCACTTACTACATTTAGAATTTAGTCTCATAATTTGGAAATTGAATATGGTCGATACTTAAACATCGAAAAGAAAGGTAGAATTTGTGATAAAAACATGGTCGAAAATGAATTTCACTTTATACTTATTTGCCTGAAATACTCTGATCTTAGAACCAAATATCTAAAACCTTACTATTATACTTGGCAAACGATTCAAAAATTCACTAATCTTATGACAAATAGATCAAAGTCTGTGATTTTTAATTTTGCGAAATATTTGTATGATGCACTTGCTCGAAGAAATTAACTTATGTTCACGTAAATGACATGTTCATCTGTTAATCCATGTATTTCCTCTATTTTGTCTGATTATTTGCTGTAAACATTGTAAACATGTTTAATGCAATAAATTTTTGTATTTTATTGTATTGTAAAAGATACCAAATGCAAGCCAAAAGTGGTGCCTTAATTGGACTATTTCAAAATCAATTTTTATTTTTTTCAACATACTTAAGAAATTATAATAAACCTATTACCTGACAAAATTCAAGACTGGTCCAAATCAATAGTATTTGCATACAACAATTTAAGTTAGTTGAATTTTAGAATGGAAAATATGTTGTGTCTTAAGCAATATCTTCATTTGGCTACAGTTCAGCCAAATTGGCTAAAGAATTTTGCAGATTGGCTAAAAGAAATTTCAGTCCAGAGTATGCCCTGTTAAAGATAAAGTTTTGTGACTAATTTATTGCTTGTCATGATTATTATTTGTTGGTGGTTGAAAAGCTGGACTGTTTGATAAAGAATTAATTAAATATTTGCAGGTCCTAGTACATTGACAGTGGATGCCTTACAGAGACATGACAAAAATCAGGACAGCCAGTCTATGAGTGTGGACTCAGATCAACAAACCATGGGAACATTTAAAACTTGGGCCACCAACTGGACAGATTGTACAAATGCAACATTTAGTAAAGTCCACAGATACTGGGCATCTAACTCTGCTCTACACAAAGAGGTAAGAGAACAGAGGTTGTTTCAAATAGCAGTGATCCTTTAACCCATTACCACAGAGCAAATTTTTAGACTGGTCCAAATTCAAAGAAGTTGCAGATGAAAATTAAAGTTTATAAAATCTAAGATTTTTTCAACTGTCTGGGTAGAAAAACATTGTGGAAATGAAGAAATTGCTTGCAACAAGCAACTTCTTCATTTTCCGCAATATTTTCCCAATTGTATTTCTTAAGGGGCGTCCAAAACCGTCATTGTGTGGGAATGGTTTAAGAGATTTGATACTAGTATTCGAAACAACCTTTGCATATGCATGCCTCGCTTTCTAAGATATAGGAGAAACAAAGAATGCCCTGCTACATGATAATTATAATAGATGTAGAAACTCCAGTCCAAATTCTATATAAAACTGAATTTAATAAGGAATGAATTCACTTCTTTTGATTGTGTTCAAGGTCACATAATTTCCAAGGCAAGATTTGCTGAATTGTTATGCCCCCGCATCCATAGATTTGGGGCATATTGTTTTACCAGTGTCTGTCCGTCTGTCTGTCTGCAAACCTTCCAACTAAACATTTTCCTATAACTTCAACCCTAATTAAGTTAAAATGCAAATATTTGGTATGTAGATAAGTCTCAACAAGGCGCAACTGGGGAAGGTAATTTCATCAAGGTCAAGTTCAAAATTTTTACCCATTTCCCTAAAACGATACTCAAAAGCTTAGCCTGCCAACTAAACATTTTCCTATCACTTCATCCCTTATTAAATTACAATGCTAATATTTGGTATGAAGTTAGGTCTCAACAAGGCGCAACTGGAGAAGGTCATTTCATCAAGGTCAAGGTCAAAGATTTTACCCTTTTCCCTAAAATGTTACTCAAAAACTCAACCTGCCTACTAAACATTTCCCTATAACTTCATCCCTAAATAAGTTATAATGCTAATATTTGGTATGCAGATAGGTCTCAACAAGGCGCCACTGGGTAAGGTCATTTCATCAAGGTCAAGGTCAAAATTTTTAGCCTTTTCCCTAAAATGTTACTCAAAAACTTAACCTGCCAACTAAACATTTTCCTATAACTTCATCCCTAATTAAGTTACAATGCTAATATTTGGTATGTAGATAGGTCTCAACAAGGCACAACTTGGGAAGGTCATTTCATGAAGGACAAGGTCAAAAATTTTACCCTTTTCCCTAAAATGTTACTCAAAAGCTTAACCTGCAAACTAAACAATTCCTATAACATCATCCCTAATTAAGTTACAATGCTAATATTTGGTATGTAGTTATGTCTCAACAAGGCGCAACTGGGGAAGGTCATTTCATCAAGGTCAAGTTCAAAATTTTTAGCCTTTTCCCTAAAACGCTACTCAAAAGCTTAGTCTACCAACTAAACATTTTCCTATAACTTCATCCCTAATTAAGTTACAATGCTAATATTTGGTATGTAGTTAGGTCTTAACAAAGCGCAACTTGGGAAGGTCATTTCATCAAGGTCAAGGTCAAAGATTTTACCCTTTTCCCTAAAACAAAGAAAAAAAACCCCAATAAAAATCACCCTGTTTCGGGGGCATGGTGTTTCACAAACACATCTTGTCTGTCCTACATTTTGAGATTTGTGTTCTGCGTTTTATGCATTGCTTATATTGCCTATGTCATAGACGATTGCTGCTATTGATGAGGAACATTACTTCAGTAAACAAGTACTTGTAAAATGGTTCACATTTAAGCTAACCTCAGTAACAATGAAAATATACTAGCACTTATCGAGCCACTACAAACAACAATCTTTTAGACTGTTTAATTCAAAATCAAGTGATCCACTGGACTCCAGGGATCCTTTGTATGGTCCCCGCTTCTCCAGTCATATGGATGAGACTCAGGGTGTGCTCTAGGCAAAAATTTCTTTTAGGGAACCTTTTAGCTAATTTGAGGATTTTTTAGCAAATTTTGCTTTATTGTAGCCAGCTTCTTAGCCATTACAAAAATGTTTAGAATTTGTTACGATTTTGTGAAGAATTTTCAAACTTTTTGTTAAGATATGAAATATCTTATTTAGTTAATCATTTCTTTCATTTGTGTTTAAATTCATGACAATTGCTTTAAACTTTCCCACGCTATCCTGCTCTTTTAAGCCCTATTGGAAAAAGCTTGGAAATGTTGTGGACAATGAAGAAATTGCTAGTGTCAAGCAATTTCATTTTTGTCCACAATGTTTTGTACCATTTAAGATAAAGATATCTTAAATTCCACTTACTTTGTTCTGAAAAGTTGTCTCCAGATTCTTTCAATTTGGACCAGCATTTTCACCAACTGAATTTTTATTGAGCTATTTTCTCAAAATTCAAGCCATTGGCAAAAATGGCAATCGCCAGTGTGAGCCCTGAGATGTGAAACCAAGACCCATCTCCATATGACCTCAGTTGATTGAGTGAGATGTAAACCCTATACAATCAATCTGTCATAGTAAATGTAGGTATTTCAAAACTGATTTAAGTTGAAAATGAATGTCTTATGGGACAGAAAGAAACATAGGCACAGTGCTCAATATAGAGTGTGCCATAGACCCCCTTAAACCTTGAGTAACACAATGAAATTCAAATTCCTGACCCAGAAGGTAAAGTACATGATAGTAACAATTCCTTTTTGTTAGTTTCTTTATTATCACACAAGATTACAACGTGCTGGAAGGGGAACTTTTAGTATCATTCCGTCCATGGTCATCAGTTGTCGTCCGTTGTCCGTCAGCAACAATTTCTTTAAATACCAAGTCCTCTTAAACCACTGGGCCAATTTGGAATTAAGGTTGCAGGAATGTTCCTTGGGTGACCCTTTTCAAAACTTGTTTGTGAAATTTTGATTTGTGGAAAAATGTGGGCTTGGCAGGGCTGGGCATATCAGACTTAGAGAAATCATGGAATAACTCTTTAAACATCAAGTTCTCCTAAACCATTTGGTAAATTTGGACCAAATGTGGCAGGAATGTTCCTTTGGTGACCCTTTTCAAAATATGTTTGTGAAATTTTGTTTCAAAAAAATTGTGGGTGTGGCAGGGCCGGGCTTATCAGACTTGGAAAAACCATGGAATAATTCTTTAAAAAATCTTCTCCTCCTTAACAATTTTGCTAATTTGGACCAAATTTGTCAGGAATGTTCCTTATGTGACCCTTTTCATAACTTTCTTGTCAAATTTGATTAATGGATAAATGGGGGCCGTGGCAGGGTTAGCTTATAAGACTTTTGAGAAATCATGAAATGATTCTTTGTAAATCTTCTCTTAAATCATTTGACCAATCGGGACCAAATTTGGCAAGAATGTTCCTTGGACCTTTTCAAAATTTGCTCATGAAAATTTGATTTGCAATAAAATGTGCATGTGGTAGGGCCTGCCTTATCCGGCTAAGGAAATCATGGAATTATTCATTAAAAATCCTTTCATCCTAAACTATTTGGCCGATTCGGACCAAATGTGCCAGGAACATTCCTTGGGTGACCCTTTTCAAAACTTCTGTGTGCAATTTAGATTTTTGGTTAAATGGCGGCAAGGCAGGGTCTGGCTTATAAGACTTAGAGAAATAATGAAAAACTTCTTCTATTTAACCATTTACCCAATTTGGACCAAATTTGTCAAGAATGTTCCTTGGGTAACCCTTTTCAAAAAATATTGGTGAAATTTTGATTTGAAATAAAATTTGCGCGGGGTATGGCCTGGCAAATCGGGCTTAGAGCAATGTAGTGGTCATGTTGAGCTAATGTGATAGGGCTGTGACTGGTGTCAACTTTTACCTTGTATGCTACAGAGGTCACATTTCTGGTTCAAATGTCTTAAAACATGGCTAAGATGTTTGTCTACATGATATTCTGGTTGATTGTGCCTTCTAGACGCTGCATTTTAGGCTGAAATGTTTTGAAAGTTGGTCAGAATATATTTTTCTCAATTATATGTCAGTCAAGCAAAGTATATTTGTTCACATGGGGCTAAAAACTAGGTCACGGGTTTAAACCTTTGAAAAACTTAGAGGCTAAATGTTTGTATCAAAAGTCTTTATATTTGTTCAGAATGTTTGTTTCCATGATCTCTTTTTCATTTTATATTGGGTCACATGGGTTATTAAAGTAGGTCACAAGGTAAGATCTGATAATAACCTTCCTTGCTATGAAATCACCATACTTCTGGCGTAAATATCTTAAAACAAGCTAAGAATTTCTTTCTAGTTTACTTTCTAAGACAAGACTTCAATAACAAGTCTGGTTAGGGCAAGTCATGGTCTCAGGTGAGCAATTTAGGGCCCTCTTGTTTGAATATCTATATTTCTTTGGAATGACAAAATATGGTATTAGGTTAAAGGAATTTGCTTATTTTCGAAAACACTAGAGTATAAGAGGTGTTTATAATTTAAATAGAAAAAAGGGTGAAATATGCGCTTTTGCCTAATGGAAAATATTGTAATTTCCTTGGAGGCACAATTAAATAGAGGATAATCATTTGTTTCAGTGTAAGATCGATTTATATTTCATTGAGTAAACAACAAAAGCTTTATTTGCACGATTGGCAAAGCCACAAGTGAAAATAAAGCTTTTGTTGTTCACTCAATGAAATATCAATTTTACTCGAAAACGAACGATTGTGCTATTTCTTTAATGCAAAAATTAGACAAAATGCGAAAATTATATGACAAATTTTCTTTAGGCGCATCATTTTGCATGTGACTGCTATGCAACGCTTATGATGACGTCACTTATTTGGCTCTGCTTAGATGACGTCAGATAGGGTGAAATGAACGAAAGTGGGGCATAAGTTTTTGATAATTGCACTGGATAGGCGGTGAGTTTGTCAAATGATAATCTACCGTTATTTCTCGATAATCCTTCTGAAGGCATTTAAGGAAATTTTCCAATCCAAAAGTTTTCTTTCTATCTTTTGATATTTGTAATTATTTACAGATTTTAGCTATCCTGGCAGCCATTACTGAGGTGATAAAAACGGAAGGAGGAAACGAGACAGAAACGGAATATTTTGCAGCTCTGGTAAGTACAATCCATACCCTATCTATGATCCTCACATACACCAAATAGTTGATGGATTTCTCTCCCAATGAGCTTTGACTTTGACCAAGGTTCATATTTTGAATTAAGAAACACCTGGTAGTCTTGTACAAAAGTAGTTAATCCATTTACACATGACAATATTTAAGACAGGTCCAAATTGAAAAGAGTTGCAGATGATCATTAGAATTTCAGAAGTTTAAATTTTTTCAACTTTATGGGTAGAAAATTTTGTGTAGAGCAATTTCTTCATTTTACACAATATTTTCCCAAATATTTTTCTTGTGGGGCATCAAAAAGAGTACATGTAATTGTATGGGAAGAGTTTAAAAGACTGCATCAGCGATCCCAATTTTGCTCTGCCCAGGAACACCGGATTTGCAGTAGAATCAAAAAAGGAAAATATTCTCTATACAAACCATGAGTTAGAAAGATTTATCATTTTGAATGTAGAAAGACCTGGTGGTCCATTACAATAGATGAGAAAAAATGGCCCGGGGTCTCATTGGGGCTCTGCCCAGGTGAATCGAGTTTACATAGAAACAGAGAAGGAATTTTTAAAAATATTCTCTAGACAGACCATGAGGGTTAAGGATCACATATTTTGATTGAAGCAACACCTCGTTGCCCTCTACAAGATTTCTTATATGTCCATGGGATTCCATTTGTTCTTTGTCCTACTTATTTTACATAGAAATAGAGATTAACTTTTATCAACCCTAAGAGATTTGACTTTTTCAGATGCATCACCTGAAGGCCCTCTACAGAAGTTGTTGAAAAATATTAAATTTACTTTAGTATTGTTTGATTTTTACAAGAACTTGATATTTTTTGTTTCAGATGACTGCTCTGGAGAATGCAGACACGTCTGAATCTCAGACGGCTATCATGTACTTGTTATCCTTGGTGATTAAAAAGTAGGTACAGTTCTTATAGCCAGAGATTGGTGGCATATTGTTTTACTGTTGTCCGTCTGTCTGCAAAACTTAACCAAAAAACTTAACATTGCCAATTACTACTAGCCTATTCATTAACATTGCCAATTACTACCAGCCTATTCATTAACATTGCCAATTACTACCAGCCTATTCAAGATACAATGCTCATATTAGGCTCATATTTGGCATGATGATCTCCATAATATGCATTTCCTCGTGTCAAGGTCATGTGATAAGGTCAAGGTCACATAACAAGGTCAAACGCCAAAAAAACCCCCACCTCATGTAGGGTGGGGGCATTGTGTTTCAAAAACACATCTTGTTGGTATTTCTTTGCAAACATTGAAAGGGTCCCAAAAGAGGTTTTTTTGTTGGAAAATGGTAGTGTATTTTTATAATGCCAATACATTCATCCATCCATTAGAAAGTTTTTAATATTTTGTTACATCCCCCACCATATAAAAAAGGTAGGGGTCATATTGTTTTACCTATGTCAGTCTGTCTGTCCCTCAGCAAGGTATAAACTTAACTTTAAAACTTGACATTTTGCTTGTATTTGAACAATGTTGATGATAAAATGGCTCATGTTTGGGACATAGGTTCCTTTGCATTAACCCATTCCCACACAAAAGAATTCTAGACTGGTCCAAAATGAAAGAAGCTGCAGACAACAATTTAAAGTTAATAGAATTTGAAACTTTTATTATTTTTGGAGAGAAAACTTTGTGAAAAATGAAGAAATTGCTTGATACAAGCAATTTCTCCATTTTCTACAATGTTTTCCAAAGCTTTATTATTGAGGGGCGTAAAAAGGAGGGCTTGTGTGGGAATGGGTTAATAGACATCAGTTGATTGTAAGGTTAAGGTCATCCATCTTGGTCAAGCTCACATATCAAAATCTTATTTCAGAAAACAGACTGTTACTGGGGCATGGTGTTTCACAAACACATCTTGTTATTTTCTGATAAAATTACTATGAATTTCTTTGTGATGTGAAACAAATGTCCTTGTTGTTGTTCTAAAACCTCTTAACTTCAGGTTGATTCAATAGAAATCTTAACAAAACATTGTAACTGAAGGAGAAATGGATGTAACAAGATATTTTTCTCTTTGATACATTATTTGTGATAAGTTGTATTCTTTCTCTTTTTCATTCACTTTAGTTACCATCAGCAATCTCTTTCTGCTTTTACACCTTTCCATAACTAAGTGTTTTTTAAGTGGGAGTTCAAATACACTTTCCCTCCATGAAAAATAACAATTTGTATTTGTTATGAATTCTTATGTCTTGTTAACAGGGTTCCTGTTCCAGTTGTTCGTAGCAAGTTTGCTGAAGTAGCAAAGATATTTCTAGATCTACTCGCTAAAAACTCTGATGATGAACAGGCTTCGCTACCAAAGTCGGTAAGAATTTGGTATATGTCACACACGCAGAGGGACCTCCAGGATGTTAAATTTTTAGCTCACCTGAGCCGAAGGCCACTAGAGCTATTGTGATGGCTTTTTCCCGTCAGTCTGTTGTCTGTCCATTAACTTTTCCTTGTTAACACTCTTGATTCCACAATTTTCATCGGATTCCCTTCAAAATTTCTCAGAATGATTGTACCACCAATAGGGTCGTTTCTTTCGAAAAGACGGGAAAAGGGGCCTAATTAAAATTCAATTAAAAAGTCCTCGTTAACACTCCAAAGTCCATAGTTTTCATCAGATTCTCTTCAAACTTTCACAGAATGATTGTTCCATCATGAGGATCGTTCCTTTCAAAATTGGGTGAGATCCATCAAGAAACATGGGGAAAAGGGGCCTTATGAAAATTTAATTTAAAAATTCATTAAAATTCTTCCAAGTTTTCATTGGATTCTCTTCAAACTTTCTCGGAAATATTGTACCACCATAAGTATTGTTCTTTTCAGAATCCGGTTTGATCTGTGAAGAAACACAGGAAAAGGGGCCTTATTAAAAGTTAATGGAAAAATCTACTAAGAAATCCTAGCTAACACTCTAGAGTCCCCAGTTTTCATTGGATTCTCTTTAAACTTTCACAGAATGATTGTCCTATTATAAGGATAGTTCCTTTCGAAATTGGATATGATCCATCAAGAAACACAGGAAAAGGGGCCTTTTGAAAATTTAATAAAAAATCCTCATTAATTCTCTAGAGTTAACAGTTCTAATCGGATTCTCTTCTAACTTTCACAGAATGATTGCATTATCATAAGGATCCTTCCTTTTGAAATTGGGTATGATCCGTCAAGAACCATGGGAAAAGGGGCGTAATTAACATTCAATTAAAAGATCTACGCTAACACTCTTGAGTCACAGTTTTCATCGGATTCTCTTCAAACTTTCACAAAATTATCATACCATCATACGGATTGTTCCTTTTGAAATTGGGTGAGATCCCTCAAGGACCATGGGGTAAAGGGGCCTTATGAAAATTGGATTAAAAAAAAGCCTTGTTAACACAATAGTGTCCACAGTTTTTAACAAATTCTCTTCAACTTTCACAGAATGATTAATACATTAAATTGATTGTTCCTTTAGGAAATGGGTTTGATCCATCAAGTTTCATTGGAAAAGGAGCCTCATGAAAATTTAATAAAAAAATCTTAGTTAACACATCATGGCCTTAGATTTCACCTGATCTCTTCAAACTTTAATTCAATTATTGTGCCATCATTTGGATTGTTCCTTTGTAAATTAGGTCTGATTGGTTAAGTGACACAAGAAAAGGGGCCTTATGAAAATTTTATTACAAAAACATCATTGTCACAATAATGTCCTCAGTCTTTATCATATTCTTCAAACTATCATTAGGATTGTTCCTTTGTACATTGGGTCTGATTTGTTAAGTTTCATGAGAAAAGGGGCCTTATGAAAATTTTATTACCAAAAATTCTTGACACATTTCAGTCCACTGTTTTCATTTATTCTCTTTAACTTTTAAAGAATGATTGTACCTTCATTAGAATTGTTCCTTTTGAAATTTGGTTTGTTCTCTAAAGTATCATAAGAAAAGGGTCCCTCTGAAGATTTCACTATAAACTCATTAACACAATAAATTCCACAGATTAAACAGATTGATTGTACCATCATTCCAATTGTTGATTTTGACAGTGGATCTGACTAAGTGTCACATAAAAAGGGGCCTTATGAAAAACTCTCTTAAATATTCTGGTAAACACAATGATGTCCCTTGATTTCACCGGATTCACTTCAAAATTTCACAGAAAGATTGTACAATTACTTAAGCGGTTCTTTTCAAAACTGGGTACAATCCATCAAGTATCATGTAAAAAGGGGCCATATGATTTTTTTTTAAATATTCTAGTAAACAATGAAGTCCCCATATTTCATTGGATTCACTTTTAACTTTCACAGAATGGTAAAACCAACAGTAAAATATCAGGGGAAAAGGGGCCTTATGAGAACTTGATTATAAAATCTTTGTTAAAGCAATAAAGTCAACGGTTTCATCGGATTCTCTTCAAAGATGCATGGAAAAATTGTGGGATTGGAAACACAGGAAAAGGGGCCTTACAGATTATCATTCAAAACATTTTTGTGTATGTGATGAAGATCACAATCATTATCAGATTGTCTTTTAAATTTCATAGGACAATTGTAGAGTTGTAAGAAAAGTTCCTATTGGAATGAAATTGATCCATCAGAAAACACAGGAAAAGGGGCCTTATGGATTTTCATTCAAAACAATCCTTTTTATGTGATAAAGTCCACAATTATTGTCAGATTCTGATGAAAATTTCACATGATTGTAAGGTCATATGGAAACTTCCTTTTGGAAATAGAGTGGATCTGTCATGAAACTTGGGGAAAAGTTGCCTTGAGGTTTTTGTTGCTCTAAATAATAAAGGGGATAAAGTCCAATTATTTTATACACCTCCGTAGGCGGTTGCATATAAGCGTCATCTTCTCCGTCTGTCCAACTGCCTGTCCATCCATCCGCCCATACGTATGTCCACTTTTCTCGTGAGCGCAACTCCTCCTAAGGTTCTGGTTGGATCTTTTTAAAACTTGGTCAAACTTATCACCTTAATTGGTAGATGTGCATGAAGTAAGGATTTTATGGTTCATTGATTTTTGCTTCAGTTATGCCCCCTTAAAACTTAGTCTCTTGGGCTTAATGAAATTGCAGCCTTGTGAATGCAACTCCTCCTAAGTTTTTGGCTGGATCTAAATGAAACTTGGTGGTTGTTATAACCTAAATTGGTAGATGTGCATGAAGTGAGGATTTCATTGTTCATACATTTTGCCCTAAATTATTCCCCCTTAAACCTTAGTATCTGGGGCTCGTTGAAATTGCAGCCTTGCGAACGCAAGTCCTCCCATGTTTCTGCTTTGATCTTTTTGAAACTTGGTGGATGTTATCACCTTAATTTGTAGATGTGCATGAAGTAAGGAATTTATGGTTCATTGATTTTTGTCTCAGTTATACCCCCTTAAAACTTAGTATCTGGGGCTTATTGAAATTGCAGTCTTGTGAATGCAACTCCTTCTAAGTTGCTTGCTTGATCTAAATGAAACATGGTGGATGTTATAACCTAAATTGGTAGATGTGCATGAAGGGAGGATTTTGTGGTTCATATATTTTTTCCTGAATTATCCCCCCTTAAAACTTAGTATCAGGGGCTTATTGAAATTGCAGCCTTGTGAACGCAACTCCTCCTATGTTTCTGCTTGGATCTTTTTGAAACTTGGTGGATGTTATCACCTTAATTTGTAGATGTTCATGAAGTAAGGAATTTATGGTTCATTGATTTTTGCCTCAGTTATGCCCCCTTAAAACTTAGTATCTGGGGCTTATTGAAATTGCAGCCTTGTGAACGCAACTCCTCCTAACTTCTTGTTTTGATTTATATGAAAATTTCAAATGTTTTGAATTTGGTTCTGTCAAAATAACTAGTGTCTACAATTTTATTCGTGAAACAGCAGCAAAGTGGCGGTGTATATTGTGACTATGGCACTCTTGTTCCTCTATGCATTCTTCTTTACGCAATTAACTTCCTTAAATTTCAGATTTCTTTAACGGAAAACTTGATAACCATTAGAGCGTCTCAGGCCCTCATGGGCCTCTTGTTAGTATGTGGAGTTTAAATTAATTTTGACATTGTGGATAATGAAAAAATAGCTTGTAATAAGCAATTTCTTTATTTTCCACAATGTTCCCAAAAGCTTCTTGGCAGGGGGCAGCAACCTCAGGCTGAAGGCCACTATGGACATTGTGTCTATCGTTCATAGGTGTGTGTGCCAGTAAACTTTTTCTTTAAAAAGATCTACTGAATAGATTTCAACCAAATTTCACTAAATGGCTTAAATGGGCCTGGCTAATTTCCATGTACAGTATATAGTGAAAACCTTGAATATCTTCCCTGTAGATTGTTGATAGATTTCAACCAAATTTTGCAGGAATTATCCTCGGGTGACCCCTAACCAGTTTGCTTAAGGAATTTATAAACTGAAAAGCATGGCTTTCATTAGCTGTCCTTGAATCTATATACTATTTTGCTATTGTGAAAACTTTCAAGCTTATTCCTCAGAAAGTTTTGATTGGATTTCAACCAAATTCCAATGAACCCTGAATGATATTGGGTGATTAAATTCCTTGATAGAAAATTGAAAAGGTTGAAATATGGACTTTATTGGGCTTATTTTCACAACATATATAAAAGGCAGATATTTGCATAAGTTGATCTGAGTTACATTGTTGCATACCAGTAAGTAAAAGGGAAGTATTTTTTGTTGACTGACCAATTTTTAATGTAAAAGGGATATAGAGTTAAGTCTGTCCTTGGTAGAGTGCTTGAGTGGGTTGGTGTGGATTATCCATTTTTGTCTGGAGCACATCTTCTACATTAATCCATTCCAACACAGCAGAATTTTAGACTGGTCCAAATTGAAAGAAGCTGCAGACAACAATTTCAAGTTGATAGAATTTGGAATTTTTTCGTCATTTTTGGTAGAAAACATTGTGGATAATGAAGGAATTGCTTGATACAAGCAATTTCTTCATTTTCCACAATGTTTTCAAAAGATTTTTTCTTGAGGGGCGTAAAAAGGAGGGATTGAGTTGTAATTGGTTAATTAGTGGATTTCAGAATAACTTTTGATGAGTACTAGTGTTATGTGTGAAGTTCTGTTGGATACCTCCAAGTTCAATGTCACAGCTGAAGGTCCTTGTCATGCTGAACCTGGAATATTCCTGATTTGGCAGGTGGTGTAGATCAAGATCAGCCTGCACATAAGTGCAGTCTGATCTTAGTCTTCACCTCTTGTTTGTCTCCTGTAACTTAGAGGAGTTCATAGGATTGACTTTCAAAAAATTTGACCCTTGACTTGTGCTTCTAGTACTTTCAGGCCTTTGATTTCAATGCAAATTTAGAAAAGGATTTTATTCAGCATTACAAGAGTTAGTGAGGGCATCCCTGTCTGTGATGCTTTTAAAAAGTACCGGTAGTTCTTTTGTAGTTTCTTTTTGTAGTTTTAATTTTCCATCTCAGGTTTTGATGTCCTTAGCATATCTATTGAGATTCCAAGAACAGGCAGTGTGGAACAACTCTTCAGTACAACAAGTCTACAAAGGTCTTCTAACATTTGTAACACACAAGAAGCCTAAGGTATGAAGTGATGAGAAATGCTGATTGACAGGAATACAGTCTTTCTTGTATAAGAGAGACACCTCAGATACCCAAAGTGTCTCTTAGCCCATTACCAAATGGCAATTTTTTTGACAGGCCCAACTTAAAAAGAGTTGCAAATGACAAATTTATGTTTATGAAATTCAATATTTTTTTCTAGGGAGAAAACAATGTGAAAAGTGAAGAAAATGCTTGCTTCAAGCAATTTTTTCAACTTCCATAATGTTTTTACAATTGTTATTTTTTGGGGGCTGTCAAAAAGCGTCATTATTTGGAAATGGGTTACCCATTCCAACCTTTTTTCACCTCTCTAGATAAAGCATTAGAAAGCATTATTTAAAACAAAGAAATTGCTTGTTACATGCAGTTTCTACATTTCCCACAATGTTTTCTACCTTGGAAGACAAGACTTTTTTGAAATATTATCAACTACAAATTGTTATGTGCAACTTCCTTCCACTTGGAACAGTCTTATTTGACATGAGTAATTGGGTTGAAACAGCTGACCATTATTTGACGGGACTTTGCTGTCAATCAAACATAAGATAAACCAATCAAATCATATATTTAGAAAGAATTTGACCTTTGAACCTAAATATTGGTTGATATCTATTTGAAACTTTTTTGTTGATTTGGTAACTTAGCATTGTAACCACAGCTGAATAAGCTATAGTTATGATGCCTAGGTCATAAACCAACCATTCTACACTTTGCCATATGCTCCTAGCTGTAAATTTTGCAAAATAATACTATAAACCATTTCCTGTTCAATGTGTGTTTTTTATGTCCCTCTGATTTTATAACGGAGAAAGCATTATAGAAAAAGAAGAAATTGCTTGTAACAAGCAATTTCTTTTTTTTCCAACAGTATTTTCTTCCCTACTTAATGGTTATATTTCTAATAAGATACACTTTTAATTTTTAAATGTGTAAAACCTTAAATTTGGACAGGTCTGAAATTTTGCTAAACAGGAAATGGTTAACCCATTCCAACACAGCAAAATTTTAGACTGGTCCAAATTGAAAGAAGCTGCAGACGACAATTTCAAGTTGTTGGAATTTCAAATTTTTTCGTCTTTTTGGCTAGAAAACATTGTGGATAATGAAGAAATTGCTTAATACAAGCAATTTCTTCATTTTCCACAATGTTTTCCAAAGTTTTTTCTTGAGGGGCGTTAAAAGGAGGGATTGAGTTGGAATGGGTTAAACAGCCAAGTAGTAATGGAGCTAAGTGGGGGTCTAATGATCCTTCTATTGTTTTACCACTGTTCATGTCTCTATTGTATCATTTTACATCTACGCAGAAAAAAATGATCCATCGAACGATTCTAGATATTATCAGTATAGATAGATGTAAACTTTATTCAAAATTCTGAAAAAAAAAATGTATTTATTTTAGCAGATAGTTGGATCTGAATAATGCCATGTTGGAAGTTCTGATGCTTAGGATAAAAAAAAGGCATAAATAAATGAGTTTTTTTTACACATAAGGCAGGTATTACTAGATTGTACCTATTTTCCTTTTTCTGCATATTTGGGTTTGCTGATTGGAAACAAAAATATCAACAAAAAAAATGCAATTGTCAGTACCTTGTCACACTGGTTTCAATAAGAAGAAATACTTTAACCTTGGTAATGTCTTTGCACTATTAACCCATTACCACTTGAGGAAATTATTCACTGGTCCTAATTGAAAGTAGTTGAAGACAACAATTTCAAGGGGATAAAATTCTAAATTTTTTGTCTTCTGAGGTTGAAAGCAGTTTGGATAATGAAGAAATTGCATATAAGAAACAATTTCTTCAATGTCCAAAAATGTTTTCCAAACCTTTTTTCTTAGAGGCGTCAAAAGTGTTTTTTGTTTGGTATTGGATGAAAGATGCTTACCTGAATTTGGAATGAGTTTTCTTAATCTAAAAAGCAAGTATTACTTTCTGAATGCAGTGCTCTTAAATGTATCTGTAGGTGAGAAAGGCAGCCCATACTGGTGTAAACATTGTGTTGAAGGGAAGTTTATTTATGACAGAAGGAAATCCTCCCTCACATCACCCAGCAGCAGTGATGACGGCTAAACATTGTGTACAGATTATAGAGGAGTGTGGAGGTAAGTGAGTAAATGGAACACTATCATAGTAGTTCCAGACAAAGGTGTAATGTGAGTGATGATGATTTAAATCGAGGTTTCGAACCCTTTGTTTTGTGTACTCTTTTGAATCATTTAGTGTAAGGATTTTAATCGGATTTTTTAGGTCACCTGACCGAATGGTCATGGTGACCTATTGCAATCATCGTTTGTCCGTCGTCGTCCGTCATGCGTCGTCCGTCGTCCGTTAACTTTTACACATTTTCATCTTCTTCTCAAGAACAACTGGGGGGATTTCAACCAAACTTGGTAGAAAGCATCATTGGGGGATGCCAATTCAAGTTTGTGAAAATAGGGGTTCTGGGGGTCATAGGGGCCCAAATAGGGGCCAAAAAGGGGTAATTTTTGGTACTTCTTTAAAAATCTTCTTCTAATAAACCGTTAATGCCAGAGCTTAAATATTTTGTGTGCATGACAACTAGGACAGGTATAATATAAATTGTGAAATTCATGCCCCTTGGGTCATGTATGGGGCCACACCCAGAGGTCAAAGTTCATCATGTTAAAAAATTCACATTTTCATCTTCTTCTGATGAAGTACAAAGCCAATTTCAAACAAACTTGGTGAAAAGCATCATTTGGTAATGGTTATTCGGATTTGTGAAAAAAAAGGGCTGTGGGGTCAAGGGGCCCTAAAATGGGGACCAAAAGGGGGTAATTTTTGGTAACTTTTAAATATTTCATCTTCTTCTCAAGAACTACTGGGGGGATTTCAACCAAACTTGGTAGAAAGCATCATTGGGGGATGCCAATTCAAGTTTGTGAAAATAGGGGTTCTGGGGGTCATAGGGGCCCAAATAGGGGCCAAAAAAGGGTAATTTTTGGTACTTCTTTAAAAATCTTCTTCTAATAAACCGTTAATGCCAGAGCTTAAATATTTTGTGTGCATGACAACTAGGACAGGTATATTATAAATTGTGAAATTCATGCCCCTGGGGTCATGTATGGGGCAACACCCAGAGGTCAAAGTTCATCATGTTAAAAAATTCACATTTTTCATCTTCTTCTGATGAAGTACAAAGCCAATTTCAAACAAACTTGGTGAAAAGCATCATTTGGTAATGGTTATTCGGAATTTGTGAAAATAAAAGGGCTGTAGGGTCAGGGGGCCCTAAAATGGGGACCAAAAGGGGGTAATTTTTGGTAACTTTTAAATATTTCATCTTCTTCTCAAGAACTACTGGGGGGATTTCAACCAAACTTGGTAGAAAGCATCATTGGGGGATGCCAATTCAAGTTTGCGAAAATAGGCTTTCTGGGGATCAAAGGGGCCCAAATCGGGGCAAAAAGGGGTAATTTTTGGTACTTCTTAAAAAATCTTCTTCTAATAAACCGTTAATGCCAGAGCTTAAATATTCTGTGTGCATGACAAGTAGGACAGTTCTATTATAAATTGTGAAATTCATGTCCCTGGGATCATGTATGGGGCCACACCCAGAGGTCAAAGTTCATCATGTTAAAAAATTCACATTTTCATCTTCTTCTGATGAAGTACTAAGCCAATTTCAAACTAACTTGGTAAAAGCATCATTGGGTACTGATTATACAGATTTGTGAAAATTAAAAGGCTGGAGGTCAGGGGTGCCTAAAATGGGGACCAAAAGGGGGTAATTTTTGGTAACTTTTAAACATTTTCATCTTCTTCTCAAGAACTACTGAGGGGATTTCAACCAAACCTTTTTCTAATTCTTTCAAACAAAATCACTTGTCTTGGTGCTCTTTTACTCAGGTGACCGTTAAGGCCCACTGGGCCTCTTGTTTAACCCAATACCAGATGACAAAATTTAAGACTAGTCCAAATTTAAGATGTTGCAGATGATATTTTGCATGATGCGTCAGTATATGGACCTCTTTCAAAATAGCTAAAATCATGACCTTTGGGTCCTAAGGGGCGCAGCCAGGAGGGGGGGGGGGGGTTTACAGCATGAAGTATCAGTTCACTGACTCCTTTCTTATTTCTGAAATCATGCCCATGGATCCAGTATGAGGAAAAAATGTTCTTCTCCTTTCAAATTTGCCCTAAAGCCTTGAAATTTGTAATTTAGACTTTTGGATCCCCAAGTACAGAGCCTATATAATGTATAAAGTATGGCCCACTTGTATCATAATCGAAACCATAACATGAAATTAGACTGTTGAAAGAAAAAGAGCCTTTATCTCAGGTGAGCTCTCCAGGGCTAACTTCCCTCTTGTTGTCAGTCCATTGGTTCACTTTTAAAATTCCCTAATCTATCTGTAGAACCAACTGACCTACTACCACAGAACTGTATACAATTATTGCCAATGTTCCAAAGAATTGCCCTATTGTTTTTGATGGAGTTGGTCAAAGGTCAACTGTGCTACTTGAGTGACAAAGTGCTGGTAGGGAGTATATTTCAGCCTTGCAACAATTCTAGTGTAAAATTTGCAACAATGTATTATAGATAAATGAAGATTGTGCGTATGTTGTAAGGATTTTATTCACATTTTTTAACCCAATACCAGGTGACAAAATTTAAGACTAGTCCAAAATTAAAGATGTTGCAGATGACAAATTTGAGTTGATGAATTTTATTTTTTCCCCTTTTGGTAGAAAATTATTGTGGATAATGTAGAAATTTCTTGTAAATGGCAATATCTTCATTTTTAGCTCCACTGGCTGAAAGCCAGAGAGCTATTGTCATGGCGTTGTGTCCGTCATGCCTCCGTCCGTCCGTAAACTTTTACTTTGAAATTCTTCTTCTCAGAGACCGGAGGATGGATTTCAACCAAATTACACAGAAATGATCCTGGGATGACCTTCTATCAGATTCTTTCAAATACTTTTGATCAGATGAAAAACATGGCTTTAATGGGTGGGGCTAATTTCCGTATTTGGTGAAAGCTTTGAAATTTTTTTTCTCAGAGAGTGGAGGATGGATTTCAACCAAATTTCACAGAAATGATCCCAGGGTGACCCTTTATCAGATTCCTTCAAAGAATTTTGACCGGATGAAAAACATGGCTTTAATGGTCGGGGCTAATTTCAATATTTGGTGAAAGCCTTGAAAATCTTCTCAGAGACTGGAGGATGGATTTCAATCAAATTTCACAGAAATGATCCTTAAGTGAACCATTATCAGATTCCTTCTAAGAAATTTGATCGAATGAAAAACATTGCTTCAATGGATGGGGCTATTTCCATATATAGTAAAATCTTTGAAATTCTTCTTCTCAGAAACAAGTGGATGGATTTCAATCAAATTTGACCGGATCAATCCTTGGGTGACCTTTTATCAGATTATGAAAAAAAATGTTGATTGGCTGAAAAATATGGCTTGAATGGGCAGGGCTAATTTCCATATATGGTATATACTGAAAACTTTGTAAATTTCTCAGAAACCTGTTGATGGATTTCAACCAAATTTCACAGTAATGATAATCAGATGACTGTTTGTCAGATTCCTTCATATAATTTTGATTGGTTTGAAAAACATGGCTATTATGGTGGTGGGTTATGTCTATATATGGTATATAGTGAAAATTTTACAAAATGAATTTTACATGACCTGACTTTTGTAAAAACAATTAAAAGTTTGAAATGGTTCTCTAGAACTAAGATTTCAATGATTTAGATTTATTTTCATATATATACAGTTTATTTTAAAGTAATGGAAAAATTTGCTTAATCAGTACATTTATGCCTGTGGAGCGATATCGGCACTCAAACGCCTCTAGTTCACTGTGTTTTCCATATAATTTTTCTTGAGGTAGACAAAAAGAGTTATTGTATGGGAATGGGTTAAGTACGGAGTTATTTACTCTATTCCAGGTATAGGTGATGCTAAAGACACACTGCATGTGTTACATCT
The DNA here is from genome assembly GCA_946902895.1 of Fragum fragum. Lineage (NCBI taxonomy): Eukaryota > Metazoa > Mollusca > Bivalvia > Cardiida > Cardiidae > Fragum > Fragum fragum. The sequence continues at coordinate 20,841,560 of OX336374.1, read as the reverse complement.
GTTACAGAGTATATTGTCTGTGTTACCCAAAAATAGTCTTAAAACAACATGTGAAGCCATTCTACGAGTGATGACACTTAGCAATGTGGTGAGTTCTACAGTTTTTAACCTAAAACAAGTAAATAAAAGTTTTAGGTCAAGCTACGAGTTGTGTTTTAGAAATGGTGTGTACAAAATCTGTTTTAACCCATTCCCACACAATGGCGCTTTTGGATGCCCCTCAAGCAAAACAACTTTGCAAAACATTGTATGAATTGTAAAAAATGAAGAAATTGTTTATTACATGCAATTTCTTCATTTCCCACAATAATTTCCAACCAGAAAATTAAAAAAATCTAAAATTTCATTTAATTTAAATTGTCATATGTATCTCCTTTCAATTTGGGCCAGTCTTAAATTTTGCTGTCTGGTATTGGGTTAAGCTTAGAAAATGTTTTTCTATGCTGTTAAGTCATTTCCAATCAATGACACTGTTAGACACCCCAAAGAAAAAATGATATAGAAGACATTGTGGAAAATGAAGAAATTGCCCATTACATGGAATTTTTTCGTAATCCACAATGTTTTTTACCCCCAAAATTAAAAAATTCCAAAATTTGATAAGCTTTATAAATTTTTGTCTGAGACTCCATCCTAATATTTTAACATCTGGTAATGGGTTAGAAATTGCGTAAACCACCATATCATTGGATACAAATGAATAGAGTATTTTGTTTAAACATGACATACCTTGATTCACATAGCTTAAAATCTGTTTAGGGTTTAGTGAAAAAATAAATCATTTAGCTGTAAATTTTAGACAATTTTGCAATTCGAATTTTATGCCAAATAATTGACAGATCAAGGTTGTCAATCAAAGAATTAACTGACCATTCAAATAATTCATTTAGACTGGAAGTGAACTTTGAACTTCAATATTGGCTGACATTTGTGTGAGGCATGTTTTTCGACTTGTGACTAAACCTTGTAACTACAACTTAGTCAAACTGTAGTTACGACTTTTAGGTTTACATGTTTGTTAGATGTTACTGGCCATGAATTTTGCAAAAGAAAGCCATAGAAAACATTTCCACACAATCCCTCCTTTTTATACCCCTCAAAGAAAAAATTTTGGAAAACATTGTGGAAAATGAAGAAATTGCTTTTTTTCAAGCAATTTCTTTATTATCCACATTGTTTTCTACCCAAAAAGAGGAAAAAAATTTAAAATGCCATCATATTTAAATTATTGTCATCATCTTCTTTCAGTTTGGACCAGTCTAAAATTTTGTTGTGCGGGAATAGGTTAATATTGAACTGAACTTCCTGTCGGAGGTCAATGGGCGTGGCCAGCTATCCATCAATCACCACTACGTCTTCCTTTCCAGTTTGTCAAAGCCAGTGGAATGCAAGCTCTACATAGTATGTTTACTGCAAAACCTAAAGAATCCAGTCTATCTGCAGAGTTGAATGCACAGATAATTACTGTAAGGTCATGTTGATGAAACATTTTAGCTCCCCTGAACTCAAACATAATAAGGTTGAGGTACTATGATTTGGTCAGCATTTGTCTGTCTGTTAACAATTTCTTTAAAAATATATCCAAAACCACCTGACCAATCTGAATGAAACTTTTAGGGATACCCCTTGAGTATATCACTACCAAAATGTAAGAAAAAGTAATACTGACTTTTAACTCTTTTGCCATTGCAACAAATAATTTGAGCATTAAGAGAACGTTTTTAAAAATTCTTGTTAGAACCCATACGGACTTGTGATGATGATCCTGTGTTAAAGTTTTAAAACAATGCTTGTAGGATCTTTCTTGGGCTCTGTCCGGGCTCACTAAATTTTACATAGAAACCAATTGGGAAATTTTCTAAAATATTCTTGTGAGAAACCATAGGGACTAAAGGTTTCATATTTTGCATGTGAAATTATGTGGCTATGCATTACAAATGTCGTTAAAATGATGCCAGATATGTCTCATTTCCCCTCTGCCAAGGCCTTCTGTATTTTATATACAGACAAAGAAAGAAATCTTTTACAAATCTTCTAGAGAGACAAATGAAGCATGCAGGTTCCAAATTTGGCATGAGACATTACCTGGTCATGCTCTATCAAAATGATGAAAAATTGTTCCTTGTTGTGAATAAATGCAATAAAATTGCTTTTATTCACAAGAAGTTTCAGGTGAGTGATTTAGGACTGTCATGGTCCACTTATTTAAACCCTTGTCAAGCTAAATAAAATCTTTTCAGAATTTCATTAAAATCAAAGGGCTGAGAGCACTGGAGGTACTTGTTAAATGGTCAATACATCTTTTAAAAAATAATTTCATGAATAATTTAGTTTGAAAAGAAAAGGCAAGAGGTGTAGACTGAGATCAGACTGCACTTATGTGCAGGCTGATCTTGTCTACGCTTCCTGCCAAAACCGAGATATTCCGGGTTCAGCATGACAAAGGTTTATCCTGTTGGATGAATAACCGAGGATGCTTGATAGATAGTTTTATAAACTTGATTGTTTTATTGATAGAGGAGTGAAATAATCAAAAGTATTAAGTCTTTGTTTTTGTATATCTTACACAACTTCTTCATTTAGCTTACTGTAATTTCTCTCTATTTCCTAAAAGACTTTGATGCACCTTCTGCCTTTATGCTCTTTCCTCTAACCCATTCCCACTCAATCCCGCCTTTTTAAGCCCCTCAAGAAAAAAAGATTTGGAAAAACATTGTGGAGAATGAAAATATTGCTTTGGTAAAGCAATTTCCTTATTATCCACAATTTTTTCTATCCAAAAAGGTAAACAGTTTCCAATTTCTGTCAACTACAAAATATCGTCTGCATTTTTGACTAGTTCAAAATGTTGAGAATGTGATAATTGTAATTAAATTTTTTTTTTGGTCTCTCTGTAGATTGAAAAGTTTAACCCATTACCAAACAACAAAGTTTCAGACTGGTCCGAATGAAAGAGTATGCAGACGACAATTCAAAGCTCGTTAGAATAGTGCCAGAAAACAGGAAGAAAACTGAGAAAAGAAGAAATTGCTTGTTTTGTAATTTCTATTTCCTGTAGAGCTCAAATACGAGGGATCACATGGGAGTGGGTTAAAGAGAATAGTTAATATAAAATTAATACTTTAAATATAAAGGAAATGAACTTTATGTTGTAGGTGTTACATAAATAAATCATTAACTTTAACCCATTACCAGACGGCTAAATTTTAGACCGGCGCAAATTGAAAGAAGTTGTAGACGACAATTTAAAGTTTATGAAATTTGGGACTTTTTCAACCCTCTGGGTAGAAAACATTTTGGAAAATGAAGAAATTGCTTGTAACAAGTAATTTCTTCTTTTCCAAAATGTTTTCCTATGCTGTTTTCCTTAGGGGCGTCTAAAAAGTGGGAATGGGTTAAATACTGTTGTCTGTATTGTAGGCGTTGTATGATTATCAGCCTGGTGAGAATGATGTTCAGCCTACACTGGCCTGGCTTGCTGTCATGGACATGGCACATATTAACCTGACCGGGTAGGTCATCACCTTTACACTACACAAACCAACAGTTGATGAAAGTTTGTATTCATTATCCAGTCTATCATTCGGATTCTGCCGCCGTCATAGAACAGTTGGTAGCGAATCGGACTGTCAATCTAGAGGTCCCAGGTTCGATCCCCGACGGCGGCACTCATCCTTTCCGACTATTTGTCTCTCACCAATGGGTTGATAATCGTAGACCTCTGTGGGATAGCAGGTGGAGGCTAGGAAAGGATGTAATGGTAGTACTGGTGTGAGAAATACCAGGATTCCATTGGTAGGTGCTCCAGCCGCTGCGATATAACTGAAAGATTGTTGAAAGTGGTGTAAAACCCCATTCAAACAAACAAACATTCGGATTCTACATTTTTAATAAATTTTGGGGGGTATATAGGAGTCAGCTTATCAGTCCATAGGTCCGTCTGTCTATAGTTTTTTTGTGTCCGCTCAATTTCTCAGCAACTATTGGTCGGATTTTATTCAAACTTCACTGATATAATCAGTATCAAGCAGACATGTGCATATTCTATTCTGGTTACGGTCCATTGATTTTTGAGGGAGTTATGGCTCTTTGGTGAAAAATCGTGTCCGCTCAATTTTTCAGCAGTCAATGGACAGATTTGATTCAAGTTTCACAGAAACACTCGGTATAAGTCAGACATGTGCAGTTATGGCCCTTTGTTTAAAAAGTCCATTTTTAGCTCCACTGGCCAGGGAGCTATTGTCATTGCTTTGTCCGGCATGCGTGTGTCCATCCGTCTGTGTGTAAACTTTTCTTCAAACTTCTTCTCCTCCTAAACCTATGGGAGGATTTTAATGAAACTTGGCAGAAATGTTCCTTGGGCCACCCTCTTCTTAAGTCATTAAAGAAATTTTGATTCACCCCCGAATTTGGGCGTGGAAGGGCATGGCATATTTTCATTTAAAAATCTTTAAAAATATTCTCCTCTCAAACCATTTGGCTGTTTTAAAGAAACTTGGCATGGATGTTTCCTGAGTGACCCTCTTTTTAAATTGTTCAGGAAATTTTGATTAACCCCCAATTATGGGTGTTGCAGGGCTGAGCTTATTTTCACTCTATAACCTTTAAAAATCTTCTCCTCCCAAACCATTTGGCTGATTTAAATGAAACTTGGCTTGGATGTTCCTTGACTGACCCTCTTTTTAAATTGTTCAAGAAATTTCGTTTGATCCCCAAATATTGGCGTGGCAGGGTGGGGATTATTTTCACTTTAAAATCTTTAAAAATCTTCTCCTCTCAAACCATTTGGCTGATTTAAATGAAACTTGGCATGGATGATTTTTGAGTGACCCTCTACTTAGATTGTTCAAGAAATTTTGTTTGACCTCCATATACGGGCGTGGCAGGGCGTTACTTAATTTCACTTTAAAACCTTTAAAAATCTTCGCCTCCCAAACCATTTGACCACTCTCAACAATACTTGGCATGGATGTTCCTTGGGTGACCTTTTACTTGAATTGTTCTTGGAATTTTGATTGCACCCTAAATTTTGGCATGGCAGGGCATGGCTTTTAGCTCACCTGAGCACGAAGTGCTCCAGGGGAGCTATTGTGAGTAGTCATCGTCCGTCAGTCCATCCGTCCGTCTGTCCGTTCAAAATTACAAAAAAATTTTCTCCTCCAAAACTAACCAATCTTCTTCTCCAAAACCAGAAGGCCTAGAGCTTTGAAATTTGGTATACATCATCATCTATTGACCGTCTACCAAAATACTTCAAAGAATTACCGTCTTCAGAAAATTAGCCCTTTTCTTTGTGATCCCTGAATTAACATTGAAATAAAGAAGGAAATCTTTAAAAATCTTCTTCTCCGAAACCATAAGGTCTAGAGCTTTGATATTTGGTACAAATCATCATCTATTGACCCTCTACCAAAATTCTTCAAAGAATAACTGTATTATGAAAATTAGCCCTTTTCTGGGCGATCCCTGATTTTACAAAGAATAAAAGAAGGAAAACTTTAAAAATCTTCTTCTCCCAAACCATAAGGCCTATGGCTTTGATATTTGGTACAAATCATCACGTATTGACCCTCTACCAAAATACTTCAAAGAATTACTTTACTCTGAAAATTTGCCCTTTTCTGGGCGATCCCTGATTTTACAAAAGAATAAAGAAGGAAATCTTTAAAAATCTTCTTCTCCGAAACCATAAAGCCTAGAGCTTTGATATTTGGTACATATCATCAGCCATTGACCCTCTACCAAATTACTTTAAAGAATTGCCATATTCTGAAAATTAGCCCTCATCTGTGCAATTCCTTATTTTAGTTTATAATGATATCTTTGAAAACCTTCTCCTAAACCATTAGGCAAAGAGATTTTATACTTGGTATGTATTGATGTCTATACTTTAAAGCATTACCTTATTCAGGAAATGAGTGCTATATGGTGGGATCATCAATATACCTAGGATTAAAAGAGAAATCCTTAAACATCTCTCCAAAATAATTAGACAGAGGGCTTTGCTATTTTGTTTATATCATAAAGCCATGAACCATCATACTCAGGGGAGCAATTTAGGACCATCATGGTCTTCTTGTTTTTACTCTAAAATCTAAAAAATTCTACTCTCAACACATTTTACCAAATTTCAATGAAACTTGGTTTCAATATTCCTTAGATGACCCTTTACTCAAATTGTTCATGGAATTTTGATTGCAACCTAAATTTTGGCATGGAAAGGCATGGCCAATTTTCACTTTGAAAACTTATGAAATCTTCTCCCTATAGATTGGACTAATTTCAATGAATCTTGGAATGAATGTTCCATGGATGACCCTTTACTTAAATTGTTCCTGAAAATGCGTTTAGAATAGTTTAGTTGTTGCAATCACCTAAATGTTGGTATTGTTGGTAAAGGGAATGTGGGTTAGGGGTAATTAAATATTTTGGTAGAATTTGGGTCAGACCCAGTATATCATGTCAAAATAGTTGTAAAGAGACCTCAAAATGCTGTTTTCAGTCAGAGTGAGCTTTATTTAGTAGAAATGTTAATTCATCACTTTTAAACATGTAAATACAAAGAGATGTAAATTTTGTGTAAGTTTACATGTGTAGGAATATCTGAATAGGTACATTTTCTATAACATTGATCAAAAGGAGATAAATGCATCTTATGAAGCTACAGAATTATATCTTATTACTTCCCTTACCGATTTGTATATGCCAAATACCTAACAAAATCATTATGATGTACTGACAATAAGTTATGAAAAACATTGTTGCTAAAATTAGTCTGCTATAATTTGTAGGAATTCAGATTAAACAAAACCAAAATTTTCAGGTTATGGGAGAAATATATTTATTTAACAATTTTTAGTTGTGAGAGTGCTATTGTCATGGCGTTGTCTGTCGCACATGTTTCGTCAGTGCATGCCTCTGTCCGTCCGCGTGTAAACTTTTTCTTTAAACATCTTCTGCCAAACCAATATACACTGCAACTCCTCTACAACGCTACCCGGCACAGCGCTGACTCCATTATAACGCGGGGTCCGCTTGGCTCCCAAAATTTTGGAGGGGGGGGGGCATTTTGGGTTGCAGACGCTGAGATACGACGTTAATCCTGATTTGGCCGCGATTTTTTCATCCCGTCTTCGGCCCGTCCGAAGAAAAAGGGTTGCACATAAAATTCGATAATTACCCGAGGCCAGGTAAGTTTTTAACACTTTGTGGACGGTCCTGGCCATTAATGCATTAGTGTAGAGGTAATTGTTTTGTTTGATTGATGACACGCGTAGTGTTTGAATTTACAAAATCGGTTTGATTATTTGGTCTTACTGTTTGACATTGGGATGATCAATGCCTTACCTCATTGATATTTTTTAAAACAATAGTGATTAGGCACGCTCCTCGGTATCTTTCTGTTACAAACCTTGAAGGTGGTGCGATCGAAATATCACACTGTTTCACTCTCGGCGTTCTTAAATTTCGGTAGGACGTGTTCTTAAAGTAATGCGCGACCGTGAAATTAGAAAAATTGACTTGAGCCTAATTTTTATTTCACTTCAGTTTGCTGGTATCCGGAGCTCGTAGAGGATAGTGGCTTCAAGATAAAAACGCAACAATGTGCTTAGAAAACAATCAGTCGTAGTTGTGACGTTTTCGCCAAATACAGAAAATACGTGAATTTTAATTGTAAATGTCACAGTATCGGAAGATTTTCATCTGAAACGGGATAGATAATATAAGTAGATTAAAATAAAATACCGTTATTTTTCCGAATTTCTTTCAATAATCCGAAAATTTAATGCCATTCTGTATGATCAAACACACGGCAAAAAGCTCGTCGACAGACTTGAAGTAAAGGTTTTTCGGGTACAGTTTATTTTATTCTGAGGGAGGAAAGGTGATCAAAGGCGCCGCCGCCAGATGTTCAGCTATTTATGGGAGAGTTTCCGGAGTTGACACGTGCCAGACGCATACCCCGTGTAATTCTTGCTGACCAATTTTTTTTACTCTTGTCGTTATGAAACCAGACATTCCACCGTCTCGGATATTTTTCGATTATCATGACCTTCATTTTTACAATTAAAAGTTAGCCGCTACATGTATACTGCAACTGGTCGGTTAAAATTCCCGATTCGTAAATAACTAGGTTCAGATAGAGTTCTTTGTCGATTTGTTGTTACCGTATTTTAAACAATGGTAAAGAATTTAGACCAAGTCCATTACCGCGAAAGAGGTTCGAAGGTCGATCCACGCGACATTTTCTCAACGCTTCAGTAACCCCAGGTGTTCAACAACTCGTCGGTCTCCAAGGAGACGTCGCTATGCGGGATACTTAGATTTTATCCCCTTTGTCTACGGATGGAAATATTTACGTCCGAGTAAAAATAAATTCAATTAGATTAATGCCGACGACTATCATAATAATAAAACATGTTTCGGGTAAAAGTTCTAGCTTCTTAATATTGGGAGAAAGAGAACCACAATTTGTAGACCTGTACAAATTTATGGATTATTCAATCCTGCTAGACCGGGAAGGTAAGGTTAGAATTTAAATCTCCGCACGCCGAATTTCGTCGGTTTCTGCTAAAATCTCGTAACTACAGTTGTTGTTTTTCATTTCCCGACTAGTAACTTGTATAGAATTAAACTTGTTACAGGAATTTTATCACGAATTATCGGGTATTTAGTTCCGATTCCGACGGTTGAAAATTTCAGTTACGGCGGCGGGGGGGGGCAGCGTTATAGCATAATAACTCCACTTCTTCCGCTGTTTCATTTCTTGGACCCCACCAACAGCGTTATAGTGGAGCTGCAGTGTACCGATTTCAACCATTCTTCTTGCCTTGTAAAAGAAATTGAATTCAGACAAAAGAATACTACAAGACCAAGTATTATATGGGTTTTCTTTAATGAAAATGAAATTAGAACATCATGGCATTCAAAGTACAGACATTTGTATCATAATGCTATTGATATATCATGGACACCCATCTTTGATTGCCAAAGAAACTTTGTATATTTGAGAAAAACTTTTGGTAGAATACAAATCCCTCTGAGCTTATATTTGGCATGATCTCATGTTTACGCATGCGCAAATATCAAAGTAATGTGACAAGATCAAAGTCATCTGTCAAGGTCAAAACTTGGCATTTGTGATTTAAAAACGCATCTTGTTTTATGATATACACCCTTTCTTAGCTCACCTGAACACTTCATCATATGATCTATTGTGATAAGTCTTTGTCCAGCATCTACAAGCATTGTTCTAAAATTACAGACTACAAATCTAGTGGAGCGATACAGGCCCTCTTGGGCCCCTTGTTTGTTACATTTTTATAGCTTTTTAGTGCCCGCTCAATTTTTCAGCAACTATTTGTTGGATTTTATTCAAACTTCACTTAGAGTCCATTGCTTTTTCACAGAGTTATGGCCCTTTGGTGAAAAATGGTGTTGACTCAATTTCTCAGCAACTATTGGATGGATTTTATTCAATCTTCAATGAAATAAACAGTATCAGAGAGATGTGCATATTTTATTTTGGTTACGGCCCATTGCTTTTTCACAGAGTTGTGGCCCTTTGGTGAAACATTGTGTCCACTCAATTTCTCAGCAATCATTGGATGGATTTGATTCAAATTTCACAGAAACTCTCGGTATAAGTCAGACATGTGCATATCCTATTTTGGTTATGGTCCATTGATTTTGACAGAGTTAAAGCCCTTTAAAAAAAGTCCATTTTTTGTTACGGCCCTTTGGTGGATAGCATTGTATATGGACAAGCGCTGTTTGGAGGTATTAGTTCGCTTTGCGACAATTTCTAATTAAGCCAGAACAAGAACACTCTTTACTTTCAGCCCATTGATTTTAACCCTTTCCTGTTTTTCGAAATTTTAGACCTGTCCAAATTCAAAGGTTTTGCAGACAAAAATTTAAAGTAGATTTAATTTGAAAAGTACCCATTCAGTAGAATAGATAACATTGTGGAAAAAGATGACAAAGCAATTTCTCCTTTTTCTTCAATGTTTTTTCAATTATTAATCACAGGTATGCTTAAATCAGTGATTGAATAGGAAAGGGTTAAGGCAATTTTGTAGAAGAATTTCATTCAGTCTGATTAGGGTTATGGTCAGACTACCGTTTTTTGAAGAGCACTGATGTTTCAGACTGACGTTTTGTATATGTTCTTTCTCTTTCAGCCTTGATCACAAACTGTGTATGAGTCACCTGCCCAAGTTATTCTCGGCTGGAATGGTCTGTCTATTATCGGTGAAAACAGAAATTACAAATGCAGCTTGTAAATCTATGAAGGTGAGGTTTTATCTTAAGCCTTGTCATGCTGAATACAATCCTCTACAGAATTGCATTAAAATCAAAGGGCTGAAAGGACTTGATGTTCTTAATTGTTGGTCAATATTCATTTTGCTAATTAATTCTGTAAACAACTCTGGATTAAAATGTCAAACAGGAGATTTAGACTCAGATTATACTGCCTATATGTGCAGGCTGATCTTTGTTTATGCCTCCTGCAAAAACAGGAATATTACGGGTTCAGCATGACATAGGTTAATTCATTAGTTTCACTTACTGTCTTGTGAAGTCATTTCAGAAATTTGCAGCATATCAAATTAATTTACTATGTATAATTCTTCTTTCAACTGTGATATTTAACTCACCATAAAGCATCCAAAGGGTATATTGTACTCTTTGTTGGTATCATGTAATGTAAACACAATACATTTCCCTTTGAAAAGATAAAAATTTAGAATGGCCCAAATTGAAAGAAGTTGAAGATGACAATACCAATTGATAGAATTTTAAATATTTCTCTGTCTGTCTGTCTGGATAGAAAGCATTTTGGAAAATGCAGAAATTGCTTGTTTCAAGCTATTTCTACACTTTCCACATTGTTTTCTTGAACATTTAAATTGAGGGGCTTCAAAAAGCAGGATCGTTTGGTAATGGGTAAAGCATTAATTAGACAAAGTTCCTGTACAGAAAACTGTAAAGTAGAACTTCTCATTTCAGTCAATTCTGCAGAACTGTGTATTACCAGTAGCGGAGGAATTCAAATCAATGGTAGAGACTTTAACCACATCCAATCCTAGTCCTGTACATAAAATAGTGAAAGCTTTAGAGAGCGGTCTCAGTTACCAGTTCCACGTATCCTGGGGTCTCGTGTTACAGTTGTTCTCTACAGCGTACCAGGCTCTCGGTAGACATTATCCCAAGCTTTTTGTGAAGAGTTTAAAGACAATAGCTGATTTACGGGACAGTGTGAGATTTCAGTTTAAAGGAGAATTAGACAATACTGTAGGCTTGGCCATCAAGACAATGGGACCTCAACAGGTGTTGAATGCTGTACCGTTACAGATCACAGGACAATGGTGAGTTGATTAGTATAAATGTCGGTTGTTTCAAAATGTAGTCCATACTATTGGTTAACCAATTACCTGTAATTGATCAGTATAAATGTCTGTTGTTTCAAAATGTAGTCCATACTATTGGTTAACCAATTACCAGGCGACAAAATTTTAGACTGGTCCAAATTGAATGGAGTTGCAGAAGACAATTTAAAGATTATGAAATTAAAGTGTTTTTTACAACTTTCTGCATAGAAAATGCACCAAGCAATTTCTTCATTTTACACAATGTTTTCCCAATTGTTTTATTTGATGGGCTTCAAAAAGTGTCATTGTGTAGGAATGGATTACCCTGATATCAGACCAGAAAATTTTAGACCAATCTAATATTACAGAAGTTGCATACAGTAATGTATTTGCATTTAAATAGAAAGATAAGTGGCAAATATGATAAATTACATTGTGAGAAAGGGAGATATTAATTTGCAAACTTTATGGTCAGTAACTGTTATCAAAAAAGTAAAGCAGTTTGTTGGTTAGCCAGTAATAAGGAAAAAGTTTTAGCCTTCAATTTTCTTATTAAAAACATTCAAAGGAAGCATTGTGTTCATCTTCGATAACTTCAATATTTGAATTTTTACAAAAAGAGCAGAGGCACATTTCTCTATCTAAACCTGCCATGTTTGATCATAAGATTGTGATTAGAACATAGAAAAATAGAAAGAATACACCTTTAAACATAAGGAATGTCAGAAGTCAGATAAAATTCTTGGTTTAAATCAGATTTAGGGTATTCATAAGACAATGTTTTAGAAGTTTTACTAATATTGGAAACCCATTTTTAACTCTGCTGTTTTCGGAGAAAACCAGAGGCATTGTGATAGCTTTGGTGTTGTCGTCGTTGTTATCATCATGCAAAAACTTTGACATTTTGTGATATCTCTGGTTCTACTGAAGGCATTTACTTCAAACTTGGCAGACTTGTTTAGTATCAAAAGAGCAACCTATACTATCAAGGGGGATAACTCTAGATGTGTTTTGTGCTTTTATCCACTATCCAGCACCCAATAGCCCAGTGTATTCACCTGTAGGCGTTGCTCTTGGTGTGAATAATTGTCAATAATACGCTGAGAAAACAGTATTAAGAAGGCTTTATCATTACCTACACAGGCTTACCATATCACAAACCATATGAAAATGGCATGTCTTTTAAACAAATTGCCCAAGTTTGTCTAGTTTTTCAGCATCAAATAACAAATTCCTAGACAGCAAGATTTGAGACTGGTCCAAATTCAAAGGAGTTGCAGAAGACGATTCAAAATTTATGAAATTTTAGATTTTTTAAGCTTTCTGGATAGAAAACATTGTGTAAATCGAAGAAAATGCTTGAAACAAGCAATTTCTTTATTTTACACAATGTCTTCCCAATTGTTTTTCTGGAGGGGCGTCCAAAAGAGTCACTGTGCCAGAATGGGCAAATAATCCATGCGTATGATTTAAGACGGATGGACATATAAGATTTACAAAGGGATAATCGATCCCACTCACCAAGGGCCTTAGCATCGCAAGTGTTATCTGAAAGGCTACATATTTTTCTACAGAAAGGAACATGGACTCTCTATTTTATGAAGCATTTTAACCCAATCCCACACTATGAAATTTTAGAACAGTCCAAACTGAAACAAATTGCAGACAACAATGTCAAATTTTTTAAATTTTTAAAGAGCTTATCTCTCAGGGTAGAAAACAATGTGGAAAATGCAAAATTGCTTGTATTAAGCGATTTCTTCATTTTCCGAATTGTTTTCTAGAACTATTTTCTTTGGAGTGGGGGTGTAAAAAGAGGGGATTGAGTGGGAATGGTTTAACCCTTTCGGGTTTGCATAATTTTAGACTGGTCCAAATTAATAGAGACTGCAGACGACAATGAAAATTGGATGCAATTTATGATGAAACCATCCTATGTGGTATAAAATATTGTAGGAAAAGAAGAAATTGCTTGTTACAAGCAATTTCTTGTTTCTTTTTCACAATAATTTCTTAGTACAAAATCTTAGGGACCTAAAAACCAAGGATTGGACAGGAAAGGGTTAATGAAAAATGTAAGAGAAAAGGCGATAGAAACTGTAATAATATGTTGTCTTGTATCTGGACAATGCACCAGCACGCTAGTTCAATGTTGCCATGACAGCTATTCAGGAATCTGGTTTCAGGCTTGTTGAACATCCATCTTATTCACCTGATTAAGCTTTTTTACCTATTCCCACAAATGAAAAAAACTCTGCAGCCCCTGTTTTTGAGCTGAAGATGAAGTCAAACAGGGAAGGTAACCCATTACAAGATGGTAAAATTTTAGACTGGTCTAAATTGAAAGAAGTTGCAGACAATCAAAGCTTATCAGATTTCAGATTTTTTTTATCCTTGGGGTAGAAAGCATTGTGGATAATGAAGAAATTGCTTGTAACAAGCAATTTCTTTATTTTCCACAATGTTTTCGACAACTTTATTTCTTGGGGGAATCTAAAAGGGTAATTGAGTGGGAATGGGTTAATACACCTTCTCCTCCTTGCTTGAAGAATTATTATGAACAAAGACATTTCTTTTTAAACCATTCCAACAGCATCCCGCTTTTTTGTAAGTCTCTCAAGAAAAAGACACTGAAAAACATTGTGTATATGAACAAAGTAATTTCTTTATGATCCACATTTTATATCCCAAAAGACAGATATTTTAAAAAATGTGTTGTTTGCAGATTCTTTCAATTTGGACCAGTCTAAAATTTTTGTTTGGTAATGAATTTAAAGGTTGTAAATGGCTGGTATATTTTTGAATGTTAACTCTTTCATGTTAAATCCCTTTTTAGCTCACCTGAGCTAGGAGTGCTCATGGTGAGCTTTGTGATCGTTGAATGTCTCTTGTACATCGTGCAGCGTCAACAATTGAAGTGTTTACACTCTAGAGGCCATAGTTCAAAATGAACTAATCTCCACAAAACTTGGCCAGAATAATTGTTAAGTCATATAAGGATGAACTGTATTGAGTATGGGAAGGTTCTAATGGAAAACACAGGAAATGGGGCCTTAATGACAATTTCTTTGTTTACGCTATAGAGGCTGTTTACACTATAGAGGCCACAGTTTGGGATTAATCTTGATAAAACTGATTACAATAATTATTTGGCTCCTGTTGCAATTTTTAACAGCGGATGATTTAGGTGAGTGATATAGGACCATCATTGTCCTCTTGTTATTTTCTCTTAGTGTTTTTATACTAAGAAAACAGGTTTGAAAAAGAAGAAATGGCTTGTAACAAGCAATTTCTTCTTTTTCCATAATATTTTCAACCCTACTTAATGATTATTTTTCATATAAAATCAACTTTAGATAATCGTCTGCGACACCTTTTAATTTGGACAGGTCTAAAATTTGGAAATACAGGAAAGGGTTAATTCCGTATATTATCATATTGATCTAAAGTTAAAGTTCAAAACATGGTTTTGCATATTTTGCTTGTGTATTACAGTGATGATTTAGATTTCCCCAGAAGTTGGCTTATCCCCGTCATGAGAGACAATATAATGGATACAGAGCTTGGATTCTTTACCTCCTATTTTCTACCATTAGCTGCCAAACTCAGGCAGAGAGGTATATGTTACTTTAAAAAAAATCTATTCACTTTCTTTTTTCCATCATAAGTTCTCATTATGAGAAAAAGAAAAGGCTTTTTGAGATCTGATGCCTTTACAAAGAACTCACCAACATCTTTCTGTTGCTGATATTGTTTTCACAAATATGTATAGTGTATGGGCTAAATATCGATTCTAATTACTGCTAAAACATGCTGTAGTTACCATTCATCATCCAACCACCCATGTAATTTCACCCATTTTCACAAAGTGACGCTTTTTGACTCCATTCAAGGAAAACAATTTGGAAAACTTTGTGTAAAATGAAGAAATTGCTTGCAACAACAAATTTCTTTATTTTCTACATTTTTTTCTCCCTAGAAAGTTGAAAAAATGTAAAATTTCATAATCCTTAAATTGTTGTCTGCAACTCCTTCAATTTGGACCAGTCTAGAATTATGCAATCTGGTAATGGGTTAAGAATGATCTCTTTCATAACTATTGATGAGCTGTGTCTCTAGGGTAGTTGGTAGCATAAAAGAATGCAAACCATGAAAGTGGGGGGGTATATTCAAAGCCAACATTCTTTCAGACATTTGACATAGTGATTTGTCTCTAGCAAATTGGTGTTAATTGACCATTTGCTGGCCCCGCCCACTTACCCTGTTCGTTTCCAGTCTCTATGAATGATTTCATTGATTTTCTGCTCATTTAATTGATAGCCATGACTGGTCTATTGCCTTTATGGGATGAGCAGCTAGAAGCTAGGTTCGGATGTCATGGTAATACTGTTGTGAGAAATACCAGGAAGCAATTAGGAACTCAAGCTGTCAATATATATCTTGAAATAAATGTGAAAGTGGATACATTAACAATGGATCTTAAATGTTAATGTTCTCTCACTTCTGTCATTTATAGATGTTGATATCCTTTATTTGGGCTGTTATGAGAAATGTTTTCTTTCTTGCAGTACTGGAACTCTCTGACCAACAAAATCTGGTTGCTTCTAAAACTTATGATATTTTACAGTACCAGATTTGGTCTTTGTTGCCAGGATTTTGCACTAGGCCTACAGATATTGCACAGGTTTGTAAACGTGTAAATATGACAATTATTTACTTAAATATTAATTTGATATCTCTGCTCATTTGGTAATTTCTTATAAAGTTTTTGTATGTCTGATCATTTAGTAAACTGTCTTATCAAATAATTCATTTGGACCAGAAGTGAACTTTGAACTCTGACATTGACCGACATGTATTTGAGGCATTTTTGATGCTATTGTGACTTAGATAACGTAACTATTATCAGCTCACCCTAACATGAAGAACTCAAGATGAACTATTGTGATCACCGAAATGTCCCGCGTCCAGTGTTGTCCTGAGTTGTGTGTCTGTCAACAATTTCTTTAGATTGAACAGATTCTCGTCCTGAATCAGTCGGCTAATTTTGATAAAACTTTGCAGGGCTGTTCCTCCGGTGAAGCTCTTACAAAATTATTCAAATAATTGAGTATCACCCTTAAATATGTTTTCCATGGCAACAAAAACGGTGCAAAAATGAAATCTTAAAGAATCTTCTTGTCTGAAACCAGGAGACCGAACTTTATATTTTGTATGCAGCACCTCTTTCGGGACATCTTTAATAATAAAACATTTTTAGCTCACCTGAGCACGAAGTGCTCAAGTGAGCTAGTGTGATCACCTTTCGTCCGTCCGTCGTGCGTCAACAGTTTCTTTAAACGACATCTCCTCCTAAACCACTGGGCCAATTTGAACCAAATTTGGCAGAAATGTTCCTTAGGTGGTCCCCTTCAAAAATAGCTAAACGAATTGAAATCCGTTTAAAAACTCTGGTTGCCATGGCAACAAAAGTGAAATTTCAAAATAAACTTTAAAAATCTTCTCCTCCTGACCCAGAAGGCGTAGAGCCTTTAATATTTGCACAAAGTATCAGTATATTGATCCCTTACAAAATAGCTAAGATCATGATCTTTTGGTCTCCAGGGGTGGAGCCGGGGGGGGGGGGGTTATAAGCATGAAGCATCAGTTCACAGATTTCTTTCTTATTTCTGAAATTATAACACATGGATCCAGAGGGAGGAAAAAGTTTTTTCCTTCTTTCAAATCAGCACTAAAGCCTTGGAATTTGTAATTTAGACTTTTGATTCCCAGATTCATAGCCTTTATATGTAAGTGTGGCCCACTTGTTTCATAATCCTAACCTTAACATGAAATTAGACTGTTGAATGAAAAAGAGCCTTTATCTCAGGTGTGCCAATGGCCCTCTTGTTAAAAAATCTTCTCTAAAACTAGAAAGCCTAAAGTATAAATATTTGGTATCTAGAATCTCTCAGTGAACCTTCACAAAGTTTGATAATCTTCTGATGAAATGAGATAGCCTAGAGCATTGATATTTGGTATGTAGAACCTCCATGTGATCCTGTACAAGGTTGTTTATGTGATGACCCATAGGCCATATTTAGGGTGCATGTTGGAGCACCTGTTTTAACATAGAAACATTGTAGAAAATCTTATTATTTCCCCTTGCCCTGGCAAACCATATTTTACATTAAAAAGAAAGAAGAAAATCTTTAGAAATCTTCTCCTCCAAAACCAGAAACTTTTTAACATTGATATTTGGTATGTGGAATCTCCAAGTGATATTTTACAAAATGTTTTCATATTATTCCCCTTTAGTCATACATGCACTCCACTTGTGGATCCTTCTTGTTTACACGGAAATTTCACTTAAAGGATTACCTACTGATGACTCTTGTCAAAAATTGTGCTATGTTTAACTTTCTTGGACTCTATCTCAGGTGAGTGCTTTGGGACCAATGTCCCTCTTGTTTAAGTTGTAGTTATTATGTAAAGATTGCCAACCAACCATTTTACTTTTTTGTTCCTATGTTACTGGCCATAAAATTTGCAAACTAATGCTGTTTAATGTCTAAGTGAAATTTTGTCAGAGCTAAGCGGACATAGCCAGCTATCCATCAATTTTGATAAGGTCAAATGTAAAAATATTGTATCTGTGGTCTGATTTTCATAGTTTTGCACATGCTATTATATGTTGATCTTCTACTCAAGGGTTAAGTTTAAAGCAGTGAGTCAAAGATTAAATTTTGATCTTGTGCGCAGCTCTTGAACCTATGGTCCACTTGTTATCTTTCACAAACTTGTACATCATGATGAGAGCAATTGAGCCACGTCTGAATTGACCAATCATGGCTGTCGATCAAAGAATCAATTGACAATTAATTGAGCTTTGAACTTGAACACTGGCTGCCATTTTTAGGCTACCTGACTGAAGGTCATAGTCACCTATTGCAATCGTGTTTCGTCCTACTTTTTCCTAAGAACCCATGGACAGATTTCAACCAAAATTGGTGGGAAGTATCCCAATGAGAAGGTGCTTCAGATTTGTACACATCTAGAGTTATCTCCCCTAGGGGCCCCAGATGGGGCCAAAAGGGCAAGAAAGGGAACATCTTTATAAATCTTTTTCATGAATCTGCTGTTGGATTGGATTCTCATTTGTATTTAAGTGTCTTTAGGGATAGGACTATAAATTTTGTACAAGAAAAGTTCTGTCTGGAAATTTTAGTGCTAGGGTGGGCAGGGGTGTGTGGGTGGGTTAAGATTACATAGTAACAACTTTGATTTTTAGCTCTACTGGCCGAAGGCCACTAGAGCTATTGCGATGGCTTTTTGGCATCTGTGTGTCCGTCTGTCCATCCATCCTTTAAACTTTTCCTTGTTAACACTCTAGATTCCACAGTTTTCATCAGATTCAATTTAAACTTTCACAGAATGATTGTACCATCATAAGGACCGTTCCTTTCAAAATTGGGTCAGATCAGTCAAGAAACATGGGAAAAGGGGCCTAATTAAAATTTAATTAAGAAATCCTCGTTAACACTCTAGAGACCACAGTTTTCATCAGATTCTCTAACTTTCACAAGGTTGTACCATCATAAGGATTATTCCTTTCGAAATTGGGTATGATCCGTCAAGAAACATGGGAAAAGGGGCCTTATGAAAATTAAATGAAAAATTCCGTTGAAAATCCTCGTTAACAGTCTAGAGTCCACAGTTTTCATTAAATGGATTGTTCCTTTCGGAAGTAGGTTTGATCCATCAAGTTTTATGGGAAAAGGGGGCTTATGAAAATTTAATAAAAAAATCTTAGTTAACACATCATTGCCGTAGAATTCACCTGATGGACTTCAAACTTTCACATATTGATTGTATCATCATATGGATTGTTCCTGTCAAACTGGGTCTGATCCATTGAGAAACATAGGAAAAGGTTTCTTAGGAAAATTCATTTAAAAAAATCTTAATTAATGCTTGTA
Organism: Fragum fragum; assembly: GCA_946902895.1. Classification (NCBI taxonomy): domain Eukaryota; kingdom Metazoa; phylum Mollusca; class Bivalvia; order Cardiida; family Cardiidae; genus Fragum; species Fragum fragum. Next base: position 20,822,227 of record OX336374.1, on the reverse strand, counting down.
AGTCCACAGATGAGATGGGGTTGTCTTTATACTCAAACAGAATAATTATACTTTTGTAAGTAGAGTTCCCTTTGGAATTGGTTCAGATCCATCAAGCAACATGGGAAAAGGGGCTATATGAGAATTCAATTAATAAAACCCTGTTAACACAATGAAGCCCACAGCTTTGATCAGATTTTGTTGAAACTTTCACAGAATGATAGGAAGGTCATAACGATCATTCTTTTCATAACAGGGTTTGAACTGTCAAGAAACACTTTATAAATCCTTGTTACCAAGTCCAGAGCTTTCATCGGATTTCTTCAAACATTCACAGAATAATTGTACAAAAATATTGATTGTTGATGTTTGCATTAGACCTGATCCGTCAAGTATCACAGGAAAAGGAGCATTATGAAATATAACTTTAAAATCCTTGTACCACAATAAAGTCAACAGTTTTTATCAGATTCTGGTTAAACTTTCACAGAATCATTGTTCCATCATTAGGATTGTTTCTTTCCAAATTGGGTCTGATCTGTCTAGTATCATAGGAAAAGGGGCTGTATGAAAAATTATTACCAAATCCTCATAAACACAAGAATGTCCTCAGTCTTTATCAGAATCTCTTCAAACTTTAATAGAATAATTGTACCATCATTTGGATTGTTCCTTTGTAAATTAGGTCTGATTGGTTAAGTGACACAAGAAAAGGGACCTTATAAAAAATTTATTACAAAACATCATCATTACAATAAAGTCCTCAGTCTTTATCATTTTCTTCAAACTATCATTAGGATTGTTCCTTTGTACATTGGGTCTGATTGTTAAGTTTCACAGAAAAAGGGGCCTTATGAAAATTTTGTAACAAAAATTCTTGGCACAATTCAGTCCACTGTTTTCATTGATTCTCTTTAACTTTTAAAGAATGATTGTACCTTCATTCGAATTGTTCCTTTTGAAATTTGGTTTGTTCTATAAAGCATCATGAGAAAAGGGGCCCTATGGATATTTCACTTTAAACTCATTAACACAATAAATTCCACAGATTACACAGATTGATTGTACCATTATTCCAATTGTTGATTTTGACAGTGGATCTGATTTTGGCAAGTGTCACATAAAAGGGGGTCTTATGAAAAACTTTCTTGAATATTCTGGTTAACACAATGATGTCCCTTGATTTCACCGGATTCACTTAAAAGTTTCACAGAATGATTGTACAATCACTTAAATGGTTCTTTTCAGAACTGGGTACAATCCATCATGTATCATGTAAAAAGGGGTCACATGATTTTTTTTAGCTCACCTGAGCACAACGTGCTCAAGGTGAGCTTTTGGTATCACCTTTGTTGCGTTGTGCATCGTGCGTCAGAAGAATTACGGACGTTTCGTACCATAACCATTTCGTACCAGTTATTTCGTACCATGGTATTGGTTGTTTCGTACCAAGCTGTGACCATTTCGTACCATGTTGTCATTTCGTACCATACGTCAAATGTTTTGTACCATGTTTAGAAAAAATCTTATATCTTTTTAATAGTTACTAACGCTTTCAAAATTTATAAAATATTTTTTATTTTCTATTTGCTTTATCTAATTTATCGATCATTAAACAAGTTAAAATCAATTAAGACAGTCCATATAGGCAAATGGAGAGTTGATGATACAGTATTAGCGTATCAGCACATTACTTTTTAGCTGGCAAAGCATCAGCTTTGATAGCTTAAGTTAACAGACAAAATTTTGAGGTTGTCTTAAAGTTCAACGAGTGCAAACTGCCACTGGAGGCTTAACCGCTAAATCCGTTAAATGCCTACACCATGAAAAAAAGTTCTTATCTATTCGAATTGTAGAGAACTCTGTCAGAAGCATGCTATTTAACCTATTCCCACTCAATTCCGCTTTTAAAGAATCTTAAGAAAAAAGATTTGGAAAGCATTGTGGAAAATGAAGAAATTGCTTGTATCAAGTAATTTCTTCAATGTCCACAATTTTTCCTACCCTACATGGGAAAGATTTTCCAAAATCAACCATGCTTTGCTAGCTTGCAGTACTTTCATTACTTTGATTTTCTAACATGGGGATTGTGTTCATTAGAAGAAAATTAGTAGGGAATCAGAACTGTATTTCCGTCAATATTGTATCATAGTTAACCGAATAATTTGACATAGTAACCATTAGCCAAATTGCCACACAACGATACCTAAGGCAGGTTCAAATATAAAAAAAATTGCAGTCCACAATTTCATGAGGACAGAATTTCTTAATATTTGTCTTTTGGAGAAGAAAACATTGTGATAATTATTGCTTGTCTCCAGCAATTTTTTTCTAGGTATTTTTCTTGATGGGTGTAAAAAAGTGGGACAGTCAAATGAAAGGTAAATACCAATCTAATGATAATTAAGCAATCAACAATCATTCACCTTCCACAATTAGATTTCTCTCTGAACTCAAGTTGATTGAGTGGTTTATAATGTGGTACAAGCTGGTATGAAATGACTAATTATTTGGTACGAAATGACCAACGCATGGTACAAAATAACCATTGTATGGTACGAAATAACCATAGAAATTATGGTACGAAATGGTTATGGTACGAAATGACTGTATACCCGTCAGAAGGCGCAATTCTTAAAACATCTTCTCCTCAGTAACCCCTGGGCGGAAATCAACCAAACTTGGTAGGAATGTTCCTTGGGTGACCCTTCTCAAAAGTTATTCGCAGATTTTTGATTGACCCCCAAATATGGGTGTTGCAGTTTTTGACTTTGAAATCTTTAAACATCTTCTCCTCAGTAACCATAGGGCCAATTTCAACAAAATTTGGTATGAATATTCTTTGGGTGACCCTTTTCAAAAGTTGTTTGCGAAATTTTGATTTATGCCTTAATATGGGCGTGGAAGGGCGTAGCATATTTGACTTAGAAATCTTTATACATCTTCTCCTCAATATCCATTGGGCAAATTTCAACCAAACTTGGCATGAATGTACCTTGGGTGACCCTTTTCAAAAGTTGTTCGTGGAATTTTGATTTATGCCCAAATATGGGCGTGGCAGTTTTTGACTTAGAAATCTTTAAACATCTTCTTCTCAATAACCATAGGGCCAATTTCAACCAAACTTTGCATGAATGTTGCTTGGATGACCCTTTTTAAAAGTATTTCACAGAATTTTGATTGACCAACAAATATGGGCGTGGCAGGGCAGGGCAGTTTTTGACTTTGAAATCTTTTAACATCTTCTCCTGAGTAATCATTGGGCCAATTTCAACCAAACTTTGCATGAATGTTCCTTGGGTGAACCTTTTCAAAAGTTGTTCCTGGAATTTTGATTTATGCCCAAATAAGGGCGTGGCAGAGTGGGGCAGTTTTTGACTCTGAAATCTTTAAACATCTTCTCCTCAGGAACCATTGGGCCAATTTCAATGAAACTTGGCATGAATGTTCCTTGGGTGACCCTATTCAAAAGTTGTTCGCAGAATTTTGTTTCACGCCCAAATATGGGCGTGGCAGTTTTTGACTTTGAAATCTTTAAACATCTTCAAAAGGTGTTTGCAGAATTTTGATTTACGCCCAAATATGGGCGTGGCAGGGCGGGGCAGTTTTTTTACTTTGAAATTTTTAAACATCTCCTCAGTAACCATTGGACCAATTTCAACTAAACTTAAATCAATATTCCTTGGGTGACCCTTTACAAAATTTTCATAAGGCCCCTTTTTCAAAATTTCGAATCATCTTACATTAGTCAGTGAGCGATTTTAGGGCCATTCTTGCCCTCTTGTTTAAATAGTCTAGTAAACATAATAAAGTCCCAATATTTCATCGGATTCACTTTTAACTTTCTCAGAATGATAAAACCAAAAGTAAAATATCACAGGAAAAGGGGCCTTATCAGAACTTGATTTTAATATCTTGGTTAACACAATAAGGTCAACAGTTTTATCGGATTCTCTTCAAAGATGCATAGAATAATTGTGGCATTCGAAACACAGGAAAATGGGCCTTACAGATTATCATTCAAAACATTCTTGTGTATGTGATGAAGATCACAATCATTATCAAATTGTCTTTTAAATTTCACAGGACAATTGTGGGGTTGTAAGGAAAGTTCCTTTTCGAATGAAATTGATCCATCAGAAAACACGGGAAAAGGAGCCTTATTGATATTCAAAACAATACTGTTTATGTGATAAAGTCCACAATTACTGTCAGATTCTGATGAAAATTTCACAGGATGATTGTGTGGTCATAAGGTAACTTTCTTTTGGAAATGGAGTTGATCTGTCATGAAACATGGGAAATGGGGCCTAGAGGATTGTTGCTTTAAATAATAAAGGAGATAAAGTCCTGTTTTCTTTTTATTTATGCATTCTTCTTTGATTAATTAACTTCCTTAAATATCAGTTTTCTTTATCGGAAAACTTGATAACCAGTAGAGCGTCTCAGGCCCTCATGGGCCTCTTGTTTTTCTACCAATTCAAAAGACCCACAGCTGGACCTCGATTGTATAATTTATGGCCCCAGGGTCAGAACTAGCCTGTTCTGGGACATCACAAGTTTAACATAGGCTTATTAAGTAAAAACTTTAAAAATCTTCTTCTCCACACAAAACAGGAGGGCCTAGACCTTTGATATTTGGTATGTAGCATCACTTGGTGAACTTCTGTCAAGATTGTCAAAATTAGCCTGTCCCCTGACGTCACAAGTTTGTACATAGGGCTTATATAGTGAAATCTTTAAAATCTTTTTCTCCCAAACAGGATGGCCTAAAGCTTTGATATTTGATATACAGCAGCATCTGGTAGATTTCTGTCAAGATTGTATAAATTATGGCCCCAGGGTCAAAATTAGCTTGTTTCTGGATGTCACTAGTTTAACATAGGCTTATATTGTGAAAACTTTAAAAATCTTCTTCTCTCAAACAGAAAGGCCTAGAGCTCAGATATTTGGTATGTATTATCATCTGGTGGACCTCTATCAAGATTTTATGAATTATGGCCAAAGGGTTATAATTAGCCCATCCCCAGATGTCACAAATTTCACATAGGGCTTATATAGTGAACATTTTACAAATCTTCTTCTTCCAAACAGAAAGGCCTAGAGCTTTGATATTTGTTTTTTAACATCATCTGGCTGATTTTTATCGTTTTTGTGCTCTTTTGACTCAGGTGACTGATAAGGCCCAATGGGCCTCTTGTTATGAAACACTTTTGTTGGTTTGGCCGATTAAATGTCCAAACTACAGCCCATTCAAGCTTCAGTTACAATGTTTTGGTCACAATCCGACCATTCTACTTTTTGGCTACATGCTACTGGCCATATGTTTTGCAAAATAACGCTGTTTAAAATCAAAGTCGTTGGGAGTAGCTAAAGAAGAAAATTAGCAAAGGTTCTTACTGGTAGCAGAGTATCAAGGCCATTTTGGTATATTCCATATCCCCTGAACCTTTTGTCTAATTTCATAATGTTTCTTTTGCTTGAACTTCTTGATGAGTGCAAGTGCTATTAGCAAGAAATTAAGGTTAAACAACAAACATCAAATATTAAATTTCAGTAAAGCCTATCTGCTGAACTTTTTGTCTGGTTTTTAGCTTATCTGGGACAAAAGTCTTGGAAGAGCTATGTTGTACTGTTGGCCTCACACATGGTTGAATATATAAATCTCTGTTATAATATGTGCTAGGGTGCTCATATTTCACACAAGCACTTATCAGGTAATGTTCTTGTGTCTGGCACCAAGATCTGTGAACTTAAGGTCTCGTGACTTTGACATATTTAAACATAATACTTCTACCCTTACCTTAACCAAACTTATATTTCCTGATTGCTTCTACCTAGGGCCATCATGCTTCACATATACTCTCATCAGATGATATTCTGTCACTTGACACAAAATACTTTGACCCTGTGACCTTTGCCCTGACCTTTGATCCACCTTAAAGGAATTAAACAAATATCATTAACCTTGCTTTTATTTTTCTGACAGCTTCTACCTAGAACCATCATATTTTACATGTACGCTCATCATGTTATAGGCTTTCATGTGATACCAAGTACCTGAACTATTTGACCTTGACCTTTAACCCTTTCCCGCTTCTTGAAATTTTAGACTAGTCCAAATTGAAAAAGTTTGCAGACAACAATGAAAACTGGATGCCATTTGAAATGAAATCATCCTATGTGGTAGAAAATATTGTGGAAAAAGTAGAAATTGCTTGTTACAAGCAATTTCTTCTTTTTCCACAATATTTTCTGGAGTATAAAATCACAGGAACGTAAAATCCCGTATTTGAACAGGAAAGGGTTAACCAAGTTCAAGAACTGTAACAAAATATTCAACCATATTATATTTTCTTAATGTTCTACTAAGATAGCGACAATGCTTTTTAGAAGTTTTTTCCTAGAGTGTCATGAATAAGCAGGGCCAAGTGGGAATAGAATGAAATATCAACTTGGGATGGTACTTTTCTGCTATTTAGTGCTGGAACATTCTGTTATGTATTATTTCAGTCTTTTAAAGGAATAGCCAAAGTATTGGGCACAGCTATCAGTGATAGACCAGATTTAAGGTTAGAGGTCATGTCTTCATTGAGGAAATTGATAGCACAAAGTTTATCCTGTGGTAAGTAGTAAAACACAGACAGATCCATTCTTAGTTGTAGTAAAAATAGGAAAATAATTCAAGGTATATCTTTATTGAGAGAAATGAAGGAAAGTCTGACCATTTTAACCCATTAGAGCACAGAAAATATTAGAGTGGCCCAAATTCAAGGAAGTCGAGCAATTTCAAGTTGATAGATCTTCAAATATCTCTATCTTTTAGGTAGAAAACAAAGTTGAAAATGAAGAAATTGCTTGTAACAAGCTATTTCTTTTTTTTCAACCCTGTTTTTCGTGAGTGTTTTCTCTATGGAATCAAAAAGTGGGATTATGTTGGAATGGATTAATTCATGAAAGATCATATGAATATGCAAAGATCTAATATTTGAAAGATGTAGATGAAACAAAGAGCACAAAACTTTATCTTTAGTGTTGAAGTGGAACTGAGATACGGCTAAACTGATAGATCACTAGGCCCAACAAGTGACCATGGTAGGAAGTTTGACCGAGATATTAACCCAATACCACACAACATAATTTTAGATTGATCAAAATTGAAAGGAGTTGCAGACGACAAATGAAAGTTTATGTTAGATTTTTTCAACTTTCTAGGCAGAAAACATTGTGTAAAATGAAGAAAGTGCTTGTCACAAGCAATTTCTTCATTTTACACAATGTTTTCTCAATTGCTTTTCTTGAAGGGCGTCAAAAGGCGTCATTGTGTGGGAATGGTTTAACCCATTACTAGACAACAACTTTTTAGGCTGATCAGGATTGAAAGGAGTTGCAAACAACAATTTTTAGCTCTACTGGCCGAAGGCCACTAGAGCTGTAATGATGGCTTTTTCCCATGCGGCGTCCGTGCATCCGTGTGTCCGTCCGTCGTGCTTACATTTGGGACTACATGCCGTAGATCTCGTGTCTGGACATACGTTATCTGGTATCCTGGACTAATGTGGTTTATCTCATTGGTTACCTGTCGCACATGTGTTATGGATACCTTTATGAGGTAGCTGGAGTAATTCAGAGAAAATACCACATTAGTCATGGGCAAAATCTTTGGACAAAGTCATGTTCGTCCTAGAAAAAAACGGATTCAGGGGATATAACCCCTGCGGTCTTGTTTGTATTGAAATGTTGGCTGGTTCCTTGTTTTCATTCTATGCTTAAAATAATTTTGAAAAACATCAGAACCAGCCATGAAAAAATATCCGGTATCATTGCAGATAAAATACGGGAGGGTTTATGTATCAGACAAAGATCACCCCTTTTCGTCATGAGGATTTCACTTATTTTGTGCTTCTAGTATCAGTATATTTTCATTATTATTTTGTTTGTCATCATTTTTTCCTGACTTGTATAAAAAATGTATATATCATATACTACATAATTCAGTCAGTTTACCGGATTTTAACATGCTAACTGTCACGCGGTCGGTTGTTTGTAAACAGAGCGGCCGTTTTTCGCCAAATTTGAATACAGCGGGAAAGACGTCACCGAGAGGTAAGATCTTTAATTTTTTAATCCCCCACCCATGGTTAACAACGTAAAATATCGTCAAAAATGCTGGAATGATAAAATCTAAATCACTTAATTTTGCTCGATAAAACTAATAAACAACTGTTTACACTAATAAACAACTGTTTAAGACATTGTGCCGAGTATAGCTTGAGTGAAGACCAGAAGTAAAAGTTTGATTCAAAAGTTCTGTTTATCGCCCTCGGAATTGCAGCTGAACACATGGATATTTTTTTTGAGTGTTGGTGTGAATTTCGGGTTGCACTGGCATTTATTTTATCAAAAAATTTAAACTGCACTATCATTACTGATCTAAAAGATGGCACAATTTATTTCGGAGTACACGTAGCCAGGAGAGATCACGCAGAAACTTTATTTTTATTCTGTCTCGTATCACAGTTGGACCTTTGGCCAAAAGTTGATCTTTCGGATAGACATCAAGCATTTTTGAAATTATGGAAGACTTTTTAATCCTAGTGTTAGTGATTCTTGCTGTGAATACATCAGTTGGTGTTTTGGCTGTAGTTCTAATGGCAGTTTATTTCCGACAGTGGACCTATCTTTTTAGAAGTTGGAGTCGGGATCTACAATGAGGTAAAAATAGGAAATCAAATGATCGTGATTTTGTATTTACATATTATCTTGAATTACGTTGCCTATAGCAAATATTTTGGAATAATTGTAGGAAAAAATAGAAATGCTGGCTGCCTGTAACTCTCCTTTTTTCATATATATATTTTAGTTCCCTTGAACCATGAGCTTTTATTCATTGAGATATCACGTCCCACTTGTCATTTTACGTTTGTCATATATATTTCAAGAAGGAAATTAGATTACATATTGAAATTTGTATGAGCAAAGTCTGTATTGTGTCAAGATGAATTGATTGAATGGGAGTTTATCTCAGGTTTCAACAGCATTTCAGTCATATCGCAAGGGCGAAAGCACTTTCTCTCACACTAGTGGCATTACTACATCCTTTCCGAGCCTTTATCTCCACTTCAAGCTTACAATTGTTCACCTTTTTTTGGGAGAAAAATGGTGAAAGGGTTTTTACGCAACTTTCAACAGTATTTCAGTCATATCGCAGGGGCGAAAGTACTAACTCTCACACTAGTTCCGTAACTACATCCTTTTGGAGCCTTTATCTCCACCTAGATTTTACTTTTATGCACCCGTTGATGGGAGACAAATGGCGAGAGGATATTTGCCACGACCAGAGATTTAGCCCTGGACCTCATGATTGAGAAGTTAATGTGTCAAGAAAAGCTTTCTCATGGCATCAGACTTGAACTGATTGCATCCACATGTTACCATTATTCGCAAATCTGTAATGTTTAATTTCTATCAAAGCACCAGAGCGGAAATGTGTAACTCAATCCATTCTAAATATGTTGTCAGCATATACCACTAGCGTTCAGTCACTTCTAGATTTTTTCCGGTGCCATATGCAGTGGCACACGACTGACACACTTCCTCAAAATCTTTAGAGGAGCAAAACAATGAGATGTGATGCCGTTGTCTTTTCTCCTCGCCGAATAAATTGAATAATGAAAAGAAATTTTATCGACATGATATCCCACGTTGATGCGGCACATTTTCAATTAACATAGTAATTTATTCTCTTTTGCATAACAATAATTATTTTTGTAATTATGGTAACGTTTCCATACAATAATCACTATGAAAAGGAAAATATAATTCAACAACATTATGGAAAATGGAGAAATTGCTTGTAGAGGTTGTTGATTAGGCTTACATATAATTCCGTAAATGACATATGTGCAATGATGGAGTAAGATGTTAATTGCCCATTCAAAGAATAATTCTGTATATGTCGCATGATGATGGATCCTATTGATACGCATCTGGAGATAACAAGTTTGAGATCATGTGACAAGGACACTTAACAAAGTCACATTTCCTGAAAAGGTTTGTTACGGGGCATGGTGCTTCACGAACAGATCTTGTTAGCATCTAACACTGACCAATCACCAGTATGACCACTTTTATTGCTATCAGACTATGCATAAGATAGAGGCTTCACAGAAAATACAAAATCATACGTAGTAAACCACAGCTGGCGACGAGGAGTAACTCTCTATGTACATTCTATTCTTCTTAGTGTTTGACAACCAATGAAGAACTTTCATTTTCCTAAAAAAGATATGAACAATAATGTTACCGTGAAATGTGTATACAGTAAAACCCCTCTAATACGACCACTTGCGGTACTTTCTGAAAGTGGTCGTAATAGCGGGGTGGTCGTAATACTGAGGTTTGGTCGTTTGTTGTCAAGTAATTCATGTTTATTTTATTTTCGTTATTTGAAAATATTAATACTATACAAACAAAAATTGAAACTATAAGAACATATTTACAGCGGAATCTTGTGTCATTTTCAAATTTACAATCTTTGATAAGTTCTACTTTCGCTATTCTCAATTTGGATCTGATTCAAATTCCGATCTCAGATTATTTATTCGTAAGTACAGGTTCAAAGTGTCAAACTGTCAATATAATATCTTCCATAATGCGAATACCAAGTATCAATCAAGTTGAAATCAATATTTAATTGCAAATTAACTGTTCGGAACGCCGTAAACAAACTAATTGTAACTTCTTGGGTACGTTTATTACTTGAGTCATAGCCTGTGAGACATTCAAATAACAATTAAAAGTAATACAAGCTATAATTTCTTAAAGTGATCGGCCACTTCAATTATCACACCTATTATAATAAGGGTTTGATATCACCTAATCATAAATCGGATTATGTTTTTGCAATGTATTCGTACCAATTATTGTCGCTCTTATCAAGTGTGAAATTCGGGTGGTAGGTCTCAATGTTTGAAGTTACTGGTCGTTTAGTGGGGTTCAAAATAGCATATCAGCTATAGTTGGTACTGAATTTAGTGGTCGTAATTTTGAATAGCGGGATGCCCGTTTTAGAGGGGTTCGCGACCATTGAAATAAAGAAAAAATTTCCGGTCTGTAAAAAATCGGTCGTAATAGCTGGGTTCCCGTATTTCCGGGGTGGTAGTAAGGAGGGGTTTTACTGTATATGGGTTGAACTGCATAAAACAAAAATTCGTCTTGTTTGAATGCAATAAAATAATGTATAAAGTCAGGCTAAGAATCCTTAAGAGTTCCTTCTATTTAGGTAAACTTAGTAAAAAAAGAGGAAAATGCTTGCATGTTGACATGTTTTGCCTGTCTGGTACTCGGTTAGAGGCTAAATAGCGTAAATACAGCATGAAAGGTTGTAGTTTAAAGGTTTGGGGATCTCACTGACAATTCGTCAACCCTTTACTTTCATTGGGAGTTGTCTTTAGCGATTTTCGATTAATCCAGGATAATATCTAATTATCTAACTATCAGAACTTCACGCTTTTTTAAAATTAATCTCATAATTAGTTTTGTTCGTTTGGCCATGTTAAGTCATTTATCGCTTAGCTTAGAACCCGAACATTAACAGTTAAACTGGATTAACTCTAGACATAAACAAAAATACAGTAATTTCAATTCCTCGAACTCAACAACAATTATAGCTCGAGCCTGTAACTGCAATAGATACATAAAGCACAACCTTGGTTAAAAGAGCACATTCTACCAATAAGTTTTTCCCGGGTAAATTCTCACTATCTATGCAGTACGTTAAATCAACAAATGTGCATAAAACACGCCTTATATTGTTAAAAAGGCAGATCTTAATTTCATGATGGGCGTTACTTGAAAGAGATTGCGATTTAACTATCAGGTGTGCCTGTTACCACAATATAGAATAATACAGAGCTTTGATTGGTCTATTATGAATGTCGATCACTAATAGTTAGAGTTAACAGCTGACAAGTTGCACAATATAACCTAGCAGTGCAAAGCGGCGAGATCGCCTGCATATGCAGCGTTAGTAGTCAGGACGTGAAGTGTAACTATTTTAAGAATGATCTAATTTAATCGAATAACGCTACGTCAAATGAGTGATGTGTCCGTCATGATTTCTGTCATTTTTTTGTTGCGCCATACTTTTTTCAGAGAAATCTATGAAAAAGAAAAAAGAAAGAGGGAGAACTGAAATTAACCAATTGAAAATTTCTAACAAATATGATCCAATATTTATCAAGAATATTGTAAGTTGATTTGTTTTGAGTCACAAACCATTAAAATGGCATTTTGGTGAGTCGTTTTCAACCGATCATTTTATCGTAATCATCTTCGGCGGCCAAGCTCTCGTGGTACAGCTTAAATGATAGAATTGGCTTTTCAATTTAGAAATATAGCACGATGACTTTTTATGGCAAACACCTGTAGTAGGACGCAGGTTTTTTTTTTCATTTGCAAAATATCTCGAGATGCATCGGAAAGAAGATATGAATTTGCACCCGACGTTTTTGACCTGTTAAGTTTATATGCACAATGTCGGTAGTTTAAAGATATCGACCTCAGGCTTCCCAGTTCTTTTTGCTTGATCCTCTCATATTAGAATGGCATATATACCACATCAGTGGCTAGCTTTTGAAGTTTTTTTTTTATATCTTCAACTATTTCTCGAGCTGTGTGATATCTCTATTACGCTTGAGACTAAAGCAATGACCGTTAAAACGCTTTTGAAGATTGATTGACTCTTTGTATCTTTTAAAAGATCTGCATCAGATAACAAAGAAGGTTTCTTTGCTACAGCTCTTCCTGTTTTTAGCTCACCTTAAAGGGGCGCTTTAAGGGTCACTCAGTCCGGTGTCCGTCGTTTAGGCGTTGTCCATCGTCAACAATGTCCTTAGACGTCTGCTCCTCATATTGTACTGGACTGATTTGGACCAAATTGGTAGGAATGATCCTTGGGTTACCCCTTTTAAAACTTGTTAATGAAATTTGATTAACGAAAAAGTTCGGGCACGGCAGGACTTAGACTTAGTGAAATCATATGATTTTTTTAGAAAATTTCTCCTCCTTAACCACAAGGCCGATTTGGAACAACTTTTGCAGGATTGTTCCTTTAGCGAACCTTTCGAAACTTGTTTTATGAAATATTCATTTTTAGAAAAAAAAAAAGAAAAAAAAATAGGCATGTCTGGACCGGGCTAATCTGACTTTCAAAGGCCATAGAATGATTCTTTAAAAATCTTCTCCTCCTAATCAATTTGGTCAAGATGGACCAAACGTGACAGGATTTTTCTTGGATTATCCTTTTCAGATTTGTTTGTGAAATTTTGATTCGCGAAAAAATATGAATGTGGCCATAACAGACTTTTCAGACTTGGAGAAAAGATGGAATGATTCTTAAGGAAATCTCTCCCCAAACGATTTTGCCAATTTTGCCAGGAATGTGCTTTGGATGACCCTTTTCAAATTTTACCGACATTTTGATCGGCGGAAAATTGTGGGCTTGGCAGGATCTGACTTTTCAGACTAAGAGAAAATATGGAATAATTCTTTAAAAATCTTTTTCTCCTAAACCATTAGGCCGATTCACACAATATTTGGCAGAAATGTTTCTTTGGTGACCCTTTTCAAACTTGTTTGTGAAATTTTTGAATAAGTAGGCATGGCAGGGCCAGGTATAACAGACTTATATTAACCATGAAATTATTATTTAAAAACCATTTCCTCTTTATTTTCCTTAAGTGACCCTCTTCAAATTTGTGAAATTTTGATTTGCTAAAAAATGTGGGTGTGGCAGGGCCGGACTTATCAGACTGAGAAATAAGATGAAATGTTTCTTAGAGAAATCTAACCATTTGGCCAGTTTTGACCAAATTTTGCAGGAATGTTACTTGGGTAACCCTTTTCAAATTTGTTCGTGAAATATTGATAATTGAAAAAAAACCCAAAAAAACAACAACAACACACACACAAAAAAAAAACAAAACAAAAAAAACCAGGGGCTTGGCAAGGCCAGGTATAATAGACTTGTATAAGTCGTGAGATTATCATTTTAAAAATTTCTCCTTTTTAACCATATGGCCAATTTGGACCAAATTCGGTAGGAATAATCCTTGGATGACTCTTTTCAAAACTTGTCCTCGAAATTTTGATTGGCAAAAATGTCAGACTTACAGAAATCATAAATTCATTCTTAAAAAACCATCTGCGTGGTAGGTAAGGCTTAATTCGAATCAATCTCAGGTCATCGATTTAGGGCCATTTTGGCCATCTTGTGTTTTTTTTACCTATTCAAATGTCTGAATATAAGAGAGAGAAAACGTTGCAAAGTGATTTTCTTTTCTCTGAAACGGGTCACTCGGCCGACTGCAAATGCAGGGCCGCCGTCATAGCGCAGTTGGTAGCGCGTCGGACTGTCAATCTAGAGGTCCAGGGTTCGATCCCCGACGGCGGCACTCATCCTTTCCGACTATTTGTCTCTCACCAATGGGTCCATAATCGTAGACCTATGTGGGATAGCAGCTTGGGGCTAGGAAGGGATGTAATGGTAGTACTGGTGTAAGAAGTACCAGGAACCCATTGTTAGGTGCTCCAGTCGTCGCGATATAACTGAAAGATTGTAGAAAGCGGCGTAAAACCCCATTCAAATCAAAAGCAAATGCAGGCTCACAATGATGAAAACTTGTCTCGCTTTTTTTTCAATTCTCATTAATCATTTTGTTCACACTAACGTGCAGACAAATCCAAAAACAAGATCATATATTTGAAATCGGCTTATATAGATCATGTCTTCAGATATTTTATCAGACATGTCATGACGTCACTGTCTGGTTTTCAGAATCTCTCCCCATCGTGACCTTAATAAACTTACTTTTTTTCAAATAGCCGAGCAAATTAGGAGGCTACGCTATAAACTTATTCAAATTTCAAGGACTATACATCGGAAATCTCTTGATAAAGAAATTAAGTTGGAGGGAGCGAAGCGACCCTCAAATTAAAGTCTTTATCGTGGAGATTTCCGATCTTTAACAACTTTAACAAGATTGCCCTGATTGACAAGCGTGTATACATACTAACTTTATCCACGCCTTCATATCCTTGGCAAGCGCGTTCCTTGCTTTGTGACGTAATCACGCGCCACTTTCGAATAGCCCTGGATTACTCAATTTAATAAATTCTCTAGGAAATATTTCCAAATGTAGCATTGCATACTTATCTTTTTTCTGTATCTTTCTTTTTTGGATGACGGATCATATATACAACTCAAAATTTGCGAAGGATCATCTTTTCGGTCAATGATTTAATTCTCATAACTAGTCGACTGAAAATGATTTTTTATATAGATTGGTTAGTATTCATAATTGATGATCCTGTAGCAAAAATGTTGAATCCCCATGTATACTACACAAAGGAATCTCGGTGAAAAGCCGTACCCCCTGAAATGTGTTTCTTTTTGCCTTGTATCTTCACGTACGCCGTTTGCTTGGGTGCTACCGCCGCAGCGATAAGGCTGAAAAATAGTTTAACCCAATACTTATAAACAAATCACGTGCGTTGGTACATTTAGCAAACTTCCAGCTAAGTTATCACAAATTTTCAGATTGAATTCCTTTTCACTAAGACAGATAGAAGTTTAAGACGCTATCTTAGGCAAGATGAGATGAATAGAGGCATTAGGGTGTTTCATTACGGGTTATCCCAAAGGCATGCTAATGTGCATAGTGTTTCCCGGAGAGTTTTATCCAGGATGGGGAATTATTATGACAGGAAATGTTGGGCATTTGATTGCTTTAGGGGAGAACGCTCATACAACAAGGCTTAAGGTCGTTTTCGGCTTGTTCAGATATAGCGTGACCGATTTGACAACGCAACTCCGTTACGTAGGGAACTTCGTTTCGTAGGGACTTTAAGAACTATACTCATGTTTGCATAAGTACCCAAACCTTCAAAATTGGTTACATGATGCTAGCAAAAGGTCAAGAGGACCTGCAATCCGGGTTCCGTTGACCAGAACGATCAGATCAGCTATAAGGATCCAGCTATCATATATAAAAAGTTTTGAAGAAAAACACCTTCCCTTTCGGAGAAAACTTGGGTAATTACAGTCTTGATATTGCCTGCGCTACCATTGTCGTCATAAAGGGGGGGGGGGGGACAAAGAGTGTGACTCTAGATGCATATGCTCTTTTTTGTCTTATTCACCATTAAACACTAGAACAGTCGAGTTAGTTCCGGCAAGTACGCATACTTGCTCTAGTAGCAGCGCCAGTAGGGGTGCATTCTCGAGGAAGCAGAATCGAGAGGGATTAATCTTTCCCAATCAATGGAAAATAAACGGACTTAAACCTAACAGTATAATAAGAAAGTGACTATTTCTAAGAAACAAGTTAGTCCTACTCAACCTTATAGAACGTTTGATTTCTGCAAACTGACGGTGGAAGTCATTGTCCTTATATTACGTACGCATTATTTTGGTTGCACGAGGGTACTATTTGTGTTCTCGATCTTGGCTGGTTTTTGTATGATTGTTCTTACTACTATATGAGCCTGTGCGTGACGTTTCAAACAATTTCGCAGGTGCGTTACTCGCACGCATTGAGCACCCTGGACAGCCATTCTGGGCATTCAGAATATTCGCTGATGCTTAAAGAAGCTTGGGGTCAGTATCTATCTACAGAGCGCAGAAGACTCTGATCAGACTGTGAGATATACCAGGAATTTATGGTTAGATGCTCCAGCCGCCGCGATATGACTGATTTTGTTTAAAGCGGCCTTAAATCCGATTCACGCCGCCGTCATAGCGCAGTTGGTAGAGCGTCGGACTGTCAATCTAGAGATCCCGGATCGATCCCCGACGGCGGCACTCATCCTTTCCGACTATTTGTCTCTCACCAATGGGTCGATAACCGTAGACCTATGTGGGATAGCAGCTGGAGGCTAGGAAAGGATGTAATGGTTGTACTGGTGTGAGAAATACCAGGGACCCATTGTTAGGTGCTCCAGCCGCCGCGATATAACTGAAAGATTGTTCAAAGCGGCGTAAAACCCCATTCAAACAGACAAACAAAATTCCGATTCACACAAATAAACAAACAAAAGCGCGTACACATTTATTCTCTCTCCCTCTCGTTTTGCATTTTTTTAAACCTTTGCTGTTTTGCTATATAGACCTTTGCAGAAGAACATTTAAAAGGTGGATTTAATAGCTTTAGGAATGGGGAGAAAATATCTTAGAAACAGTAGACGTTAGGGCAGCGGATCCGTGGGTAGTACGGACCTCGTGATGTAACTGAAATATTATTCATGGTTGCCTTGACACAAATTCAAAATGTGGTATAGCCATGTAAAGTGTCGATGATCAGAAAGACCTCATTTTTCCAGACATTTCATCAGACAGTTATGACGTCACTGTCTGGTTTTCTTCCCGCTCTGTCCCATAATAACCTTGAAATCTTGAATTGCACAGATAGATAGGAAAACCGCCTACTAGAAAAGCCCCGCCTACTCATTCACCCGTATTCGAACTAGCCAATTAAATTACGTTGAGACTTCTTATTTAATTTATGTAATCACTGATACACTTTCAACTCAAGTGGTACCAAACTCAGTAGGCGAAGATTAGTGATAATCGCCAGAATACAGGTATTCTAAATCGGTTCCTATTATTTTTGAAACAAGTTAATTCCATCTCTAATGAACAAAGTTATCGAGCATAGCAGCCCCGCTCATGATCATTTATTGGGTCGATGAAACAGCCGAGATAGAAAGAGACTTCATGGAATCGAACTGATCTTGACATTTCAGCATCTCTAGAAATTCTCGGGCATCCTTGTGTCTACCATTTATTTTCATTGATTATTTCTTTGCCGAATTGACAAAGCTTGTTGGATATGGTAAATTGATTAAGAAACAAATGCTTGGTTTGTATATTTTTACAGTATCATGGGAAAACGAAAAAGAAAACAGGGTGATAAGGGGTCTTTACCAGTACGCAAGGCATCCAGACAGCAGAGAGGTCCTGGGGAATTCGTCCTTTTTGAAAAAATTTGGCCAGTAAAGATAGTACGAGTGCAAGATGGGGTTTATACAGTATATAGCAAGTCTGATGACACCTTGTAAGTCAATGTTTTTAAGCGATTATCTATTTGCATGATTTTTACGTTGCCTGAACCAACATTCCCAAGTTTCATGAAACACTGATCTAAGATCGGTCGCACTAAAACAAGCCCTACAGAGATTTATAGCCCTACAGACACCCTACGGAATTTGTACACGCCCTACGACTATAGGACCTATAATAGTGAATAATTTTGAGTTAATAGGATTAAAAATAACATATTTTTTCTTACTTGAAAAAGAATTCTATGAATTTTGCTTATTTCTGATGATATTCATGTTTACAATATCACATAATTTGACCGAAAGTACTTGACGAAACGCCCTATCGTTTAATTGATCGCCTAACAAATTCATAAGCAAATACCTGTCTACGTATTAGTATTTTTGAGAGACAAATTATTCATGTTCTGATTTTTATCTTTATTTTGGCATAATTTCATGTTAGAAAAGACTTTTTAGATACAAAGTGATCTCAATGCAATGCAAGGGAAGCAACTCTATATTTGAAATCAAAATAGACTGGAAAGTCTTTTTTATGAAATATAGTATGGGGCGTTTAGCTTAATGAGACTCTATTTGTTACAAGCATTTTTTTCGCAATGTTTTCCAATATTCTTCAGTGTCTCAAAAAAAAAGAGATTGTGTGGCTGGGTTCAATGTTTATTCTCAAAAGACAGATGTGATTTGTACTCTTCTTAAACAGTTCAATATGATTTAACTCAGACTTTAATGCTAATGATATTCATGTGATCGGTAAGCGATATAGTTAATTCTTTTCTTATAGTACGGTAGCCTTTGATTAAGGGGAATAAAAGTTCGTTATTATGATGGTAATTGAATTTTATTGCCTTTCGGAACTGGCAGTATAATAAATTTGTTTTTGGCAAGTGTTGATGAAAGAAATGCTGATAGGATGTGCACCTTAGTGAAAATACTAATAAAATTTTCAGTTTAATGATGCAATATCCAAAAACTACAACAACTGAGGAGTTGATTTTATAAACGCATTTATATAGTATTATTCCATTTCGTAAAACAGATAAAACAGATAAATAAAAAAAAATTTAAAAAAAGGGGGGGGCTCAGAGTAGAACCACATCCACGTCGTTGAGTCTGGGAACATTTCATACCTAATTGAAATTCTGAAAAACGGAAATATAAACAGATGGGTTGATGGCTAAGAGTTCTACAGGAAAAATATTTCCATTACATTTTTCACAGTATTAGTTCAATTGCAAATATTGTCCAAATGTATAGCCACTTGACTATCAAAACATTTAAGCCTAGTTCAGTATTTTGTTCATCATGTTATATGCAACAAGTACAAAAACCAAAACACATAAACAAAAACAAAAAAACCAAAACTGGTTTTTAATTCTTTACTTACTTCAACACAATCCCGTATTGAACAATACAAGGACCTAACCCTTTCCTGTACAAACCAGGGTTTTTACATCGCGTTTAATACTTATGAAAACATTGAGGAAAAAAGAAGAAATAGCTTGTGACATACAATTTCACCTTTTTCCACAATATTTTCTACCATATAGGATCATTTCATTGCAAATTATAACCAATTTTCACCAACAACCTCTTTCGTTTTGGATTTTAAAACATTTAAAAGGGGTTTACATTTTAAAATAATGCGAGAAAAGGTGAAATAATTTCTTTTCTAACAATGTCTACATTATCAGGCACTTGAAATTAGAACAAGCTTTCTCCGGCAAGGCAACATCTTTCCAATTTTGTCCTTGGTATCCATCCTATAGGCTTCTAGCCTATGCTAAATTGAGTTGCCTCCCTTATCTTAACAATTTTCGGCTCGAAAAATGAATTAAAACCTGAAGATAAGTTCTGAAATATTTTTATATCAAAAACCTATTCCTTTTATAACTGAGGGGATGAGTAATTTAATAGAAATTTGGCTGTAGATTTGAGGGGCACCCCTCACTTAATGGTCTGAGGTTTCCTCAAGTTACTTCCGGTCAGGTTTCGGCATTTGTAAACATCAAAATCATCATAAATAACATAATTTCACAGAAAATATTTTGAAATATGCAGAAAAATGTTATTTTCAATCATATTGGCTAAAAAGTATACACCATTTTCGCTCAAATACTCGTAGGGCGTGTACAAATTCTGTAGGGCGTCTGTAGGGCTATAAATCTCTGTAGGGCTTGTTTTAGTATGACCCCTGAAGATGGTACATTTTTGTAAATTGTTCAATGCAAACATACAAAAAGAACAATATTCATAACTGTAAGATAGATTCTTAGTTAACATGTAAAATGCACCTGGAACCAGAGGATCACCATGGAGCCCATTATCTTACCCTTTTCTATGACACTTTTTCACTGGACAAGTTGAATTGTAGCCTGTTTCAAATTGGACAAGTCCAAAGTTTTGCAGTCTTGTAATAATGTACATGTCTGTTCATGATTAAATCATTGAAATGAAACTGAGAGTAGACTTGCTGAAATGAGAACTTTGTCTGAAAACACCACTTGAAAGACAGAGAAAAAGTGTTATATCGACAATACTGTTCAGAAAGGGGTTTAATGGTATGTTCACTTAAAAAAAGGCAAAATTTGCATATTCATGTGATTATATACAGGTCTCTGAAAGCCTTGCCCAAGGACATACCACTTTACCAGGAGTGCAACAGAGTTGAGACTTGTCTGTGACCCTAACCACTGATTGAGCCAAACATCAAAAGCAGGGGTGTGGAATTCCCATGCCGGACTTGTCCGACACGGGCTTTTCTACCTGCGGACAAGTACATTTTTCAAGGCCTCTTGTCCATGGACAATCAAGTACCAGGGCAAACAGTGTTGCATCTAGAGTGCGGGATTGCGGGAATCCCGCTGAAATAATCATTATCCCGCATGATAAACATTTCTATGCGTACCCGGTCACGCTAAAAATTAAATTGGCCCGCGAAAATTACATTGCCGTGCGTGGTGATATTTTTTTAAGGTAAGGTAATAGGTTACCTGACGCAAAATTCTCAAAATTTACAAGTAAAATTTAATTTTGATTCTTTGTTCATGGAAAAACGAATGAATTAAAACTTCAAAACGAGCTATTGACGGTTACCACGGGCGACAAATTTCAATACTTGAATGGTTTCCGTCTTTCAAATTAGACTAGAAGTGAAAAGAAATTATAATTTTTTATTTTCTGCACATAGCAAACCACAAACAATTTCACAGTTTCTGATTCAGAAAAAATGGATAGGATTCAAGATCCCTTTCATTATTAACGAGAAAATGCACTCCTGGCCATTTTTTGGAAATGGAAAAGGGTCGGGCTTCCAGTTTAATAAACAGATGGGGTTCCAGCATCGGATGACGTACCGGAAATCGTCTGGACAACATGGCTGAACTGAGCGCAAATCAGTCTCCTTTATCGAAAATTTACCATTTTTCCAGTAAACTAACGCAAGAGTCGGAAAATAAGACGGATAATAGGACTGATGGTGATACCTCAAGCCTCTGTGAAGTGTTATTAGAGTGAATTCGAGTGATAATCCGGTTGAAAACAGCGACGAACATGATCGGATCACTAAAAAGAAAAAGCCTCATGTCTATTTAGAGTCTTGGTGAACATACAGACCATGGCTTTATTCAAACGACAAAAAGGCTACGCTGTAAAAATGAGGATTATATTTTACTAAAAACTGCTAAGGAAGTGGCTTTGTAAGTAGTAAAGAACCTTGGGTTAACAAATAAACTTACTGTTACTGTACTAGTAGATAGTACTTGAATATTCTAAAGTTCTCCTGAAGAATCAAAGACTAATTTATATTATTGAAGAAAAAGTATGGTAAGGTAAATACTATCATGTACATTGAATTTTACCCCCCCCCCCTTTCCCCAATATTTTGGCTTGGCCCCCTTTTTCCGATTGTTATGGGGGACAGCCCCCCATTTTGAGAATTTCTAGATGCAACACTGGCAAATCTTGGAATGGTACTTTACATATAGAAGATATTAATTAGTGTTATACTTGTACCTAAGAAAAGAAAACATTGTTTTTAGAGAAGAAACTGCTGAGTTGCAGCATTTTCTCCTAAAAACAATGTTTTCACAAAATTAGTCTATTCTCTTTTTCGCGGACAAGTCCATTTTGACCTCGGACAAGTAGAAAATCACATTTTACTTGTCCCAGGGATAAGTGGAGAAAATCCGTATTTCCACACCTATGTCAAAATACATGACAATGAAGGAATCTCTTGTCTTTTTCGAATAATGCTTTAGATTCCAGTACAATGGAGCATTTCGTTTACACATGTGCAATACACCCTGGAATTTGATTGGGTTCTGATTAGCCAGAGTACTAAAAGTATTTGAACCAAACCTATCCTTGTTTATATTCTTATTACAGCTTCAACACAACTAAAATTGACTACATGGAAACTGGTGACTGGAAAAGCATAGCAGAAAGTAAGTAGTTAACACTTCTGCATGTTTAATTTTGAATTTTCGAAAAATAAATAGTAGTAGGTCTATGCCTTTGTTTCTCCACAGGGACATGAAAACATTTGGATTGATTCTTTTTTCACAATGTTTTCTCAAATTTTAGATCAAAGGAACATGAAAACCAGGGATTGTAGAGGAAAGAGCTGAAATGAATTAGTGTTAACGAAAAATTTTAAAAAAAGAAAAACGAGGATTTTTCTTTTTATTTAACCCATTCCAACACAGTGGAATTTTAGACCGGTCCAAATTGAAAGGAGCTGCAGACGACAATTTCAAGTTGATTGAATTTTAAATTTTTTCGTCTTTTTGGATAGAAAACATTGTGGATAATGAAGAAATTGCTTGATCCAGGCAATTTCTTCATTTTCCACAATGTTTTCTAAAGCCTTTTCGTTGAAAGGCGTAAAAAGGAGGGATTGAGTGGGAATGGGTTAATTTACCTTATATGCTTGTGCTAGATACTTTAATATTCCATTTGCTTCCACCTTTACACATGTATCTCCTTTTTGGCTCTCCTGGGATGAAAGTCTAATACAAGCTATTTCTATAACCTTAGATGTCCATGTCAGCAGAACTTGGTTTAAGTTTTTATATCTCTTGCATAACTAGTGCTAGGGGGCTCATATTTCTTATTGGCACTAATTTAGGAAGGGGGGCTTTGATTTCAGGCAAGGACCTTGACCTTCAACCATTTAAAAACCATAGCAATAACTTTTCTAGCTTTGTAATTTTTCATCTTAAGGTGCTCATATTTAACACATGCTTTCACAAGGAGATGGGCTTTCATCTAAGACAATGACCTTAATCCAGTGACCTTGATCTTTGAAATTTTTAAAAAAAAAAGTTTACCCGAAAAACTTTAACTTTGTATAAGTTGGTCATTCTTCATCCTAAGGTGCTCATTTTCACACATGCATTCATCAGAGGATGAGGCAATGATCTTGATTCTGTGACCATGTTCTATAAACCCATTACCAGACAGCAAAATTTAAGTCTGGTCCAGATTGAAAAAAAAAAAAAAGTTGCAGACAACAATTCAAAGTTTATGATATTTCAGATATTTTTGACTTTCTGGGTTGAAAACATTGTGTAGAATGAGGAAATGGCTTTTTGCTAGCAATTTCTTTGTTATACGTAATGTTTTCACAATTGTTTTTTCTTGGGGTCTTAAAAAAAACATCATTGTATGGGAATGGTTTAATCTTTAAAAATTGTGTAAAAAGCACTCAGAATGGTGAGCTATGTTGTCCATGGCAAATTGTTGTTAAATTCAGGTGTTAACCCTTTCCCGTTCAAATACGGGATTTTACGTTCCTGTTATTGTATACTCGAGAAAACATTGTGGAAAAAGAAGAAATTGCTTGTCACAAGCAATTTCTCCTTTTTCCACAATATTTTCTACCACATAGGATGGTTTCATTTCAAATGGCATCCAGTTTTCATTGTCGTCTGCAACCTCTTTCAATTTGGACTAGTCTAAAATTTCCAAAAACGGGAAAGGGTTAAACCAGTTACTGTGTAATTAAGAAATTGCCTGGTTAAAGCAAATTTTTCATTTTGTCATGATGTTTCTCAATTCTTTTGAAGGGCCTCATAAGGCATCATTGTGTGGTAATTGGTTAAGTAAACTAACCCATTTCTTCTTGATTACTGTGTTTTACACTGAAGAAATAAAGCTTTGGAAAAGATTATGGGAAAATAACTACTCATTGTAACAAGCAATTTCTCTTTTTCCCACGTTTTCTACCCCATACGCCAGTTAGTTTTTAATGTACACAAATTTAAATGGTCCCCAGATTTTTTTTACACCTGTCAAAGACGGAACGTATTAAGGGATCACCCTTGGCGTCCGGTGTCCAGCGGCGTCGACTTCTTTGTCTGGAGCATAACCCTGTCACCTTAAGTCTGATTGACTTGAAACTTGGCAATTATATTCCTCTCATGATTACAGTGTGCAGTGCACAAGAACCATAACTACCTAGCTTATTTATTTAGTTATTCCCTTTTTTTGTTTTTCATACTT
The DNA here is from genome assembly GCA_946902895.1 of Fragum fragum. Classification (NCBI taxonomy): domain Eukaryota; kingdom Metazoa; phylum Mollusca; class Bivalvia; order Cardiida; family Cardiidae; genus Fragum; species Fragum fragum. Next base: position 20,797,624 of record OX336374.1, on the reverse strand, counting down.
GGATTTTGTCTGGAGCTTAACTCTGAAAGTATAATAGCTATGATCATGAAATTTTATGGATGGACTGATATTATCAAGGGGAAGTGCACTGCTTAAGAACTTTAACTTTACCTTGCCTATTTCAAGGTCACCTTACTGAAGGTCATGGTGACCTATTGCCATCGTTTTTTGTCCATTGTGCGTTAACTTTTTACATTTTCGACTTCTTCTTAAGAACCGTTGGATGGATTTCAACCATACTTGGCAGGAAGCATCCTTATGGGAAGGTGCTTCAGATTTGTACACTTCATGGAGTTATCGCCCCTTGGGGCTCCATAATGGGCAAAAAGGATACATCTTTAAAAATCTTGTTGTCATGAACCGGCTGTCAGATTAGATTCACATTTGGTTTTTAGAGTCTTTGATGCTCCTCAAGAAATAAAATTGGGAAAACATTGTGTAAAATGAAGAAATTGCTCGTAACAAGCAATTTCTTTATTTTCCGTAAGGGTTTCTATGCAGAAAGCTGAAAAAACAATTATAACATTTCATTAATTTTAATTAATTTAACTAAATTTTTCTAATTGTCATCTCCAACTATTTTCAATTTGGAATAGTCTGGTAATGGGTTAAATAATGTATCTGTTGACAATCTTCACTATCCACAATATTTTCTACCAAGAAAGTTGAAAAATTAAAATGTATTCTGCAACTTTCCATTTTGGTCAGTCTAAATTTTTTACCATGTTGGATTAAGGTTAATCATGAGCAAGAATCCTGTGTAAAATAATGAATGTCACGCAAAAAGGGACCTTGGTTGCAATTTCCTTGCTACCACTGTATATGTCATGACTTTGGCTCATATTCTTGCTGAAAATGTGTGGCTTTCAGGAAAGACTGTTTGGAAGATACCTTTTAATTAATCAATTCCAACTCAATGGGAAAACATTGCTTGCAACAATCAATTTTCTCATTTTTACAAAAATTTCTTCCCAGAAAATTGAAAAAATCTAAACATAAACTTTAAATTGTGGTCTGCTACCCCTTCCAATTTGTACCAGTCTAGAACTTACCTGTGTGGTAATGGGTTAAGGTAAAAATCCATGAAGTGTCAATTAAAAAATGGGTCTATTTTCTTGCACAGGTTACTTTTTTTGTAGATTGACGATCAAATATACTCAATAGTAAAATCTCCAAAAATAACTTAAGCTATCATATAATTACAGCAGGATGTTAAATCATTTGAGCATTTTTTAATGCTATTGATTTTAACTTGTCTTGCCAAATCCAGAATATTTCTGTTGAGGGCTTTAGGTATAGACAAAGACCAGCCTGCACGTATTTCTTCACATCCTGTTTATCCTTTTAAAGCCAAAATTGTTTATATAATCAGTTTTCAAATGAAATAATGACCTGCACCTAGTGCTTCCAGTGATTTCAGTTCTTTGTAGAATTTTAAGTAGAATTTTTATTCAGCATGACAAGGATTAAACATAACCAGTACAATACAGTGCTTGATTGTATTGGAGTTTCAAACCACATCTAACAATCATTTGTTCTGGTACTTTTTGTACCAGCCCTACTACAACATCATAACAAAACAAAATCACTTAAGATATTTTTTCAGAATTGCTGAGGAAGAAGCCTAAAAGTCACAAATTATGGGTTGAAGATGTGAAGTGGGCTGAGGGTGAGCAAGGTATTGTTTTAATGTCTATTATTGTCAAATAGGTTTTTAATGCTTATACATCTACATATTGATAGTGCCGAGGCTTGCTTTACTTGCTGAAAATGTTTGTCTGGTCTTAAGGAAGAACTCTTGAAAATGGTAGCATTTTGTCCAATGTCAAGGGGAAGAAGGGCTTAATTGACAATTTCTTTGTTACCACTCCAGAGCTCACAAATTTGTCTCAATTATTCTCAAACTTGCTGAAAAGGTCTGTATGGTCAGGAAAGAGATCCTTATTGAGTAGTGTGGCATTCTGACTAATATCAAAGAAAAAAGGCCCTTTTTACAATTTCCTTATTACGCTATACAAATATATGAAAAGAGAGCAGATCCAGTACATGCCTACTAGTATTGCATTGTCATGATTTCAAAAATTAATATACAGAGAAGAGCATGACTTCTACATTTATGGATGGATTTGAAAATAACTTTGCCCAGTTGTTCTTCTTGATGATTGCTAATGTAATGCGAAACATTTGTTGTAATGATTCCAAGGTCAAGGTCACAGTTGAAGGTATAACCACAAAAATGACCTTGTCCAAAGCATAACTTCTATATTTAAGGATCGATTTGAAAATAACTTGGCAAAATTGTTCTTTTTGAAGAGTGCTAGTGTCATGTGAAACATTTGTTGTGATACCTCCAATGTCAAGTTTACAACTGAAGGTCAAGCGACAAAATTGACCTTTTCCAGAGCATAACTTCTATTTTTATGGATGGATTTGAAAATAACACAGTTATTGTTCTTGATGAGTGTCAGTGTCATGCGAAACCTTTGTTGTGATACCTTCAGGGTGAAGGTGAAAAATTAAGGAAAAATCTGTGCACCACATTCCTTATACAAATCAGCGGGCTAGACATGTTGTCCCTGGACAACCTATTTCTCATTCAACTCATTGGGAGATAGCCTTAACCCTGTGGCCTTGTGACCCTGACCTTTAACCCATTTAAAAAAAAATTAACAAAAATGTAAATTATCTATTTGAGTCATTTTTGGCTTCTGTGATCACCCTCAATTCTGCGTTTGTAGTTTGTGATCTGCCATCCATAGTTTGACATCTTGCATCCTGCGTCCATCAACACATCTCCTCCCAAAGTATTTGGTCAATTTAAATCAAAATTGGCAGATATGTTCCTTATGTGGCCCTGTTTGAAATAGCTTAAAGAATTTTAATCTGTTGAAAACTCTGTTTGCTATTGCCAACAAAGTAAAATAATAAAATAATCATAAAAAGTCTTCTCCTCCTGACCCAAAAGGCATTGTGACTTGGTATTTAGCAAAAACATCAGTATATAATCCTCTTTCAAAATCGCTAAAATCCATACCCTGTTGTTTCAAGGGGCGGAGCTTCATGGAGGTGTTGCTTAGATTGAAATGAAGAACAATTTTTTAATGACCTCTTCTCCCAAACAACTAATGTACCATTTTGAACCAAATTTGTAGAAATGTTCCTTTAGTGGCCCATTTATAAATAGCTGAAAGAATTTAAATCTATTGAAAACTCTGGTTGCATTGACAACAAAAGTTGAATTTTAAAGTAAACTTTAAAAATCTTTATCTTTTAACCCAGAAGGTGTAGAGCCTTGATATTTTGCATGAAGCACCAGTATAATGACCTTTCAAAATTGCAGCAATTGCTATCCTTAGGTCCCTTGGGGCTGAGCCCCAAGGGGTAGGTGTTTATATAGAAATAAGAGAACAATTCTTAAAGCGACATATCCTCCCAAACCATTTTGCAAATTTGTACCAATTTTGGCAGAAGTGTTCCTTATGTGACCCAGTAAAAAAATAGCTTTAAGAATTTTTATCTGTTGAAAACTCTGTTTGCCATTGCCAACAAAAGTGAAATTTCAAAATAATCTTTAAAAATCTTCTCCATCTGACCCAATTGGTATTTTGCATGAAACACCACTTTCATATTGCTAAAAGCCCTTTGTTTTTATACGCCCGTCGACGTTTTATGGGATCACCCGTGGCGTCCAGTGGGCGTGCGGCGTGCACTGGATCTTGTCCGGAGCATATCTCTAAAAGTATATAAGCTATGATCATGAAACTTCATGGGTAGATCAATCTCATCAAGGGAGAGTGCAGTGCAAAAGAAACATAACTCTACCCAGCTTATTTTTTAGTTATTGCTCTTTGTTGTTTTTCATACATGGATCTTTTCCAGAGCAGATCTGTAAAAGTATATAAGTTATGATCTTGAAACTTCATGTGTAGATAGATCTTATCAAGGGGAAGTGCAGTGAACAAGAACCATAACTCTACCTGGCTTATTTTTTGAGTTATTGCCCTTTGTTGTTTTTTCATACTTGGATCTTGTCTGGAGCATATCTCTAAAAGTACATAAGCTATGATCATGAAAACTCATTGGTAGATAATCTCATCGAGGGGAAGTGCAGTGCATTTAAGCTATTACTCTACCTTGCTTATTTTTTTAGTTATTTTCCTTTGTTGTTTTTCATACTTGGATCTTGTTCGTACTTGGATTTTGTCTGGAAGATCTCTCTAAAAGTATAATAGCTATGAGCATGAAACTTTATGGGTGAATAGATGTCATCAATGAAGAGTGCATTGCACAAGAACTGTACCTTTACCTAGCTTATTTTTGAGTTATTCCCCTTTGTTGTTTTTTCATATTTTGATTTTGTCTAGATTATATCTCTGAAAGTATAATAGCTATGATCATAAAACATTATGGGTGGATAGATATCATCAAGGGGAAGTGCAGTGTACAAGGACCTTTACTCTACTTTGCCTATTTTTATGCCCCAGCATCGATAAGATCCTGGGCATATTGTTTTACCAGTGTCGATCTGTTCATCTGTCTGCCTGCAAAACTTAACCTGCCAACTAAACATTTTCCTATAACTTCAATCCTGATTAATTTACAATGCTAATATTTGGTATGTAGAAAAGGTCTCAACAAGGCGCAGCTGGGGAAGGTCATTTCATTAAGATCAAGGTCAAAATTTTAACCCTTTTCCCTTAAACAAAGAAAAAAAACAATAAAAATCACCCGTTTCTAACGAATTCCTGTTTCGGGAGCATAGTGTTTCACAAACACATCTTGTTGAGTAACTCCCCTTTGTTGTTTTTTCATACTAGATTTTGTCTTGAGCATATTTGATTGTATGGCAGCTTTAAAAATCTTTATAGATGGATAGATATCATCAAGGAACATCTCTTTTTTTCAAATCTCCTATAGTGTAACAGCCTATGGTTTTCATAACCTTATGATAACAAGAAAAAACACCAGTACCATAAGTTATCATTGTGATTTGTTACTCTTTCTTGAAATTAAACTTTGATTTAATCCCCTTCCCCAGTCAACAACCAGCATTGTTATGGGCGTATTTTGTGACAATTTGCCACCTTGTTGAATGATATATCCTCCCAAACTAATGGACCAATTTCAACCTTATTTAAGAGAAATGTTTCTTAGGTGGTCCTCTTTCAAAATAGCTAAAATGATGGAAATCAAGTGGATGAACTTTGGTTGCCATGGCAATGAAAGTTCAATCTTTAAAAAATCTTCTCCAGTCCTGACCAAGTTGGCCTTCAGCCTTGTTTTTTAGCATGAAGCATCAGTTTATTGATTTCGTTCACATTTCTAAAATTATTACCCATGGATCCAGAGGGACGAAAAGTGTCCTCCTTTCATATTTGTCAGAAAGACTGGAAATTTATATTTTGGGATCCCAAGGTACAGGGACTATATTTTTATGTATAAAGTATGGTCAGGCCCACTTGTGTCATAATTCCAACCTTAACATGAAAATAGACTGTTGAAAGAATTAGAGCCTTTATCTCAGTTGAGAGCCCCAGGACCAGTGGCCCTCTTGTTCATCTAAGTGGCGCATACTTCACTCATGTATTAATCAAAAGAAAGGCCATCAGTTTAAACAATGACCTTGACTATGTGACCTATTTAACTTTATATATCTTGATCACTTATCATCCTAGTGGGCTGTTGCATTGATAAGGGGGTGACATTGACTCTATGAATATGTACCTTAACCCTTGTCATGCTGAACCTGGAATATTCCGGTTTTAGCAGGAGGTATAGACAAAGATCTGACTGCACATATGTGCAGTCTAATCTTTGTCTACACCTCCTGCTTATCCCTTTTAAGCCATTTTTGTTTATATGATAAATTTTCAAAAGAATTATTAACCTACAAAGTTTGCACCCAGTACTGTCAGCCCTTTGATCTTAATGCAATTCTAAAGAGGGTTTTATTCAGCATGACAAGGGTTAACATTTAACCTTGTTCCCAATTTTATTTATTTGTACAGGAATTTCGACCCTTTTCAACTTGGAAATTCTTGGTTAAGTTTTATGTGCAATAGCCATATTTATTTCTTCTTACACTATAGCACTGGAACTTCACATATCCTTTTTAGACTACAGTATTTCATCCCCTAGGCAAAGGTTTTGTTATTCTGACATTTCTTTTTGTGGAATTTTGACCCTGTTTTGACTTAAAAATTCTGGGTAAAAGTTTTATACGCAACTTTCTAAGCTATGTTATATATATTTTGTTCCTATGTATGTTATTGCTCTGAAACTTTGCATAATATTCTTTTTTTACTATCATATCATCATATGATATCATCCCATGGAAAATATTCTTTACACTCACATTCATTTTAGTGGAATTTCATTATTGATTGACTTGAAAATTCTTCGTCAAAGTTTTGCATGTAATTGTCTCTGTTCCTACTATTGCAATTGCTTGAAACAATATACATTTTTCTATATCAAGGGGTAAGAGCAAAAACATACTATTTTTTTGCTCTAACCCCTCACAATTATTTTATCAAGAAAGTTGAAAAAATCCAAAAGTTCATTGACTTTATATTTTTGTCTGCAGCTCTTTCCAATTAGGGCCAGTCTTAAATTTTGATGTCTGGTAATGGATAATGTAATGGTTAGAAACTTTTAGATGAGTCATAATTTGAGTCTTAATTTAACAAATATACATTATTCTGACACTCATTTATTGGAATCATGCCAAATTTCAACGATGAATTGCTGTTACTATCAAGCACTTAGAATAGTAGAGCAGTGCTGTCCACATACAAATCTTTGTTACATGTCTTGTCACAAATACAAAAATGACAACAGATCTGTGAACGTGCTGCCTATTGACTGAGATAGATTATTCTCTCTCATATACATTTTCTCTACCTTGAAACATGATACAGATAAACACTTTGAAGAATTAAAAGCTTATACTGCCATTTCTCCTTTTCCAATATGACCATCAATGTTTTCTTCACTTCTTTATCAAGCTTGACTATAAACTGTCTTTGAATTGTTGTTTGCTGATCTATTTTTGGGAGGCTAAAATAAGTGTTGTCTGGTGAAGAAGAGTTTCTCTTGTAAGTTCTTGTTTTCAGTTGAAATACCAAAAGAACCTACAATTGATGATCCCGCAGGATTTCAGATGTCTGTAAAGTCAGCTACTCAGGACAATATACAATATAACACTGAACAGGTAGGAAAATGTAAAAGACAACACTGGACAAGTAGGTTATTTCTATAGCAAATTTATGTCAATTTATGATTAATATTTCCAAAGTAATGGCTTGTTCTTTTGTCCCATGATCACACAACCCGCGATCTGAAGTAATCAGGGAAGATAGATTTGCTTGTTGCAACTTGTAAGCTAATTTGCTTCTATAATAATTCACATGGGACTCGAAGCAATCCTTCAATTTGACTTGCAAAATAATATTCTGGAGAAATAAATGCTTGGTCTAAGAAATTCTTCCTTTTCTGGTCTCTTTACCTGATCAAATATTCATATTTCTTTCTACCCTTACTTGAAAACTATTTCAGTTTGGTTTATTGGTCGTATGTGGTTCAAAGCCCTTTCCACAGTATTTCAGTTTTGTCAAGGTGGCTAATGCATTTAACCATGCCTTTCTGCCATTTTTAGCTCTGCTGTTTTCGGAGAAAACCCGAGGTATTGTGATCACCTTGGTGTTGTTCGCGTCCGTGTTGGCGTGAGAAATCATAACCTTGGTCATTTCTCGGTTGTATTGAAGATATCCCAATGAAACTTGGTTTGTGTATTGACCATCACAAGAGCTATCTAGACTATTAAAGGGGATAACTCTAAAAGCATTTCTGTAAGAGTTATTCCCCTTTTTCAACTTAGAATTTTTGCATTATCCAGCACCTTCAGCCGAGTGTTGGCACCCATGGACCGTGCTCTTGTTACACTGTAACAACCAAAACATTTTGTTCATCCTTCCTAGGTGCACTTCTCATCATTCGCCCTTTGGTAACCAAATTAAGATTGCAGTAATAATTACCCTCTTGCCCTAGTAGGGGCTTGGCCCTAGGGGAAGAAGCTGTATAGAATTAACAAAAGATTTTTTAAAAAAGATCTCCTCCAATACTACTTGGCCCTTTTCAACCATATTTTTCCAGAAATGTTCGAGAAGTGGACCTATTGCAAAAAAGCTAACTGATTATAAATCTGTTGAAAAATTCTGGTTGCCATAGCATCAAAAGCTAAATTTGTTAAAATCTTGTTCACGCCAAGATGGCCTTGATATTTTTCATGATGTTTCAGTTCATTGACTTCCTTCATATTTCTAAAATGATTACCCATGGATCCAGAGGTGAATAAAAGGTGGTCTTCACCTAACATGTCATTGAGCCTTAAAATTTGTTGGTAAGAACATTGCTAAAGTCTTATCTTTTAGATCTCAAGGTACAGAGCTAATATATGTATAGAATTTATTAGGCAAACTTGTATCATAATCCTAAGCTTAACATTAAATCAAACTGTTGTAAGAAAGAGCCTTTATGTCAGCTGAGTGTGCTAGGGCCAAAGGTACTCTTGTTATTTCGAAAATATTATCTGGTGGACTAATACTATGTCAGTTGTAACTCACAGATTTCTTGTTTGATAGGATGTCAGTGGACCACCTAGCAACTTCATCCCATCATCTGTACAGAGTCATGCCTCACCACAACATAGTGTGGATGATGGCAGAAAGATGAAAAAAGGTGTACATGAGAAACGAACCAAGACAAATATTCCCAAGGACAACATACAAGGTGTGAACATGGTTTCTATGGGCAACGATGTGTCATTTAGGTCAAACTTGTCAAGGTTTTCTTCAGGTTTGTTGATTTTTTTAATGAATTTGACATGAAGCTTGTGTTTCTGACAAAGTTGTATGAATGTCTGGTACCACAATTCAGTAAACTCTGTTTTAACAAATTAGCCCTTCTTTTATCTATTTTGAGCTCCTGAGCAACATACCAGTGGGACCAAAGTCACTGATGACATCTCCAGATTCCCATGTAATTCATAAGCTAAATGACTTGCTTTTACAGTGTTTATACTAGCCAGGGGAATTCCCCATTTTTCTAAAAAAAAAATCCCTCATATTCTCAACATTAGTAGGGGATTTTTTTCAAAAACCAAGAGCATGAAATTCCAAACATTTCTTAACTGTAGATTTTGCATTGAAATCTCCCACATTTTTGAAATCCTAGATGAAAAACTTGCTTTTATAGGTTTTGGGTCATTAAAAGATAGCATATGTAACTAGGTGTGTTATCAAAATGAAAAAATAATTCTCCATTGTAATTTACATAACTTCTTATGACTAGATTTAGGAAGAAGAGATCAGGAAGAAGAAAGCACTGATGAAAGCATAGTAACTAAACATACAGAAGAGAATAGTTATGATAAAGACTTAAATGTGGATGACATTGTAGCTGAAGATATTGATTCTGAAACAGAACTTGAGTTAAACACATATTTGGATAATGAGGGCTTTAGTGGAGCTGAGCAAGATGATTTAGATAGTGATTACCATTGTGATAGTGGGGATGCTAACGAGAGCACAGACAGTGATGTTTCAGAACAGGAATTATATAAAGCAAATGATGGTGCAATTTGTGAAGGTAATGAGGATACTAGTGGTTTTGACGGTCAATATAGAGTTGATGTGGATACTGTAAGAGTTGATGTGGATACTGCATTATGCTGCCTCAGCAAACTAGAGGAAGAGTATATTGAAAGGGACAAGAGGCACAGAGATATATATGTGAGAAAGCAGCTTAAGTCATATCTCACACCGACTGGTATCAAGAAAAAAACAGATAGGGTGCACAATAATTACCATTGCTGCTTCCTTTGTAGGAAACATTCCACTAACATATTAAAACATCTTCTGACACATAAAGACAACAATGAGATAAGGGAATTAGTAGAGTTAAAAAAGGAAATAGAAGATGGTAATAAGGACGACAATGAAACAAAAAGAAAAAGACACTATGTGACAAACAAACAAATTCTGTTGCGTTGTAGGGGAGACCATCAGCACAATATGGCTGTTAAAAAATATGGATTAGGTGAATTGATGATTGCCCGAAGACAAACTAGGCAGTTCAGACTGGACGATTATGGACCATGTCCATTATGCCTTGAGTGGATTCGAATAGACTCCTATTCTCAAAGGCACCAAAAACATTGTGCTAAGAGGAGAATTGATGAAAGTACAAAAAAGAATAAACTAACTAAAGGGGAAGCTATAACCCAGTCAGCAGTCCTTGTGGGACTTGTGAGTGAAAAAGCCTCAAAAAATCTTATCAAAGAAGTGTACCCTGTGATGACCCGAGATAATATTTCTTCGATGGCTAAAGGAGATCCTCTGATTGTAAGTTTGGGTAATAGTTGGTTCCAGAGAAGTCTGTCTAACAAACTTAAACGAAAATACTATACATCCTCCAGAATGAGGGGTGCTGCTAGACTTCTTTCCCACTTACATGACCTCTCAGGCGAAAAATTGAAAATGATTGAATATATCAAACCAGCGTACTTTGATACCATGTGTGAGGCCGCTTTACTTTGTGCCAGTGTGGACAGTGATGATGTTGAGGATTTGGCAAGCCCTTCAGCAGCACTCAAGATTGGCTTTGATGTCGGACGATTGACACAACTGAAGCTTGGTATTGCAATTCGGGAAGGAAGTGAAACTATGAGGAAGGAGGCTGAGCTCTTCAATTGTTTAATGAAGATGGAGTGGACTATGAAAGTTTCCAAATTAGCGCATCTTAAATTGAACCAAATTAAACTGTCAAAAACTATGCCATTACCAGTTCCTGAAGATCTGGCATTGATTTCAAGGCATCTGAAAAGTGGGTTGGAAAAGCTTGATCTTAACCATTGTTCTATATCTGACACTAGTACCAATTATAAAAGAGCAATTGTTCTTGTTCAAACTCGACTACTTACCTACAACAAGAGGCGATCTGGAGAATTGGAGGCCTTGAGGTATGTTTATTAGGAATTGCCAACTACTAAGTATATTCATGAAAAGTCTTGAGGTTTGTTTAGAAAATCTTGTACAGGCTTTTTTTAAAAGCTATCATCAGCGTTTTTAAGATCACTTGAGCACAAAGAATCAATACCCTCTATCATTTTAGATTTAGTCTTTGGTTACTTTGAGTCAACAAAATTGAAAATGCATTTCTATCTGATGAAAATGCAAGAAGTGCTAAAAAAAAAGGCATAATTACTTTATGATTGTTTTAGCTATATGGCAGAAGGCTAGAAGAACTTAAAGGATGTCATGATGTCAGTCTAATAAGCTAATGGCTTGTGAAGATCATAGAATTTCTTTTTTCATCTGATCAGTATCAAACTTACAGTCTATCAATATCCATAATAACTTTGTTGCCTTTGTAATTGAGCAAAAACAGTCCATTGTTAAAGACTTCGGTCTCCTTGAATTTCAGAAATTACCAATTTTGGCCTTGTTAAGGGCATAGAGCCTTCATTTTTTATCTGTATCAAACTTGCACAGTCTCATTGTGCTGATAAGAGCTTAGTTCCTTTCTAAAATTCGCAAAATTGGTTTAGGACCTCGGTACCATAGAATTTTTAAAAAATCAAATATTAGCCATGTTAATGAATACTAGCCTTGTAAGATCATAGTGCCTTCTTTTTTTATCTTGTCTTTATCAACCTTGCAGAGTCTTTTGATTGGATAGTTAGATGCCTTTAGATTTCAAAAAGAATGATGATTTTGGCCTTGTTAAGAGCATAGAACTTACCTTTTTCTGACACACTCTGTCTATTGATTAATAGGTGTTGGCTTCTACTTTAACCCTTTCCCTTACAATCACTTGTGCCGCCGTCATAGCGCAGTTGGTAGCGTGTCTGACTGTCAATCTAGAGGTCCCAGGTTCAATCCCCGACGGCAGCACTCATCCTTTCCGACTATTTGTCTCTCACTAATGGGTCGATAATCGTAGACCTCTGTGGGATAGCAGCTGGAGGCTAGGAAAGGATGTAATGGTAGTACTGGTGTGAGAAATACCAGGATTCCATTGTTAGGTGCTCCAGCCGCTGCGATATAACTGAAAGATTGTTGAAAGCGGCGTAAAACCCCATTCAAACAAACAAACAAATACAATCACTTGTTTTAAGTGAACTTGAGAAAATTTGTGGGAAAAGAAGAAATTGCTTATAATAAGCAATTTCTTTTTCCACAATGTTTTCTTCCCTACTGAATGGTTATTTTTCAAATTTAATCTACTTTGAATTTTCGTCTGCAAAGCCTATGAATTTGGACAGGTCTAAAAATTGTGTAAAATCGAGAAGGGTTCAAATAAGCAAAATCTGTTCACGGGTTAGAGTTATGAGCCCTTGAATTTGAGCAAAAGGAAAATTAAAAATTTTGATCTTGTTAAGAGCACAGACTCTCCATTTTTATCTGATCTTTTCTGAAGTCATGCAGCCTATTGTTATGCAAAGGAGATGGCTTCCTTTCCAAAAATGGCAAATTGTGTACATGGGTCAGTGAGTAATGTTCTCCTGAATTTGAAAAAAAAAATAAAAATTTTGACCTCGTTTAGAATATACAATATTTTTCATGAAGTCTTTTCCAAAGTCACACAGTCTTTAGTTAATCAAACAAAATTTCTTCCTATTGAAAATTATCAAAAAAGTTACATCATTCAAGAGTTACATGCCCTTGAATATGAAAATAATCCAAGGTGTCTTTGTTAAGAGCATAGAGCTCCTATCTTTCATCAGATCTATTCTAGCCTTACACAGTCTATTGCTTTTTGTAAGGGCTTAATTCCTTTCGAGATTGAGCCAAGTAGGATAAAAGAGTTAGAGATAAGTGCTCTTAACCCATTCCCACTCAAGCCCTCCTTTTTACGCATCTCCAGAAAAAGGCTTTGGAAAACATTGTGGACAATGAAGAAATTGCTTGTTACAAGCAATTTCTTCATTGTCCACAATGATTCCTATCCAAAAAGATGAAAAAAAATAAAATCCCATCAACTTGGAATTGTCTTATGCAGCTTCTCTCAATTTAGACCAGTCTAAATTTTTGTTGTGTGGGACTGGGTTAAATAGGAAAAGTTATTTATTTTGGGTTTGTTAAAGGCAAAGGGCCTTTATTTCTCATCTAATCTTTTTAGAATTGATATAGTTAATTTATAAGAAAATGTTGCTCATGTACCCAAGATTTATGTACAGTGCCCTTGAGTTGTACAAAAAGTTATTATGGCCTGGTTTTAAGAATAGAGACTTCAATCTTAATCTAACCCTCACAAAACTCCCTCATTGTATTTATATCATTAAGTACACTGTTCCTTTTTAAAATGGGCCAATACAGTCAATGGATTGGTTCAAGAAATATTTGCCATTTTCATTTGAAAAGGAGTTATGTGGCATTTGCTTAAGGAACAAAGTGTTATGGCAGATTTCCACACAATCTCAATTTTTTACGCACTGAAGAATGAACTTTTAACAAACATTTTCTCCTTTGCTCACAATATATTTCATATGACCCTTATTTTTCAACTTTGTTTTGTCATCTTCAACCTCTCTTAGATCAATCAGTTGGGTAATAATTATTCATGAAAAAGAAGAAATTACTTGATACAAATAATTTCTTCTTTTTCTATAATGTTTTCTCAATTATAAAATCAGGGATGTAAAAACCAGGGATTGATCATGAAGGGTTAAGCTACAGGAAAATGTAAACAAAATTTATAAGGAATGTTCCCTAGGTTGGCCCTTTTGTAAATTGCTCAAAGTATTTAAATCTGTCGCAAACTCTGGTTAACATGGTAACAAATGCAAAATTTAAAGGACTTAAAACCCATTCCTACACAATGAGGCTTTTAGACGTCCCTCATTGAAATTGGGAAAACAGAGTGTAAAATGAAGGTCTTGCTTGCAACAGAAAGTCAAAATAATCTAAAATTTCATCAACTTTAAATTGTCATGTGCAAATTCTTTCAATTTGGACAAGTCTGAAATTTTATTGTCTGGTAATGGATTAAATTAATCTCCTGACCCTATAAGTCTTAATCTCAGGCGAGTGCCCCAGGCCCAGTGCCCCTCTTGTTATGTTATGCAATTTAAAAAAAAACAATGATTCTACATCAAAGTTTTTCATTAAGTTATGAAACAATTTCTTGCTAATCAGAGTGCACAAATCTATTATTAACCTTAAATTGAATTAGTTAACTTTATTGTGTTTTTATCTCACCTGAGCACAACTTGCACAAGAGGAGCTCTTAGGATCACCTAGTATTTGTCTGTTGTGCGTTGTCAACATTTTCTTAAAACATCTCTTAAACCGCTTGGCAAATTTGGAACAAAAAATGTTTCTTGGGTGACTCTCCACAAAACTTATTCATGAAATTTTAATTCAACAAAACATGGGGCGAGGCAGGATGGGCTTATCAGTCTTGGAGAAATCATGAAATAATTCTCAGCCGATTGATTTTAGGGCCATTTTGGCCCTTTTGTCCTTACATTATATTGCTTGAAATTTAAATTGCTTTTGTCATTTTACTGCTGTTAATGTAACTTGCTAGAATTTTAATTACAGCATGGAAAACTATCAAAACAGAGCTGTTGGTCTTGATGAGGCAGATACGGCTCTGCTAAGGAATGAACTAACAGACTTGGAAAAACACCTGATTGAAAGCCAGCAACTGATCAAAATTAGAGGAAAGGTATGCAGATCTTCATTAACATAATAATAATTATTAATCCATTCCCAAACAATGCAACTTTAAACTGGTTTATAACGACCAAATCAGCATGTGTAAAATTAATATCATAGAATACTATGGGGAAAAGAAATTTGTTGTTAAAAACAAATGAAAGCAACTTCTTTTACCACAATTTTTATCCCCCACCGTTTCGGCGAAGGGGATATAGTAAAGGTCTTCGTCCGTCACTCAACTTGTCCGGAGCATATCTCTGAAAGTATAATTGCTATCAACTTGAAACTTAATAGGTCGATAGATCTCATTGAGGAGAAGTGCATTGCATAGGAACCACAACTCTTGCTTGCATAATTTTGGAGTAATTGCCCTTTGTTGTGTTAAAGACTAAGATTTTGTCTGGGGCATTTCTCTGAAAGTTTAATAGCTATTAACTTGAAACTTCATAGGTGGATAGATCTTTTTGAGGAGAAGTGCAGTGCACAAGAACTACAACTCTTGCTTGCATAATTTTGGAGTTATTGCTCTTTGTTGTTTTAAAGACTAAGATTTTGTCCTGAGCTTATCTCTGAAAGTATAGTAGCTATTATCAAACTCATTGAGAAGAAATGCAGTGCACAATAAGCCTAAATCTAACTGGCTTCACTTTACTATCAAGTTTTTATGGCGGGGATGGCCATGGCGGACATGGCTCTTGTTTAGTTTGGCTGTTTAGGAGAAAACCCGAGGTATTGCTATAGCCTTGGTGTCGTCGTTGTTGTTGTCGTCAGCGTGGGAAAACTTTGACAATTTGTGATATCTCTGGTTCTACTAAAGGCATTCACTTGAAACTTTGCACACTTGTTCACTATCAAAAGAGCCTATTCTATCAAGGGGGATGGCTCTAGATGCTTTTTGTCCACTATCCAGCACCCAACAGCCGAGCATAGGTTCCTGTAGGCGGTGGTCTTGTTAAAACTATAAATACATAGTGCCTCTAAAGTAAATGAATGTTCAGGAAAGGCTTTAACTAAAGGTAGAAACTGCATCATTGCAATGGCATTAATGCCATTATTGGGATAATAATCATGTATGTGATCTGTCATCTTTGTTGTTTTTGTGAAATTCTTAGAGATGTTATGAGGTCACCTTTCTAAAGCTCATGGTAACATACTGCTTTTGTGTTTTTTCCATGGATTGTTACCTTTCATATTTGGATTATTTCTTAAGAACTTTTTGACAGATTTCAACTAAACTTGACAGAAAGCATCCCTATGGGAAGGAACCTCAGGTTTGAACATATGATTGAGTTATCTCCCATTGGGGCTCAATATTGGGCCGAAAAGAGGTAAAGTTTGGTACATCTAAAAAGAAAAATACCAGCAGTAAGAGTTTGATTTGATTCTCATTTGGTATTTAGAGTCATTAGGGTAAGAACTACTAAAAATTCAACCAAGTAATGACTGCTAGGGGTGGGACAAATGCTTGGGGGGGGGGGGTCAGAATGTTGAAAAAGTAGTGAGGTACTAATTTGCTCAAAGACCATCACCTTTATGTCTCATATTAAGCTAGGAGCATTAGTATTGTATAACAAAAGTGTGATTTTTTCTGATGGATCTCTTCTGTGTGATGGTGAATCTTCTTTAAATTTTCCGTGTTCATAGCGCAGCCGGTGGCGCAGGACTTGTAATCAAGGGGTCCCGGGTTTGGTCCCAACATTTGTCTTCCATTAATAGGTGGATAATCATAAATCTAAGTGGGATTATCAGCTGGAAGCTCAGAAAGGATGTGGTTGTAGTACTTATGTGAGAAATACCATGAATCCATTGTTAAATGCTCTTTCCACTGCAATATGGCTAAAATACTGTTAAAAGTGGCATAAAACCCCATTCAGTCAATCTATCCTTTATAAAAAATTTCAGGATTTAAAACATCTAAATCTAAAAGAACTGCATAAGCTGTTGCAAGAGCTCAATTTCTGTTTGCCCCTCAAAATGATGAATTTTGAGTTCTCCTGAACTTTCCTAATATAGGTGTAATATAGAGATGCATGAATTTTCATATTAACCTTTCGCTGTTTTTGTCTTGCACTTCAATATCTGTTTCAACCAGAGACTATCAATTGAATGTTGTATTACTTATTCATTTTCAAAAGAGTAACTTTTATTAACCCATTCCCACTCAAGCCCTTCTTCTTATACTCTTAAATCATTCTCAGAATAGCAATTTCTTGTTTATATTTCTCTTCTGTGTGAATATACAACACATTCCAACAAAATTAAGCATTTGGACGTACTTGAAGAAATAATTTGGAAACATTGTGTAATCTAAAGAAATTGCTTTCAACAAGCAATTTCTTCATTTTACACGATGTTTTCTACCAAGAAAGTTGAAAAAATCAGAAATTCCATAATTATTAAATTCTTGTCTGCAATTCCTTTCAATTTGCACCAGTCTCAGATTTTTCCATCTGGAAATTGGTTAATTAAAGTTATATTTAATCAAATTATGACCCTCTTTATTTCCTAAGTATTTCCTTCATGAGCAACATCTAGCAGCTTTACAAGGACATCTCTGTATGGTGATTTAGTATTAATAGGCTGTACCCTACATCTATCATGATATTTATATGCCTGCATCAAAGATCATGGCATACTGTTTTACCGTTGTCCGTCTGTCTGTCTGCAAAACTTAGCCAAAAAACTTAACATTGCCAATTACTACCACCCTATTCAATATACAATGCTCATCTTTAGCATGATGATACATCTCCATAATCTCCTCATGTCAAGGTCATTCCATGGTCAAACGCCAAAAAACCCCCACATGTATGGCGGAGGCATTGTGCTTCACAAGCACATATTGTTTTATTTACAGAACTCTAAGCCTGTCCCTATACTGGTACCAGAGGATTCTGTCCAAGCTCTTGAATACATAACATCGCAAAATGTTAGAAAGACAGCAGGAGTAAAACCATGGAATAAGTTTGTCTTTGCTAATGCAGGTAAGCCAATCTTTGGTCGAAAAATACCTCAATGGATATATGTCATTAGCTGAGACAGTCATCACAACCCAAAACTTCATTCCATAGTCATACAGTGAGAAATGATTCTGTTGCTTTAAATGTGAAGATGAAGCATTCATTAGTTCAGCTGTTTGGAAAGTCATCAACAAAACATAGGCTGGTCTTACATTGGAAATATCTCTTCCATTTTAAGATGTTTTCTTTGTTCATATCAAATTTGTTTAGACACCAATTTTTTCCACAGAAATTACCAGCTACAGATGATTAACATCAACAATCTCTGTTGCACATCTGAAACTCTCAAGAATGAGTCTATTATCAAATGCATTTACTTTTGAAGGCTCTTTGATAGAATTTATTGTTTTTAGCCAGGTTTTGAAGGAAAAATCTGACTAATATATAGGTGTATGTCGTCGGCTGACTGGTGGCCTGTTGGAAGCCTGGGCATTGATTTTATCTTTTGTGAACAACTGCTCTTACAATTCTTGATGTATTTAATGATTTTTTTTCACTAAATGATTCTTATCATTATAAGTGATTTATGATTCAATACTGTGTCACAGGAAAAGGAGACTTGTCGAAGTGTTTGTGTGCTCAACTACCCCTACAATGATATAATTTGATGATACCCTTTAAAACTTGGTATTGTGACAATTTTTGTCTCTTGTCTTATTTTACAATAGGTGAAGGCGTCTATAGAGCATATGACTCATTAAAGACAGTGTGTGGTGAATTGTCACTATCAGCACCAGAAAGGATTACAAGTGTCTCCATGAGAAAATATATTGCTACTCTTAGTCAGGTGACCAAAGCTTTTAGTTTTACAAGATTTTTAAGTTCTGGAGCATCTCTAGCTCAGTCATTGAATTATGTACAGGCTAAACCAATTTCATGTACAAGTACCATCCTTTGAACTCTGACCATTACAACTATTTTTATATGTGATTGAAACAACAATACCTACACTTGTCATAGGATATTCCACTTTTAAATTGGTCTTTGCTTTTGTCTAAAAACTTTTAATTAACAAAGTTTTGAGACATGGTAATAATTTGAATGCAGACGATGCTAATAATTTGAATGCAGAAGGGTATTGGAATCTGGTCATTCTCACAAAAATATAACTAGCATTTTCTTAAGAGACTTGCCGTGTTTTTAGTTTAATATTCAAAAAATATGGTGGCTTTTCCTTTAACCTTCAAAATGGCATAATTCTTCAGGTTTTACATAAAAGTCTCATATCTCTGTTTCTAATAATGCTATTGCTCTGAGGCATTGCATGTGCCATTGTGGCCATGACCTAATTGCTGAGGCAGAGTCATTACTCTAACGTTCATTATAGTATATTTTGACCCTGTTTTGACTTACAAACTTATGAAGTAGCCATATCTCTGTACCCGCATATATTACTGTGCTTCGCATATGCCTATGAGCATCATCCCTTAGGAAAAGATTCATTACCCTGACATTCATTTTGGTGGAAATTTGACCCAATTTTAGCTTGACTATTCTTAGAATAGGGGGACTTTCCTTCACCCAGGGTTTGGTTAATCCTTGCGTGCAACTATCATATCTTCGTTTCTACTAATGCTATTGCTCTCAAACTGTACACATGCTTTTTGTTAATATTATCAGCCTCTAAACATTCAATACTCTGACATTCATGTTAGTGGAATTTCAACCCTTTATTGAACTTCCAAAAGGTTTTTGAGACATTAATATAAGCCTCTAGACACAGATTCAATACTCTGGCATTTTTAAAACTTTTTAGACTTAGAAATTCTTGGATATATACTTAACATTCAACTGTCATGTATCTTTAAAAAGTCTCTTTCTAGCAATGCTATTGCTCTCAAACATTGCACAGGTTTTTGTGACAACCTATCAGCCTATAAACAAAGATTCATCACTCTGAAATTCATTCCATTGAATTTTAACCCTTTTCAGACTTAAAAACTCTGGCTTAAACCTTATGTGCAACTGTTTTATAGCTTTAATAACTTTTTTTCTAGTAATGTTAAAACTTTGCACATCTTTTGTTGATATCATATCATCAAATAGGCAAAGATTCATTACAATAACATTTAATATAATTGCCGTTTTGGAGAAGGGGATATAGTAATGTTCTCATTCCTTCAGTCCATCATTCCGTCAAGAACCACAACTCTTGATTGCCTAACTTTGGAGTAATTGCCCTTTGTTCTTTTAAAGACTAAGATTTTGTTAAGAGCATATCTCTTGAAGTATAATAGATATTATCGAACTCATAAAGAACAAATGCAGTGCAGAAGAAGCCTAAATCTAACTGGCTTCAGTTTACAATCAAGCTTTTATGGCGGGGGATGGCGATGTCCGACATGGCTCTTGTAGTGGAGTTTTAACCCTTTTCAGACTTACAAATTTTTGGTTAAACCTTAAATGCAACTGTCATATTTCTTTAATAAATCTCTTTCTACCAGTGCTGTTGCTTTGAAACTTTGAAACACATTGTTTCTGACAATAATATCAGACACAGATTCATTACTCTGACATTCATTTTATAACATATGTTATATATCTTTAACCCTTGTCATGCTGAATAAAAATTCTGTTGGGAATCGCATGAAAATCAAAGAACAGAAATCACTGGAAGCTCTAGTAACAGGTCAATATTTCATTTAAAAATCTGATTCTATTAACAATTTGGGATGGGCAAGCAGGTGATGTTGACCAAGATCAGACTGCATGCATGTACAGGCTGATCTGTGTATATACCTCCTACTTAAACAGGAATATCCTTGTTCAGTAAGACAAGGGTTAATAACTCTCATTCTACCAATCTACCAGGAATATCCTGTGTTCAGTAAGACAAGGGTTAATAACTCTCATTCTACCAATCTACCAGGAATATCCTGTGTTCAGTAAGACAAGGGTTAATAACTCTCATTCTACCAATCATATTGACTGAAACTTTGCAAAAGTCTCTTTGAACAGTATATCATCTTCTAGGCAAAGATTCATTAATCAGACATTCATTTTAGTGGAATTTTAACCCTTTTGACATAGAAATTCTTGTTTGACTTTAAATTTCAATCAATAGCTTTTTTATTTCTATTACTATCTAGGTATTTACCTAATGTCGACATTGAATTGTTGTTACTTAAAAATTTTTGGTTCACGCTTTACACACCCTGCCCCTGTCATAGCTTAGTCGATAGCACATCAGACTCCCAATCATCAATCATGGGATGTCATAGGTTCGATCCCCAGCTGCGGCACAAATTCTTTCCGACATTTGCCTCTTACCAATGGGTGGACAATTGTAAATCTAAGTGGGATAGCAGCTTGAGGGTAGGAAAGGATATGGTAGTACTGGTGTGAGAAATACCAGGAATCCATTGTTAGGTGCTCCAGCCACCCCAATATGACTGAAATACTTTCAAAAGCGGCATTAAACCCCATTCAATCAATCTTTGACTCAGAATTTCAAAGGCATTTTTGTTACTCTGTTGCCCTGTGTTGAAATAGAATTGCTGTTGTTATCAATCACTCCTCATTGTCAAGGCCTTACTGTCCACCAACAGCACTTGTTTATTTAATGTTTTGTTAAAATCACATAAGTTATCTCATTCAGACTCATTGACATCCGGTCTCTTTATACAAATACCTTCACACAAATGTTATTAAGAGTAGCAAATCAAAAGATATTTTATAATGAAAATCTTGTACGCTTGATAGCAGAGTGTGATAGCTTCCCAAACTTGAACAGTAGTAAGAACAATATTTCTTTTGTTAAAAGTGTTTTACTCACTAATATTATTATAAGATTGCAATCAAATTCAAACTGACCTACAAAATGATTTCAATTATTGTCAGAGGAATTCAATTTCATTTTCAACTACCATTAATTTTCAATAATTCAACATTTTTCATAAAGTAAAAGCTTAGATTTCCATGTAAAATTAGACAAACTTTCATTGATTCGTTTGTGATTGTATTATTTTATTATCCATACTAGTTAGATAGAAAGCAGAATTCTTACTCCATTCAGTTTATTGATATAAGTATGTTGATAGTACAGTAATTCAGTAAGGCATTGTTATTGTGTAGGTCATTGACATGAAGGAACATGAAATGGAATGGTTATGTAGCCATCTAGGCCACACAGCTGATATTCATAAACTACATTATCGGGCGCAAAGCGGCTTCATAGAGAGAGTCAATATTGGAAAACTTATGCTGCTACAAGATCTGAATGTGGCAGGAAAGTATGCCGGGAAAAGGTTGCAAGATATTGATATTACAGGTATGTTTCATTTTTCTCTTCAAAGCATCTAAAAATACAAGTCATCACTTCCTTTAGAACCATCAATCTATCAGCCGTCTCAGAAATCTAAATTCAGAGATTGAAGTTGGTAGAGCTCTTTATTTCAGCTTATGATCCATATTTGGATTAGGTTAGATATATACACATGTAATAAATAATAATTGCTTCATTAGAGAAGCACATGATTTTTAGAAAACCTTCACAGTATTCTTCAAATAAGCCAAAATTACCTGAAAATGAGCAAAATGGAGAGCTACCTCAAATAGCATATTGAAAGTTACTGAAGTGAGATCCAACACAGATTCATGTAATTTCTGTTTCACATGATAGTTAAATGAAGGGAAATGATGAATATACTGATTCCTCTCATAGTTTAGGACCTCCTATCTCATATGTCTATTACTTGTGATGTGTGTGTATGTGAACATTCCTAGCATTCTAACTAATCTCCTAGCAGAACAGTTTGAAATGGGCAAAAGTCTTTTTGTTGTTACAAAGTTAGAGCTGAAAGTAAATCCCAAGCACATATCGTTCAAAAGTGTTGACATTTTCCCTTTGTCATTATCTGCATGTGGTGGTTCTGTTTTAGAAAAGTAATAGATTTGAAGCATGGGTCAGAAGAGAAACATAGCTTAAATTTGTCTGGTATAAATACCTGTTTTCCACTCAAAAATTTGGAGTTATACTTAAAATTAAGAGTAGAGAAACATTTTAAAAACTACTCTGAGAAAGGGTATTTTGCTCTAAGTTTGATAATGGTTTTGTCAATATCATTGTTCAATTTTATCTTAAGTTTTGGGTAATGGGTTTAAGCCACATGTAAGCATTGTATGAATCAATTGTAGTTAAGTATGATGGTTTACATACAGTTTATGGTACATATATTAATCTTTTCTTTTTTGTTCAGAAGTTGTTAAAGGCAGCTCATCATCCCAAAGAGAAGGGACATCATCCTTAAGAGAGGAAGAATCACAAAATATTGGAACGCTGGATGAAGATTTGTTTGGTTAGTATAAAATTCATTTTTAGCTTTGCTTTTTAGCTCGGCTGTTTTCAGAGAAAACCCGAGGTATTGTGATCACCTTGGCGTTGTTGGCGTGACAAACTTTAACCTTGGTCATATCTCTGTTGTTATTGAAAATATCCTCATGAAACTTGGCATGTGTATTGACCAACTTAAGAGCCATCTAGACTATCAAGGTGGATAACTCTAAAAGTGTTTATTCCTGCCCCTTTTTTACTTAGAATTTTTGCATTATCCAGCACCTGCAGCCGAGCATTGGCACCCGTGGGCAGTGCTCTTGTTAGCTTGCCTGAGCACAAGGTGGTCAAGTGAGCTATTGTTCTCATATAGTGACTCTATGTCTTGTGTTTAGCATTGATCAAGCATTCATTTAATTACTAATGACATCTCCCTTCAAAAGCCAAAGTGATACATAAAGGATTATTTTAATGTCATCTTTTCTAAAACCCAATCTGCAGTTTCAACCAAATTCAGTAGGATCTTCATTAGATGATTTTCTTTCAAAATAGCTTACAGAATTAAAATCTGTGAAAACTTTGGTTGACTTGGTAGACAGTATGAGAGTTTCAATCTGTGTTCACCAAAATTTAGATTAGCCTTTATTGTCCCCTTTTTAACTTACCAGAGCACAACATGCGTCAACAATTGAAGTGTTTACACTCTAGAGGCCACAGGTTTGACCCAATCTTCACGAAACTTGGTCAGAATAATTGCAAAGCCATGAGGATTAACCCTATTGATTATGGGAGGGTTCTATTTGAAAACACAGGAAAAGGGGCCTTAATGACAATTTCTTTGTTTACACTCTAGAGGCCACAATTTTGGCCCAATCTTCAATAAACTTGGTCAGAATAATTGTTTGATAATGAGGATGAACCCTATTGATTATTGGAGGATTCTATTGGAAAACACAGGAAAAGGGGCCTTAATGACAATTTCTTTGTTAATGCTCTAGAGGCCACAATTTAAGCTCAATCTTCATGAAACTTGGTCAGAATAATTGTTAGGTCATAAGGATTAACCCCATTAATTATGGAAAGGTTCTATCGGAAAACACAGGAAAAGGGGCCTTAATCACAATTTCTTTGTTTAAAGTCTAGAGGCCACAATTTAGGCTCAATCTTCATGAAACTGGGCCAGAATGATTATTAGGGTATGAGGATGAAGCCTTTTATTATGTGAAGGTTCTTTTGGAAAAACAGGAAAAGGGGCCTTAATGACAATTTCTTTGTTTACACTCTAGAGACCACAATTTTGGCTCAATTTTCATGAAAATTGGCCAGAATAATTGTTTAGTCACAAGGATGAACCCTATTGATTATAGGAAGGTACTTTTGGAAAACAAAGGAAAAGGGGCCTTAATGACAATTTCTTTGTTAATGCTCTAGAGGTCATCATTTTGGCTCATTTGTCATGTTACTTGGTCAGGATACTTGTTAGGTCATAAAGATGAACCTTATAGATTATGGGAAGGTTCTATAGGATAACACAGGAAAAGGGGCCATAATGACAACTTCTTTGTTTACAATATAGAAGTCACAGTTTTGTCTCTATCTTCATGAAACTGATTATAGTTAATTGTCTAATTGCATTTTTTAACAGCAGACAGTTCAGGTGAGCGATCTAGGACCATCATGGTCCTCTTGTTCATTCTAAACCTAAGTGGGATAGCAGCTGGAGGCTAGGAATTGATGTAGTGGTTTAAATATGAAATAAATATTTATGGACTTTATACAAATTGGAATCTGTCTTAGATGATTTACAATGTATTTAGATAACAAATCCCATGAAGACCTATGATGATTTACAAACACCACATTTATTTTATAGTACTTGTATGTAGTTTGTTAAATTTCTTAGATTTATTCAGTGTATGGTTGGTTGAAATTGTATACGATACAAACTTCTCACATTGCACAAAGCTGTTACCTTTAACTTAAGATGGTTGATGCATGTCATCTCAGTTGATGAAGATAATTGGTCATAATAGTATTGTTGTCTTTGTGGTTATGGAAATACTTTAAAGCTTAAACTCTTCATGTATACCACGTATTTTAAAAATACATTGATGGGTTGAACTTTGCACCAATCATACACTGGAGATTAAAAAATCCACCAATAGCTTTGAAATCATGCCATCAACACAAAGACATAGCAAAGATTGAGCGCAATAATCAAGCTATGATCTTGAAACTTCATGGGAAGATAGATCTCATTAAGGGGAAGTGCAGTGTACAAGAACCTTAACTCTACCTGGCTTATTTTTTGAGTTACTGCCCTTTGTTATTTTTCATACTTGGATCTTGTCCAGAGCATATCTCTAAAAGTAATCAAGCTATGATCATGAAACTGCATGGGTAGATAGATCTCATCAAGGGGAAGTGCAGTGCATTAAAGCTATAACTCTACCTGGCTTATTCTTTGAGTTATTTTCCTTTTTGTTTTTCAAACTTAGATCTTATTCGTACTTTGATTTTGTTTGGAAGATATCTCTGAAAGTATAATAGCTATGACCATGAAACTTAATGGATGGATAGATGTCATTAATGAAGAGTGCATTGCACAAGAACTGTACCTCTACCAAGCTTATTTTTTGAGTTATTCCCCTTTGTTGTATTTCATATTTTGATTTTGTCTGAAGCATATCTCTTAAAGTGTAATAGCTATGATCATAAAACATTATGGATGGATAGATATCATCAAAGGGAAGTGCAGTGTACAAGAACTGTAACTCTTCTTTGCCTATTTTTTGAGTTATTCCCCTTTGATGTTTTTTCATACTAGATTTTGTCTGGAGCATAACTCTGAAAGTATGACAGCTTTCATCATGAAACTTTATAGATGGATAGATATCATCAAGGAACATCTCTTTTTTTCAAATCTTTTTCATACTAGATTTTGTCTGGAGCATAACTCTGAAAGTATGACAGCTTTCATCATGAAACTTTATAGATGGATAGATATCATTAAGGAACATCTCTTTTTTTCAAATTTCTTATATTGTAATAGCCTGTGGTTTTCAAAATGTCATGATAACAAGAAAAAACACCAGAAACATAAGTTATCATTGTGAATTGTTACTCTTTCTTGAAATTAGGCTTAAATTTTAATCCCCTTTCCCAGTCAACAACCAGCAGTGTTACGGGCGTATTTTGTGACAATTTGCCACCTTGTTTTTAATGTTGCTAAACTTCAGTTTAGCTGACATTATTGCAGTCATGAGGGTAAAGGGTGTTAGTAGTTAGTTTGCCTGACTCTAGATCTAGATAACGAAGTAATATACCAATCTAACTATGTTATTCCTCTTCTTGTAAGAACTCTTTGGTATTGTCTTTTTGAGGCCTATTCTGAGCTTCCTAAGAGTACCAACAACATAAGGTTTGATTAATCACAAACGAAATTTACATTTCAAAAAAGAAATCACTCTCTCTACCTGGAGCTAGAACTACTTTATTGTGGAATGTGTTCTTTGTGTAAGGGCCAGTCCCAATAATTCAGCTGTTTAGACTAAAAAAAATAGTTCTTTTATTTTCAAATCATTTAATATCTGGTAAGTTTAGTGTGTGAAATTGTTTCCATTTAATTTATAGTCTTTGAATTAATGATTACAACAATAAAAATACATGTTATACTTTTGATTATTTCTGTTTAATGCTTTTCATGTGTGGTAATTTTGTATAGTAACCATTTCCAAATACATTCTATGGTCAAAGGCAGATAAATGAAAAATTCCCTCTTCCTGTCTTATTTGAGTCAGCCTTTCTAATCAATAACCTACTTAATCCTTTTCTTTTCAAATTCTGTTGTGTTTTAGCTTACCTGAGCCAACGTGCTCAAGGTGAGCTTTTGGTATCACCTTTTGTCCGTCGTGCGTCGGAAGTCGTCAACAATTCTTTAAACATCTTCTCCTCAGTAACCACTGGGCGGAATTCAACCAAACTTGGTAGGAATGTTCCTTGGGTGACCCTTCTCAAAAGTTGTTCGCGGATTTTTGATTGACCCCCAAATATGGGCGTGGCAGGGCGTGGCAGTTTTTAACTTAGAAATCTTTAAACATCTTCTCCTCAGTAACCATTGGGCCAATTTCAACCAAATTTGGTATGAATGTTCCTTGGGTCACCCTTTTCAAAAGTTGTTCGAGGAATTTTGATTTATGCCCAAATATGGGCGTGGCAGGGCGTGGTAGTTTTTGACTTAGGAATCTTTAAACATCTTCTCCTCAGTAACCATTGGGCCAATTTCAACCAAACTTGGCATGAATGTTCCTTGGGTGACCCTTTTCAGAAGTTGTTCTTGGAATTTTGATTTATGTCCAAATATGGGCGTGGCAGTTTTTGACTTAGAAATCTTTAAACATCTTCTCCTCAGTAACCATTGGGCCAATTTCAACCAAACTTGGCATGAATGTTCCTTGGGTGACCCTTTTCAGAAGTTGTTCTTGGAATTTTGATTTATGTCCAAATATGGGCGTGGCAGTTTTTGACTTAGAAATCTTTAAACATCTTCTCCTCAGTAACTATTGGGCCAATTTCATCCAAACTTGGCATGAGTGTTCCTTGGGTGACCCTTTTTAAAAGTTGTTCGCAGAATTTTGATTTATGCCCAAATATGGGCTTGGCCGGGCTTGGCAGTTTTTGACTTTGAAATCTTTAAACATCTTCACCTCAGGAACCATTGGGCCAATTTCAACCAAACTTGGTATGAATGTTCCTTGGGTGACCCTTTTCAAAAGTTGTTCGCAGAATTTTGTTTCACGCCCAAATATGGGCGTGGCACTTTTTGACTTTGAAATCTTTAAACATCTTCTCCTCAGTAACTATTGGGCCAATTACAACCAAATTTGGTATGAATGTTCCTTGGGTGACCCTTTTCAAAAGTTGTTCGTAGAATTTTGATTTATGCCCAAATATGGGCGTGGCAGTTTTTTTAACTTTGAAATCTTTAAACATCTTATCCTCAGTAACAGTTGGGTCAATTTCAACCAAACTTTGCATGAATGTTCCTTTGGTGACCCTTTTCAAAAGTTGTTCCTGGAATTTTGATTCATGCCCAAATATGGGCGTGGCAGGGTCAATCACTTTTTTGACTTTGAAATCTTTAAACAGCTTCTCCTCAGTAAGCATTGGATCAATTTCAACCAAACTTGGCATGAATGTTCTTTGGGTGACCCTTTTCAAAAGTTGTTTGCAGAATTTGGTTTCACGCCCAAATATGGGCGTGGCAGTTTTTGACTTTGAAATCTTTAAACATCTTCTCTTCAGTAACTATTGGGCCAATTTCAACCAAATTTGGTATGAATGTTCCTTGAGTGACCCTTTTCAAAAGTTGTTCTAGAATTTTGATTGATGACCAAATAAGGGCTTGGAAGGGTAGGGCAGTTTTTGACTTTGAAATCTTTAAACATCTTCTCCTCAGTAACCATTGGGCCAATTTCAATTTTGAATCATCTTACATTAGTCAGGTGAGCGATTTTAGGGCCATTCTGGCCCTCTTGTTTTTTGTATAAATCTTGAAAATAGTGTTGAAAAAGAAGGAACTATATTTCATTAAATGCTTAAACTTAGAAGTTTATGTTACCCACCCTTATGGCTTGATAATAGTAAACATAAGTGGGATGAGCAGCTGGAGGCTCAACTTGATGTTGTAGTAGTACTAGTGTGAGAAATACCATGAACCCATGGTTAGGTGCTCAAGCTGCCGCGATTTGACTGAAATACTGTTCAAAGTTGTATTAAACCCTCTGCAATTAATCAATTTTATACTTTGATAAAAAAATCGACAATTATTTTAATGAAATAAATGTCAAATGTTGGCCATTCAGAATTAAAATTACTTATTCAAACGGTGTTTGATAGACATATTATCTGATTAACAAGTAAATTTCAACCTGATATTTTAAGTTCAATTCAAAATAAAAACAACATTAAAAACTCAACATAACAGGAATAGCTTATATTTCTGATACAAGATAAAGATTCAATTCTATATAAAATAAAGAACATATGAAGTTGAGACTTGAATATTACCTCGACATATCCAGAAGTTCAAGATTTCCAATTTGAGATGATTAGTCTCGACTAATCGTACATTATAAAAGATCTTTTTGTTTAACTTCTAACTTCTCTGCCTAAAAATGAGGATGTTACTTAGTGATATTTTAGATTCATTTCTCTATGAGTAATGAAATGATAAACCCATCTGGAACATTGCGACATTCAGGATGTTCAGTCCTTTGATTTTTATCTATTTCAGACAACGAATCATCAGATAATCGTAAAAAGAATTCTAGTGTTACTAGAAAGAAATGGTCTAAAGAAGAAGAAGCTGAATTGATGTTGTTATTTACAACAAACATAAGTAAAAGAAAAAACCCTGGAATGAAAGAATGCATGGCAGCAATAGCTAAAAGCCGTGAAAAAAAGGGTCTTATACATAACAGAAATTGGGAAACTATCAAAAAGAAAGTTATCAGAATGTTGCAGAAATAAAGTTGATGTAGCTACACTGCCCCTCCATAATACTCTTTGACTCTGTAAAAAATTAACTCTTATTAAGCTTAGTCTGCTATCTTCCTGTTTTGACAGAATACATGGACTAGGATCAGCTTGCAGATGTGCAGTCTGATTGCGGTGCAAACCACCTATTTTTTAGGATTAAGCCAAGTTTGTTAATAAAATGGATTTTCAAAAGAAATTATAGCATCTAACAAGAACTTGAGGTACTTTTGGGACCATGATTTGTAATTCTAGAAAAGGATTTTATTCAGTATGACAAGGCTTAGCCTATTATAAACAATTTGATTTCTTTAAGTACTGCACATGATCAGGAGATTAACTTTCATCAAATCCATATGCATAGTATGAAAAGAAGATATATTTTCCAGTTCTCTGTGAGTTGATTAACGAAGGAAATGGAGTACAAGATTTCCAAATTCAAATTTCAATGAACAAATTGTAAAGGATTTTAAGAGGGCAATGTGTACTTAACCCAATGCCAGATTACTGTCTAAATTGAAAGATGTTGCTAAATACAGCTATATTCAGGAGGATGTTCCATTTTAATCATAGAGGTGTTTGAAAGAAAGATTTTACTTGTGTGATTTTTTTCTATTTTTACCAAATATTTGCTAAATACAGCTATATTCAGGAGGATGTTCCATTTTAATCATAGAGGTGTTTGAAAGAAAGATTTTACTTATGTGATTTTTTTCTATTTTTACCAAATATTTTCCAGAATTACTTTGCTTGGGTCTTCTAAAGCTTATCACTTTGTTGAAGGGCGCAGAGAAAAGCTTTTACTTAAAATATAGTTAAAAGTTAAAAGGCCGTGTAAGTAGCCTGTGAACTAGGAAAGAAGAGTAAACAAAATGCTTTGAATTCATTTATAAAGTGATTTGAATCCTGTTCACAAGTCAAAATGTGAATTTGTGATTTTTACACATTTCATTTCTGGATGCAAATAGAAATTACTATTGTAAATATTCTTTACTTGGAATGATTCATTGTCAAGTAGCAAGTATGTTGTATTGTTGGTTACATCACCAATTTATTGTGTATCCTTGAAAGCATTCATGGAGCATGTCATTGCAAACAGCATTGAAGAATGTTTTTAAAGTTACTAATCTATGGTGTTCTTCTTGCAAATGTATCAAAAACTTTATGCACGAAATAAGTGTAAACTGATATACCAAAATGCCTGATTTGACATTAATTTGAAGATACAGGTATATGTCAATGTAAAATCTGGCTTCTAATACTATAATGTGAAAACATATGTGTACTAATTGAGCCTACCACTTAAGGTTGTCATATTGAAATCTTTATGAGATGAACCAAGTCATTACTCATTATTTGTATGTGTATTATGAAATCTTGATGGAGCTAATATAGCTATCAATGACAATGTCATATATCATGTTGGCTTGATTTGGGTAGATTTTTTCATGAAATTTAATCTTTAATAGGTTTGCTCACATAAAGAAATGAAAGAAAAAAAAAATCTATTTTGCTGATATTTCAGCATGTGAATTTTTTTTGCCTCTTCATGAAGTAACATGGTTTGGGCAATTAGTATGTTTTGAGTTTCTACAGAATACAAGATAAGATTTGGTGCTTTGTTTTTAGCTCACCTGAGCACAAAGTGCTCAAGTGAGCTATTGTGATCAGTTGTTGTCCAGTGTCTGTCCATGTTTCATCCTTCAACTACTTCTTTACACAACATCCCCTCCAAGACTGCATGGCAATTTGAACCAAATTTGGCATGTTCCTTAGGTGGTACCCTTAAGAAATGGCTAAAAAAAATTTAAATCCTTTGAAAACTCTGGCAACAAATTGAAATTTTAAAATAATTTTAAGAATCGTCTTCTTACCTAGAAGGTGTAAAGCCTTAATATTTTGCATCAAACATCAGTATATTGACCTCTTTCAAATCTGCTAAAATCATTACCCTCCCGTCCACGGGGGTGGAATTCTGGGGGTATATAGAAATAAAAATCAATTTTTAAATGACATCTCCAAAAACTATTTGGCCAATTTGAACCAAAATTGGCAGATATGTTCCTCAAGTGGACCCGTTTTAAAATAGCTTAAACGATTGAAATCCGTTTAAAAACTCTGGTTGCATGGCAACAAAAGTGAAATCTTAAGCTAATCTTTTAAAATCTTCTCCACCAGAACCAAAAGGCATAGAGTCTTGATATTTTGTATGAAACATAAGTATATTGACCTCTTTCAAATTTGTGGATGGATAATCGTAACCTTAGTGGGATAGCAGCTGGAGGCTAGGAAAGGTTGTAATGGTAGTACTAGTGTGAGAAATACCAGGAATCCATTGTTAGGTGCTCTAGCTGCAGCGATATGATTGAAATACTGTCAAAAGTGGCATTAAACCCCATTTAATCAATCTTTCAAATTTGCTAAATTTGTTGCCCCTCAGGTTTCAAGGGGCTGGGTTCCGGGGGAGTTGTGTTCATATAGAAATGAAGGGCGATCTTGATTCTGTTGTTTATTAGACTTGGGAAAATGTCTATAACAGTTTTAAACATGTTAAACTCTTGTTTCCTACCATTTTTCAATCACCATTCTTTAATTGCAGATTTTTTACAATCATCACAGTAAGGTGAACTGTGTAATAGGGTTAAGAGTTAATGAGTTTCTGAGACTTAAAGTTTTTTGTGTATGTATATATGCATGGACCGATTAACACCAAATTTCCAAGGAATACTGTTGTTATGCAGATAATCTTGTTTAGTTATTTGCGGTTAACTGGAGTTGCATACTTTATGTCTTCATACACTTTGAAAAAGTATTCCTCTTTGAAGTTCTAAAAACAGATCATAGGGGATGCAAGGATGTTGGAAAGTAGGTTTTTGTTTAATTGGTTACTTATCTTGGATATGGAAGATAATAGCTTATTATTATGAAGGGGAAATGTGGATTATATATTTTAACCCATTACTAGACGACACAATTTCAGACTTGTTCAAAATGCAATCAGTTAGGGGTAACAATCTCAAGTTGGTGGAATTTAGAAAACCTGTATTTTAGGATAAAAAACATTGTGGACAAAAAAAAAAATGCTTGTAACAAGTTAAAACTTACCCTTTTAACCTATTTCAACTGAATAAAATCTAACTGTTTCAAATTGAAATAAAATGCAATTTTAAGCTAATGGAATTAAGAAAAGCTTTGCTTTGTAGGGTAGAAAACATTATTATGTTACAAGCAATTTATTCAGTATCAGCAATGTTTTCCAGAGCTTTTTTTCTTGAGATGCTTAAAAAGCAGGATTGAGTGGGAATGGGTTAAATGAAAATGCAGATGTTCGTACTTTAATTTAACATGCTTGCTTTCAAGATCCTTTAGCTATCAATCAAACCTGACAATGTACCAAATGTAATTTTCAAGCTTATAGCGTAGATCATTCCATCACAATAACACTTTTTGACACCCCTTCAGAAAGTCAATATGAGAAACAAATATTAAAAATGAAGCAATTTCTACATTTCTGTCCCAATATTGAAAGATTTTGTTTTACCTTTGTCCGTCTGTCTGTCCCTCATTCAGTCTTTCCTTCTTCGGTCTGTGCAAAATTTAACAAAAACTTAACATTGCCAATTACTACCAGCCTATTCAAGATTTAGGTGTCCCAGCCACCATAATATGACTGAAATACTGTTAAAAGTGGTGTTAAACCCCAATCAATCAATCAACCTATTCAAAATGCAGTGCTCATATTTGGCATGATACATCTCCATAATACGCATCTCCTCATGTCAAGGTGTAGGTTATGTGATAAGTTCAAGGTCACATACCAATGTCAAACGTTTAGTCTTGTTGATGGGGCATTGTGTTTCACAACACGTCTTGTTCACAATGTTTTTTACCAAGAAATTTGAAAAACTTAAAATTTTCATCTGCAACTCCTTTCAATTTGGACCTGTCTAAAATTTGGCAAACTGGTTAAAGGTTAAAAATGGAAGATCAAGGATGGTAACTCTAAATTAATTTTCAATGGAAATTTGTGACTTTTCATCTGAGGTTTGCATACAAAACTCATGCTGCAAAATAAGTTATTAGAAAACCCACAGATAGTTATAGGTATATTACTATCATATTTATATTTCAAACAACTGAAATGACTATACACATAACCTATTCCCACAAAATCCTGCGATTTTAAGCCTTGAAGAAAACGTTAAGAGTAATTACTTGTTACAAGCAATTCATTCTTTTCTCATAGTGTTTTCTACCCTACCCTATATGACACTTATTTGCCCATTAAAACATAAAATTGTTGTCTTGACTTCTTTCAATTTGGAGAAATCTTAAAATTTTCTGTCTGTTAACAGGTTTTAAGATAGATGTTATTGAGGTCTGAGGATTTATAAGTATTGTACGGTTTAAACGTTCAAAATATGGCGTTTTTAAGGACCTTTGGTCCTTTGATGTTATTGTTATTGATCATATTTTTTTGATTTTCAGAAAAACATCTGCGCAAGATTTGTACATATAGCTATGCATTTATTACCACATTATTTCTGACAGGGCTTTTTTTGTCACTGCCATTACTTTCTGCTAAAACTTGATTTTTGTGATATCTGGTCTTCTTCAAGGTATATTAGGTTGCAATGATTCGTTTGGAATCAGATTGCACAGGCTGTATCTTTGACCTTTTGTCAGGCCACAAAATTTGGGACAGGTCTACTTTCAAAGAGACTGTTGTCGACAAGACAAAGTTGTCTAAATTGATAAAGGGCAAAATAGGGTAGAAAAATGTGAGAAAAGAAGTTGGTTGTTGTAAGCAATTTCTTCTTTTCCCATAATTTTTTTCATAGCTTTATTACTGGGACACTTTTTCAATGTATAGAGACCCAGTTGTACTACATCATAGATACCATTTTCATCATAGTAGATGTGCTATTTGAAACATTAGTTCTGGTAGGGTCAAAGTCAAATCTTGATGTCCAAGTTCTGTCTGAGCCATAACTCGGAGATTTGTGAATACATTTCAATACAATTAGACACAATTACACTCTGTCATGGGTGGATGGGCCATTTGAAACAAAGGCCACGGCCATAAAACAGTTGGTTGTGCGAAGGACTCTCAATATCCAGGTCCAATGTTCGATGCCTGGTTTCAGCAAATATCCTTTCTGTCATTTGTCTTCAAACAATAGCTGGATAAGCATAAACCAAAGTTGTATGAGCATGTGCAGAATGGTAGTAGTTGTTTTACTATTTGAAGAAATACCCAGAATCCAGCTGCTGCCATACGTCCAAAATACTATAAAGTGGTGTTAAATCCCATTCAATCAAACAAATAAAGCCATGAAAACATATTGTTGGGTATTCATTATCCACTATGATTTCTTTCCCAAAATTCAAAGATTCTTAATATTTCATTAACCTTTTATTAATTTAGAATCAACCTGTACCAATCATGAGCAGCCATAATTTGTTGTCAACAATTTCTCTAAAAATATGCCTTTACCTCTAAAAACACCAGGCCAGTCTGGAGCAAACTTTGCTAAAATGTTCCTTTTATGACACGGCCATATCAGACTCTCAATCATGAGGTCAAGCTTGTGGCAAATATCCTGTCTAATAATTGAAATCGTAAAATAGTCCTTAAGAATTCTCCAGCCCAATTTAGCCAATGATTCTGAGCTAAATATTCACGAAACCTGTTCATGAAATGTTAATTTTTGTTTCAAGGCAGGGCAAAATAATGATTTTTTTCATCAAAACCACTACACAATTCTTGTCTCATTTTACATTTTTAGGGGAGGTCTTAATTGACCAATCTGGCCTAGCCAATATACTTGTTTAGCCCCTCCCATTGACTCCAACAGGAAGTCCACTCAGATTTTATCATGGGTTCGATTCCCTCTAAGGCTTTCCAACATTTGTCTCCCACCAATTGGTGGGTAATCTTAAACCTAAGTGGGATAGCAGCTGGAGGCCAGGAAAGGATGTGGTAGTACTGGTGTGAGAAATACCAGGAATCCATTGTTAGGTGCTCCAGCCGCCACAATATGACTGAAATACTGTTTGAAGTGGCATTAATTCCCATCCAGCCCTATGGTCACAGTGATAAAGACATTCAAAGCCCTAGTATTGATCCTTAGGAGGCACATAAATAAGAGAACTCAAACATTTTTTAAGAACCACTAAAATACACCATGAAGTTATTTGATTTATATTGCCTTGTAATAATGATTGACATATAGAGTTGCCTTGTTCGCTATGCGAGAAGGTTTGTAGATGTTTGTGTTAGTGTGTGCCGCCAGTTCTTATCCGTAAGCATATCTACTACATTGATAGTTGTATTTCAGAATAATTCAGCACAGTTGTTCCCCTTGATGAGTACTAGTGCCATGTAGATATTTCTGTTTGATACTCCCAAGTTCAAGTTTTTAACTGAAGGTCATGTGACAAGCAATTATTGTTAGGGGGGGGTCCCTGTCTGTGAAACATTTCTAGTTATCACTATCCAACAGATAACGGTTGATTGAAAGTATTGAAACTAGTTGCTACCTTTCAAGGTTGAATTAATATCAGATCTTGTTTATGTAATGCATCACACTAAAAGGGATTGTATGATATGTCAGACTGTTTTTTATTATCATTAAAGGATTCTCTCAATAACAGATATCTTTTTCATAAATTTGTTTTACTTTATTTTCAGATAATCAAATCTTGCATATGTTACGATTATATTTCAACTTTAGATGGAGTTTAATTAATTATTCTGAGAACACATCTTTGAAAAAATCATGATATGTGGTATGACGTGAATATGTACCTAATCTTTTTTTTAGTTAACCTGTCTTGAAAAAATAAAAGACTCAGAAATGGATTTTTTACTTCACTTTAATTCGTAACCTCTTGAAACAATTCCATCACATAGTACAAATGCTCAAAAAGGATAATAAAGATTGATCATGCTTCTGTTAAAAAATGATAATGGATCCCCGTATCATCACTTGTTGGAGCATTGCGATCAAAGCTTCAATAGAATCCAAGGCAAAATGCTTTGATTCCTAACAATACTTTTGGTTATTTATAGATATGTAACCCCTTTACTGATGAACAGATATACCTCTAGACTCTTGGAGAAAATATATGACTTTATTTATAATCATGTTACTACTTGGTCGATGGAGAGATATACCACCTTACTTTGCACGAAATGTACATTAACTTATGAACATTGTTACCATTTAATTGATGAACATTTATAACCACAAGAATTTGGACAAAATTTATGAAGTTATTCATAATCATGATACTACTTGGTTGGTGGACTGATGTACAACCTTAGTTTTGACAAAATGCACATTATTCATATAAAGTTTGCCCTTGGATTGATACACAGATGGACCACATGATGTTGGAAAAAAAATATCAAATGTTATTTATAGACATGTTACCACTTGAATAATGTACAAATATTTACGGACATTATAGACAGATTTTTTTCCTTGGATAAAATGTACAGCATTGTTAATAGATAATGTTACCACTTGACTGATGGACAGATATGCCATTTTACTTCGGACATAATATAACATTATTTATGGACATGTTACCACTTGATTGATAAATAGATATATTGCTGGTATTTCTCACACCAGTACTACCACTATATTCCCTCTGAGCCGCCAGCTTCTCATTCCACTTAGGCTTACCCATTTGTCGGAGACTTACGATGGAATATTCACTAAGGTAGGGTAACAAACCCAAGATAGGCAGATATGCCACTTTTGACATAATCTACAATATCATTTTTAGACAAGTAACCACTTATTTGATGAACAGATATACCACTTAACTTAAGACAAAATGTACAACATTATTTTTTGACTTATTACAACTTGAGTGAAAGACATATATACCACCTTACTTTATACAAAATCTACGACACAATAAGATTACAACATAATAGACATGTCACTCCTTGATTACCACCTCACTTTGGACAAAATCTACATGATAATTTATAGACATACCACCACTTAAGTGATGGACAGATATAAGGCCTTACTTAGGACAAAAACTACAACTCTATTTAGATTACAACTTTATAGACATGTTACCCCTTGATTGATGGAAAGATATACCAGCTTACTTTTGTCAAAATCTACATTATTTATAGACATGTTACCAGTTGAGCGATGGACATCTATACCACCTTACTTGAGACAAAATCTACAACACTATAGATATTTTACCACTTATTGATGTACAGATATCTCCTTCTTGTGAAATTTACCACGTGAGGGATGGACACATATCACCTTACTTGTGACTAAATCTACCTTATTTATAGACCCGTTTCACCTTTGGCAATGGTCATATATACTTCCTTAATTTGGACAAAATCTACAACACAATTTAGATTACAGTTACATCTTGATTGATGGACAAATAAACCAGCTTACTTTGGACAAAATCTACAACATAATTTATACATGTAATCACCTGATTGATGGACAGAGACGCTAATTTTGACAAAATCTACATCATTATTTAAAGACATGTTATCACTTGATTGATTGAAAGAGACACCAGCTAACTTTTGACAAAATCTACATTATTTATAGACATGTTACCGGTTGAGTGATGGACAGATATACCATCTTAATTGGGACAAAATCTGCAACACAATTTATAGAAATTTTACCACTTGAGGGATGGACACATATCACCTTACTTGTGACTACATCTACCTTATTTATAGACCCATTTCACCTTTGGCAATGGTCATATATACTTCCTTAATTTGGTCAAAATCTACAACACAATTTAGATTACAGTTACATCTTGATTGATGGACAGATATACCACCTTACTTTGGACAAAATCTACATTACTATTTATACTTTTTATCACTTGAGTGATGGACAGATTTACCACCTTACTTTAGACAAAATCTACAAAATTATTTATACATGTTATCACTTGATTGATGGACAGAAACTCTACTTTTGACAAAATCTACATCATTATTAAAGACATGTTACCACTTGATTGATTGAAAGAGACATCAGCATACTTTTGGCAAGATCTACATTATTTATAGACATGTTACCAGTTGTGTGATGGACATCTATACCACCTTACTTGGGGCAAAATCTACAACACAATTTATAGAAATTTTACCAATTGAGGGATGGGCACATATCACATTACTTGTGACTAAATCTACCTAATTTATAGACCTGTTTCACCTTTTGCGATGGTCTTATATACTTCCTGAATTTGGACAAAATCTACAACGCAATTTAGATTACAGTTACATCTTGATTGATGGAGAGATATACCACCTTACTTTGGACGAAATTCTACAGCATTATTTATACATGTTATCACTTGAGTGATGGACAGATTTACCACCTTACTTTGGACAAAATTCTACAGCATTATTCATAGAAATGTCATCACTTGTGATGGACAGATAAACCACCTTACTTTGGACAAAATTCTACATTATTTATACATGTTATCACTTGAGTGATGGACAGATTTACCACCTTACTTTGGACAAAATTCTACAGCATTATTCATAGAAATGTCATCACTTGTGTGATGGACAGATACATCACTTTACTTTGGACAAAATCTATAAAACCATTTTAAGACTTTGTATCACTTGATTGGTGGAAAGATATAACTGCTTATTGTTGACAAAATCTACAACATTACTTAGATTACAACACTGTATCTATAGAC
This sequence comes from Fragum fragum, assembly GCA_946902895.1. Taxonomy (NCBI): domain Eukaryota; kingdom Metazoa; phylum Mollusca; class Bivalvia; order Cardiida; family Cardiidae; genus Fragum; species Fragum fragum. Next base: position 20,758,328 of record OX336374.1, on the reverse strand, counting down.
ATGTAAATCCTTGATTGATGGACAGATATATCTCTTTACTTGGACAAATTTACAACATTATTCATAGACATTTTGCCACATGATTGATGGACAGATATACGACTTTATTTTGGACAAAATCTACATCATTATTTAAAGACATGTTTCCACTTGATTGTTCGAAAGATACACCTGCTTAGTTTCCACTTGATTGTTCGAAAGATACACCTGCTTACTTTTGGCAAAATCTACATTATTCATACACATGTTACCACTTGAGCGATGGACAGAGACGCAACTTTTGACAAAATCTACATCATTATTTAAAGACATGTTACCACTTGATTGATGAAAAGATACAACAGCTTACTTTTGGCAAAATCTTCATTTTTATAGACATGGTACCAGTTGAGTGATGGACAGATATACCGCCTTACTTGGGACAAAATCTACAACACAATTTATAGAAACTTTACCACTTGAGGGATGGGCGCATATCACCTTACTGATGACTAAAATTACCTTATTTAAAGACCCGTTTCACATTCCGCGATGTTCATATATACTTCCGTAATTTGGACAAAACTACAAACCAATTTAGATTACCGTTAAATCTTAATTGATAGAAATATATACCACCCTACTTCAGACACAATCTACAACATTATTTATACATGTTATCACTTGAGTGATGGACAGATTTACCACCTTACTTTTGACAATATTGTACAGCATTATTTGTTGAAATGTCATCACTTGTATGATGGACTTATACAACACCATACTTTGGACAAAATCTATAACAATATTTATAGACATTTTAACCCTTGATTAATGGACAGATATACCTCTTTACTTGGACAAATTTACATTATTCATAGACATTTTGCCACATGATTGATGGACAGATATATCACTTTATATTGGACAAAATCTACATCATTATTTAAAGACATGTTACCATTTGAATGGTGGGCAGAGACGCTACTTTACTTTGGACAAACAACGGCTTTACTCATCCTTTCCGACTATTTGGTTCCAACCAATGGGTTGATAATCGTAGACCTATGTGGGATAGCAGCTGGTGGCTAGGAAAGGATGTGATGGTGGTACTGGTGCGAGAAATACCAGGAATCCATTATTAGGTGTTCCAGCCTCCGAAGTATGAAAGAAGGATTGTTGAATGTGGTGTAAAACCCCATTCAAACAACTTACTTTGGACAAATCTACATCATTGATTAAAGACATGTTACCACTCAAGTGATGGACAGATATACAACCTTATTTTGGACAAAATGTACAACATTATTTAAAAACTTGTTACCACCTGAGTGATGGACAGATATACCACCTTACTTTGGACAAAATGTACAACATCATTTAAAAACTTGTTACCACCTGAGTGATGGACAGATATACCACCTTACTTTGGACAAAATGTACAACATTATTTAAAAACTTGTTACCACCTGAGTGATGGACAGATATACCACCTTACTTTGGACAAAATGTACAACATTATTTAAAAACTTGTTACCACCTGAGTGGTGGACAGATATACCACCTTACTTTGGACAAAATTCTACAGCATTATTTGTAGAAATGTCATCACTTGTGTGATGGATAGATACACCATAATACTTTGAACAAAATCTTTAACATCATTTATAGACATCTTAAAACTGGATTGATTGAAACATATAACTGCTTACTTTTGACAAAATCTACAACATTACTTAGATTACAACGCTATTTATAGACATGTTAACCCTTGATTGATGGACAGATATATCTCTTTTCTTGGACAAATTTACAACATTATTCATAGACATTTTGCCACATGATTGATGGACAGATATACAACTTTACTTGGACAAATCTACATCATTATTTAAAGACATGTTACCACTTGATTGATGAATAGATACAACAGCTTACTTTTGGCAAAATCTTCATTTTTATAGACATGGTACCAGTTGAGTGATGGACAGATATACCACCTTACTTGGGACAAAATCTACAACACAATTTATAGAAACTTTTCCACTTGAGGGATGGGCGCATATCACCTTACTGATGACTAAAATTACCTTATTTAAAGACCCGTTTCACATTCCGCGATGTTCATATATACTTCCGTAATTTGGACAAAACTACAAACCAATTTAGATTACAGTTAAATCTTAATTGATGGAAAGATATACCACCCTACTTCAGACACAATCTACAACATTATTTATACATGTTATCACTTGAGTGATGGACAGATTTACCACCTTACTTTTGACAATATTGTACAGCATTATTTGTTGAAATGTCATCACTTGTATGATGGACTTATACAACACCATACTTTGGACAAAATCTATAACAATATTTATAGACATTTTAACCCTTGATTAATGGACAGATATACCTCTTTACTTAGACAAATTTACATTATTCATAGACATTTTGCCACATGATTGATGGACAGATATATCACTTTATATTGGACAAAATCTACATCATTATTTAAAGACATGTTACCACTTGAATGGTGGACAGAGACGCTACTTTACTTTGGACAAACAACGGCTTTACTCATCCTTTCCGACTATTTGGTTCCAACCAATGGGTTGATAATCGTAGACCTATGTGGGATAGCAGCTGGTGGCTAGGAAAGGATGTGATGGTGGTACTGGTGCGAGAAATACCAGGAATCCATTATTAGGTGTTCCAGCCTCCGAAGTATGAAAGAAGGATTGTTGAATGTGGTGTAAAACCCCATTCAAACAACTTACTTTGGACAAATCTACATCATTGATTAAAGACATGTTACCACTCAAGTGATGGACAGATATACAACCTTATTTTGGACAAAATGTACAGCTTTATTTAAAAACTTGTTACCACCTGAGTGATGGACAGATATACCACCTTACTTTGGACAAAATGTACAACATTATTTAAAAACTTGTTACCACCTGAGTGATGGACAGATATACCACCTTACTTTGGACAAAATGTACAACATTATTTAAAAACTTGTTACCACCTGAGTGATGGACAGATATACCACCTTACTTTGGACAAAATGTACAACATTATTTAAAGACTTGTTACCACCTGAGTGGTGGACAGATATACCACCTTACTTTGGACAAAATTCTACAGCATTATTTGTAGAAATGTCATCACTTGTGCGATGGATAGATACACCATAATACTTTGAACAAAATCTTTAACATCATTTATAGACATCTTAAAACTGGATTGATTGAAACATATAACTGCTTACTTTTGACAAAATCTACAACATTACTTAGATAACAACGCTATTTATAGACATGTTAACCCTTGATTGATGGACAGATATATCTCTTTTCCTTGACAAATTTACAACATTATTCATAGACATTTTGCCACATGATTGATGGACAGATATACCACTTTACTTGGACAAATCTACATCATTATTTAAAGACATGTTACCACTTGATTGATGAAAAGATACAACAGTTTACTTTTGGCAAAATCTTCATTATTATAGACATGGTACCAGTTGAGTGATGGACAGATATACCGCCTTACTTGGGACAAAATCTAGAACACAATTTATAGAAACTTTTCCACTTGAGGGATGGGCGCATATCACCTTACTGATGACTAAAATTACCTTATTTAAAGACCCATTTCACATTCCGCGATGTTCATATATACTTCCGTAATTTGGACAAAACTACAAACCAATTTAGATTACAGTTAAATCTTAATTGATGGAAAGATATACCACCCTACTTCAGACACAATCTACAACATTATATATACATGTTATCACTTGAGTGATGGACAGATTTACCACCTTACTTTTGACAATATTGTACAGCATTATTTGTTGAAATGTCATCACTTGTATGATGGACTTATACAACACCATACTTTGGACAAAATCTATAACAATATTTATAGACATTTTAACCCTTGATTGATGGACAGATATACCTCTTTACTTGGACAAATTTACATTATTAATAGACATTTTGCCACATGATTGATGGACAGATATATCACTTTATATTGGACAAAATCTACATCATTATTTAAAGACATGTTACCACTTGATTGATGGACAGAGACGCTACTTTACTTTGGACAAACAACAGCTTTACTCATCCTTTCCGACTATTTGGTTCCAACCAATGGGTTGATAATCGTAGACCTATGTGGGATAGCAGCTGGTGGCTAGGAAAGGATGTGATGGTGGTACTGGTGCTAGAAATACCAGGAATCCATTATTAGGTGTTCCAGCCTCCGAAGTATGAAAGAAGGATTGTTGAATGTGGTGTAAAACCCCATTCAAACAACTTACTTTGGACAAATCTACATCATTGATTAAAGACATGTTACCACTCAAGTGATGGACAGATATACCACCATATTTTGGACAAAATGTACAACATTATTTAAAAACTTGTTACCACCTGAGTGATGGACAGATATACCACCTTACTTTTGACAAAATGTACAACATTATTTAAAAACTTGTTACCACCTGAGTGATGGACAGATATACCACCTTACTTTGGACAAAATGTACAACATTATTTAAAAACTTGTTACCACCTGAGTGATGGACAGATATACCACCTTACTTTGGACAAAATGTACAAGATTATTTAAAGACTTGTAACCACCTGAGTGGTGGACAGATATACCACCTTACTTTGGACAAAATTCTACAGCATTATTTGTAGAAATGTCATCACTTGTGTGATGGATAGATACACCATAATACTTTGAACAAAATCTTTAACATCATTTATAGACATCTTAAAACTGGATTGATTGAAACATATAACTGCTTACTTTTGACAAAATCTACAACATTACTTAGATTACAACGCTATTTATAGACATGTTAACCCTTGATTGATGGACAGATATATCTCTTTTCTTGGACAAATTTACAACATTATTCATAGACATTTTGCCACATGATTGATGGACAGATATACCACTTTACTTGGACAAATTTACAACATTATTTACAGACATTTTCCCTCATGAGTGATGGACAGATACACCACTTAACTTTTGACAAAATTTTACATAATTATTTATAGACATGTCACCACTTGATTGATGGAAAGATACACCTGCTTACTTTTGACAACTGTTGAAAGTGGCATAAAACCCCTCAATCGATTAATTACTTTTGACAAAATCTACAACACAATTTAGATTACAACACTATTTATAGACATTATCCCTTAAATGATGGACAGATATACCACTTAACTCTCGACAAATTTACAACATTATTTATAGACATGTTGCCACGTGAGTGATGGACAGATATATCACCTTACTTTGGACAAAATTTTACAGCATCACTTATAGATATGTTTCCACTTGAGCGATTGACAGATACACCACCTTACTTTGGACAAAATTTACATTATTTATAGATATGTTACCACTTTATTGATGGAAAGATATATCTGCTTTATTATTGACAATTGTTAAAAGTGGAGCTATATTCCGTTCAATCAATCAATCACTTTTGACAAAATCTACAACACTGTTTAGATTACAGCACTATTTATAGACATGTTAACCCTTAATTGATGGACAGATATATCACTTTACTTTGGACAAATCTACAACATTATTTATAGACATGTTACCACTCTAGTGATTGACAGATATATCACCTTAATTTGGACAAAATCTATAACATTATTTAAAGACATGTTACCACTTGAGCAATGGACAGATACACCACTTTACTTTGGACACAATTAACCTTTTGTGCATGGCATTGGCTATTAAAGAAAACAGCACAGTTTGTAGCGCATGAGACTCTCAATCAAGGGATGTCATGGGTTTGATCCCTGGCAGCAACATATATCCTTTCCAACATTTGTCTCTCATCAATGGGTTGATAATAGTAAACCTAATTGGACAGCATCTGGAGGCTAGGAAAGGATATATTTGTAGAAAAGAAATAAAATACCGTTGTATTCACGCTTTTCTTTCAATGATGCAAAAATTTATTTCTATGCTGTCTGATAGAACACTCAAAACAGCTCTTTTTGCCAGCCGCCATCAAAGCACAGTTGGTAGTGTGTCACACTTCCAACGTTTAACCATTAAATATCATGGGTTAGATTCCCGGTGGTGGCACATATCCTTTAGGACATTTGACCTGCATCAATGGGTGAATAATCGTAAAACCTAAGTAGGATAGCAGCTGGAGGCTAAAAAAGGATGTAATGGTGGTACAGGTGCGAGATATACCAGGAACCTATTGTAATATGACTGGAAAATTGTAAAGTTCAAACAAACTAATCAAAAATTGAGAATTTTGAGTAGTGATTGATAACAATTTTTTGTAAGAAAATCTGTTCCCTTTTAACATTCAATACTTTTTTGGAGAGTAGCTTGTCTGAAACAGGAAATTGAATACTCCACAAAAATCCCTCTGTCTGTAAGCATATCTAATTATTATTTTTTTTTTTTAGATCGGCTGTTTTTGATTAAAACCCAAGGTATAGTGATCACCTTGGCATCGTATATGACGGAGTTGGTCATATCTCTGTTGTTATTGAAGATATCTTCATGAAACCTGGCATGTGTATTGACAATCACAAGAGCTATCTAGACTATCAAGGGGGATCAAGTCCTAAAGCATTTTTGTAAAAATAATGCCCCCTTTTTTACTTAGAATTTTTGCATTATCCTGCAGCCGAGTGTTGGCACCTGTTGGCGGTGATCTTGTTTATAATGTTGTCCCATTTATCCTATGTGGTGTGTGCTGTGTACTATCCAAAATGCTATATTCTTTGAATGACCAAATATATGGTGGCTATACCTCATAATTTTAGGTACATTTACCTCTTTATCATTAATTGGACTGACATAAAATGTGGTACCACATAAGATGCTTTCTTGTGATATTTCTACCACATAGGAAAAGTACCACATTAGCTGGAAATGTGGGTCCGTCCGTCCGTCCGTTAAACTTTTCCTCATTTACGCGATAAAGTCCACAGTTTTCATCGGATTCTCTTCAAACTTTCACAGAATGATTGTACCATCATAAGGATCGTTCCTTTTGAAATTGGGTCAGATCCGTCATAACGACATGAAAAGGGGCCATATTAAAACTTAATTAAAAAATCTTTGTTTACGCGATAAAGTCCACAGTTTTCATTTGATTCTCTTCAAACTTCGACAGAATGATTGTACTATCATAAGGATCGTTCCTTTCGAAAATGGGTATGATCCGTCAAGAAACACGGTAAAAGGGGCCTTATGAAAATTTAATTAAAAATTCAATTAAAAATCCTCGTTTACGCGATAAAGTCCGCAGTTTTCATCGGATTCTCTTCAAACTTTCTCAGAATGATTTGACCATCATAAGGATCGTTCCTTTCGAAAATGGGTATGATCCGTCAAGAAACACGGGAATAGGGGCCTTATGAAAATTTAATTAAAAAATCCTCATTTACGCGATAGAGTCCACAGTTTTCATTGGATTCTCTTCAAACTTTCACAGAATGATTGTACCAACATAAGGATAGTTCCTTTCGAAATTGGGTATGATCCGTCAAGAAACACAGGAAAAGGGGCCTTATGAAAATTCATTCAAAATTCAATTACAAATCCTCGTTTACGCCATAAAGTCCACAGTTTTCATCGGATTCTCTTCAAACTTTCTCAGAATGATTGTACCAACATAAGGATCGTTCCTTTCGAAATTGGGTCTGATCCGTTAAGAAACACAGGAAAAGGGGCCTTATGAAAATTCATTAAAAATTCAATTAAAAATCCTCGTTTATGAGATAGAGTCCACATTTTTCATCGGATTCTCTTCAAACTTTCACAGAATGATAGTACCAACATAAGGATAGTTCCTTTCGAAATTGGGTATGATCTGTCAAGAAACATGGGAATAGGGGCCTTATGAAAATTTAATTAAAAAATCCTCGTTTACGAGATAGAGTCCACAGTTTCCATTGGATTCTCTTCAAACTTTCACAGAATGATTGTACTATCATAAGGAATGTTCCTTTCGAAATTTGGTATGATCCGTCAAGAAACACGGGAAAAGGGGCCTTATGAAAATTTGATTAAAAATTCAATTAAAAATCCTCGTTTACGCGATAGAGTCCACAGTTTTCATTGGATTCTCTTAAAACTTTCACAGAATGATTGTACCAACATAAGGATAGTTCCTTTCGAAATTGGGTATGATCTGTCAAGAAACATGTGAAAAGGGGCCTTATGAAAATTTAATAAAAAAATTCTTGTTAACACTCTGGAGTCAATAGTTTTCATCGGATTCCCTTCAAACTTTCACAGAATGATTGTACTATCATAAGGAATGTACCTTTTGGAATCGGATATGATTCCTCAAGAAACATGGGAAAAGGGGCCTTATTAAAATTTAATTCAAAGATCTTTGTTAACACTCTAGAGTCCACAGTTTTCATCTGATTGACTTCAAACTTTCACAGAATGATTGTACCATCATAAGAATTGTTCCTTTCAAAATTTGGTATGATCAGTCAAGGACCACGGGAAAAAGGGGCCCGATAAAAACTGGATTGAAAAAGTCCTTGTTAACACAATAGAGTCCATAGTTTTCAACAAATTCTCTTCAAACATTCCCAGAAAGATTATTACATTAAATGGATTGTTCCTTTCGGAAGTAGGTTTGATCCATCAAGTTTCATGGGAAAAGGGGCCCTATGAAAATTTAGTAAAAAAATCTTAGTTAACACATAATGGCCCTAGATTTCACCTGATTGACCTCAAACTTTCACATAATGATTGTACCATCATAAGGATTGTTCCTTTCAAATTGGGTCTGATCCATTGAGAAACATAGGAAAAGGGGCCTTAGGAAAATTCAATAAAAAAATCTTAATTAATGCTTGTAAGTCCACAGATGAGATGGGGTTGTCTTTATACTCAAACAGAATAATAATACTTTTGTAAGAAGAGTTCCCTTTGGAATTGGTTCAGATCCATCAAGTAACATGGGAAAAGGGGCTATATGAAAATTCAATTAATAAAACCCTGTTAACACAATAAAGCCCACAGCTTTGATCAGATTTTGTTGAAACTTTCACAGAATGATTGGAAGGTCATAACTATCATTCTTTTCATAACAGGGTTTGAACTGTCAAGAAGCATAGGAAAAGGGGCCTTATGAAAATTTCATTTATAAATCCTTGTTACCAAGTCCAGAGCTTTCACAGAATGTTTGTACCATCATAAGGATTGTTTCTTTCCAAATTGGGCCTGATCTGTCTAGTATCATAGGAAAAGGGGCTGTATGAAAAAGTATTACCAAATCCTCATAAACACAAGAATGTCCTCAGTCTTTATCAGAATCTCTTCAAACTTTAATAGAATGATTGTACCATCATTTGGATTGTTCCTTTGTAAATTAGGTCTGATTGGTTAAGTGACACAAGAAAAGGGACCTTATAAAAATTTTATTACAAAACATCATTATTACAATAAAGTCCTCAGTCTTTATCATTTTCTTCAAACTATCATTAGGATTGTTCCTTTGTACATTGGGTCTGATTTGTTAAGTTTCACAGAAAAAGGGGCCTTATGAAAATTTAGTTACAAAAATTCTTGACACAATTCAGTCCACTGTTTTCATTGATTCTCTTTAACTTTTAAAGAATGATTCTACCTTCATTCGAATTGTTCCTTTTGAAATTTGGTTTGTTCTGTAAAGTATCATGAGAAAAGGGGCCCTATGAATATTTCACTATAAACTCATTTACACAATAAATTCCACAGATCAAACAGATTGATTGTACCATCATTCCAATTGTTGATTTTGACAGTGGATCTGACTATAGCAAGGGTCACATAAAAAGGGGCCTTATGAAAAACTTTTTTAAATATTCTGGTTAACACAATGATGTCCCTTGATTTTACTGGATTCACTTCAAAATTTCACAGAATGATTGTACAAATACTTAGATGGTTCTTTTCAGAACTGGGTACAATCCATCAAGTATCATGTAAATAGGGGCCATATGATTTTTTTTTAAAATATTCTTGTAAACATAATGAATTTCCAATATTTCATCGGATTCACTTTTAACTTTCATAGAATGATAAAACCAAAAATAAAATATCACGGGAAAAGGGGCCCTATGAGAACTTGAATTTAATATCTTTGTTAACACAATAAAGTCAACAGTTTTATTGGATTCTCTTCAAAGATGCATGGAATAATTGTGGCATTTGAAACACAGGAAAAGGGGCCTTACAGATTATCATTCAAAACATTCTTGTGTATGTGATGAAGATCACAATCATTATCAAGTTGTCTTTTAAATTTCACAGGACAATTGTGGGGTTGTAAGGAAAGTTCCTTTTGGAATGAAATTGATCCATCAGAAAACACAGGAAAAGGGGCCTTATTGATTTTCACTCAAAACAATCCTGTTTATGTGATTAAGTCCACAATTATTGTCAGATTCTGATGAAATATTCACAGAATGATCGTAGGGTCATAAGGTAACTTTCTTTTGGAAATGGAGTGGATCCGTCATGAAACATGGGAAAAGGGGCCTTGAGGATTGTTGCTTAAAATGATAAAGGGGATAAAGCCCCTTTTTTTTCTTTATGCATTCTTCTTTGAGCTATTAACTTCCTTAAATATCAGATTTTTTTAACGGAAAACTTGATAACCAGTAGAGCGTCTCAGGCCCTCATGGGCCTCTTGTTAGGTATGAAATTATAATGTTTATCAATTTTCTTGGTATAAAACATCATGTAAAATGAGAAAATTGCTTTTTACAAGCAGTTTCTTAGTTTTGCACAATGTTTTCCCAAATACTTATCTGAAGGAGCATCCAAAAGCTTTCATTTGTGGGAATAGGTTCAACAGTGTTACTTTGCAAAATTTATGTTCTGTAACTTGGACCAGAAAGTAAAACGGTTGGTTTGGTGACCTAAACGTCATAACTCCAGTTTGAATAAGCTGTAGTTACAATATTTAAGTTGCCAAACCAACCAAATGCTTCACATCACTGTCAACCAATGTCTGAAGTTAACATTCAATTCCGATCTAAATGTATGATTTGATTGTTCTATGTATTTTTCATTGACAGCCATAATCCATTAATTCTTTAACCCATTCCTGTTTTTTTAAATTTTAGACTGGTCCAATTTGAAAGAGGTTGCATATGACAATGAAAAAATGCATGCAATTTGAAATTTAACCATCCTATGTGGTAGAAAATATTGTGGGAAAATTGCTTGTTACAAGCAATTTCTCCTTTTTCCACAATGTTTTCTCAAGTATAAAATCACAGGGACGTAAACTCCCTAATTTGTCCAGGAAAGGGTTAAGCAGTACTAAGTATTTGATAAATATTAACTTCAGATGGGACTAGAAAAGAGATCTCTAGATTCGCCAAGAACTTCCTACCTATCTTATTTAACCTGTACACTGCTGATACAGACAAAGACAAGAACCCATCAAGGCTGGCTGTGTTTGAAACCATTAAATCATATTTCCAAATTACAGATAAACAGGTAATTACATCAACTCAAATATTTAACCCTTTCCCGTTTTTGGAAATTTTAGACTAGTCCAAATTGAAAGAGGTTGCAAACAACAATGAAAACTCGATGCCATTTGAAATGAAACCATCCTTTGTGGTAGAAAATATTGTGGAAAAGGGAGAAATTGCTTGTTACAAGCAATTTCTTCTTTTTCCACAATGTTTTCTTGAGTAAAAAATCACAGGAATGTAACATCCCTTATTTGAACAGGAAAGGGTTAAACTGCTTTCAAGATTTTTAACCCATTACCATACAGCAAAATTTTAGAATCATCGAGTTTGAAAGAAGATGCAGATGACAGTTTCAAGTCGATGGAATTTTTTTTTTTTTGTCTTATTGGATAGAAAACATGATGATACTAGCAATTTCTTCATTTTCCATATTTTTTTTCCTAAGCTTTTTTTCTTAAGGGGCATAAAGAGGAGGAAATGGTTGGGAATTGTTTGAATGAGTGCTGATCTTTAAATTTGTCTGTCAAACACATGATGTAAACTTCACATCTGTTTATGGCAAAATATTCATAACAATATTTCATACCTCTTAGTCAATGTTCATGTAGAGAGGGCTATTTATTTTAGAAGTGAAAATCTATGTCCATCTTGTTTCATCGCTTATGAAGAAAATTACTTACTTGCTGAATGCCAACAGCCTCCTTTTAGTCATGAATGTCAAGGAAAATGGTTTAAAACTTCGAATTATTATATCCATAGTAAATTGTCTAATGAACTGTCTAAATGAGAGAAATAATCTCCTCACGTTTCAAGATAGAATCTAGGTCAGTGGTTTGTGGAGTAGGCGAATACATGTAAACAAACTCCTATTCCTGTCTGAAAGTTTTGACCTAGCAGGACTGAGCAAATTTACACCCCGTATACACAGTATATATTACAAATTACAACCCTGTTATAGTCGCGATTCAAAACACCCTTTTACCTCACGAATTCGACTTTATCTTTGAAATGAACATGTAGTACTGTACTTCAATTGTAAAAATAATATGCTCAAAGCAAAAAAAGTTTGAATGATAGCTTTGATTGCTTTACTTTTTATCATTTAACCTTTTACTACACAACCACAAATTTTCACGCACAGATGAAATTATATTTAAGAAAACGTGATGAAATCAAAATAGAGATTTCGGTAAACAGTAAAAGGGTCATGATTAATTGAATGGGGTTTTAGCACAACTTTAAATAGTATTTCAGTTATATCGGGCGGCTGTACATGTTGGCATTATTGAACGCGGTTACTGATAAGCCAGCAAAACGCTCTCAGGACTTTCAGTCCTTTGATTTTTTATATATACCCACTGATTTTCCTTATAAAATACATTTATTGCATTAACCCTTTCCTCTTTTGCAAAATTTTAGACATGTCCAAATACAAAGGTTTTGAAAATTTTAAGTAGATTTAATTTGAATAATGACCTTTCCGTAGGGTACAAAAAATTGTGGAAAAAGAAGAAATTGATTGCTACAAGCAATTTCTTCTTTTTCCACAATGCTTTCTCTATTAAGAAAACACAGGGATGTAAAAATCAGGGTTTGAACAGGAAAGGGTTAAGACAAAATCATGCTCAAAATGTATCAGGCATGCACTGAGACTGGTAGCGTTTGATGATGTCATTTTCATGGTAAAATGATGCTAAACCTAGAATAACGTTAAAAGTACTATTAAAGAGGATAATTTAAGACGAATTTTATCAGCTTCTTTTATCTTTAATAGACAAGATCTTTAGGTATATGATATATAGAAAACTATGATGTAGTTGTTACAAGCAATTTCTTATTTTCCAACATTTTCTATCACATGGGATGGTTACTTTTTGAATTTTACTGACTTCATGATTTCATTTGCTGACCTTTTGAATTTGGATTAGTCAAAAATTTTGAAAAATAGTAAAAGGTTAACTCAGATTTTTCAGGACCACTCACCAGGGCTTAGAGCATCTTGTCATCGAGAGTGCATAAGAGAGAATGATCATATTTGTAAAATACTAATCTCCTGTTTCTTAAATCTCACGTTCAATTGTTGTAAAATCCCCCGTTTATTTTTGACTGATTGACTGCAGCCAGTGATAGCACATAGGACTCCTAATCATGGGGTCCTGGATTCGATCCCCGGACATAGCAAATATTCTTTCTGACATTTGATAATAGTAAACCTAAGTGGGATGAGCAGCTGGTGGCTGGGAAAGGTTATAGTGGTAGTACCGACGTGAGAAATACCAGGTTAGGTGCTCCAGCCTCAGTGATATGACTTAAATACTGTTAAAAGTGGTGTTAAACTCATTCAATCAATAAAAGCCGAACTGGTTATTACCCACAACAAAAGAATGTATCTGTTATGATTGCAGCTGATGTCAACTTACTGTGATAAATGTAAAGACAAACTGACAGAAGAGAATATTACATCACAGAGAAAGTGAGCTTACATCCATTTGTATTCAACAATCTTTTACGTTCACGAACAAAACCAACTTTGCTTATCGACAAAATCATCTGATCATTGGCCCTGCCGACTTATTTTCCTGGCCACACCCACTGACCTCAACTTTTATGAAAAATGGTGTTAGTTGCAAAATCTATGGCCAATAAGTTGTAGAAATAACATGAAATGGTTGGTTAGAGACATAAACATCTGAACTACAACTTGAATAAGCTGTAGTTACAGTGTTTAAGTCGCCAAACCTACAAAGATACTTCACATAAATATAGGCCACTTCCAATCTAAATGATTAATTTGATTGGTTGATTGATTCTTTGATTGTCAGAAGTGATTGGTCAAATTGACACAACAGAAAAATTACAGTTCCCTGTTGTGGCAGATGACACCGTTTTGCATGCGAAGTGAACATTTTTAACAAATTTTACTTGTACCAAACCTTGTGTTGGATTCTTACTATGTTATCTCAATGATAATTGAAAATTCACTTGACCTCTTGACTTCTGAACTATGGAATATTCCTGTACAGCTTTGTTCAGTTACAATGTCTCTGATCAATACTACAGCGTAATATTCCTTATGTATCACAATATTCCTTATATATTGTCAATTAGTCCATTTTTAGCTCACCTGAGCACGTAGTGCTCAAGTGAGCTATTGTGATCGTCTTTTGTCCGGCGTCCGTCCGTCGTGCGTCGTCCGTCAACAATTTCTTTAAACGACATCTCCTCCCAAACCACTGGGCCAATTTGAACCAAATTTGGCAGAAATGTTCCGTAGGTGGTCCCCTTCAAAAATAGCTAAAAGAATTGAAATCCGTTAAAAACTCTGGTTGCCATGGCAACAAAAGTGAAATTTTAAAAAAATCTTTAAAAATATTCTCCTCCTGACCCAGAAGGCGTAGAGCCTTGATATTTTGCATGAAGCATCAGTATATTGACCTCTTTCAAAATAGCTAAAATCATGATCCTCGGATCCCCAGGGGCGGAGCCCCGGAGGGGGGGGGGTTATATAGAAATAAAGAACGATTTTTTAAATGACTTCTCCTCCCAAACCACAAGGCCGATTTGAACCAAATTTGGCAGAAATGTTCCTTGGGTGGTCCCCTTCAAAAATAGCTAAAAGAATTGAAATCCGTTAAAAACTCTGGTTGCCATGGCAACAAAAGTGAAATTTTAAAAAAATCTTTAAAAATCTTCTCCTCCTGACCCAGAAGGCATAGAGCCTTGATATTTTGCATGAAGCATCAGTATATTGACCTCTTTCAAAATAGCTAAAATCATGATCCTCGGATCCCCAGGGGCGGAGCCCCAGAGGGGGGGGGGGGTTATATAGAAATAAAGAACGATTTTTTAAATGACTTCTCCTCTCAAACCAAAAGGCTGATTTGAACCAAATTTGGCAGAAATGTTCCTTGGGTGGTCCCCTTCAAAAATAGCTAAAAGAATTGAAATCAGTTAAAAACTTTGGTTGCCATGGCAACAAAAGTGAAATTTCAAAATAATCTTTAAAAATCTTCTCCTCCTGACCCAGAAGGCAGAGAGCCTTGATATTTTGCATGAAGCATCAGTATATTGACCTCTTTCAAAATAGCTAAAATCATGATCCTCGGGTCTCCAAGGGCGGAGCCCCGGGGGGGGGGGGGGGGTTATATAGAAATAAAGAACGATTTTTTAAATGACTTCTCCTTCCAATTCACAGGGCCAATTTGAACCAAATTTTGCAGAAATGTTCCTTAGGTGGTCTCCCTTAAAATTAGCTAAAAGAATTGAAATCCGTTTAAAACCCTGATTGCCATGGCAACAAAAGTGAAATTTCAAATAATCTTTAAAAATCTTCTCCTCCTGACCCAGAAGGTGTAGAGCCTTGATATTTTGCATGAAGCATCAGTATATTGATCTTTTACAAAATAGCTAAAATCATGATCCTAGGGTTTCCAGGGGCAGACCCAGGCGGGGGGGGGGGGGGTGTATAGGCAGGAAGCATCAGTTCACAGACTTCTTTCTTATTTCTGAAATTATAACCCATGGAAAAAGTTTTTTCCTTCTTTCAAATCAGCACTAAAGCCTTGGAATTTGTAATTTAGACTTTTGGATCCCCAGGTTCATAGTCTTTATATGTAATTGTGGCCCACTTGTCTCATAATCCTAACCTTAACATGAAATTAGACTCATGAAAGAAAAAGAGCCTTTATCTCAGGTGAGCGCCCCAGGGCCAACGGCCCTCTTGTTCCACTAAACCCATTACCAGAAAACAAAATATTAGAATGATACAAATTGAAAGAAGTTTACAACTTTTCCAATTGTACTTAATTTGAAACTAAGTGGTAAATAGGGTAGAAAGCATTGTGAGAAAAATAGAAATTGCTTGGTACACGCAATCTCTGCTTTTCCTGTAATGTTTTTGTTATTCTTCAGAGTGTCAGAAACCGTCATTTTGTGGTAAGTTGTGTATGTCTACAATGATTTTGGTGTAATGTTATATCTCATATATTTTTCTCTAAAGTTACTTCTAAGTTGTTTTTGGCCTCTTGTTTCAATTCTTGTTTAACCCATCACCACACAATCCTGCCTATCAACACAGTGGAAGGAAATCAACCCAAAAGCCATTGTGCCAAAAGGAGAATTAAGTTGTTACAGGCATTTCCTTCTTTTGTCACAATGTTTCATTGCATTTATGGTAATTCTAAAATTTTGAAGTACAATTTGAAGTATGGTCTGCAAAAAAAAAAAAAGAGAAATGAAATCGTAACCAGACAAGGTTTTTGATTGGTCCGAATTGCAAGAGTTTGTTGTAAACATTTTAAAGTCTGCCTGATCTAGGATTAAAAAAGTTTGGGGGAATTTTGCAAAAAAATGATCTAACTGAACAATTATATCAGATTTTCTGTTCTTTATGTCAAAAAATTTCCCGTCCCTTTTAGAAATAAGGGGGATTTCTGAAAAACCTGTGGGAGGGGATTTCTGAAAAAACACCAAGGGGGGGAGCATATCCCCCACCTCTAGGTCAGACAAGTGCATTTGAATTGAAAATGTAGTGCAAAATAGAATAGAAAATATTAAGGAGAAATTATTTGATACAAGCAATTTTACCTCTTCCCACAAGGTTTTCCTTCACATAATTCCTCAGAATTTTTTAAAAGATAGATTATAGGTTGGTTAAAACTCTACAGTTCATCTACTGACATTATGTTTCAGACATTGCCTGTATGATCTGTTTGTAGCCATGATACCTTATTTACCTAGTCAACAATTAGAATGGATGTATAACCTGGCATTGGAACATTTACAGGTAAACATGTCATTAACTCTTGTCATGCTGAACCCAGAATATTCTTGTTTTGGCAGGCAGCCTTGACAAAATCAGCCTGCACATATGAGCAGCCTGATCTTTGTCAAGACCTCCTGCTTGTCCCTTTAAAGCCAGCATTATTTATTCAATTAATTTTATACATAATTACCAACCAAAAATTAGTTCTTTCTGTGCTTTCAGTCCTTTGAATTTCACACAATTTTGTAGAGGATTTAATTCAGCATGACAAGGGTTAATTGGATTACTGGCCCCTCAAGCTGGCCTGGGACAGGAAGTTGTATAGATATTATATGGTGTTATTTTGCAAAATTTATGGCCTGTAACATGTACAAATGGAGGAAAAAAGTTGGTTGAATAAGCTGTAGTTATGACATGTAAGTAACCAGACCAACTATAATGCTTAACATTTATGTCAGCTTATGTCAAAATTCTGTGTTCTCCTCCAGTCTAAATGAATATTTTGGTCCATAAATCATTTGCTAGATTGACAGTTGCTTTGAAATAAATGTAGGTTATTGAAAGGAAAGAGCAGAATGAATATTTTGAATGAAATATGTCATTGATTACATACCTTCCCAGATGTATTGGTTTTACTTAGATTTGCTCATCAACAGTTGACCTTTATAGACATGGGAATACAGATAAACCGATGTAATGGCATTGTCATGTATCTGTCCACACATTCTTTCTTTGAAACTCTTTTTCAGGAGTAGTCGGTCATTGCGAATATCCTTTCCAACATCTGTCTCCCACCAATGGATAGATAATCATAAATCTAAGTGGGATGAGCAGCTGGAGGCTCGGAATGGATGTAGTGGTAGTACTGGTGTTAGAAATACCAGGAGTCAATGGTTTGGTGTTACAGCCACCACAGTATGCCTGAAATACTATTAAAGGCGTTAAGGAATGGTCTGTGGGTTTCAAAAGAGTCAGTTAGATAACATAGATTTTATGGATGAGGCTAATTACATATATGGTATATAGTGAAAACTAAAAATGTTACCCTTTATCATTTTCCTTCAAACACTTTTGATCAGATAAAAACGTGACCTTTGTGCAGGGATTAATTTCATATATGTTATATAGTGAAAATCATCTACTCTGAAAATAATGGATAGATTATAATTTATCTCATTCATAATTCTAGGGAACCCTTTGGGTAGTGCTAATTTCCATAAATGGTATATAGTAAATTTGGCAGATGACACTTTCAAATTAATAGAATTTTAAATAGGTCTTTCTGGGTGAAAGCCATTGGGAAATTATGAAAACTCTTGTTGCAAGCAGGTTCTTGATTTTTTTACATAGTTTTCCCTAAATCAATTTTTGAGGATTGTATAAAGGTGTGAATGTGCTGTAATGGAATATTGGACTTCTATTATAAATTACAGATAACTTCTTGAGAATAATATATGTTGTGTACTCTGAAATTGGTATTTTTGACAATGATTTGAAATAATTTTAGAATACAGATCAAACATTACAGAAGAAATGTTACAGAATGTTAGAAGATATTTGTGCAGGCAAATCACCTGAATCACGGGAACTTGTTGTACAGAAACTCCCAGATATCCAGAAAAAATTACTTCAGTCTATATCTGCCTCTGCTCCATCCTCTAAAGCTGTAAGTTCTTGAATACTTTGGTTTTGCCATGATTTTAGCTGATTTAAATGAATATTTTATCTTTTCTTAAAATCTGTATTTAACAAACAGTTAATGAAGATTCTGATTACCCAACTAACCAAAATTCATGAAAAAGATAAAATATTCATAATGATACTTTACTTTGCCCTAGCATAGAAAGATAGGGGCATATTGTTTTAGCCTTTTCTATCTGTCTGTCTGTCAGGTTTAAGCGAACAATTCAATGTTACTATTTCTTCAAGCCAAAAGCTTCAAGACACAATGCCAAGGTCATATGACAAGGTCAAGGTCACTAATCAATCACATTTTAGAAAAAGGCTGTCAGGAGGCATTGTGTTTCACAAACACATGTTCTATCATCTTATTCTGATAGTTAATAGATAATTTTATCAATAAATCATGTTTATTTACTTTATTTCAGCCAAGACTGAGATGCATAATAAATGTGTTCAAGTTTTTAGAGACAGAAAATAACAAGTTTTTATTGGCTTCTGTACCAGAGGTTAGTAGTTTACCAAGAAGATAATTTCTATCATGTTTTCTTAACTATTCTTGAGAGGCATCCAAAAAGCAGGATTGTGTGGGAATGGGTCAAGCAAAGAAAAAACTGTTTAATACTGATTACATACTGATTACATACTGATTACATACTTTTATCACTAAACTTTTCGACTTATTCTGAACAAATAAAAAAAAATTCATATAGACCCTGATAGTATGACAATTACAAACATATTCCCAGACAACAATCTGTCCATATTGAGAAAGGCAATATACTGTCAATGGGCCTCCAAACCTCAAAAGTACAGCTCCAGGCTGATGTTACAAGGTTTTGGTTGCCTATTGGCAACATAGCAATACATGCATAAGAATATAGATAGATTTGAACATGTGAATCCTTCAAGGGGAAAAACCTGTCTGAAAGAAGATATTGAATGTAGCAAACAGTTTAATCTTACCTACCAAATTATTTCTTTCATCCATTACTAAACAAACAAATTTGAGACATGTTTAAAATAGGAGAGGTTGTATATGACATTTAAAAGTATATTTTAATTGAGATATAAAAGATGTTTAGGCTAGGAATCGATGTGAGAAAAAAGGATTTGCTTGTAACAAGCACTGTCTCCTTTTCCCACAATGATCTCAAAGGATTATTTCTACAGCTCTTCAAAAGAAAGAGTCTGTTGTAATTGCTTTAAATATTATAGATCTTTTAAAATTTAAAAACATATTTTCAGGGTTAGCTCTGGCTTGAAAAAAATTATCTCCATCACTTTTGCCAAATTAAAAAAAATTGGGCAAAATGGAGGAAAATTAGGGCAAAATTTAAGAGGGGTTGGTGCCAAAGTCGAACATTTCTTAACTACACATTTCTCAACTAATATGTTGTAAAATAAGCAATATGGATTTTAAAGTGGTTCAAACATTCAATTTCTTTTATACGCCTGAAGGGTCGTATTATGTTATGGCCCCGGCCGTCTGTCTGTCTGTCCGTCTGTCTGTTAGCAATTTTATGTATGCGCAACTCCTCCTAAACTATCAATGGGAATGAGCTGAAACTTGGCACAATTACTCCCCATGATGTTTAGTTTTGGATAAGACCTTTGAAATTAAATTGCTCCAGTCACTCTTGAGTTATCATGAATTATCTGCCCTTGAATTGTATGAAAATCACTGTTTATTGTGTGCACAACTCCTTCTAAACTATCAATGGGAATGAGCTGAAACTTGGCATAATTAATCCCTATGATGTCTAGTTGTGCATTAGACCTTTGAAATGCAAATCACTCCATTCCATCTTGAGTTATCTTTAATAATCTGCCCTTGAATTGAACAAAAACCCCTTTATTTCTTGTGAGCTTTATTTCTCATGCATTTTGAATCGGAATGAACTGAAACTTGCCACAATGACTCTGTATGACTTCTGTTTTGCTTAGACTAAAATTTGTTTGATATGTCAAGTTGTTACTGAATTATCTGCCCTTTACTTAACAATATAGCTTAAAATTACAGGGTTTTTGTGTGTGTGTGCATTACTCCTAAAAATTCTATAGGATTGAACTGAATCTTGTCATAATGTATCTCTGATATTTACTTGAGCATAAGACTCACTTCAGAAATTCAAAAAGCTTGGGTCTTTCTTGAATTATCTGCCCTGGAATTTATTGAATTCAAATGTCAAGGTCATTTTGAGCTCTGAAAAACCTAAATTGAACCATTGTAATTTATTTGTCAAGATCAGTTTTTCAAGGTCATATCTTTATTGGTTGTGGTGATTATTTTCTGTTGAAACTTGTTTCAAGGTCATTGGTCAAGGTCAATTTTTTTATGTCAATTGTATTCAAATTATAGAATTTAACTATTGTACATAATGTTGAATGATAAGTTATTATAAAGCTGTCTTGTTTCTCAAGTGTAAACAGTATTATTCAGGTGATAAGATCTTTTTTTTTGTGACAAAAATCATTAGCTATCATTCAAGCTCAGGATACTGAAAAGCCAAGGTTACTGACAAGTCCCTTTGGGCATATATGCGCCGCTCTGTGAAGCCTTTGTTGTTGTTTTATTTTATTAATGTAGCTAATTGATACACCCAACATGATTTAAGTCATTTACAATCAGTACTTACTGTACTTTTATTAGAAAGTCAAGACATTGAGGAGAAAAATAGAGAAAAAGGAAATTAAATAATGAGCCATATTAAGATATGCTTGATTTGATTATAAAATAACATGTCACTTTTATTAAAAAAAATATGTTTAAGGTCGAACATTTCTGGGTACGAATGAGCAGAAAAAGAAATTATCCGTCTGCTTTTAGGACAGTGAAACTCTTGGATTTTCTGTCAAATTTTGACAAACTGCCATGGCTTCTCTCACTTATTCATCAGAATACCCTTTATATTACCTGTGTATGCTGAATCAGTGTCTTTTAGCGACAAATCAGTGTACAGTAGCGGTGCTGAGATTAGAAACTGACTGAAACTATCAGTAGAAATAAGACCAAATTTAGTCAGGATCGGCCTTTGTATTTGTCAGGAAAAGAAAAAAGGCTGCCTGTTGATTACACTTTCTTCTAAAGAGACCCAATTTATGTATGTTGATTTGGGGCTACAGATAATAGCCTTCATCTAAGAAGTCCCTGATACTTAGTCACGCCCACAACACAATATTAAAGAAAATCATTTTGCTAAAATATGTAGTCGGGTACAGAACATTAAAGGAAAACCATTAGATGGTGACCTAAATGACATAACTACACATTATTCAAGTTGTAGTTACAATATTTAAGTCACCAAACCAATACAATGTTTAATATAGATGTCAACTTATGTAGAAGTTCAAATTTCACTTACTGTCTAAATTAATTGATCAATTATTTTGATTGACAGCAGCTATTGGTCAATTTACAATTAGGCATAGAGTTTCAGACAATTATATCAAACCTTCTGTATATACTTTAGGCCATACTGTGTACAAAAGAAGTAGGGGAAAGGGCTAGAATGGCTGCGTTTAGTTTACTCACAGAAATGGGAAATGCTGTTATAAGATGGTCTGATGGGGAACAAGGTATGTATTGGGGATAGTACACCCATGTGATAAATATGCGAATGAGATGAGTTCATGGTGACCAGATTTCACTACTGTGAAAATAATGTCACTATGGTCCTGCTATGTAATAATGACAGGCACATAGAGTTATCTTGCTCCATGCTGGCATGGCTTGGTTAATGTGTGTTTCCAGTTCTTTACCTGCTGCTGTCATAGTGCAGTTGGTCACGCGTCATACTCCTAATCTTCAATCATTGGATGTCATGGGTTTGATTTCAGGCGCGCCACATATCCTTTCCGACATTTGTCTCTCACCAATGGGTGGATAATCATAAACCTAAGTGGGATAGCAGCTGGAGGCTAGGAATGGATGTAATGG
This sequence comes from Fragum fragum, assembly GCA_946902895.1. NCBI lineage: Eukaryota > Metazoa > Mollusca > Bivalvia > Cardiida > Cardiidae > Fragum > Fragum fragum. The sequence continues at coordinate 20,735,422 of OX336374.1, read as the reverse complement.
TAGTACTGGCTGAAGATATACCTGGAATCCATTGTTAGGTGCTCCAGCCGCCGCGATATGACTGAAAAATTGTTAAAAGCAGCTTTATACCCCATTCAATTAATCCATCAGTCCAATTCTTTTAATAATCCATTAGTCCAATTCTTTCCCAGAGCATATCTTCTATATTTACTGATGGTCATGTGACAAGTAACTGTGCAAATGCATCTGCGTCCCTGACACTTATCTAGATTTACTAAAGACTTATGTTTTGCAGAATGTTATAAATCAAGAAATTATAAGAATCCAGGACTTAATAGTTTTGGAAAAAGTAGGAATTACTTGTTTAATGCAATTATCTTTATTATTTTTTTTCAAAGATAGTTTTTGGAAAGTTTTACATAAATTGGTTAAAAATCCTGATAACAAATTATCAGGTTCTGGATTTTAGCAAGATAAAGGTCCTCATTTGTCTTTTGTTATCCCCCGCCTTTCAACGAAAGAGATTTAGTAAAGGTCTCCGTCCGTCATTCCGTCCTTCTGTCACTAAACTTGTCCGGAGCATATCTCTGAAAGTATAAAAGCTATTAACTTGAAACTTCATAGGTGGATAGATCTCGTTCAGGAGAAGTGCAGTGCACAAGAACCACAACTCTTGACTGCATAATTTAGGAGTTATTGCCCTTTGTTGTTTTAAAGACTAAGATTTTGTCCGGGGCATATCTCTGAAAGTATAAAAGCTATTAACTTGAAACTTCATAGGTCGATAGATCTCGATGAGGAGAAGTGCAGTGCATAAGAACTTTAACTCTTGCTTGCATAATTTAGGAGTTATTGCCCTTAGTTGTTTTAAAGATTTAGATTTTGTCCTGAGCATATCTCTGAAAGTATAATAGCTATTATCGAACTCTTTGAGAAGAAATGCAGTGCACAAGAAGCCTAAATCTAACTGGCTTCAGTTTACTATCAAGCTTTTACGGCGGGGGATGGCCATGTCCGACATGGCTCTTGTTCTATGTTAACTCTTGTCATGCTGATCAAGGAATATTCCTGCTTTGAAAATGGCTTTGGCAGGTGTAGACTAATGTCAGCCTACAGTGACGTGCCATCTGATCTTAGCCTACACCACCTGCTTTCTCTTCTTGAGTTGAGAGAAATTTTTGAACACAGCATTGACATGATCATGTCAAAATTTTTAATATAGTGAAAAGATTATAAATATTGAGCAGGACAAAGGTTAACACATTCCCATATGATAAAATTTTAGACCAGTCCAAATTCAAAGAAGCTGCAGACGACAATTTCAAGTTCAGGAAATCTTTAAAATCTTTGTGTTTTGGGGTAGAAAACATTGTGGATAATGAAGAAATTGCCTGTAACAAGCAATTTCTTCATTTTCCACAATGTTTTCCAAAGCTTACATACTGAGAGGCATTTATTTAAAAGCAACACTGAGTGGGAATAGATTAATAAGCAGATAATGATTTGATAGCCCACTCTTGACCTGTATTTTTAATTTAGGTCCATTGTAAGAATATCTTAAGATGGTTATGATATGCAAGGATCAACATGAGTGATTAGCGCTTGATGTACAGTGGTCTCACATTGCCTTGAGCTCACCTCTCAGTCCCATTCCGTCTTCTTCTATTTTCTTATTGGTTTTTGCTGTGGTTATTCAAACTTGGGATCCCTCTATAATCTTGGTAGTAATCTCTGACCTGCCTTCAAGTTCTACTGCATTCACTCAAGCTAAGGGGTAAGCATCTTTCTGACATCTATTAATTTTAACTCAACTGAACATGAAGTGAGCTATTGTGATTGGTCATTGTCCGGCATAGAGCTGTCCGTTCATCTGTCTGTCCATCCTTTCACAATTACAAAAAAATCCTCTCCTCCTCAAATAACCATGGAATTTCAACCAAACTATTCAGAAATGATCCTTAGATTATGCTCTTTCAAAATACTTCAAAGAATTGCAATCCATGTAAAACTTTGGTTGCCTTGGCAAACAAGTGAAAAAACTTAAAGAATTTTTTTCCTCTCATACCATGATTACCATACTCTGAAAATTAGCCCTTTTCTGTGTGATCCCTCATTTTACAAAGGAAACTTTGAAAATCTTTTCCTCCCAAACCATTAGGCCTAGAGCTTTGATATTTGATAAGAATCAATGTCTATTGACCATCTATCAAAATACTTCAAAGAATTACTGTACTTCGAAAATTAGCCCTTTTCTGTGTGAACCCTGATTTTACATTGGAATAAAGAAGGAAAATCTTTGAAAATCCTCTCTTCCTGAACCATAAGGTCAAAAGCTTTGATATTTGACATGAATCAGTGTCTATTGACCCTATACCAAAAGTTCAAAGAATTACTGTACCCTGAAAATTAGCCCTTTCCTGTGCGATCCCTTGATTTGCATAGGAATAAAGAAGGAAATCTTTGAAAATCTTCTTCTCAGAAATAATATGTCCTGGACTTCAAATATTTGGTCTTAATCATGTTTATTTACCTCTACCACAAAACTTCAAGGAAATACTGTACCCTGATTTTATATAGGAATAAAGAAGAAAATCTTTAAACATCTTCTCTTAAACCATAAGGCCTAGAGCCTTGGTATTTGTATGTATTCATGTCTATTGACTGTCTACCAAAATACTTCAACAAATTACTGTACCCTAAAAGCAAGCCCTTTTCTGTTTTATTCCTGTTTTATATAGGAATAAAGAAGGAAATCTTTGAAAATCTTCTCCTGAACCATAAGGCATAGAGTCTTGATATTGTATATCTATCAATTTCTATTGTCCCTCAACCAATATACTTCAAAGAATTACCACACTCTGAAAATTATCCCTTTCCTGTGAGATCCCTGATTTTACAAAGGAATAAAGAAGGAAATCTTTGAAAATCTTCTCCCAAACCATAAGGCCTAGAGCCTTGATATTTGGTATGTATTGTCACCTATCGACCCTCTACCAAAATACATCAAAGAATTACCGTACTCTGAAAATTTTCCTTCATCCATGTCAACCCTGAAAAAAGAAGGACTTTGAAAATTAGCCCTTATTTGTGCAATCTCATATTTATAAAGGAATAAAGAAGGGAATTTTAAAATTTCTTCTTAGAAATCATGAGTCCTAGAGCATTGTCAGTTGGAAAAATGTCATTGCTCATTTATCCTCTACCAAAATACTTAAAAGAATGACTCAACTCTGAATATAAGCACTATGTCTTTGGGATCTATGATTTGTATAGGACTAAAGAAGATAATCTTTAAAAAGATATCATCTCCAAAACTGTAATAAGTAGATTGTTGATATTTTGTTAATATTATAAAGCCTTGAGCCATCATATTAAGAGGGATATAGGACCAACATGGTCCTCTTGTTTTGTTTGTAATGGTGGAGCCTGTGGAAAATTGGTCACTTCATACCATGCAATTTTAATTATCAACGGCTTAAAATGGTCTTTTTGCAATGTTGATAAAATTGTTTGAATTTATTTAACTAATTTTAAAAATATATTCAACTTATTTGGAAAACTATTTCTTATGAAGTAATTTACTTAATTACTGCATATTATGAAGGGAAAAGATGGGAAAGTATGCATAAAACATATTTATATGTCTTCTTAAATGCCCATTTTGCTTGGCTGGAGAAATTTGGTGGGTTCCGTGTGGGCTCTAGCCATGGTGAGACCACTGTATTTGTAATTTCAGGTCCTCCAGTGATAGCTCTGGTCAATTTAGGTCCATTAAATGAATATCTCAAGTTTGTTATGACACATTCTGCAAGGATCAACACAAACAATAAGTGCTAGATGTTTTGTAATTTCAGGACCACTCGATGAGTATTTCAAGATGGTTATGGCAGGGTTTGCTGGGTCACCACAAATGATTAGTGCCACATTGTTCTCTTTAACAAGAATTATGTTTGAGTTTAAAGGTAAGAAAATTGTATGAAGATCACTTCGAGTTTACCAATCCCAGGATAATTTACAGATTGCTGATCCAGCCCACTAAACTACAGGTACTCTGACTTGGATATTGAGCACTGTTATTATACCCCCCACAACGAAGTTATGGGGGGGTATACTGGAATCAGGTTGTCCGTCTGTCCGTCCGTCCGTCTGTCCGTCCGTCCGTCCGTCCGTCCGTGGACATAATTTTGTGTCCTCTTCTCCTCCCACATTTTTTAACCAATTTTGCTGAAATTTTATCAGGTTGTTTCCTATCATATGAAGTTGTGCACCTGCAATTTTCATCTTGATCCAGTCGTTAGTTTCAGAGTTATGCCATTTTGAACTTTTTAAATGGGGGTCCGTGGACATAATTTTGTGTCCTCTTCTCCTCCCACATTTTTTGACCAATTTTGCTGAAATTTTATCAGGTTGTTTCCTATCATATGAAGTTGTGCACCTGCAATTTTCATCTTGATCCAGTCATTAGTTTCAGAGTTATGCCATTTTGAACTTTTTAATGGGGGGGGGGACATAATTTTGTGTCCTCTTCTCCTCCCACATTTTTTGACCAATTTTGCTGAAATTTTATCAGGTTGTTTCCTATCATATGAAGTTGTGCACCTGCAATTTTCATCTTGATCCAGTCATTAGTTTCAGAGTTATGCCATTTTGAACTTTTTAATGGGGGGGGGACATAATTTTGTGTCCTCTTCTCCTCCCACATTTTTTGACCTATTTTGCTGAAATTTTATCAGGTTGTTTCCTATCATATGAGGTTGTGCACCTGCAATTTTCATCTTGATCCAGTCATTAGTTTCAGAGTTATGCCATTTTGAACTTTTTAATGGGGGGGGGGGGGACATAATTTTGTGTCCTCTTCTCCTCCCACATTTTTTGACCAATTTTGCTGAAATTTTATCAGGTTGTTTCCTATCATATGAAGTTGTGCACCTGCAATTTTCATCTTGATCCAGTCATTAGTTTCAGAGTTATGCCATTTTGAACTTTTTAATGGGGGGGGGACATAATTTTGTGTCCTCTTCTCCTCCCACATTTTTTGACCAATTTTGCTGAAATTTTATCAGGTTGTTTCCTATCATATGAAGTTGTGCACCTGCAATTTTCATCTTGATCCAGTCGTTAGTTTCAAAGTTATGCCATTTTGAACTTTTTAATGGGGTGGGGGTGAGTAGTCAAAATTTAAAATTGCAAAACTCAGTAACCATAAGGGGAGTTACCAAATTTGGTAAATAACATCATCTTGTATATATATACATGTTTGACATCAAAACGCTGTAAGTCATTTACAATAAACAATTAACTGAACAATTCTGTCCTCTCTAATACTTGGTACATAGCTTTCAAGGGTCAGAAGTGTTGGAGAGTGAGACTTGCAAAAGAAAGACGCGATCGGGGGGGGGACGGGGATGTAGGAGGGGGGGGAGAAGCTGAAAACATAATTACATACACAATTGCTACTTTTCCACTCCCACTTAAAAAGGGGTCATAAAATGCCCCTTCAAATTCCACTCCTTCATAGAAAAGCCTTTTTAGCGGTGTGGGGGGTATTCTCGTCAGCCCTTGAGGGCGACAGCTCTAGTTTTGCAAGATTTATGGTCAATAATAAACAACAACAAGTAGAGTGGTTAGTTGACAACCTAAACTTTGTAAAAACCGTCAAATCAAAATTGCTACACATATAGGTTGACCAACATCTAAGTTCAAAGTTCACTTTTGGTCTAAATGTATGATTTGATTAGTCTATTGATTTTTTGATTTACAACCATGATCCATAAACTCTCTACCTGGTCACATTTAGAGACATTTTAAGCTTTACAAAGGTTGCAGAACAATTAAAGTAAATTTGGAAAAACTGCAAATGGGACTTAAGATAATGCAGTAAACAAAGAAATTGCCTGAGAAATAAGGTGTGTAAGTTCCTTTCTGGCAGATCATGTCATTGGTCAAAATTGAAGTAGTATTTAATAGCGGTTATCAACCCTTAGTTTTAAACATATATTTCATCATCAAGAAAACATGAAGTTATTAATTTATCATTGGTAGTCTTTATTAAAGAAAGCATCTTAATCTATTACCAGATCACAAAATTTTAGAAAGGTCCAATTTGAAAGAAGTTGCAGACAACCTTTCAAATTGCTCTAAAACCTAGAAATAAGTGCCAAATATGGTAGAAAACATTGTGAGGAGAGGAGAAACTGCTTGTAACAAGAAATTTCTCTTTTTCTCACAAAGTTTTTCATGATCATATTTCTTCAACATTGTTATGGTTTAAATTGTTCACATACAAAGGGTTAATACTGCTCTCTGACAAAAATATTTATATTGAAAATATACAAATGGCAACAAGTAAAGTGTACTCATTCATACTCTTCCCTTTCAACTGACATTTACCTTGAATTTCTGTCTGCTTTTGTTTGTTTTTAGACTAAACTAAAATTTTGTCATTAACCTTTTCCCAGTTAACAAAACTTTAGACTGGTCCAAATTCAAAGATGTTGCTGATGTCAATTTAGCTGATGATTTTTTTCTATCTTTTCAAGTTGAAAACAATGTACGTAATGAAGAAATTACTTGTGATACAAAAAGCTGCATAGAGTGAGAATGATTGATGATGTAGCTTTCTGTATGATGATAGCATTTTTTATTTATTTTTTTACAGAAAAGATGTCGAGTGCTGTGCTACAGTCTATAGTTGAAAACTGTTGTTTGTTACTAAAATCCAAGTCTAGAGAGATTGTTCAGAGTTCTCTGACCTTCATGAAAGTTCTCCTTAAGGCGTATCCTGTCACAGTACTCGCACAGTATTTACAAGATATTGTAAGTAAAACGGATTTTATCAAGTGTTTATTCTTACTTTCCATGGTGTGTATCATAAATTGATGTATCAGTATTATAAGATATTCTAACCAAGTACTAAGTAGGCTATTCTCTGACAACAAAGTTTGTATAATCTCATACAATCAAGTTAGTAAATCCTTTGACAACTGGGTCATTTCCCAGTAATTTGAGATGTCATTTGTCGGCTGCCAAAACATCGTCACTATGGAGAATTTTAGAAATACAATACTTTGTTTGGATATTGTAGACTCATCTGTTTAGTCAATGCGTGACAAAAATATCTAAATTACAGCAAAAAACAGCTGTAGTAGTAGTATTTTTTGTCAACCAACAGGAACTTTATAACGACCTGGGACCCTGTAAAGGTTGAACAACACAATGTAGATTGATCTTCAAACGAAACAAATAAACTCATATGCAATTTGTTCTGAAATTTTATGCCCCTGCATCGATAAGATCGGGGGCATATTGTTTTACAGGTGTCCGTCTGCCTGTCTGTCTGTCCGTCTGTCTATCTGTCTGCAAAACTTAACCTGCCAACTAAACATTTTCCTATAACTTCAACCCTGATTAAGTTACAATGCTAATATTTGGTAAGTAGATAGGTAACAACAAGGCGCAACTGGGGAAGGTCATTTCATCAAGGTCAAGGTCAAAATTTTAACCCTTTACCTGTTTCTAAAGAATTCCTGTTTCGGGGGCATAGTGTTTCACAAACACATCTTGTATTTTAATGAAATATTTTTTAATATTCACCATCTATTAGATTCATTCCTCGGAAAGCACACAGTCATCTGAAAATGAATTAACAAATACATTATTTAACCGGATTGAGTACAAACAGTTTCCATTGAATGCTTAACAGATTGAGTAGGGATAATGGTCAATTATTGTATCATCTCAAATGCTTACCCTGCCTTATTTGTTTTTGAATTGAACTGTTATTTTGGTGAATCTGTGTAAAGCTAAAGTATTATAATGTTTTGTATTATTGTAGTATTTAGCGGCAGTTATTTATGAGGATTCTATAACTGGATACATTAAATGAAGTAACTTTTTGGATTAATCAAGCATTTGTGGGGATTTAGAAATTTTTTATATTTGTCTGTAAATCACCTGTGGTCAGTATTTACCTATATATGATGGACATTCGCCGCACAACAGTTGTAACCCTTAAATTTAGGACACTAAGGAAAATAATTTTTTAAATTTTCAGACACAAAGATCTCATTATTTTCCCTTTATGTCCGGACATAAAGGGAAAATGCAGTATCTCTTGGTTTGTTTTACATTGTAGGTAAAGAGTTTAGTCAGTATGAAGGAAGATTGTCATCATCATTTTAGATTTAAATCTAAAGAAATTTATTCAAAACTCATCAAAAAGTTTGGGTAAGTAGAGAGAATATTAAGTGAGTGATCAGGGATTACATAATTTATAAAACTAGCCATTGAACTAAAATTTTATCAAGGTTTTTATCTGCTTTAGATGAATTTGGTATTTCATTATCAGATTTGATATAGAATGACGGAAAAATCTAGAAATTTAGTTATCAAAATTGTTCTACAAATAATTTAATGTCAATTTGAAAATGAAGGTAGGAGGGTTCTGATTGGACAAGGCATATGTCAGGGTCAACCAGAGCCCTTGTCATAGAATAAAAATAACAAACGTGGATTTAGACAGGTTGGTGAAAAACACATTGAAGTTTTATTGTGTATCTGCTGTAGCCTGTCAATCTGCCTTTGTGTGTGTCTGCTAGTCCAGTTTTAGTCCTTGCCATAGTTTAAGCCCAAATGAAAAATATTCAACAACAATGATAAATCAAAACTCATTGTGAAAATACAGCGATGAATTACCTTAAATGTATAGTAAATTAATCAAAAGAGAAAAATCAATTTATCCACATTCTTTATTCTTCTTACAGTCTCAAAAAGCTTTCCTTTATAAATTGTGTATTTTAGAAATGTATAACCCATTTCCACACAATCTTTCCTTTTTACGTTCATCAAGCAAAGAAGTATGAAAACATTGTGGAAACGGAAGAAATTGTTACAAGCAATATCTTCATTATCCACATACCTAAAAGACCAAAAATATCTAGAATTTCATTGACAAAAATTCATCCTTTGCGATATCTGAATTTGGACCAGTGAAAAATATTTTGTCTTGTAATGGATTTATTGATTGATAGAAAAATTTGTATATAGTCACAACTAATAAACTTGCTCTTCAAATATGTATCTCATTCAGGTACGAGACAATATACGGAATGGTACCAGAAAGTATCCGCAAGGTTCTAATGAACATCAGAAAGTCTCAGGAGAGAGAGAAGAGAAAGAAGAAAGGACAGGAAATGGAGGAAGAGAGTGATGAGGAATCTCCTGTGTTTAAATCTAAAATAGACAGGTAGGCAAAGACGCATATCTGTCACCCTGGAACGAGAAAAGGAAAGAAGGACTATTGGGATTTATTTTTTACCCAAGCAAATGGCAAATCTTTACAGTAACTTTGTTTGGAATAAGTTGCTGTTAATGTTTATTGAAAAATGGGGATAATTTCCATATATGGTGACTCCTTTAAAAATCTTCCAAGAAACCAATTGATGAATTTCAACCAAAATTTTACAGAAATGCTCATAGGGTGCTCCTCTATCAGATTCCTGTAAAGAATAACGATAATATGCAAAACATTTTAATGTGCTGGGCTAAATTCCATATATGGTGACAACTTTCTTCTGAGAAAAAAATGGATGGATATCAACCAAATTTCACTGAATTGATCTTTGGATGACCCTATAGCAGATTCCTTCAAAGACTATGGCTTTAATGGATTGGGCTAATTTCCATATATAGTGAAAAATTCGAAAATCTTCTTCTCTGAAACCAATGGATGGATTTCAACCAAATTTCACTTGTTTGTTCCTTGGGTCACCCTTTATCAGATTCCTTCAAAGAATTTTGATAGGACAGATCATATGGCTTTGAAGGGTGAGGCTAATTTCCATATATGGTGAAAACTTTGAAAATCTTCTTCTCAGAAACCATTGGATAGATTTCAACCAAATTTCACTTGCATGATCCTTTGCTGAACCATTATAAAATTGCTAAAAAAGGAATTGATTGACTGTAAATTTTTCTTTAATGGATTTGGCTAATTTCCATATATGGTAAACAGTGAAAACCTACAATATTCTCAGATTACAAACAATAATAAGTTTTCAACAAAATTTCAAAAAATGATCCTTTGGTGACTCTGTGTCAATTTTTTTTTTTTTTTTTTGGGGGGGGGGGGGGGGGAGAACTATGGTTTTCAACCAAATTTCTCAGGAAGGATAAATGAATTCAAGCAGCAATTCAGGGGCTCAAGCACCTCTGCTTTCATCATGTCTAACAGTAAAGTCTACAATGCATGTGCAATATCTTTAGCCAATTATATGGGTGCGAGCTTTATTGTCTGTTATGGTAAATCTTGCATATGGATAAAAAACAAAAGCACCTCAGCTCATCCTTTAACCCTTTCCTGTACAAACCTGTGATTTTACGTCACAGTGAATTTATACTTGATAAAATATTGTGAAAAAGAAGAAATTGTTTGTGACAAGCAATTTCTCCTTTTTCCACAATATTTTCTTCAAGATAGTCTGTTTTCATTTCAAAATGCTGAATTAAAAATCCCATACAGAATTGCTTTAGAATCAATGGACTGACAGCACTGGAAAGTCTTAAAGAGGGTCAATATTTCTTTTGAAAAATAATTACTTAAACAATTATTGCTGAAAGGGGACAAGCAGGAGGTGTAGACAAAGATCAGACAGCACTTATGTGCAGGCTGATCTTTGTTTGTACCTCCTTCCAAAACAGGAATATTCCGGGTTCAGCATGACAAGGGTTAAGTGTCGTCTGCAATCTCTTTCAATTTGAACCAGTCTAAAATTTCAAAAAAACACGAAAGGGTTAAATAGAAATGAGAACTGCTGATCACATTTAGTTCTTTGCTTTATAAATTAGAGCCCCACTGTGGTCAGTGTATCAATGAAGTTCCACTTTTTTATTTAATGGAGTTGTTTGTGAAATTTATGGCCAGGGACATGTAACAAAAGTACAATTGTTGGTTGGTGACTTAAACATTGTAACTACACTACAGCTTGAATAAGCAGTAGTTACGATGTTTAACCTTTTCCCACACAATGACACTTTTGGACACCCCTCAAGAAAAACAATTGGGAAAACATTGTGTAACATGAAGAAATTGATTGTAACAAGCAATTTCTTGATTTTCACAAAGTTTTCTAACCAGAAAGTTGAAAAAGTCTAAAATTTTGAAACTTTTAAATTGTCGTCTGCATCTTCTTTCAATTTGAACCAGTCTAATATTCTTTTGTGTGGAAATGGGTTAAGTCACCAAACCAACAAAGAAATATTCGTTAAATGCGATTTTCTGTTGAAGCTCAATGGGCTGGACCCATGATCCATCAATTCTTTTTAAGGCATATCAACTCTTTCCAGTACAAACCTGGGAATATGGCTCTGTGACTTTATGCTTGAGGAAACATTGTGAAAAAAGAAGAAATTGCTTGTAACAAGCCATTCCTTCTTTTCCTGAAATATTTTTTACCTCATAGGCTGGTTTAATTTCAAATTGCATTCAGTTTTCATTGTCATCTGCATCCTCTTTCTAATTGGACCAGTCTTAACATTTCAAAAATCAGAAAAGGGTTAACCCATTCCCTCACAGTGATGCTGTTTGACGTTCTTCAAGGAAAACCATTGGGAAAACATTGTGTAAAATGAAGAAATTGCTTGTAACAAGCAATTTCTACATTTAACACGATATTTTCTACCCCGAAAAATGAGAAAATCTAAAATTTCATAAAATTAAATTGTAGTGTTCAACTCCTTTGAATTTGGACCAGTCTAAATTTTGTCGTGTGGGAATGGGTTAAGAGTTACCTTGTCTGGGTATGATTTACATTTCACGTATTTTCGAAGGTATCAAGTAAATATTTCATTCAAAGCAACAATTCATCTTAAGAAAGTTAGTCACTCCTATGATGGAAAAAATACAGATATGATTATTCCAAAACAGCCTAGCTAAGAAAAAAGGCATATACAAAAAATGAAAGGAACCATGGTGTTTGGGTGCTTTACCACACAATCTGAAATTTGAATAAATAAGTTTTGTTAATTATGAAATATATTCACTCACAACTTGGAATATACATTCAATATTAAAAGAGCAATCTAAACCAACAAAGGGATAAATCTAAATACATTTCTTAGTTTAAAATGCCCTTTTCTTGACTAAGAAGCTTTACCCTCTATCAAGCACTTGAATAGCCATGTGTTGACTCTGCTTGTGATGCTCTTGTTCCTTTTCTGACAATGTTTTTCTACCCCTTCTGTTGTCTTCAACCTCTTTCAATTTGAACCATTTTTAATGCTTTGGCCCAGAAATATATTAACGACGTGTTAAAAGAATTATAATACCACTATTCCAGTATTGAGGATATTCTGAAGGACTCGGATTCTGAACCAGAAAATGACCAGGAGGAAGATAAGAAGAAGAAGAAAACAAAGAAGGAGCAAAGAGAGGCAAGGGCAGCCAGGAAGACAGGCCAGTCATGGCTTGTAGAGGGTGGAGAAGATGACATCATGGACTTTATGGACATTAAAGCTTCACAGAAAGTTACAGGTAAGTTTGAAAGGCATATCAGACAAGGACTACATGCATGTTGGATCAAGCATAGCCTTTGCTGGAGGTCAGCATTGTTTCAAAATGTGAAAAAATTGAGAGGATGAAAAATCTGGCAAAGCACGGCATAGAAACCATTTTGGCTTACATATGAGAGACCAGCCATGCATTGAAACTTGTGCCAGACAACAATTATTGAGGCAGATAATCATTGTCTATGTTAAAACTTTCGTAATTGTGCAAAAACTTCAGACAATTGATAGAATCTCCAGCCTTACCAATGGAATTCACATGTAATATATTGAAACTTGAGTAAATGTTCACTACAAAAAGATCAGCCAATATTCTAAAAGAGGTAACTCTAGGTGCATTTTGTAAGAATTATGCCCCCTTTTGATGCCCCAATATTGGGAGCATATTGTTTTACCTTTGTCTGTCCATCTGGATTTAACTAAAAACTTATCATGTATAATTACTTTAAGCCTAGTCAAGATACAGTACTTATATTTGGCATGATAATAGATCTTGTTGACAAGCACATATCAAGGTCGAGATGATTTGTTTAACCTCTGCAAAAACTTAAACATTTATTACAATAAAATGTATCTTCACACCTATCCAAAATACAATGCTCATAGTTGGCATGATGATAGATCTCATTGATACATATCCCCATACCAAGGTCAAGGTCACTCATCAAGGTCACATCTCTGTAAAGAAGGCTTTGTGTTTCACAAATACATCTCTTTTTAAAAGACTTTTTTTTATCTACTATCTAGCACCAAGCAGTGAAGCATCAGGTATTTGTAGGCAGTGTTCATTTTTGATGCACTCTGATACAAAATATGTTGTTTAGTATTATTGTGGAAGAGTGAACCCATTCTAATACTATGCCATATTTATACTACATTCAGACCACATTCAGAAAAAATATATGAGAAAATAGGAAATTGCTTGTAATAGGTAATTTCTTCTTTTCCCATAATATTTTCTACCCTACATGGTTATATTTCACATCAAACTTGTTTTAAATAGACATCTTCAACTTCTTTCAATTTGACCCGTCTTGAATTTTATTGTCTGATATTGGGCTAAAGGAATTTTAATATGTTCCTGTTTAAATTTGCCATTTGTTATGATATCGAGTATGATTGATTTCAGCAACCAAACCTGTCCAGAAGTCATCCAAGAAATCAGATTCAGGATTTAAGACGGCTCCAGATGGACGGCTGATTATTGCTGATATGAAAGAGGATAAAGGTATTTGATTCTGGAATTATATGTCAAGGATATGATTTTTAAGTCAATTTACTCTTTTTTTTGTAAACAATCCTGCAGTCTCTTAATCTGCAGCTGGGGTCTGTTGGTCAATACCAATATTTTTAAATCATCTTCTGGCTAGAGGCATTTAAGTCATCCTGATTGGTGTTTGGTTGGTATTTTTAGCTCACTTGAGCACAAAGTGCTTTGAGTGGGGTAGTGTAATCTGTCATCAATAGGCATCTGGCTGTCCGTCCTTATGTCCATCCGTTTCATAATAACAAAAAAATCCTCTCTTCCTATACTAAACATGGAATTTCAACCAAACTTCACAGAAATGGTCATGCTCTTTCAAAGTAATTCAAAGAATTGATATCCATGAAGAACTTTGGTTGTCATGACAACCAAGTGAAAAAACTTAAAAAATCAACTCCAGCCAATTCATAAGGTCCAGAGCTTTGTTATTTGGTATAAATCATCAGCTATTGATTCTTGTAAAAATTACTGTACTCTGAAAGTTGGCCCTTTTCTGTGTGATCTCTGATTTTACATAGAAATAAAGAAGGAAATCTTTGAAGATCTTCTCCTTCCAAACCATAAGGCCCAGAGTCTTGATAATTGGTATAAATCATTATCTTTTGACCCTTTTCTAAAATGCATCAAAGAATTACTGTCCTCTAAAATTAGCCCTTTTCTGTGTGATCCATGATTTAAGAATGACTAAAGAAGGAAATCTTTGAAAATCTAATTCTCCCAAACATTAAGGCTTAGAGCTTTGAGATTAGTTTTAAATAATCATCTATTGAACCTTTACCAAAATGATTTAAAGAATTACAATATCTTGAAAATTAGCCCTTTTCTGTGCAATCCCTGATTTTACTTTAGAAAGAAAGAAGGAAATCTTTGAAATCTTTTTCTCCTAAGTCATAAGGCCTATAGCTTTAATATTTTGCATGTATTAATGTCTGTTGAACCTTTAACAAAATACTTCATAGAATTACTGCATTTGGAAAATAAGCAAATTTCTGTGCAATTCCTGATTTTAGCTTTGATATTTGGTATTTATCAATGTATATTGACCCTCTACAAAATACTTCAAAGAATTACTGTAGTCTGGAGATTAGCGCTTTATGATGGGATCTTCAGTACACCTAGGATTAAAGGAGAAAATCTTCTTCTCCAAAACGAATTGGTTAAGGGCTTTGATATTTTGTATATATTATAAAGCCTTCAGCCATCATACTCAGGGGAGCAATATAGGATCATCATGGTCCTCTTGTCTTACAATATATTAACACAATTTTTAGACATTCAGAGCTTGATTTTGTCTGACAATTTTTGTATATCTACTTCAGGTAATTCATCTGATGAAAATATCGATGAACTATTAGAACATCTAGAACAAAGACGAGAGGGAAGAAAGGTCAGTAATACAAAACTGTTGAACATTTGTCAGAAATTATTATGATTATATTGTCTAGAGCTGCAAGTAAAGTGACTGATTCCTAATTTTGAAATAGTTGTAGATAAACCCTGTGTTAAGGGTAATTATTGACAGATTGCTGTAAACACCCCGCTAAACTCTTAACAGGAAGTTCAGCTCAGATATTAAAAAATATTTTTTGCAATACTTATGGTCAGTAACATTACCTTAAAAAGAAATGGTTCGTTTGCTGGCTTAACATTGTAACTGTAGCTTGAATGATAATACAGCAAACTAACAAAAGTGTTTAACATAAATGTTGGAGTTTAAGGTTACTTCCAATCTAAATGAAAGATTTGATTGGTCAGCCCATCTTTTTGATTGACAACCACAATCTGTCAATTGGAGGTTGTGTAGTCAAGAAGTACCACCAACATAGGGTTATGCAGAAAAATAACCAATTCAAATATTCATCACACAATTTATAAATCTGTAATCAATCTGTAAGAGACTTTAAAAAAGTCATTCTTTTCCTCATCTCCCCTAAATAAATACAGTCTATCTTACTCAAGCCAGCACTTTCATTAACCCTTTCCCACATGACGAAAGTTTAGACTGATAAAATTCAAAGAAGTTGAAGACAACAAATTTAAGTAGATTAAATCTTAAATTCTTTGTCTTTTGGGGAAGAAAACTGTGGATAAGAAGAAGTTGCTTGTGAAAACAAGTAATTTCTTCATTTTCCACAATGTTTTTCCACAGCTTTTACATTGAGGGGTGTTTAAAAGCGCCATTGTGTTGGAATTGGTCAAGGGACCACCATAAAAATGTCCTGTCCAAAAACATAGGATCTTCATAATTAGATGAATTTGCTAAAGTAAATTGATCAAAACTAAATCCAGTCCAATCAATACAGGAATAAGTGAGATTCCTGCAATAAAACAAGTGAGCAGTAAAATGGATTCTTCATTTATGTCACAAAAACGTTTGGTTACCCTTTCCCATTTTTTTTTTTTTTTTTTTTTTCAATTTTAGATGCGATTTTGAATGTAATCATCCGACACGGTAGAAAATATTGTGGGAAAAGGAGAAATTGCTTATTACAAGAAATTTCCTCTTTTTCCACCATGTTTTTTCAAGTATAAAATCACAGTGACATAAAATTATAGGTTTATACAGGAAAGAGTTAAGCGACTTTTCCGTTAAACACATTTTGGCTGTCCCTTGAGTGGTTGCTTAAGACAGGTTTAACTGAAAACTTTTTTTATACTGTATAACACTTCAGCAAAATCTATCCTTTGCTAAGGCCAAAACTTTAAACTTGTCGAAATTGAAATATTTAACAGATAACATTGTTCCCACACAATCCCTCCTTTTTACACCCCTCAAGAAAATAGTTCTTGAAAACAATGTGGAAAATGAAGACATTTCTTTTTACAAGCAACTTCTGCATTTTCAAGATTGTTTTCTACCCAGAGAGACAAAGTTGTTGAAATTTTCAAATTGTTGTCTGTAACTTTTTTCAAGTTGGACTTGTCTAAAGTTTCACTGTGTGGGAAAGGGTTAAACGAAAGTAAGTGGAAAACAAAGTAAGTTTGTAGGGTTTAAATGATTGGTTGGACGAGGAAAAATTTCTTGTGACCACCAATTGATCAATCTGTTTCTCAAACACTTGAAAGGTACATGGAGGAAAGTGTTGCCGTATAAGTTTGGTACAACATTGTGTAGTAATTTTTTGCTTAACTGTAAAATCTAGATTAAACAGAAGAAGAGAAAGTTTGAAGATTTGGGAGATTCTGATGATGACCAGCCTGCAGCATCAAAATATGTAGGTAAGTAAAGTCTGGAATCTTGAGAGGTTTGAACCCTAATGAAGAAGTATCTATATTTGAATTTTAAATTACACAGCTTTAACCCTTAACCAGAAAACAAAATTTTAGACTTTTCCATTTACATTGATGATAGTGAAAAAATCTTTGTCTTTTTTGGTAGAAAACATTATGGACAATGAAAAAACTGCTTGCAACAGGCAATAGTTCTTTATTTTCTACAATGTTTTCCAAAGCTTTCTTCTTTGAGGCATCCAAGAGCAGGATTGTGTTTGAATGGATGAATACTTTAGCAGATGACACACTTTTAAAATAGACTGAATTTAAATTGGCTGCAGAGCATAATTATAGTGACTACTTTTAGTTCATCTGAACATGACAAACTCTTGGTGAGCTTTTATGATATTTGAATGTAGTCTATAGTTCATTATCTTTAATCATTGTTACCACTCTATAGGTCACAATTTTGGCTCAATCTTTCTCTAACTTATTATGCATGGAAATTCACAGTCTTGTTAGCAATTTAGGAGTACTTTAGCTGGCTTGTTTTAAAAAGTATCTTGCAGGACATAATACATCGTGGGAAAAAGAAGTAATTCATTTTCAGAACCATTTTTATCCTTCCTTATTATTCTCCTTAATATATTAACTAAATATTATTAAAACAGGTGATTGTTAAACACCTTGATTGTTATCCAGTTTTTTTACATGCCTCAAAATAACCTATTGAATGCTCTGGAAAATGCAGATATTCCTTGTTACAAGCAATTTCCTCATTATCAACAAAGCTTTCTACCCAAATACTTTTTAACCCTTGTCATACTGAATAAAATTCTGTTTAGAATTTCACTAAAATCAAAGGACTGAATCACTGGAAACACTAATTGCTGGTCAATAATTCATTTAAAAACCGATTTCATAAACAATTCTGATTTGATCTGGATAAGCAGGTGGTGTAGACTGAGATAAGACTGCACTTATGTACTTATGTTCAGCATGACCAGGGTATATAATAAATCTGAATATTGTTATAACTGATGACTATTCTTACACTAAAACCTCACGGAACCATGGGATTAACTTCAGTAACCCATTCCCAAACAATGACGCTTTTTGGTGCCCCTCAAGACAACAATATTTGGAATGCATCGTGTTAAATGAAGGAATTGCTTGCAACAATCTATTTCTTCATTTTACACAATGTTTTCTACCCAGAAATCTAAAATTGTATACACTTTTAGTTATTGTCTGCAACAGCTTTCAATTTGGACCTGTCTAAAATTTTACCATCTTGTAATGGGTTAAAAGGGATATATCAAATTGTAATCAGAGGTTACAACATATTTCTTGGTTTTTTTTCAGCTGGGGGTAAAGGTATTCACCGACCATTGAAGAATAACAAACAAAAACCTGAGGACTACGGTGCTGAGTATAGAGCAAAGGTAGTACATTGTAGTCTTTGTTGAAATCACAAATTATCTCCCTTTTTCTCTATTTACTTTTTTGTTCTGTGTGTCATAATGTGGGATTGTGTGGTTATGTCTTAACCTATTCCTAAACAATCCCACTTTTTTATGCCCCTTAAGAAAAAGACTGAGAAAATATGGTTGAAAAGAAGAAATTGCTTGTTAAAAGTAATTTCTTCATTTTCAACCTTGTTTTCTACTTGAAAAATCAGAGATACTAAACATTCTCTAATCTTGAAATTGTCGTACACAAGTTTTTTGAATTTAGATCAGTCTAAAATTTCGCCATGTAGTAAGTAGGTACAGTTTCTTTTAGACATCAGGAGTTATTTGAGACTTGTATGACTGCTTTTTGATGTTTCAGAGATGAAATATAATTCTGCTTTTTTGACTTTCAGAAATATTGGCCAGTATTTAGTCCTATCCAATCTTTTGCTGTTATTCAATAAATTGATTCAAGGTATCTGTTAAAAGATTACCTATGTGAGAAATTTTCTAATGGGAGTTTTGATGATCAAATTATTAAAATCAATAAGAAATGGTAACAGATACATCTGTATTGAGGTGATGAGTTATATTATTTGAAATCAAGTATTTTACTTAACCCATTACCCAAAATGTTTGCCTTTTCAGACCTTTAAAGAAAAAAAAAACTATGGAAAACATTGTGGAAAATTAAGAAATTGCTTGTTACAAGTAATTTATTCATTATCAGTGTTTTTTTTTTCTAAGAGACAAAAGATTTTTTTTTAAATTCACAAACTTAAAATTGTTGTCTGCCACTTCTTTTGATTTGGACCAGTCAAGAATTTTGTCGCATGGTTATTGATTAAAACAGGGCTAGTGAAATATTATGCTGGCCAATATTATTCTGCTCACTCGTCCTGCGGGAAGAATCAAACTTGAATGAATTTTCAAACCATGATCCTAGATGTTTTCAAATAGCTCCACTATGAAATAATCCTGATCAAATATATTACAGAAAGCAAAGGGAGATGTGAAAAAAGCTGGCAAACCAGATCCATATGCTTATGTACCTTTAGACTTCAAACATTTGAATAAAAGGTAAGAAATATTGCCCTTTAATTTGTACCTAAAAAATATTTCAAGTAAAATATATACATTCCACACAGACAAAATTGGACATATCAGGAAAAAAAATTGTATCTGAAAGTGTCAAATATGGTTCCACATAAGGTAGTCAAAGATGACGTCATTTTTGTTCTATAGATGACGTCATAATACAGAATAGAAAAAGGGAAAAACATGTAGAAATACAGTTTTTTAATGCCCCCAAAGGGAGGCATATAGTAATCGAACTGCCCATCTGTCCGTCAGTCAGTCTGTCCTTCCGTCCGTCCGTCTCGCTTTTGTGTCCGCTCTGTAACTTCTACATGCAATAGTGGATTTCAATATAACTTTGCACTAATGTTCACTGATGTGTCCCGAAAAAGACCCAGGTTCCTTTCTCAAAGGTCAAGGTCACAATCTGGGGTCAAAGGTAAAAAAATGGGGACTTTTTGCCGTGTCCTGTAACTTCTATAATCATGCATGCAGGTACAAATTTCTTTCATACAAATGTTCACCACCTTCAGACAATGTGTCGCAAAAAAAGACCCAGGTTTCTATCTCAAAGGACAAGGTCACAATCTGGGGTCAAAGGCCAAAAATTGGCACTTTTTGTCGTGTCGCTCTGTAACTTCTATAATCATGCACGCAGGTACAAATTTCTTTCATACAAATGTTAACCACCTTCAGATGACGTGTTGCAAAAAAGACCCAGGTTCCTATCTCAAAGGTCAAGGTCACAATCTGGGTTCAAAGGTCAAAAATCTGCTCTTTTTGCCGTGTACGCTCTTTAACTTCTATAATCAAGCATGCAGGTATAAATTTCTTTCATACAAATGTTCACCACCTTCAGACGACGTGTCGGGAAAAAGACCCAGGTTCCTATCTCAAAGGTGAAGGTCACAATCTGGGGTCAAAAGGGTGTCCAGAATGGTTAAATTGCGTCCGGAATGGTTAAATTGTATTTACTCTCTTATTCTTCAATGGATTGTTTCCATATTTGGACAGATGCTTAATTGGGTGGACCACTTTACATGACCTTGAAAGTGACCCAGTGACCTTGACCTTTGACCTACTTTTGACCTCAGAAAAATCCGTCCATAATTCATTTCTCGATTTCATTCTGTATTCATAGAAATTATTTTATGTATGAAAATTTCATTTATTAAAACCCCAGACGTATAGATCACAAATGCATGTAGCTGTGTTTACAAAACAAACCAAAGTGCTACATGCTTGACCCTGTCCGTTGGGGGCATTTGTCACATGACTGTGACCAGCTCTTGTTTCATCATTTTATCAAATTTATTTAACAAAAAATAGGTACACTGCAGCTCCACTATAACGCTGTTGGTGGGGACCAAGAAATGAAACCGCGGAATAAGTGGAGTTATTATGCTATCACGCTGCCCCCCCCCCCCTGCCGTAACTGAAATTTTCAACCGTCGTAATCGGAACCAAACACCCGATAATTCGTGATAAAATTCCTGTAACAAGTTTAATTCCATACAAGTAACTAGTCCTGAAATGAAAAACAACAACTGTAGTTACGAGATTTTAGCAGAAACGGACGAAATTCAGCGTGCGGATAACTAATTTCTAACCTTACCTTCCCGGTCTATCAGGATTGAATAATCCGTAAATTTCTACAGGTCTATAAATTGTGGTTATCTTTCTCCCAATATTAAGAAGCTAGAACTTTTACCCGAGACATGTTTTATTATGATAGTCGTCGGCATTAATCTAATTGAATTTAGTTTTACACGGACGTAAATATTTCCATCCTTAGACAAAAGGGATAAAATCTAAGTATTCCGCATAGCGACGTCTCCTTGGAGACCGACGAGTTGTTGAACACCTTGGGTTACTGAAGCGTTGAGAAAATGTCGCGTGGATTGACCTTCGAACTTCTTTCGCGGTAATGGACTTGGTCTAATTTCTTGACCATTTTATAAAATACGGTAACAATAAAAAGACAAAGAACTCTATCTGAACCTAGTCATTTAAGAATCGGGAATTTAAATCGACCAGTTGCACGTATACAAAACTGGATTAAACTTTGTAGCCTCTAACTTTTAATCTTAATAATGAAGGTCATAATAATCGAAAAAAAATCGAGACGGCGGAATGTCTGGTTTCATAAGGACAAGAGTAAAAAATTCGGTCAGCAAGAATTCTCACGGGGTACGCGTCTGGCATGTGTCAACTCCGATAGCTCTCCGATAAATAGCTGAACATCTGGCTGCGGCAACTTTGATCACCTTTCCTCCCTCAGAATAAAATAAACTGTACCCGAAAAAACTTGACTTCAAATTTGTCGACGAGCTTTTTATCGTGTGTTTGATCATACAGGATGGCATTAAATTTTTGGATTATTGTAAGAAATGCGGAAAAATAACGGTATTTTATTTTAATCTATTTATATTATCTATCCCGTTTCGGATGAGAATCTTCCGATATTGTGAGATTTACAATTCAAATTCAGGTAATTTCTGTATTTAGCGAAAACATCGCAACTACGACTGATTGTTTTCAAAGCACATTGTTGCGTTTTCATCTTGAAGCCACTATCTTCTACAAGCTCCGGATACCAGCAAACTATTAAGTGAAATAAATAGTAGGCACAAGTCAATTTGTCTAATTTCACGCTCGAGCATTACTTTAAGAACACGTCCTACCTGGGACTGAAGAAAATTAAGAACGCCAAGAGAGAAACAGTCTGATATTTTAATCGCACCACCTTCAAGGTTTGTAACTGAAGGATACCGAGGTGCTTGCCTATTCTCTATTGATTTAAAAAATATGAAAGACCTAAGGCATTGATCATCTCAATGTCAAACAGTAAGACCAAACAATCACTGATTTTGTAAATTGAAACACTACGCATCTCATCAATCAAACAAAGCAATTACCTCTATAGTAATGCATTAATGACCAGGACCGTCCACGTAAGGTGTTAAAAACTTACCTGGCTTCAGGTAATTATTGATTTTTATGTGCTACCCTTTTTCTTCAAGCGGGCTGAAGACGGGATGAAAAAATCGCGGCCAAATCAGCATTAACGTCGTATCTCGGCATCTGCAACCCAAAATGCTCCCCCCCCTTCCAAAATTTTGGGAGCCAAGCGGACCCCGTGTTATAATGGAGTCAGCGCTGTGCCTGGTAGCGTTATGGAGGAGTTGCAGTGTATATAATAAATGGAATATTATATTACCATTGCAATGCAACATCTTGTATTTGCTTCTAGCTAAGGAGGAAAATTTATATTCCATTTGACCTTCGGTCTGGTGAAATATCAAAATTTTCCTCCACTGCTCAAAGCAAATACAAGATGTTGTATCGCTATCATAGCATTATATTCCCTATTTATTACACAATATCAGTTTTGTCTAAGACTGAGATTACAAAAAGAAAGCAAATAGGTTGAAGAGAAACAAAGAGTTTCTTCTTTTTTCAGTTTTCACTTTATCCAACAGTCTATTGCAAACTTAGTTGTGTTTCCAGTTGATATATGCAATTTGTTTGGAAGGAGACCAATCTAAACTACGTTGTCTGGTAAAGAGTTTAGTCAACTTTATACAGACATAAACCCTACTTAGTATTGGTCTCATTATTTCGACATAATTGACCAATCACGGTTGTCAATCATATATCAAGTCAACTAGTCGAATCTTTCATTTAGACCAGAAGTGAGTTTTGAACTCCCAATATTGGTTGCCATTTTTGTTAACCTTTTTGGTCGGTTTGGCAACCTATTCCCACACAATCCCTCTTTTTTATGCCTTACAGGGAAACAATAATACTGCTTGTAACAAGCCATTTCTCCAATGTCCACAATGTTTACTACCTTAAGAGGCTTTTTTTTTATTTCTGTAAACTGAAATTTTTGTCTGCAACTTCTTTCAATTTGGATCAGTCTAAAATTCTGTCATGTTGGAATGGGTTAGAAATTGTAACTACAGCTTATTCAAGCTGTAGTTACGACGTTTAGGTCACCAACCAACTATTCTATTTTATTTGTTACATTCTACTGACCATAAGTTTTGCAAAATATTGCCTTTTAAAATCAAAACCGGACTCCCTGTCACAGTCTATTAGCAGGGCAGACATAGTAAGTGTGCAGGGCAAGCAATTGGTCAATTTAACAAAGATACAAGGTGCTGCAACTTCATAGAGGCGCCATAAAGACACAAGCAGTATACGAACCTTAAAAGAAATAGATTTGATATGGTGACCTACTATTTGAACAGACTAAATCAATATTTATACCCCCGAAAAAAAGGAATGTTTTCAGGGATATACTGGAATTAGCCTGTCTGTCCGTGTGTCCGTCTGTATGTGTACAAAATACTACCAATTTTGTGTCCTGAACTCCTCCTTCAGTTTTGCTTCAATTCCATTGAAACTTTATACAAAGATTAACCACATGTTGAAGTTTTGCAAGACACAATTTTGAAATCTTAATTCCCTATAGTGGCCTTTAGAGTGTTAACAAGATTTATCTGAATTTTTACCCTGTAATCCGCTTTTGCCTTAGCAAGTTTGAAATTGATAAAACCAAAAGTAGTCTGTGAATGTAAAATGTGAAACTGTTATTAAGGACCATTTTCTTGGGGTTTTCAAACTGACCATCACATTTTCAATACGGTTCATACTGATGACCTTGCAAACATTCTGGTAAAGTGTTTATGAGATTGAACACAAATTGTGGCCTCTAGACTGTGACTTGTGGATAATCACTTCTATGATTCTCATTTGCAGTAGGGTTTATAAACCTGACAAATATTCTGATCTAGTTTCATCAAGATTCATTTCGAATTGTGGCCTCTGTAGTTTATCAACCCATTCCCACTCAGTGGCGCTTTTAGACGCCTCCAAGGAAAAAAGCTTTAGAAAACATCGTGGAAAATGAAGAAATTGCTTTTGACAAGCAATTTCTTCATTTTCCACAATGTTTTCTACTCAGAAAGTTGAAAAAATCCAAAATTTCATAAACTTTAAATTTTCGTATACATCTGCTTTCAAATTGGACCAGTCTAAAGTTTTGCCGTCTAGTAATTGGTAAGAGAAATTGTCATTAAGACCCATTTTCCAGTGTTTTTCATCAGAATCTTCAAATTTTAAATATAGTTAAAACTTTATGACCTAGCAAATATTATGACCACTGTCACTAAAGATCGAGCCCAAACTGCGAGATCAAAGTGGAAATAGTGAAATTGCTGCTGTCAGACAATACACAGCAGACATTCAAGAATCTTTAAAATAGTTTATTTTCCAATAGTTTTATAGGTTTAAATATTCAAAATTCTGAAAAATATTTCTACAAATACTTCAAGTTTATGGTCATTATAATGCATAATTATTTGATTTCGTTCACAGAAAACAAGCTAAATTCAAGGGAAGATTCAAGAATTTGGTGAAAGGAGCACAAAGAGGGGCAGCTAAAGGAAAGAGAACAAAGAGAAAACAATAATGGCCTTGTATTGATGATAGTGGATTTTATTTAAGAAACTATTTAACCCTTTCCTGTTTTTTGAAATTTTAGACTGGTCCAAATTCAAAGGTTTTGTAGACGACAATTCAAAGTTGAATTTAATTTATGAATCTTTCAGTACCGTAGAAAACATTGTGGAAAAGAAGAAATTGCTTGTTACAAGCAATTTCTTCTTTTTCCACAATGTTTTCCCAAGTATAAAAACACAGAGACGTAAAAACCAGTGATTGTACGGGAAAGGGTTAATTTTAATACAGAGTGATGTTATTGACAGTTGTAGATTATTGACATGTATTAAACCATCTAAACTGCTTGAGAAAATGTAATGAATTCTTTATTGTGATGACGTCACCATCATATTATTTTACCCGAGCATATAATGATCGATGTAAGCTATTGATTTGATCATAGTCTGTCCATCCACTTGAAAAAAAAAACACCTTCTACTCCCATTAACTCCCCATGGAGTTAAACCCAACATCACAGAAATGACCCTTATTTTATGCTCTTTCAAAATACTTTACAGAATTAGAAACAGTTAAGAATTCTGCTTACCATTGCAACTAATCAAATAATAAATGGAAAAAAAATGTTCTCCTCCCACATTAACCCATTACTAGATGGTCCAAATTGAAAGGAGTTAAGATGAAAAGTGAAAGCTTATGAAATTTTGGATTTCTTGTACCTTTAGGGAAGCAAATATTGTGGATAATGAAGAAATTGCTTGTATCAAGCAATTTTCTCATTTTCAACAATGATTTCCAAAGCTTTCTTTCTTTAGAGTGTTTAAAATTGTCATTGGAGTGGATTAAAAGGGTCAGAGCTTTGAAATTTGGTTAGCAACAATGTCTAGTGACCTCCTACCAAAATATTTCAAATTATTGCTCTATAATGGAAAATGGCTGTACGTTGTTGGATCCCAAATATCACATAGAAATAAAGAAGGAAATATTTAAAAATCCTCTTCTCTCAACCTGAAGGGCTTAGAGTGTTGAAAATTTGCATGGAACATCGCACCATGACCCTTTTTGAATAAGCTTCAAATTATCACTCTACAATGAAAATTGGCCCTATGTTATATTTTACAAAGAAATAAAAGAGGGAAATCTTAACCCTTTACTGTTCAATAGTTGTTTTTTTTACGTCCCTGTGATTTTATAATTTAGAAAACATAGTGGAAAAAGAAGAAAATTGCTTGTAACAAGAAATTTCATTTTTCCACAATCTTTTCTATGCTATTGAATGACTATTTTTAAATAAGATCTATTCATATTGTTATCTGCAATATTGTCAATCCTTTGAATTTGGGCAGGTCTAAAATTTTGCAAAACAGGGTTAACCTCCTCTAATTTCTAATCAAACTAAATTGTGGAATCTTGGATTAGAAGTAGAAATAAAGAATGAAGTCATAACCTTCTGAAGCTGTAAGGTCTATATTATCAAATTTGCATGTAGCATGTTGCTTTATCTTGGTCTACCAAAAACAAGTCACATTAGTAAACTTGGATTTCAGTAAGACCAGATCATGGATTTTGCCTAATGAGATAGAAGGAAATCCTGATTTAAGTATAAAAGATTGTTATTGCATGTTCATGTATTTTTCTCCTGTTCTTAATTGGCAAACTTAACCCATGTCCTGCTTAATATTTATCCTCTTTTTAGCTCACCTGAGAATAACATGCTCAAGTTGAGCTTATGTAATCCCCCTGTGTCCATTGTGCGTTGTTCATCTGAAGTTGCCCACAATTCTTTGAAAATCTTCTCCTCTCTAACCATGGGGCCAATTTCAACCAAACTTGGCAGGAATGTTCCTTAGGTAACCCCTTTCAAAACTTGTTCATTGAAATTTTGATTCACCAAAAAATGGGGGCATGGCAGGGGAGCTTACAAGACTTAGAGAACTCATAAAATAGTTCTTTTAAAAATGTTCTCCTAAACCCCTGGGCAATTTGGACCAAATTTGTCAAGAATGTTCCTTGGGTGGTCCTATTCAAAACTTGTTCATAAAATTTTTGGTCAGTAAAAAAAGGGGCTTGGCAGACAGGGTTTATCAGAAAAAATATTGAAAAAATTATCTAAAAATCTTTTCCTTCTCCTTAAACACAAGGCCAATTTGATCCAAACTTTGCAGGAAAGTTTCTTTGTGACCCTTTTCAAACCTTCTACGGGAAATTTTGATTCCCAGATAAAAGGAGGCATGGCAGGGCCAGGGTTTATTAGACTTGGAGAAATAATGAAATAATTCTTTAAATATCTTCTACTCTTAACCATTTTGCCAATTTATACGAGACTACCAAACTTGTTGATAAAATTTTGATTTTGAAAAAAAATTGGGCCTGGCAAGGCAGGCTTATCATCAGAAATCATGAAATAATTCTTTAAATATCTTCTCCTCCTAAACCATTGGGCCAATTTGGACTAAACTTGACAGGAATGTTCCTCTTGTTTGACCCTTTTAAAACTTTTCTTTGCAAAAAAATGTGGGATTTGCAGGGCTTGCCTTATCGAAACTTTGCCATAATTAGATTGATAATGTGTTCTGATCTTAGTCTATACACCTGCCAAAGCCATTGTTAAAGGAGGCCCATAGGCCTTATTGGTCACCAAAATCCAAAGCGCAGAAAAAACATGGATTTATGGATAAGATATATACTATATAAACGTCAGACAAAATTCGATCATAACAGATCACCACTTGCAAAGTTCAGAAGAACTGAAAATCCTTCTTTCTGAGAGACAAAACTTGAGCCATCATGGCAAGGGCTCTTGTAGTTCTCCAAGGATTTGTTGAATCCTTAATAGCTATCGAGGGTTGATGTAAAAAAAAAATCTGACATCCTGTAATAAAAGGATTATGTTGTTTTTTTCTATAGAAAAACGGGAGCTGCAATGCATGGAATTACCTTTTACAAGGTATGTCAGCCAATTTAAATAAATGGAAGTCAAACACTTTTTTTTTTAAATTTTCCTGATTTACTCACGTCCTTTGTACTTGTGGGCTTCTACAGACACTTTTAGGCATCATTTCTCAGCTGGTCCTTGTTGGCTAGACCCCCCCAAATAGTCCAAAATTTGTTTCATTTTTCTCAAAAACAATTGCGGGAAAGATGCTTAATTCCTTTTGAATGAATTTAAAGCATAGAATTGATGAAAAGGAATTAAGCATTTAAAAGCACTATTACAGTTTTAACACCTGTGCGCCCAGGGGCCCAGGTTATAATTCATATTGTGTCCAGCATAATGATTTCAGGGGGCCTAAGGTGCGCTCTAGCTTGAACCCTGAAGCTCTGTGCCTTCCTGTTTTAGAGAAGATTTTTTGAAATTGTCACTAAGCCTATGTTAAACTTGTGATCCCTGAGGATAGGGCCAACTTTGACCCTGGGGCCATAATTTATACAATCTTGATAGAGGTCCGCCAGATGATAGTGCAAACCACATATCTAGGCTGTAGGCCTTTCTATTTGAGAGAAGCAGATTTTTAAAATTTTAAACTTGTGACCCTAGCCTATGTTAAACTTGTGAACCCTGGTGCAGGGCCAAATTTTACCCTGGAGCCATAATTCATACAATCTTGACAGAGGTCAAACAGGTGATGCTGTTTACACAACATAAAAGCTCTAGGCCTTTTTGTTTAGGAGAAGATTTATTTTAAAGTTTTGAAAGCTTATGCCCCCCAACACACACATTTGCCACACCCCTAGCATGGCCCCTCTTGACAGATTAATTTCTTGTACAGAATGTGTACTTCCTGCCCTAAAGACTCAAGGTTATCATGACAAGTATCTTTTTAAGATGTTTCCAATTTTGACCCTTTTTTGCTCAGTGCTCAAGTGAGCTATTGTGATCACCTTTTGTCTGGCATCTGTCCAGTGCCCGTCAAAAATTTCTTCGAATAACATCTCCTCTTTAATCATTGGGCCAATTTGAACCAAATTTGACAGACATGCTTCTTCTGTAGTCCCCTTTAAAACAGCTAAAAAGAATTGAAATTCTTTGAAACTGGTTGACAATGCAACAAAAGTGAAATCTTAAAATAATCTTTAAAAAATCTTCTGATCCAGAAGGCCTGGAGCCTTGATATTTTGCATGAAACATCAGTATAATGACCTCTTTAAAAATTGCTAAATCATTACCTATGGACCCCAGAGGTGGAGCTGCACAGGGATGGGGTTTATATTGAAATGAAGGTTTTTTTAATGACGTCTCCTCCCAAACTAATGAACCAATTTTAACTAAATTTAGCATAAATGTTCCTTAGGTGGTCTTCTTTCACAATAGCTAAAATGATAGAAATCTAGTGGAAGAACTCTGGCTGCCATGGCAATGAAAACTAAATCTTTAAAAGTCTGCTCTAGGCCTGACCCAGTTAGCATGAAGCATCAGTTCATTAACATCTGTCATATTTCTGAATTAATTACCAATGGATCCAAAAGAGATCTCCTCCTTTCATATTAGTCCTAAAGCCTTGGAATTTGTCATTAAGACTGGGATGCTTAGGCACAGAGCCTATATCAGTATAAAGTATGGTCAGGCCCACTTGTATCATTATCCTAACCTTAACATAAAATAAGACTGTTGAAAGAAAATTAGCCTTTATCTAAGGCGAGAGCCCCAGGCTAATGGCTCCTTGTTTGGAGATAACTCTATTGTGTGAACAAATCTGGAGCAACTTTCTATGGGGATGCTTCCTACCGAGTTTGGTTGAAATCCTTCCAAGGGTTCTTAGGAAGTCGACAAGAGGATAATGACGACTGAAGACTGCGCAATATATACAAAATATCAAATCTCTACGGATAAAAGTCTATCTAAATCCAAGATCCAAAACTTAGGGCCAATTTTCAGAGTTGAGGCATTCTTGAAATATTTGGCAAAGTGGAAAAAGCAATAATGAATACCAATTATCACGGCTAAAGGCCTTACGGTTTTGGAAAAGAATTTCTTCAAATATTTTCTTCTTTATTCCTATGTAAATCTAAGATTTGTACAACATAGGAATAATTTTCAGAGTTGCGTTCTTTGAAGTATTTTGATGAAGGGTGACATTGGACTAATTTCACAGTCGAGTTCTTTGAAGTATTTTGGTGAAGGGGTATATACTAAATACATGTATCAAGGCTCTATGCCCTACTGTTTTGAAAAAGAATAATGTCAAAGAATTCCTTCCTCCTTTCTATGTTAAATCAAGGATTATGAAAACGGGCTAATTGGGTAGATTCATACAAAATATCAATACTCTAGGCATCGTGTTTTAGAAGATTTTTAAAGATTTCCTTCTTTATTCCTATTTAAATCTAAGATTGCACAACATAGGAGTTTTGGTAAAGGGTGAGCAATAATATAAACCAAATATCAAGGCTCTATGCCAAAATATTTTGGAAAAGAAAATTTTCAAAGAAATCCTTCTTTCTATGTTAAATCAGGGATTTCACAGAAAAGAGCTAATTTTCTGAATGTGATAATTCTTTAAAGTAATTTAGTAGAGGGTCAATAATTGATGATATATACCAAATATCAAAGCTCTAGGCTTTGTGGTTTGGGAGTAGATTTTTTAAGTTTTTCATACTGCTGCTATGGCAACCAAAGTTCTTCATGGATTTCAATTATTTGAAATATTTGAACAAGGAAATTGTTATTAAGACCATGTTTCCAATGTTTTCCTATGCAACATTCCCATTTCAGATAGGATTTATCCTAGTGACTTTTCAAGCATTCTGACCAAGTTTAAAGAAGAATGGGCAAAAATTGTGGCTGCTAGAGTGCTAAAAAATGTCTATATGGCAATTTTTCAAGTGTTTTTCGATGGAAAAATTTCCATTTTATTTTATAGGGTTCATCCGTGTGACCTACCAAGGGCTCTGACCAAGTTTCATGAGTATTGAACCAAAATTGTGGCCCCTAGTGTGCTTACAAGGAAATTGTCATTCAGACCCTTTTCCTGTGTTTTCCAATGGAAAGTTCCCATTTTCATTGGGCTTCATCCTTGTGACCAGACAAACATTCTGACCAAGGTAAATGAAGATTTGGCCATAATTGTTGCCCCTAGAGTGCATACAAGGAAATTGTCATTAAGATCCCCTTTCCTATGATTTCAAAGGGAACATTCCAATTTTCAATAGCATTCATCTTTCTGGCCTACCCAGCATTTCGACTGAGTTTAAAAAATGATTGGGACAAAATTGTGGCCCCTACTGTGTTAACAAGGAAATTATCATTAAGGCCCCTTTTCCATTGTTTCTCAAAAGATCTTCCCCATTTTCAATAAGGTTCATCCATTCGACAAAACAATCTGACCATGTTTCATGGAGATTGGACAATAATTGTCCAAAGAGTGCTAACAAGGAAATTATATTTTAGGCCCTTTTCCCCATGTTTTCCAGAACCTTCCCATTTTTGCCATGGCAACCAGAGTTTTTAACAGATTTCAATTCTTTTAGCCATTTTTGAAGGGGACCACCTAAGGAACATTTCTGCCAAATTTGGTTCAAAATGGCCCAGTGGTTTGGGAGGAGATGTCATTTATAAATCGTTCTTTATTTCTATATAACCCCCCCTGGGGACCCGAGGATCATGATTTTAGCTATTTTGAAAGAGGTCAATATACTGATGCTTCATGCAAAATATCAAGGCTTTACCCCTTCTGGGTCAGGAGGAGAAGATTTTTAAAGATTATTTTAAAATTTTACTTTTGTTGCCATTGCAACCAGAGTTTTTAACGGATTTCAATTATTTTTGCTATTTTTGAAGGGGACCACCTAAGCAACATTTCTGCCAAATTTGGTTCAAATCGGCCGAAAGGTTTGGGAGGAGATGTCATTTAAAAAATCGTTCTTTATTTCTATATAAACCCCACCCCCCTGGGGCTCGGCCCCTGGGGACCCGAGGATCATGATTTTAGCTATTTTGAAAGAGGTCAATATACTGATGCTTCATGCAAAATATCAAGGCTCTACCCCTTCTGGGTCAGGAGAAGATTTTTAAAGATTTTTTTAAATTTCACTTTTGTTGCCATGGCAACCAGAGTTTTTAATGGATTTCAATTCTTTTAGCCATTTTTGAAGGGGACCACCTAAGGAACATTTCTGCCAAATTTGGTTCAAATCGGCCCAGTGGTTTGGGAGGAGATGTTGTTTAAAGAAATTGTTGACGGACGACGCATGACGGACAAAAGGGGATCACAATAGCTCACTTGAGCACTACATGCTCAGGTGAGCTAAAAAGTTAACAAATAACAATGGACGAAACACAATTCCATTCGGTCAGGTGACCTAAACACAAATTCCATTTTCATTTGTAAAAGAAAGTTATTTGAGAAATGTTGATTTGAATCATTTATTTAAAATTATTTCGGGTTGTCAAATTCACCCCATGAATAAGGCAACCTTATGATATTTGAAAATCACAGCACAAGAACTGTACTTTATTTATATAAAAGAGTTTCACCTCAAAGTGTTGTTTATTGAGGGCTAAATTTGACTAGTCCAAATTAGAGTCGATTTGCCCTTAAAATGTTAAAATTGCCTGTGTTTACTCTACTTCAAAACATTGATCTGTTCCTACACTAGCCCCTTTTTTTAGCCCTGTCAAGAAAAGAGCTATTGAAAACATTGTGGAAAATGAAGAAATTGCTAGTTTCAGTAATTTGTGGGAAGATTTTTCAAAAGATTAAAGATGTATGCACATTCGCACTCCTTACAGCCACAACTCCATGACAACAGCTTCTTTATTACCATACCTATGCTTACCAAGTCCTATTCAACAAAGGCCATAGTTTATAGAGAAAATTTTAAAAAATCATCTTCTCCCAAACAGGAGGGCCAAGAACTTTGATACATGTATTTTATATACAGCATCATCTGGTGGACCTCAAATTACTGCCCAAGGATTAAAATTAGCCGTCACAAGTTTAAAATAGGCTTATATAAAGAAAACTTTAAACAAGGTGTGTTTGTGAAACAACATGCCCCCGAAACAGGAATTCTTTAGAAACGGGTGATTTTTATTGTTTTTTTTCTCTGATTTAGGAAAAAGGGTTAAAATTTTGACCTTGACCTTGATGAAATGACCTTCCCCAGTTGCGTCTTGTTGAGACTTATCTACATACCAAATATTAGCATTGTATCTTAATTAGGGATGAAATTATAGGAAAATGTTTCGTTGGCAGGTTAAGTTTTTGAGAAACGTTTTAGGGAAAAGGGTTTAAATTTTGACCTTGACCTTGATGAAATAACCTTCCCCAGTTGAACCTTGTTGAGACCTATCTACATATCAAAAATTTGCATTGTAACTTAATCAGGGTGGAAGTTATAGGAAAATGTTTAGTTGGCAAGTTAAGTTTTGCAGACAGACAGACGGACAGACAGATGGACACCAGTAAAAAAATATGCCCCCGATCTATTGATGCGGGGGCATTAAAATCTTCTTCTCTCAAAGAAATAAGCCTTAAGCTTTGATATTTGTAAGTAGCATCATCTGGTGGATCTCTATCAGTATTGTAACAAGAGGGCCAGTGGCTCTTTTTCTTCAAGGCCTAATGATAACTAGGTCAGGAGAAGACCTCCTTTAAACTTTAATTAAAATCAACCAATTGCCATGCCAACCAATGTTTTCAACATATTTCAACTCTATTAGTAATTATTAAAAGGGGGCAACCTAAGGTAAATTTCTACCAATTTGGCTAATATTGGGCAAATAGTTTTGACACAGTAGCCTTCTTTATGTTTTAGCACTTTTGAAAGAGGTGAATGTACTGATGCTTCATCATAAGGAGGAGATGATTTTTTAATTTTTTTCTTAATTTTACTCTTGTTGTCATAGCAACCATAGTTTTCAACTGATTTAAATTCTTTGGTTGGAATTGGCCCGGGGGGTTGGAAGAGATGTTTTAAAAGTCCTTCTTTATTTCTATAAGCCCCAACCCCCTGGGGCTCCCCCCTGGGGATCCGAGAGTGATGATTTTAGCACTTCTGAAAATGGTCAATATACCAATGCTTCATGTGAAATATCAAGGCTCTACACCTTCTGGGTCAGGAGGAGAAAACTTTTAAGGATTTTTAAAAAAAAATCCGTATTGTTGCCATGGTTACCAAAGTTTTCAACCGATTTAAATTCTTTTAGTAATTTTGAAAGGGCACCAGCTAAGGCACATTTCTGCAAAATTTGGTTGAAATTGGCCCAGTGGTTTGGAAGAAGATGGCGTTTTAAAAATCCATCTTTATTTCTATATAAGCCCAACCCCCGTGGCCCCAGCCTAGGGGAATCAAGGGTCATGATTTTAGCAATTCTGAAAGAGGTAAGTGTACTGATGCTTCATGCAAAATACCAAGGCTCTATGCCTTCTTGGTCAGGAGGAGATAATTTCTTAAGTTCTTTGAAATTTCCATGGCAACCAGAGTTTTTAACAGATTTGAATTCTTTTATTAATTTTTTAATGGCTTCACCTAAGGAATATTTATGCCAAATTTGGTTGAAATCGGCTCAGTGGTTTGGGAGGAGATTTCGTTTCAAAAATCCTTCTTTATTTCTATATTAGCCTCACCCCTCCCTTGGGCTCTGCCCCTGGAGACCCAAAGGTGATGATTTTAGCAATTCTGAAAGAGGTCAATGTACTGATGCTCCATGCAAAATATCAAGACTCTAAGCCATCTGGGTTATGAGGAGATAATTTTTAAAATTTCAGTTTTGTTGCCACAGGAATTCTTTTAGCAATCTTAAAAGGCACCAGCCAAGGAACATTTCTGCCAAATTTGGTTGAAATTGGCCTATCAGTCGGAGGAGATGTCATCTTAAAATTGTTGACACACGACGCACACCCCATGCCAAACAAATAATGATCAAGATACCTCACCATGAGCACTTTGTGCCTAGGTGAGCTAAAAATTATGGCCCCAGGATGAAAATTAGCCAATTCCTGGACATTACAAAATTTACATAGGGCGTATAAAGTAAATATTTTAAAACTGTTCTTCTCTGAAGCAGGAGGGCCTAGAGCTTTGATATTTGGTATACATCATCATCTGGTGGACCTCTATCAAGATTGTTCAAGTCACAGCCCCAGGGTCACAAGGAGCCTGTTCCCTTACATCACAAGTTTTATAAAGGGCTTATATAGTGAAAATTTTAAAAATCATCTTCTCCAAAACAGGAGGGCCTAGAACTTTGATATTTGGTATGTAGCATAATCTGGTGGACTTTAATCTGTTTTAGTGCTCTTTGGTCACAGGAGACCAATTTTGGAGGCCTCTTTTTGTTGCTCTAATGTTTTATGTTTAACGACCCTTAAATTCTTGCATGCTGGTTGACCACAGCTGTCAATGCCCTGTAAAACACCATTAGTCTTACTGTCCTGGCTTGTTAGTAGCATAACTCCTACATTTGTTGATCGACTTCAGGTTTGTTAGATGCAGTTGAACCACGACAACCTGATTTGTAACGAAGAAAATAAAAACAAAATGTTTGAAACAAAAAATGAGTACAAATTTAATTCACAACAACAAAAAATTCACAACAAAAGACATATATGCTTCATAATAAGAGCTTCATATACTTATTTTCGTCTTTGGTCAATAGTATTGTGTTTACAATACACAATCTAAGAACTGAAAGTACTGTAAGCTAGCAAATCATGGTTTTGGTAAGTAATCTTCTTTGTCAAAGGTTATCATGAAAAAAACAGGGGTGTGGATGTCCTAATGCAATACAGGAGCTCCTCTCTGAATTAAAAAAAAATCTTGTGTACAGTGAATCTTTTCCCAAACAAGACCTGGTTTTGAAGTCTTGGGACAGTATTAAGAGAAAAGGATAAAATGCTGATAATTAACATTTCTCTTTTTCTTCAATATTTTCTGTATTTGAATGTTCATTTTTCCTTATTTAATAATCAATTTCAGCGGCAATTAATTGGGCCTAGTCTAAATATTTTTCCCTTTGGGAAAGTGTTAACCAAATTTGGAAGAATAAAGGAAGACAAGATAGAGAGGACAATAAAGGTGAAAATAAGCTCAATAACTCAAAAAGTGAGGGGATGGCAGAGTAACAGTTCTTGAAATTGACACTTCTCAACATTATGATCTATCAGTGTATAAAGGTTGAAGTTGCTAGCACTTATGGTTTAGGAGATATATTAAGGACAAAAATGTAAAACAACAAAGAGCAATAACCCAAACAATTGGCATAGTAGAGAAATGGTTCTTGTACATGACATTTCTCTACAGGGAAAGGGGCCTTAATGAAAGTTTCTTTGTTTACACTATAGAGGCCACAAATATGGCTCTATCTCCATGAAACTTTGCCAGAATAATTATTAGGTCATAGAGATGAACCCTTTTGATTATTAAAAGGATCTTTCCAAAAACACAGGAAAAGGGGCCTTAATGACAATTTTTTCTTTGCTTACACTCTAGTGGCCACAATTTTGGCTTAATCTTCATGAAACCTGGTCAGAATAATTGTTTGATCATGAGGATGAAGCCTATCGATTATGGGAGGATTCTATTGGAAAACACGGGAAAAGGGGCCTTAATGACAATTTCTTCGTTTACACTCTGGAGTCCACAATTTTGGCTCAATCTTGGCCAGAATATTTGCTTAGTCACAAGGATGAACCCTATGATGATAAGAAGGAACATTTGGAAAACACAGGAAAAGGTGCCTCAATGACAATCAATTTCTAACGCTCATAATTTTGGCTCAATCGTCATGTAACTTGGTCAGGATACTTGTTAGGTCATGAAGATGAACATTATAGATTATGGGAAGGTTCTATAGGATAACACAGGAAAAGGTGCCATAATGACAATTTCTTTGTTGACAATATAGAAGTCACAGTTTTGCCTCAATCTTCATGAAACTGGTTATAGTTATTTGTCTCTAGTTGCATTTTTTTTAAAAAGCAGACAATTCAGGTGAGCAATCTAGGACCATCATGGTCCTCTTGTAATTTAATTTCATTAATGACAATTGATTGGGCAAAAAATGTGGCCTCTAGAGTCCATACAAGGTTTTTCTAAGATTTGACCAAGTGACCTAGTTTTTTATCCAAGTTGACCAAGTTTCAACTCACACTAGATTTCATCAAGTCAATCATTCTGACCACTTTTCAGGTTGATTGGGCAAAAAAAGTAGCCTCTAGAGTGCATACAAGGTAAATGTTGACGACAGATGAAGTACGTCGCTCGACTCATGATGGGCATCCACCTAACCACAAAAGCTCAACTTGAGCACTTCATGCTCAGGTGAGCTTAAAATGGGTGAGGCAGTGTAACTGTCCTTGACATGACACTTCTCATCATTGTGATCTATAAGTGTAAAAAGTTGGAAGTTGTTCGCACTTATGGTTTAGGAGATATGTTCCAGACAAAAATGTAAAGGTAAAAAGAATAAAGGGCAATCACTCAAAAAATTGGTGTGGCAGAGTAACAGTTCTTCTTTATGACACTTATCCACATTGTGATCTATAAGTGTATACAATTTTTGAAGTTGCTTGCACTTATTGTTAAGGAGATATGGTCTGGACAAAAATATAACAGTAAAAACAACAAAGGGCAGTTACTCAAAAAGTGGGCATGTCAGAGTAACGGATCTTGTTCATGACATTTCTCCACATTGTGATCTTTAAATGTATAGAGTTTGAATTTTTGAATGTTTAAGGAGATATGTTATGGACAAAAGTGTGACAGACGGACAGAGGGAATTGAGCCATCTTATAGTCCCCCAACCGGTAAAGTTAATTCAGGTGGCCGTACAAAGAACTGCGCATAGTGAAGACGATCAGACTCATTTTGCTAGCTTAAATATTAAACTTGTGTGCAATAAATCTGAGAAAATAAATTAATGTTTTCAATATTAGTGCAAAAGAAGAAATCATATGGTATTTTTGGATGGTATTTTTGGATGGTATTTAAGTCTCAATAAAATATTACTCTTTCAAAATCATATCTTTGGCCTAACATGTTAGTACCAAATAGCTGGAAACAAATGACCAATTGCTGCTATCAATCAAAGAAAAACATGACTAATCAAAATATTCATACAGACTGTGAGTGAAATTTGAACACTGACATTTTTTTTAAGCATTTTTGTTGGTTTTGCGGCTTAAGCAATGTAACTACAGCTGTAGTTACAACGTTTAGGTCACAAACCAACAATCCTTTTTTTATTACATACTTTTGGCAATAGATTTTGCAAAATATAGCTGTTTAATTCCTGTCAGTGTTTATGGGCAGGGCCATCGGAGTAAGTGGGCAGGACAAGCAATTGTTCAATTATTCAAACATTCTTTGTTTTTAAGAATAATAGGATGAAACTTCAATGATGCATCCTTTAACATTAAATTGCTTCTGTCAATCTTGAAATACTTTAAAATGAAAACAAAAATGCTGTCAAGTACTTTTTAGCCAATCCAAAATAAACAGGAAAATATTATGTATGCAAAAAAAGGTATAAAAAAACAAATGAATAAATTAATGGAAACTCAAGATGGTGTCCAACCCATGATAATTTTCTAGAAAAGACAAACCTCTTTTGTGATTCTATACAGAAGCAAGCAATTTCTTCATTTTCCACATTTTAACCCTGAACTTTTTTCTTAATGGGCATCAAATAGCTGGATTGTGTGGGAATGGGTTAAAGAATCAAAACAAGACTGTGTGTATATCATTAACATCCTATTCACAGAATGAATTAGTCATCCATTTTTAGGTATAAAGATAAAGCACAAAGACTGCCAGTCCAAATTTTATATCTAACCCTTTCCATTTAATCCATGACAATTAAGATCCTGTGATATAACGTTTCTAAAAACATCAGAAATTTCTTCTTATCCCAAATTTTGTCATAGTGCAGTTAGTAGCACACCAGACTCCAAATCATCAATAATGAGTGTGTCATAGGTTCAAACCCTGGTGGCAGCACATATCCTTTCCCACTTTTGTCTCTCACCAATGGATGGATAATCGTTAACCGAAGTGGGATAGCAACTGGATGCTAGG
Organism: Fragum fragum; assembly: GCA_946902895.1. NCBI lineage: Eukaryota > Metazoa > Mollusca > Bivalvia > Cardiida > Cardiidae > Fragum > Fragum fragum. The sequence continues at coordinate 20,696,407 of OX336374.1, read as the reverse complement.
AAAGGATGTAATGGTAGAACAGTAGCAAGATATAGCAGGATTCCATGGTTAGGTGCTCCAGCTGCTGTGATATGACTGAAAATTTGTTATAAGAGGCACCAAACCCCATTCAAACAAACAAATTATCCAAAAATATACTTCTACAAACTTTCACTAACTTCAACCATCCCCACAACACCACTTTTTGATGGATAACAATGGAAAATGAAACAAGAGGACCATGATGGCCCTATATTGCTCCCCTGAGTATGATGGCTAAAGGCTTTATGATGTATACAAAATATCAAAGCCCTACACTTAATCATATGCATACCAAATATCAAAGTTCTAGGTCTTATGGTTTAGGATAAGAAGATTTTTAAAGATTTCCTTCTTTATTTCTATGTAAAATCAGGGATCATAAAGAAAAGGACTAATTTTCAGAGTACAGTAATTCTATGAAGTATTTTAGTACAGGGTCAATAGATGATGATTTATACCAAATTTCAAGGATCTAGGCCTTATCATTTGGGAGAAGAAGATTTTTAAAGATCACCTTTTTTATTTCTATGTAAAATCGGGGATTACACAGAAAAGGGCTAATTTTCAGAATATGGTAATTCTTTGAAGTATTTTAGTAGATGGTCAATAGATGATGATTTATACCAAATATCAAAGCCTTAGGTCTTACGGTTTGGGAGAAGAAGATTTTTAAAGTTTTCCTTCTTTATTTCTATGTAAAATCACGGATCGCACAGAAAAGGGCTAATTTTCAGAATACGGTAATTCTTTGAAGTTTTTTGGTAGAGGGTCAATAGATAATGAAGCTTGAAGTCTTATGGCTTGGGAGGGAAGATTTTTCAAGCTTTTTCACTCTGGTTTCCATGGCAACCAAAGTTATTCATGGATTTCAATTCTTTGAAGTATTTTGAAAGAGCATGATCTAAGGATCATTTTTGTGAGGTTTGGTTGAAATTCCACGGTTAATTAGGAGGAGAAGATTTTTTTCTGTAATTGTGCAATAATGGATGGACGGACAGATGGACAGATGAACAATGGACAATTACCGATTACAATAGCTCACCCTGAGCAGTTCCTGCTCAGGTGAGCTAGAATTATAAGCAATTTCTTCATTGTCCACCATGTTTTCCACCTAGAAAGATAAATATTTAGAAAATATCATTGATTTGAAATGTTTGTCTGCAACTTATTTGAAGCTTGACCAGTCTAAAATTTTGTAATCTAGTAATGGTTTAAATTTCATCATACTTTTGATGTTCATTACCAACATTGATTTAGAGTACTCTTTAATTTAGCCCATGCCCAGTGTTTGAGTTATTGCCCTTCGTTGTTTTAAACCTTGTATCATAAGAACCATTACTCTCCTAAGACAAATGTTAATTATTTTTAGTTTTTGCCCTTTGATTATTTCAAACCCTAAATTCCCAATATTTAAGAACCATGATAAGGGGATGTGTCTGGAACTTCATTTAGTTTGACAATTTCATTTGATCACTAGTTGTGTCCTTTTGCACTCATCATGGTTTTTTGAAGAGACAAAGTATATCTTATCTTAATTGAATCCATTTTCACTTTTGAAGAAGCCGTCAAATTTCTTTAAGCTTTTCTATGGTTTATTGAGAAATAACAGTAGATTATCACTTGATAATCTCATTGCAAAGCAGTGAAATTAACAAAAACTTATACGCTATGATATAAGTTCAACTATGATATCAACCCATTACTATTTTCAAATTTTAAAATTCAAAGGGTTAACAACAACATTATAAAGTAGGTACACTTTCAAAAAGTATCCATCCTACGTGATTGAAATTATAATGGAAAAAGAAATTTCTTGTTACAAGTAATTTCTTTCTTTTTCACAATGTTTTCTGAAGTACAATATCAAAGTGACCTAAAAATCGGGGATTGTACGGGAAAGGGTTAAACAGCATTATTTTTCAGAATTAATTGTCAGTTGCATGTAACAAAAGATAAATGGTAGTTTTGTGCCCTAATTGTCTGTAACTACAGCTTATTCAAGCTGGAGTTATGACATTTAACTTGCCAAATCCACAAAAAACTTAACATCAGTGTTTGAGTTCAAACTTCATTTTTGGTCAAAATGAATTATTTGATCAGTCTTTTAATTCTTTGATTGACAGGCGCATTCCGTCACTTCCCCAATGGTCTTTTTTCGTGTAGTGGGTCACATATCTAGAACTATGCCGTTTCTTTTAATTGATGTATAGTTGTTTTTGCAATACATCATATGCCTGTCCTCAAGTAATACAACGAAACTACTATCATCCTGTATCCCCACCATCATCTATCTGGGAAACATGCTTGTCTGAGTCACCATGTTTTCTTTTTAGTCGAAATCTGTGGATAAAATAAAAGTATCTAAGCATAATAGATATGGGTTGTTGTAAGTACCAATCTCAAAGTTTAGTGAAAGACTTTTAACCCATTACCAGATGGCAAAATTTTAGACTGGTCAAAATATTGAAAGGAGTTACAACCCATAATTTTAAGTTTACAAAATATAGATTTTTTTCAGCTTTCTGGGTAAAAAACATTGGGGTAAATTAAGAAGTTGCTTGTCACAAGCAATTTCTTTATTTTACACAATGTTTTTCTAGGTCTTTTTCTTGAGGGGTATCCAGCGTCATTGTGTCGGAATGTTTTAACATCTACACAATATTCAGACACTCTGTAAAAGTTACCTCTCTGTTAATGATATGTGAACCAAGTTTTACAGATCTATCAATAAAAGCTTACAAAAATAGTTTTAAACTGTTAACCCACAATCACACACATGGATGCACTGCTGAATAATTACTGAAAAAAAAAACCCAACATTGTGGCAAAACAAGAAATTGCAACCTCTTTGAATTCAGGTGTGTGAAATATTGTTATCTTTGGCCACAAAATGGCATTATTTTGCGAAAACTATGGATATTAGCATGTAACCGTTTGTTGGCGACCCAAACATTGTAACTACAGCTTAAATAAGCTGTAGTTATGACGTTCAAGTTGCCAAATAACAAAAGAGTTCTACAAAACTAATACATGCGACTTGGAAAGAGATCGGGTAAACCAAGGGTCATTTAGAACCTATTTCAAAAAAATGCTCCCCAAATAAGGCTTTGTCACAAAACTGTATGCCATTATTGGACAAAAAACTTATTATTGAATGCAACTATAGTTTGAGAGTTCAGTTCACAAGTAATTTGGAAGTTTGACAAACATTGAAGGAATCTGTTTGGCTTCACAGGCCTGATTCTAGTAAAATTCAATATAAGGATATGGTAAGGGGTTAAATATTTTACCTTGACTCATAAAGTTATCAATTAAAAATGTCTACATACAAAAAATGAAGACTCTAACTTGAGTAGTCTTACAGAAACAATAGACTGATTTATTTTAGATTTACATGGCATTAAGCCCCCTTTTAGCATGGTAAGATTCATTGAGTCAAAAATTGAAATAAAATTTACCTAGGGCACTTAATAAACAACATTTATGTAAAGTAATAAGAAATTTTGGCAATGGATAAAGGAGGTATATTTGAAAATTAATGACCTTGACCAATAGCCTTGATTTTGGTATCTGCTGAAAAGTCTTGTCACAAGTAACAAACATTTGATATGAAGGCTGTATCACTTACCATCTTAAAATTATGAACAATGTTAAAGTTAAATTTTTCGAAAGTTTGACCTTTAGAAATGACCCCTACCTTACCCAAAGGCCTTGACCTTATAACCAACAGAAAGGTCATGTCATAAGCAATGCACATGTAAAATATGAAGGCTACATCACTTAACATTGTATACTTATGGGCAATGTTAAAGTTAAAATTTTCAAAAGTTTGACCTTGAGAAATGACCTTGACCTTGACAAATGACCTTGAACTTAAAACCAACAGGAAGGTCATGTCATAAGCAATTCACATGTGAAGTATGAAGGCTCTATCTCTTAGATTATTTAACACTTATAGACATTCTTAAAGTTAAGATTTTTGAAATTTTGACCTTGAGAAATGACCTTGAGCTTGACAGATGACCTTGAACTTAGTAGCAACAGAAAGGTCATGTCACAAGCAATGTACATGTGAAATATGAAGGCTATATCGCTTGCCATATATACTCATGGACAATTTAAAAGTAAAAAATTTGGAAATTTTTACCTTGAGAAATGACCCTGACCTTAACACATGACCTTGACCTTAGTACAAACAGAAAGATTTTGTCATAAACAATGCACATGTGAAATATGAAGGCTACATCTCTTATTAATCAAAAGTTATGGCTAATGTAAGCTTGTTGCAGAGAAATGGAGAGCTAAAATAAAGCTAACAAACATTAAGCCCCCTTTTTTGATGACGCATCTTCTTTCCACAAATTTCAAATAGTTTATGGTCAAGGGCATCTGATTTGCTACTCAAATAAGAAATTTCATTAAATTCTGACAATTAGACTAGGAGAAATTTGAGAAAATCTATTTTTTATTCTAAGTCCCCTTTTTCCGTGACGAGGCCTCAAATCCAAAAAACGGGAAATACATCAGCATTTTATCATAGGGAGTTTCTATCATAGGGAGTTCACATTTGATTTGGTTATGGAGAAATAGCTCCGGACAGATGGAATGGCAGACGGAGAGACGAAGTGGCAGCAATATGCTCTTCCTTCCGGGAGCATAAAATTGGTAAGGTAAAATGACCATTCTAGATTCTGAAAATCTACACACAGTGTTAAAGTTTTGACCCTATTCAGCCTGTGCCATCAAAGCCATCTAAAACTTTTAAATACTTTCCAAACTAAGGAGTTCCAACTTTGCCTTAGAGGATACAAAAAGTGAACCAGAGTATGAAACATATTTAAACAAGGTGCCAAATTGTCACAAGATACGCCCGTCACACTGCTTAATATTAACTGGGGGTTTGAATAGAGCTGAGGTAATTTTGAATGAATATTTTTTGTCAAACAAAGTATGAAAAACAACAAAGGGCAATAACTCAAAATATACACTAGGTAGAGTTATGGTTCTCCCACTTGGTGAGCTCTATCCATCCATGAAGTTTCATGATTCTAGCTATTATACTTTTAGAGATATACTCCGGACAAGATTCAAGTATGAAAAACAACAAAGGGCAATAACTCAAAATATACACTAGGTAGAGTTATGGTTCTTGTACACTGCACTCCCACTTGGTGAGCTCTATCCATCCATGAAATTTCATGATTCTAGCTATTATACTTTTAGATATACTCCGGACAAGATTCAAGTATGATAAAGAACAAAGGGCAATAACTCAAAAAATAGGCCAGGTAGAGTTATGGTTTTTGTGTACTGCACTCCCCCTTGGTGAGCTCTATACATCCATGAAGTTTCATGATCCTAGCTATAATACTTTAAGAGATATACTCCGGACAAGATTCAAGTATGAAAAACAACAAAGGGCAATAACTCAAAAAATAGGCCAGATAGAGTTATGGTTCTTGTGCACTGCACTCCCCCTTGGTGAGATCTATCCATCCATGAAATTTCATGATCCTAGCTATAATACTTTTAAAGATATACTCCGGACAAGATTCAATTATGAAAAACAACAAAGGGCAATAACTCAAAAAGTAGGCCAGGTAGAGTTATGGTTCTTTAACACTGCACTCCTACTTGGTGAGCTCTATCCATCCATGAAATTTCATGATTCTAGCTATTATACTTTAGAGATATACTCCGGACAAGATTCAAGTATGAAAAACAACAAAGGGCAATAACTCAAAAAATAGGCCAGGTAGAGTTATGGCTCTTGTGTACTGCACTCCCCCTTGGTGAGATCTATACACCCATGAAGTTTCATGATCCTAGCTATAATACTTTTAGAGATATGCTCCGAACAAGATTCAAGTATGAAAAACAACAAAGGGTAATAACTCAAAATATACGCTAGGTAAAGTTTTTGTTCTTGTACACTGCACTCCCACTTGGTGAGCTCTATCCATCCATGAAATTTCATGATTCTAGCTATTATACTTTTAGAGATATACTCCGGACAAGATTCAAGTATGAAAAACAACAAAGGGCAATAACTCAAAAAATAGGCAAGGCAGAGTTATGGCTCTTGTGAACTGCACTCCCCCTTGGTGAGATCTATACACCCATGAAGCTTCATGATCCTAGCTACAATACTTTTAGAGATATACTCTGGACAAGATTCAAGTATGAAAAACAACAAAGGGCAATAACTCAAAATATACACTAGGTAGAGTTATGGTTCTTTAACACTGCACTTTCACTTGGTGAGCTCTATCCATCCATGAAATTTCATGATTCTAGCTATTATACTTTTAGAGATATACTCCGGACAAGATTCAAGTATGAAAAACAACAAAGGGCAATAACTAAAAAATAGGCCAGGTAGACTTATGGCTCTTGTGTACTGCACTCCCCCTTGGTGAGATCTATACACCCATGAAGTTTCATGATCCTAGCTATAATACTTTTAGAGATATACTCCGGACAAGATTCAAGTATGAAAAACAACAAAGGGCAATAACTCAAAAAATAGGCCAGGTAGAGTTATGGCTCTTGTGCATTGCACTCCCCCTTGGTGAGATCTATACACCCATGAAGTTTCATTATCCTAGCTATAATACTTTTAGAGATATACTCCGGACAAGATTCAAGTATGAAAAACAACAAAGGGCAATAACTCAAAAAGTAGGCCAGGTAGAGTTATGGTTCTTGTGCACTGCACTCCCCCTTGGTGAGCTCTATCCATCCATGAAATTTCATGATTCTAGCTTTTATACTTTTAGAGATATACTCCGGACAAGATTCAAGTATGAAAAACAACAAAGGGCAATAACTCAAAAAATAGGCCAGGTAGAGTTATGGCTCTTGTGCACTGCACTCCCCCTTGGTGAGATCTATACACCTATGAAGTTTCATGATCCTAGCTATAATACTTTTAGAGATATACTCCGGACAAGATTCAATTATGAAAAACAACAAAGGGCAATAACTCAAAAAATAGGCCAGGTAGAGTTATGGTTCTTGTGCACTGCACTCCGTATTGAAGAGAAGAATATAACTGCCAAGTTTAAAGTCAATCGGACTTATGCTGACAGAGTTATGCTCCGGACAAAGAAGTGGACACCGCCCGGACGCCCGGACGACCGGACACCACGGGTGATCCCATAATTCGTCCCGTCTTCGACGGGCGTATAAAAATGACTTTTTCATAAATTTTAGTTCATGCATATTATGCCCATTCCCACACAATCCTACCTTTTTATGCCCTTTATAAAAGCTTTGTAAAAAATGGTTGTTGTGATGAAATTCCTTGTTACAAGCAATATCTTTAATATCCGCAATGTTTCTACCCAAAACGGCAATTTTTTCAAAATTCTATCAACTATAAAATGTTGTCAGCAACTTTTTTGAAGTTTGACTAATCTAAAACTGTTGTTTGAAAAATGGGTAAAATGGTGTACATTCAGCTCAGATCAATATTTTAAGACGTGTCAAGAGATAAGTGTAAAACTGTCATAAAAGCCTAAATTCACATGGGACTTTATGACAGTTTTTTGCTTAACTCTCTGTGTTTCATCATACTCACTAATAACAGACAAATCACTGTCTCTGACATTATCAAGATTTCTCTGTGGATAATGACAGGATACCAGTAAAATTATCACTAAAGGGGCTTGAGCCCCTGATTCTTTCTATCAACCTTAATTTACTTATAAAGCTAATTTAGTTTTCTTTAACATAGGAAGCAGTTTATTTCAAAAAAATCTTTTTTGCATTTAACTTCATGACAAGCAACATTCTTTGATGCAAAAAAAAAAAAAAAACTCAGTCAAGCAGTTTTCAATTATTTTTCCTATGTGATCTAAACCAGAAATTGGCTAATCCTCCTAACCTTTATTATCCTATCCATATTAACTTATTTAAAAAATCTGATATCACCTAAAGATCATTCATAGGAAATTTGGTTGCAAACAATCTTCCTGTTTCTAAAAACAAGATCTTTCAAATTTTCAGCATTTACAACTTATGGACAAACACCTTGTCCATAAAAGCCATGTTTTTTACCCATTCCCATACAATAAAATTTTAGACCAGTCCAAATTCAAAGAAGTTGCTGACAACAATTTTAACTTGATGAAATCTTTAAAATCTTTGTCTTTTGGGATGGAAAACATTGTGGATAATGACGAAATTGCTTGGGACTAGCAATTTCTTCACTTTTCACAATGTTTTTCTAAGATTTCATATTAAGGGGTGTTCAAAAGCGTCATGGGATAAGCTATGAAATTTGGTTGAAATCTAACCACTGGTTTCTGAGAAGAAGATTTTCAAAGTTTTCACTATGATGATTCAAGAAGGATTTTCAAAACGACATCTCCTACTAAACCAATTTCAACCAAAGTAATATTCCTTAGGTGGTACCCTTTCGAAATTGCTAAAAGAAATGAAATCCGTTGAAAACTCTGGTTGCCATGGTTACAAAACTGAATTTTTCAAAAAAATCTTTAAAAATGATCTCCTTCTGACCAAGTAGGCCTAGAGTCTTGATATATTGCATGAAACATCAGTACATTGACCTCTTTCAGAATTGTTAAGATCATCTCACCTTTGGGGGGGGGGGCTTATATTTTTAAAACAACATCTCCTAAACCACTGGACCAATTTCAACCAAGGAATTCAAATCAGCTTCAAACTATGGTTGCTGTGACAACAAGAGTAAAAATTACAAAGAAAAAATTTCATCTCTTCCTGATCCAGAAGTTGAAGAAGCTTGAATTTTGCATGAAACATCAGTACATTGACCTCTTTCAAAATTGCTAAATTTCAGAGCCACAGGGTGATTGGACTTAAATAGAAACAATGAAGGCAACTCTTCCAAAACTATTTGGCAAAATTTGGCAGAAATTTACCTTAGGTTGCCCCCTTTTTTATAACTACTTAAAGATTTGAAGTCAGTTGAAAGCATTGGTTGGCATGGCAACATAAGTTGATTTTAGTTTAATTTTAAAGGAGGTCCTCTCCCGGCCCTGTTAGTATTGGGCCTCGAAAAAAAAGTGCCTTATCCCAGGTCAGTGCCAGGGCCACTGGCCCTCTTGTTTTAGCTTTTGCACAGCTTTCATTTCAAGTTACTAAACATCCTCTAAGTTAGACCCTAGACACTGTTGACATCATTATGTTGTCATGTTATTGATTTGCTGAAAGAGGTGCTTTTGAGTATTTTGGACAAAAAATCACGTAATTTGTGTTTACTGTTTTGTATTCAAGAAAAAGAATAATCACATATTTTTCGTGCAAGACCAATACATCTTTCATTTCTGTTGTTAATTCAGAAAAAAATAAATCAATACAAGAATAATTATCATCTATTCATATAAAATTACATTATTATTCAAAATGACAGAGTAAATTTTGTAGAGCAAGCTTTGCTATCTCATTTATAACTTACTTTTCCCATTTCTTGTGGTTTAAAGTTGTAAAATCCTCAACACTAGCAATTGCCTTTAAGTATTTGGCTAATTTTGGAAGTTCTTTATCTTTTTCTCTGTTAAAATGGGCTTGTTTAAATGGTCTGATCTGAAAAAAAAATAACCGGAATTCAAAACATTTCATGAACATTCACAAGTAGTAGTTTATTGTATATTCATGCTTGAATAATCAGTTTGGTGAAGAGGAGATTATTAGATACTTTGTCATTTTTCTTTGCTCAGTTTCTTCCTTCAATTAAAGGAAAGGATGATCTATTCTCCTGCCAAATTTCTCAAGTATGTGAGATCTCTCTGATAGTTATATGGAGTTTAATCATAATATATAGTTCTATGAAAATTGTCAAGCCATCTTAACCCTTGTCATGCTGTATAAATTACCTTTCTGAATTGCAGTAAAATCAAAGGGCTGAAAGCACTGATAGAACGTGTTGTTCAAAAATCAATATTTCTTTTAGAAATCGATTTTATAAACAATTCTGGCAGGAAAATTACAAACAGGAGGTGTAGACCAGGATCAGACTGCACTTATGTGCAGGCTGATCTTGGTCTACACCTCCTGCCAAAACCGGAATATTCCGGGTTCAGCATGACAAGGGTTAAATTTTCTACAAGAAAAATAAAGATCTTGTTCGGGATTTGTCTTGAATCTAGATTCTAAACTTACGGATCGTTGGCCATGCCCACTCACCTCTGACAAAAATCTCGTCTTAGATATTAAACAGTAATGTTTGGTCATTATTATGTTACAAGAAAATTAAATTGTAGAATGGCGATCTAAACATCATGAAAAAGCTTGAATAAGCTAGAGTTATGATTTCAAAGTCACCAATCCACCATAAGTGCTTCAGGTAAATTTCAACCAATGTCAGAGCTCAAAGTTCACTTCCAGTCTAAATGCATGATTTGATTGATCTATCAATTTTTACATTGACAGGTGCAATCTGTCAATTATCCCTTTCCTGTTTTATGAAATTTTAGACTGGTCCAATTTGAAAGAGGTTGCAGACGACAATGAAAAATGCAAGCAATTTGAAATCTGACCATCCTATGTGGTAGAAAATATTGTGGGAAAAGGAGAAATTGCTTGTCACAAGCAATTTCTCCTTTTTCCACAATGTTTTCTCAAATATAAAATCACAGAGACGTAAAATCCTGGGTTTGTCCAGGAAAGGGTTATGAGAAGTAATGTAGTAAGGAGAATAAAATCTACCCACCTTTAATCCAGTCTGTGGGTTCATAATAAAATTTCTTCTAATATCATCAAACATTATAGTATTATGAGGCCCCCATTGGGGGTATTTACCCCAAATTACTCCTAAGGGTTTAACCTGTAAATAAACAAGAGTATTTGGAGGCTTATTTTGATGTAAGGTCACAATGGAATTTTGTTTTTATAAAAATCTTGCACATGACTTGAGGAGTTGCCCCATTATTTTTTGTGGGGGGGTTTTGTGTGTGTAATTAAGGTCAAAGGCCAAGGTCACAATCAAATTTGTTTGAAATCACTTTATGTGCCTTTACTCAAAGGCCTTTTTGTGACAATTCTAGTTAGAGGTTTATTTCCTCCAGGCTGTCATTGAAAACAGTTGTTAAAGGTAAATATTCATCAAATTTGAACAAGAGGCCTAAGAGGGCATGTATCGCTTAATTTGTTTACAAGATCTCCTCATTGAAAAATCATTCCAAATCAAATTGACTTATCCAAGGATAAATGTGAAATAAATTTTCATTTATTTGTTTGGTTAAACAAAGTTATAAGATTGGAATAAATAGGGGCTGTAACTCTGTAAATCACCTGGATAGGGTTAGGTCTGAAATTGCCCCTGAAAGTTGTCAATAGATCTGATTTTTATACCTTGAATTCATTTTTAATACAGATTACTCTTGTAATAGAAAACTTAAAAAAGTGGAGGTTTAACCCTTTAGATCGGTTGATGTCAATGAAGATAGCCCCTTAAATGTTAGAATTTTTTATGTCAGCAATATCAAAATGGGTGATTACAATTGAATAACAACCCATCGTGATCTATCCTTCAACTAGATGGTTGTCCCAGGACGACTGCTGTCGAGCCCACAAAGTTTTGCCCATCAACTTGACCTTGACCATTAATCTCTCATAAAAGAGAGTAATTGTGTCAAATATTTTTTTCTAAATCAATTCTTAAATGTGGACAATATTTTTTTAAATTATTTGAAATCCATTTATAATTGTAGGCATCATGCCCCGGACAAGCACAATTTTAGTGTTTGACCTTGAGCTTTGACCTTGAAGCTAACCAAATAATTCTTTCAAATGGCAAATCTACTGATGATGGAGAATGAATGTGCAAATTCATTATGAAATCCATCCACAATTGCAGGAGAAATGTTCTTGACAATCACAATTTTAGTGTTTGACTTTGATCTGTGACCTTGACATTAAAACTATCAAAAAAAATCTTTCAAATGGCACTTCTACTGATGATGGAGAATAATTTTGCCACGTTATTTTGAAATCCATTCATAAATGTAGGAGTAATTGTCAGGACAAATTTGGACAGATGGACGGACAAACTAACGGACTAACAGACTGATGCACTAACGCACATACACCAACTTGTCATAGTGACAACTATGTCTCCCTCACTGCAAGCATGCTCGACAATAATGTTGCCTACCTCTATAACTCCATATTTGGGGGTATGAACACTAATCATAGCAGAGCTATCCATCATAAAGCACAATTTATAGTCAGTATGTGTGGATACTCCAAGGTCTTTCATTTTCACTTCAATCCATTTCATACCTGTAGCAGCTGTAAAATATTGTGAATTCATATCAGTCATATACATTTTTTCTTTACAATCACTGACCACTTTGACTACCATGAACAAGAGATTGCACAAAAAATGGCTCATTTTCACTGTATGGTATTTCTTTGAAATAATTTGATAGAGGGTCATTAGGTATATGTACATACCAAAATTGAAGCTCTAGGCCATAGAGCTCATGGTTTTGGAGAAAAAGATTTTCAAAGATTTCCTAGTTTATTCCTATGTAAAATCCTGGATCACACAGAAAAGGGCTAACTTTCAGAGTACTGTAATTTTTTTTTAAGTATTTCGTGGAGGGTCAAAAAGCGTTGATAAATACCAAATTTCAAATTTCTTTTTAGTTTTTTTTCTTCTTGTTGCTATGGCATCCTGAATTCTCCATTGATTCCAATTTTGTGTAGTTTATTGAAAGAGCATGACCCAAGGATCATTTCTGCAAAGTTTCTTTGAAATCTAATGGTTGGTTTAGGAGGTGAAGATTTTTAATAATTATTTACAATAAGACAGACAGACAGACATATAAATACTAGACATTTACAAATCACAATAGCTCATCTTGAGCATGTTGTGCTCAGGTGAGCTAAAATGACATAAAATAAGCTTTCTAAAGAACTTCATTCATACCCTCCTTTTGCACATTGATAAAAATAAGGCTATTGTTTACTTTAGTGACCAATGAACAATAAATTGTCAAAACTGGTTTTTCCTTTCTTGGAGGGAAGATCTTGCTTTTACCTTTTCCCATACCACACCTGATTTGTACATCCCTGTGATATTTTCTTGAGAAAACATTGTGGAAAAGAAGAAAATGCTTGTAACGAGCCAATTTCTTCTTTTCCACAAAATTTTCTATCAAATGGTATGTCTGTTTGTTAATTGTTCTTACTTGATTATGTCGTCTGCTAACCCTTTAAAGTTTGATACATCTCAAATTTTGAAAATCAGTAAAAGGTTATTCAGATATAGCCTCATCCACTTGATATAGTGAAAGGAAACAGCTTATAACCCATATTACACAGATACTTTTCAAATTAATGATAAAGATGTAAGAAAGGGAGATAATTTGGTTTCATGTATAATAGAAGCCTTACACCAAATAACTATGTCATAGTCCTCATATGCGGATGTCAAAAACTCATGGAGGAAGGGTCTCATGAGTTCATTGGCTGTATGGGCAACAGATCGGTGATCTGTAAATAGAAAAAAATCAAATCAACAGACTGGAACAAAGTTCAAACCTGGCCAAATAAACTGATGGATGGACTTAAAGCAAATCAAAGGTCTCTTCCACTTTGCAGGTAGAGAACTGGTAGATAACTGTAGTCATATAGTTCATTTTCCTTGAAAATCACTAGCAAAACTTTAACAATTCAATTTAGGCCTGAATACTTAATACAGGATTGTTGTGATTTTTGATAATTTCAAACACCAAGAAATATAAATCCTGTGGAAATAAAATGAGATTCTATTCAACTTGTCCTTTGAATGGCTATGGTCTGCAAAATCATTCATATCACGGGCATTTGTGACTTGTCATTGACCTCTGACAGACTGCAAGAACTGTAGAGACTAACCTGAGAGGAAGATATTTGCTTATGACAGATTATCTATGGTAATTATCAGTCTACTTTACTACATATTCATATTTGACCCATTCCTACAAAATCCCACTTTTTATGCCCCTCAAGAAAAACATTGTGAAAAATTTTTGAATCGTATCAAGGAATTTCTTTATTGCCAACAATGTTTCTTCCTAGGAAGATAATTTAGTATTTTATCAGCTTTAAAATGTCATCGACAACTTCTTTCAATTTGGACCTGTCTAGAATTCTGTCATCTGGTAACGGGATTAATACAAGTATCATAATCCATTCTTTTTGGAGTTGTTGAGATCAGTCACGAGAAATGAGACCTTCAACACAATGCAGAAAGTATTACCCCTGGCCAGACTGTTGACTAGACCTGCTGACCAAGGTCGAAACTTGTCTCACCTTATAGGTTTTCTGAATCTTTCATGGTTAATTTACCTTACCCCTTGTCATGCTGAACCCGGAATATTCCGGTTTTGGCAGGAGGTGTAGACTAAGATCAGACTGCACTTATGTGCAGGCTGATCTTAGTCTATACCTCCTGCTTATACTTTTCCTTCCCAAATTGCTTAGGAGATTGATTTCTAAAAGAAATATTGATTTTAGAACAACAAGATCTATCAGTGCTTTCAGCCCTTTGATTTGACATTTATTCAGTAAGGTACTTTATACAGCACGACAAGGGTTAATACAACCTACGAAAACCTTGAAATAAGCTGAAATTATGAGGTTGTTGTAGTAAACCGGTGATATATCTATTCTCAAAGTCCTATATCTATTTGACATTCGCTGCATTTTAACTCATTTTCAAATATTTGCCTTAGAGGGTTCCGTGGTGAATCCCTTTTGTGTGACATATAATATGTGAGCTATACACCATTCTTTTTCCAAAATTTTGAAAATGCCAATTTGAAATCAAAGTTGCAGGCTAAGTCATAAAATTTTCCCGACCATTAAAGTGTTTTACTATAGATTAAAAAAAGTCTATCAACCTACCAAATAAAGTATAATCTATATCTAATACTAGAAGCTTTTTATCTTTCCTTGGTTCATTGAGGATATCTATCTTATAATCTTTGACTCTTCTTTCAATTTTGGCTAAAAACTCTTCCCTGAAAAAAAAAGTTGTAACAAGTAACAAATGAAGTCAATCTTGCTCAAGTAACCACCTCTACTTAGCGGTTTTGCTTGCCCAGACATTTACACAAATCACTTAGTCCTATTACTGTGATAACCAATCAAAAGGCTCAAAATATTGGTCTCCCCTTGTGCAGTCACAGGAAGAAACACATTCTAGAAAGGAAATATTTTCTAGCGTCAAACTCTTACACATTACCAAAATTTAAGACATCAAGACTGAAGGATTGTTGCAAAGGACAGTTTAGCCCATTACCAGATCAATAATTTTTAGACAGGTTCAAATTGAAATAAGTTGCAGATGATAATTGAAGGTTTATAAAATTTTAGATTTTTTCAACTTTCAGTCATGAAAATGAAGAAATTAATTGTTACAAGCAAAATTCTTTTCTACAATGTTTTCCAAATTACTTTTCTTGAGAGGCATCAAAAAGTGTCATTGTGTGGGAATGGATTAAAAGCTCTTGAAATTAAAAATAAAGACAAATTTAGTAGAAAACTATGTGAGAAAAGGAGAAATTAATTGAAACAAGCAAATTCTTCTTTACTCACAGTGTTTCCTAAAACTATGTTTCTCAACACATAAAATGGGGGATTGTATAGGAATGGATTAAGATTGATTCATGAGCAAATGAAATTGTTCTTTCTTCATGTTTAATTACCGCTGCTATTTTACAAGTCAGTCGGTGAAATCAATGACAAGTCATTCACAGCTCCTTCCAGAATATCATGTCAATCTATTTTACTTATAAAAAACATTGATCTTATTTTAAGCACAGCTAGACTATCTCTAAATGTGATTAATACCCCAATGATTCCTTGTCACAGAAAATGCATTTTGTCGCTAAAATGAAGCCTTTCTTCCACAAAGGGCCAAACCTACAAGAAAAGTAAACCATAACAGCAAGTTCACATCTTTTCATGATACAGGTTTTGTGAAATTTGAATCATATCCAACCAGAAGCAAGGAACAAAACTACCAGTTGCTGAGAAAATGAGCAGACAAGATTTTTCATTAAAGGGCAATAATTCTTTAAAAAGTAAATAGAGCATAACCAAAACAGGATATGCACATTTTTGCTTCTTGATACTAAGTCTACCTATGATTTTGAATCAAATCCATTGAATATTTTTAGAGAAAATAGGTGGACAAGATTTCTCAAAGGGCCATAACACAGTAAAAGTTATGTGCAGTGTAATAAATATTGAATATACACATCACTTCTTGAAAAGGAGTCTACCTTCAAGTTTGAATCAAATCAAATAAATAATTTTAGAGAAAATGAGTAAATTAGTTTTTTCATTAAAGGGCCGCAACTCTGCAAAAAGTGAATGGACCATAACCAAAATAGGATGTGCACATCTCTGCTTGATGCTGAGTTTGCCTATGAAGTTTGAAACAAATCCATGTAATTTTTTTTGAGAAAATGAGTTGACTAGATTTTTCATCAAAGGGCGGTAACTCCTTTAAAACTTAATTGATGATATTCACATCTGTGTTTGATACTGAGTCATCCTGTGAAGTTTGAATCATATCAAATCAATAGATCAATAGATCAAAGGACCATAACCTTGAGTATACCTGTAAAGTTTGAATAAAATTTATCCATTAGTTTATGAGAAAAAGAGAGAACAAAAAAAACTACAGACAAGTGCTCAAAATATTTTTTAGCAAAGGGCCTCTGTAAAAATCTGTAAAAAGTAAATCGACCAAGACTAAAAAAGGGTATGCATATCTCTGCTTGAGACCTAGCCTACCTTTGATGTTTGAAATGAATCTACCCTAAAGTTTAAAAGAAAATAAGCAAAAAACATTTTTCATCATAGGCCAATAATTCTGTAACATGAGGGCCATTGGCCCTGGGGCCCTCACCTGAGATAAAGACTCTTTTTCTTTCAACAGTCTAATTTCATGTTAAGGTTAGGATTATGATACAAGTGGGCCCTACTTTATACAAAAATAGACCATGTACCAGGGGATCCAAAAGTCGATATTAAAAATTCCAAGGCTTAAGGGCAAATTTGAAAGAAGAAGAAAACTTTTTCCTCCCTCTGGATCCATGGGTTATAATTTCAGAAAAGTTAATGAACTGACACTTCATCCCTATAACCCCCCTCCCCAAGCTCGGTCCCTGGGGACCTGAGGATCATGATTTAAGCTTTTTTGAAAGATGTCAACATACTGATGCTTCATGCAAAATATCAAGGATCTATGCCTCCTGGGTCAGGAGGAGAAGATTTTTACAGATTATTTTTAAATTTTCACTTTTGTTGCCATGGCAACCAGAGTTTTCAACTGATTTCAAATCTATTAACAATTTTCAAAGGGGACCACATAAGGAATATTTCTGCCAAATTTGGTTCAAAATGGCTCAGTGGTTGTGGAGGAGATGTCGTTTTAAAAATTATTCTTTATTTCTATATAAACCCCACACCCTGGAACTCTTCCCTTGGGAACCAGAGGATCATAATTATAGCTATTTTGAAAGAGGTCAATATACTGTGATGCAAAATATCAAGGCTCTTCACCTTCTGGGTCAGGAGGAAAAGATTTTTAAAGAATATTTTGAAATTTCACTTTTGTTGCCATGGCAACCAGAGCTTTTAACTGATTTCAATTCTTTAGCTGTTTTTAAAGGGGACCACATAAGGAACATTTCTGTCAAATTTGGTTCAAAATGGACCTGTGGTTTGGGAGGAGATGTCGTTTTAAGAAATTGTTGACGGACGACGGACAACAAAACAAAAGGTGATCACAATAGCTCCCTTGAGCACTTTGTGCTCAGGTGAGCCAAAAAGTGAATAGAGCTTAACCAAAAAAGGATAGGCACATCTGTGCTTGATATTGAATATACATGAAAGTTTGAATAAAATCCATTCAGTTGTTTGTGAGAAATAGAGCAGACAAAAAGCTACAGACCAATGGACCAAGCGGTGTACCAATAAGCTTATTCCTCTATGTCCACACAGAGTTGGGGGGGGGGGGTATAACTTGTGATAAAACTGAAAAGTGGTGCTTTGAGAGAAGATTTTTCAACAAGACAATGGTCATATAAATGATCTCAGCCTATAAAAAGTTATTCAAGGATCTTTAGCATGTGAGATCATTCTTGCATCTTCCACACCTAAAATTCTGAACAACTAGAAACTTTAAGTAAACTTATTTATCTACCTTTAACAAATCCTGCAATATCCCACTTTTTTATGCACCTCACAAGGAAAGCTTTGGAAAACATTTTGATAATGAGGAAATTAGTTGTTGCAAGCAATTTCTTCAGTATCCAAAATGTTTTCTATATCATTCCAGCAACTAAAAGTGTTGTCTGAAATTTCTTTCAATTTGGACCAGTCTGGTAATGGGTTAACATACCATAACAGTTCTATATTTGTGGAAGCAAATTTTGCAGCTAGAGGAACAGAAAATAGTAAAACTCAAACTGAAATATCAAATAGTGTCAGCTTGTTTACCCATTCCCAAACAACTAAATTTTGGACTGGTCCAATTTGAAAGAAATTTCAGACAACAATTTTAGTTGCTGAAATTTCAACAATTTCTATCTTTCAAGGTAGAAAATATTGTGGAGAATAAAGAAATTGCTTTTTACAATCAATTTTTCATTGTTCACAATATTTTTCAAAGCTTTTTTTCTTGAGAGGTGTAAAAAAGTAGAATTGTGTGGGAATGGGTTAAACTGCTGATACATTTGACACATTCAATACAATGAACTTATCTGCCAAAAGATAAAGAGACAAATTCTTAGAAAACAGTGTTGTTAATCATGAAAATGCTGAAATTCAGCATTTGTGAATAACCCACAATATTTCCTACCTTTGAATATATAAATATTATGACAATTTTCCAAATTATATTGAGTTTTTTATGAGATCTATTTGTATCATTTGCCCTGGTATTTATTTGTCTCTGGAAAGGTGACCTTAAAAAATGTACTTATTCACAGGTAGAAAATCCCACGCCTTTATATCGGGCATAGGAATTTCCTCACCCCTGCTTTGGAAAACTCTTTCCTGTGATATAACAGACAAGAGTTTGTAAGAAATGTGTTGTTAACTCCCAGTACTGAGTTCTGTTCAATGTGGAGCAACACAGCGAGAGACAACCAGTGTTGCATATAAATATTTAGTAAGTTTGGAAGTTAAGTTGTGCCCCAAGAACAGGATTTTAATGGATGCATGTCTTAGGCTCACAAGTTATTAGCCAGGACAGTACCCCAAAACAATAAAGCATCTACTTGGATGACATTTGCATACAGTTTCTAGATCCAAGGTCAAATGGTCTACAAGTTAGAGCACGGAGAACGTTTTCAGTCACAGTTCACCTTTGACTTACATGACCTCAAAACATTTCCCATTTCCATTCAATCCCATTTTATCAAAACCCCAAGAAAAAAAGAAATTTCTTCATTGTTCACAATGTTTTCTACCCGTGAAAAAAGAGGTGTCTCAAAATTCACCAAATTGAAATTGTATCTGCAATTTCTTTCAATTTGAACCAGTCTAAAACTGTTATCCAGTAAATGATGGCACACAGGCCCCACCCACTGACTCCCCTGGCCACACCAAATGACTCTGACAGGATGTTCAAATTTGTAAATGAACTGTGTTATTTTGCAAAATTTACCACCAGTAACATGTAACCAAAAAATTAAAATGGTTGGTTGGGGACTTAAAGTTGGTAACTATAGTTTGAATTAGTTTTAGTTTTAAGTTGCCAAACTGACAAGAATACTTCATAAAAATGTCTGCCAATGTAGAGAATTAAAGATCACTTCTAGTCTTCTGATTTTTTGACAGCTGCAATCCGTCAATTTGTAAGCACAACTAACCTGTTTTCTATAGCAATCTCATCTTCCTCTATATCAAAGTCATTTACTACCTCAGGTAGATCTGGAGGGGGCTCTACTACTTTAGTCTGAAATCATGAAATAGAATAATCTATCAACATGCATAACATATTTTAATGTACATGTACTGAAAAAAAGGAAAACACAGTGAAAAATGGAGAAAGTACATTGCTATTTCTTCTGCTCTCAAAGTGATTTCTACCCTCTACAACACTTCCTTTTCACATACACATATTTTGAAATGTCGCCCCCATATTCTTTCAATATATCAACCTTAAACTGTCCACAGTACTGTGTCATTTGAAAAAAAAATTAAGTTCTGTTGTTAATCTTTTAATTTGAATCAGAATTTTAATTTGAAATCAAAGGAAATTTGAAAACTATAACAAACAAAAGATCCTAATTTGTTTGATCAACATAGAACCAGTATAAGGTTTTATATTATCTTTGAGAAATATACAATGAGTTTTTCTATTAAAATAAAATTGAAATCACTCTTTTTCAGTTGCCTTGCAGCAAAGTTGAGGGGGAATTCAGATTTGCAACCTGTCTGTCTGTCTGTCTGTCAGACCGTCTGTCAGGCTGGTAAAACTGCAATAATGAGTTATGAATCATTAGTTTTTATGACATGACTGTGCTGTACGAGGGACACACTTTAACTTGGTAGAGTTGGCATTCTTTTTAACCTGTCCCACACAATCCAGTTTTTTTAACACCCCTTAAGAAAAATACTTTTTGAAAACATTCTAGCAAATGAAGAAATTGCTTGAAACAAGCAATTTCTTCAATGTCCTCACTGTTTTCTGTCCTAAAAGGCAAAGATTTTCGAAATTGCATTAACTTGAAATTGTTGTCTGCAACATCTTTCAATTTGGACTTCAAGAATCTTTTGTTGTGTAGTAATGGTTTAAAACTGCTTGAAATACAAAATTATATTTATCTAAGATCTTCAGAATATGTCCTGTCTACACACATTTTACACCCTAATACCTATTTCTAGGACGCTGCTAGTTACCCTTTTATAGGTTTATGCTGCAGACACTTGTAAACCACAATGCTTATACACAACTTGATTGAAAAAGGTGCCCTGCCAGTAGATTTCTATGGTCTAGGGAATATCCAAAAGACACAGGACAGGTCAGGGCTGTATGAGGGATGATCTAGGACATCAAGTCCAGATTCTATGAGATATTCCT
This sequence comes from Fragum fragum, assembly GCA_946902895.1. Taxonomy (NCBI): domain Eukaryota; kingdom Metazoa; phylum Mollusca; class Bivalvia; order Cardiida; family Cardiidae; genus Fragum; species Fragum fragum. Next base: position 20,675,307 of record OX336374.1, on the reverse strand, counting down.
GTTCCATTTTCCTGTAATCATGTATTTGATGCCATGGACACTGGTGTGAGGTCTATCTTTCTGATAGAAATGTACAACCCCAGTAAGAACATTTTCCTTTTAAGCCTTTCCTGTTCGATCCCTGGTTTTTATGTCCCTATGATTTTATAATTGAGGAAACATTGTAGATAAAGAGAAAATTGCTTGTAACAAGCAATTTCTTCTTTTTCCGCAATATTTTCACAGCAGAAATGTTCTTTCCCATTACAACTGAAACTGGCCTAACCACTCAAGGCTCATTTTCAAATGACCCCCGTCCACCTTTAACCCATTCCAACACAGTGGAATTTTAGACCGGTCCAAATTGAAAGGAGCTGCAGACGACAATTTCAAGTTGATGGAATTTTAAATTTTTTCATCTTTCTGCATAGAAAACATTGTGGATAATGAAGAAATTGCTTTATACAAGCAATTTCTTCATTTTCCACAATGTTTTCCAAAGCCTTTTTATTGAGGGGCGTAAAAAGGAGGGATTGAGTGGGAATGGGTTTAAGGATATACATGTACCCACTTGCAATCTGTGGCATATTTTAAAGCACCATTCCAATTTATTTTTTTTGAAATCAGCATGAATTTCTGTTGGTGTAAACCAAAGCTGTGCTTGAATCTTATTATATATTATTATCTTATCATATCTTATGATATATGTTCTGAGATTTTCCTATAGACATTGTAAGTAATATTTTACTACGGTGTATAAAATCATGTGTAGAAAAATACCCAGCACAGAAGAGTGTGATATCTGGATTATCAGAAGTATCACTTTCTGGTTAGATATCACAGTGGATTATAGATGGATCTGCATGGCAATTTGTGTGCTAAAGGACGCAACCTACTCAAAAAATGTTGATTTTTCTTCCTGCTAAAATTCAGGTATTGTAATGATGTACAAACGGACGAATGCACTATGGTCACAACGCCTTGACTATTACCTTCTGGCTTTCAGCTAGTGGAGATAATAATGAAGATTAGATTAGATGGATAGACAAACTGACGCCTGATGATGACCAATCACAATAGCTCACCCAGAGCACTTTGTGCTCAGTTGAGCTAAAGAGAGAGAGAAAAATGAAGCGTGTAGCTTGGTTTGAACTCGGATGACCTTGTGTGTGATGTAAGTTTTCTATACCACACCGACCTGTTTGTTTATGTAAATATACACTTCATAGTTGTAAGGGTTTGTGTGTGCGATAGAGAAAAAGAGAGTTGACAGGAGAGAGAAAAGGGGTGAGGAAAAGAGAGAGAGAGACAGATATAGCAGAAGATTGTGTTGTATGTTTTCACATGAAACTCTTTGTTGGTTTGAATATGCCGTGTCAACTTTGGCGTTTGATTGCTTACACCATCTCAAGTATCTAAGTCTTATCAAATATCAAACTAGGACAACTGTAATGCCTTAGATGAAGGACTGTCCCGTTTGAACAGGGGTGCTTAGCCCAATCAAATTCAACTCATATCAAAAGTGAGCGTTGTAATAAATAACTAGGGCACTTTATAGTCTTTAACCCATTACACAACCACAAAATGTTGGACTAGTCCATATAGAATTTTTTTGCATTGGGTTATAATGCTCCTTTCAACAGTATTTCAGTTAATCTAACCATGGGTTCTTGTCTTTTCTCACACCAGTAAGAGCACATTACACTGTATCAAGCAATTTCTTATTTTTTTACAATGCTTTCCGAAGCTTTAAAATGTAATTTAGTGTCATTGTGTTGGAATTGATTAATACATATATGAATTATAACTTACAATTTCCTCTTCTCTTGTTCCCATCATCATTATTTTGGTTCCAGGTTTCAGTTTAAGTTCTGACAAAACAATGTCATTGTCCGGTGTTTTACCTGCCATTAAAGAGATAGACATTTGGTTCAATTGAAACAGCAATATGTATGTAGGGTAAATGCATATTTCTACATGTTAACCAGATAGAACAATACATTCCCACAAAATGACGCTTTTTTGACGCCCATCTAGAAAAACAATTTGGAAACTAGAGGTGCTTGAGCGCCTGTATCGCTCCGCAAGCCTGATTTTACAGATTTAGCAAATGGTGTTTTCAGGAATCATATTCAAAATGTGTGGCAAGTAAATCTTGTCAATGAAATCTTTTTAGTATTTCAACATTTCATTGTTTTACAAAATTCAATTCATTTACCAAGTCAGATGAGAAAGGTTTTCACAAATTTTATAAAAAAAATCACTAGATACCATATAAGGACAAAAGCCACAAACATAAAAGCCATATATCCAATGAATCAAAATTGATTGATGGAATCTGAAAACGAGTCACCAGAGGATCATTTCAGAGAAATTTTGTTGAAATCCATCTAATGGTTTCTTAGAAGAATTTTAAAGCTTTCACCTTATTTGGGAATTAGCCCCACCCATTAAAGCCATGATTTTCATCGGATTAAAATCATAACTAGTTTCATAAAGATTAATTCAAAACTGTGACCTCTAGAGTGTAAACATAGAAATAAGGCCCCTTTTTCCATGTCTCCCTATAAATCCATTCCATAACCAAAAGGGTTCATCCTTATGACCAAGTTTCATGGAGATTGACCCAAAATTGTGGCCTCTAGAGTGTAGTAAACAAAGCAATTGTCATTAAAGGCCCTTTTCCTGTGTTTACCAAAAGGACCCTCCTATAATCAATAGGATTTGTCCTTATGACCTTACAACTATTCTGGTCAAGTTTCATGAAGACTAAACCAAAATTGTGGCCGCTAGAGTGTAAACAAAGAAATTGTCATTAAGGAATCTTTCCTATGTTTTCTGCTAGAACCTTCCCATAATCAACAGAGATCATCCTTATGACCTTACAACTATTCTTGCCAAGTTTCCAAAAGATGAAGCAAAAATTCAGGCCTCTTGAGTGTATACAAAGAAATTGTCATTAAGGGCCCTTTTCCTGGGTTTTTCAAAAGAACCTTCCCATAATCAATAGGATTCGTTCTTATGACCTAACAATTCTGACCAAGTTTCATGAAGACTGAACCAAAATTGTGGCCTCTAGAGTGTAAGCAAAGAAATTGAGACTCCTTTTCCTGTGTTTACCAATAGAACCTTCCCATTATCAATAGGATTCATCCTTATGACCCATAATTATTCTTCTCAAGTTTCATGAAGATTGGGTCAAAACTGTAACCTCTAGAGTGTAAACACTTCAATTGTTGACGCTGCACGCCAGACATTCAACAATCACAAAAGCTCACCAAGAGCACTTTGTGCGCAGGTGAGCTAACAACAAAAGATGGCCAATTGCCCTATGTGCTCACCTGAGTAAAAGCTAAGGAATATTAACCAAAGAAAAGTTTTGTATGGATTCACTCATTGGTATCCCATAACCCATAAGTTATATTAAACCTTTTAGTTTAGTGAGTTTTTTTAGTGAATTTTGATTTTTTTTCTCTTTTTATGCATAAGTTAAGATGTGCTGTGAATGAATTTTTTTTTTTAACATTTCAAACTAAATTTCTATGTAAACAAGAAGGACCCACAAGTGGAGTCGAAATATACCAAGTGGCATCACATGAACAAATTTTTCAAATTTGGTAAAAGTTAACTTAGATGCTATACACAAAATATCAATTATCTAATGTTTTAGATTTTGGAAATGATTTCTAAAGATTTCTTCCATTTTTCGACATAAAATTGTGTTTGCAAGGTGGGGAGATTTTTAAGATTTTCTACTTTCTATCCTCATTAAGATAGGGCGTGCCTGGGCAAAGCACAAATATGACCAAAAAAGCATAACATGAACAACCTTGCAGAGGTTTACTAGGAGATGCTACATACTGAATCTCAATGCTCCCAGTTTCAGAGAAGATCTTAAAAGATTTCCTTCTTGTTTGTATGCTAAATAAAGTGCAACCTAGTGATGCCAATATATTATCAAAAGGGCATCACACGGAAACACTTGGTGTAGGTTCGTTGGAGATTGTACATACCAAACATCAGGTTTAGGCTGTCTTCAAAAAAGGAGATTTTACAAGTTTTCTTTTTGTATCTATCTTAATAGATTAAGCCCCGGAACAGCCAAATATGGCCCAAGGGACATCATATGAACAAAACAAGCTTCATATAGGTCCCTTATGAGATGCTGCATCCAAAATATCAAAGTTCTCAGTCTTCTGAATTCAGAGGAGAAGATTTTTAAAGAAGACATTATTTTTTCTCCTTTTTGTTGGCATGACACTCAAGAGTTAAGGGTGGATTTCAATTATTAGAAAAGTTTTGAAAGAATTTCACAAAAGGAGAATCCCTGCCAAGTTTCATCAAGATTGGCCTTCTGGTTTAACCCATTCCAACACAAGAAAATTTTAGACTGGTCCAAATTGAAACAAGCTGCAGACGACATTTTCAAGCTGAAGGAATGTTAATTTTTTTCGTCTTTTGCAATAGAAAACATTGTGGATAATGAAGAAATTGCTTGTTATAAGCAATTTCTTCATTGTTCACAATGTTTTCCAAAGCTTTTTTCTTGTGGGGCGTAAAAAGGAGGGCTTGAGTTGGAATGGGTTAAGAAAAGATAATAGAAAAATTGCAGACAGATGCACAACACTACGAGATGTTGTACATTCTGCAATCACAACAGATCAGCTTGAGCACTTTATGCTCAGCTGAGCTAAAACGTGTCATTTAGAAATAGCCATCCTCCAATCAAACTCTCTGACAACAAAATAGGCCAGAAACACCTCCTTATGCACATAATATTTGAGTTACACTTTCTCTGAATGTGTAAAGTGTAATTCAATTATAATGTGCATATTGAGGACCAGGACTTTTGAACCAAGGGGAAATTGTTCCCATGGTCTTAAAAAACTGGGGACATTCATGAATTGTTGGGGACAATGGTGAAAAATGCAGCCTTAGCAGATTACTGATAGTGGTTATACAATTCAGGGCTCTGCAGAGTGGGCAACTCAGGCCAAGAAGTTGTCTGGGTTTGTAAAGCTTCACCCAAGTTGCTGTTCAAGGTGAAATCGAAGTTGTTTAAAAGAATCGGAAGTCACCTTGTTATGATAAGCGACAATCACATTTTGCCTAGAGGCTATCAAATTAGGAGACAGTATATCAAATATACAACTGCTGATTGGAAGCCCTGTTATCGTAAATCAAGTGTGTATTGCTAGTTGACATGGTTGCTTTAGTTGCACCTCAGCTGATTGGATGGTTGCAAGCCCTTGTATACCATTGGTAGTACACAAACTTTTTGATGTCAAACCCTTTCCCTTCTGAAGATTCAATTATTTTTGTGGCACATCATGTTTATCTTATCAATTCATGAGGTTTGTTTTGCACTTTCATGCAGTGGGAATAATGGCAGATTTTATTATGAACGCCATGTCATTTACTGGAGTCTATAATTCCTTAAATAAAATTTTGGTGATGAAAATTGAGTTTCCTGTAAAACAAAAAAGAGAGGGAGAAAAAAAAATCATTTTTCAACAAAATCCTTTGATTTTAGTTATCCACTTTAATTTGACAAATGTAGAAAAACTAAGACAAACTATTTAAGGTTTCTACGATCTTTTCAATGTTAAGATTGTTAGGATTCTTTCAAGAAATAAAATTTCACTTATCCTGTTTTGGTAATTAACCCATTCAATGACATGACAACTAGAGCGTATTATTCTGTGTTAACTTAGTTTCAAATTTAAACCTTCTCTACACCGTCTCAGAGCCTGTGATTTGTGTATTCAGCTGTTATCTTTACCCTTTACTTACAATAACTGCAACTCAGTCAGATTGAATTCTTTTTTAATGTGTTAATTTCCATTTTTTGTTATAAACAGGTGAAGTTGACAGACTTTGACCCATTACCACACAATCCCACTTTTTGATCCCTTGAAGATTAAGATTTTTAAATGGAAAACTTGTGAGAAAAGGAGGAAGTGCTTGTAGCAAGCAATTTCTCCTTTTCCCAGAATATTTTTACCTTATCTGGTACTTATTTTCTGTTTTGAGCATACCCTTATTTGAAATGTGGTATGCAACTTTTTTTCAATTTTGACAAGTCTGAAAATTTTGTCTTCTAGTATTGGGTTAAATAAAATAGTTATAATACATGTAATAATATTTTCTTATTTTTTGGTTTAACTAAATTCTGATCATTTTTGTTAATTCAGACCACCTATACACTCTTTGCAAATTATTGATTATTATCATTTTTGATAATTGAGAAATGTAATACTATTGATCGGTATACCTGTATGTGAAATATTCACGATAAAAAATTCAGTATCATATTTCTCAATTCTCAAACCCGAAGTAGACAAAAATATTGGTTCACAGGAATAAGATCTCTGTAATAATGAGTGAAAGAAAGGATGGGCATAACTTTTTATATTAATTGCACACTATATACAACAAAATATACAGCTAATTGGTTGCAAAGCTTTTTTTTTATTTTCCTATACAAATAAGGAATACACACAAATAAGTGTTATTTAATGTGATCCACTTCTCCTGAATCTCCCTATTTTGAAAGACTTCTTCCAATTCTCAGACTAGGGAGAAGTCACTTCTCCCCAAATTTTGAGATTCTGCAGAGCGATGCAGTTCTGATTCACTATCTACTTAATAGATCTTCAGGACTATGGTTTAGAACATTATTTTCTTATGTAGGATTAATCCAATTACACAGAACAAAGCTATTAAACGCCAATTAATATCAAAGCTTTGGAAAACATGATGGAAAATGGAAAATACTTGTGACAAGTAATTCTTCATTATCCACAATATTTTCTACCTCCAAAGACAAAGATTTTAAAGATTTCATAAACATAAAATTGTCATCTGCAACTTCTTTGAATTCAGACCAGTCTAAATGTTTGTTGTCTGGTAATGGGTTAAGGTGCAGGTATTTCAGTGATCTAAGGATATTGTTTTAAGCCGAGGTAAAGAACTTTTGAGGTCAATCATTTAAAGTGCCATAATGCACTATATCCGCAGCAGCTGTATTAACTCATTTGTCATTAATGGTTACAGGGAACTATTCCGTTTTCCATAGGCGACCATTATAAGAAAATAGCAAACAGCTCATCCCCAAAAATTGCAAGGGAGTAAAACAATATATCAAATCATTCATCCGTCAAAATAACTGAATTATGATATGGCATGATCCCTTTTATCAATGAGTTGTGACGTCATTTTTCGAAAAACTACCCTACGGTATAGAAACCGCCCCTCAAGGGCAGAAATGCATTAAAATGTTATCCTTTTTGCTCCTAAGTTATTAAAAGAGCATCATTTGATCAGATCAAATTGTTAGATTTTGTCTTGATCTTTGTTTACATGCCCGGACTTTCCCTATACAAAATGTGACAGATGGCGGGAAACTGTATTGGTTCCCTGTAACAGGGTGCCCATTCACGTACTGCAGTACGTAATTCACGTACAACTACGTACAAATCTTACACCAAGACATGCATGAACGTACAGCAAAATAAATGAACGTAGAAACAAAAATGCCATTACGTGTATGTTCATTTGAAATGATTAGCGTATAAAACGAGAAACCCCCCAAAACTGCAAAAAGTAGAACAAAACGCATCGGGAGCGAGTGATTTCCCTTTCATGCGACAGAAACCAGCTGGTTTGTTTTCATATAGAGAATGGGGAAACCAGCAGTTGGAAAAGTTCGTATAATGCGGATCCTGATGGCCTCACCAGTTTGTTTTGAAATAGGCCCAAAGTTGCGCTATTTTTCAAGGTAACCGGACAATAGCTCCTCCGGACAATATCCCCTTCTATGTTTTTTGAGATGGCAGACATTGTCCCCTTCCAAAATTTAACAGGGCGGACATTAGCCCCTTCGTCAGTTGGACAGGGCGGACAAAATCTCCTTCCTAATATTAGCAGGGTGGACATTATCCCCTTTATCGTTTTACTACTGCGGACAAAAGCCCCTTTCTAATATGTATCATGAATGTAAATGTATAGGGCATGTTGCATCTCATACTAACACAATGTATATAAAAAAAAAAACAAGCTCATATGGAAAGGTTAATGATAGCTTGTTAAGTCGACTAGGGTCAGGAAGGACAACGTATTACCAGATGACTTCAAGTAGTAAAAAGTTGAAGTTGAACCGAGGTTCATTTTAAAGAAACATGGTGGTAAAGAGGGAAAAGCGGTTCTTTGCCTTAACCATTACGTTTACTAGAATGTAATTTTATTGAGTCGCTTGCAGGGAAATATCAAAGTATTTAATTAAGAATTGGGCATCAGTTTATTATAATAACAAACAAGAAAAAAGGAGTAAAATCAATATTAACCTTATAAATTATGGATTATAGTTCGAAGAAAACTTAGCGCAATTTAACGAAGGGGATAATGTCCGCCTATCGAGGGGATAATGTCCGCCCTGTTTATATTAGGAAGGGGATTTTGTCCGCCCTGTCAGAATGACGAAGGGGCTAATGTCCGCCCTGGTAAATTTAGGAAGGGGATAATGTCCGCCTTGTCAAAAAGCATAGAAGGGGATTTTGTCCGGAGGGGCTATTGTCCTAGATTCATTTTTTCAAACTAAACACAAGATATTCACGTGTTTTTGGGCAAGATTGACAAGAACTCATGATATAGAATCTGATTTTGAAATCAGTTCTCTTGTAAGTTCCGTTGTACATGTAAGTCAGGCGGGACAAAATTGAGCCGTTTGTTTAACGTTGCAGTTTTGTTTTGGCTAAGTTGCTGTCTGCAAAATGTTGTAACAAAACCTGTTCTATTTCTCCACAAATGGTGACTTTTAGACACTTATAAGACTGTAATATTATATTTCTAAGAAAATGATTATAGAATGTAGAAAGCATCCTTTAGAATTGCCAAAAGGTACTTTGTCATCATATACAGGAAATCCTTTGAATGTTAAAGGTATGATAAAATTGCCAGTTACATATAAAGACAAACATTTTTCTGATATTTTGTTCTACATAGTAGACACAAAGTCAAAGCCGTTAATTTCTATGAAAACATCATTGGATCTTAATTTGATTAAGCTGGTATACGCAGTCGATAGTCAATATTGTTCTGACCAGACAGAACAAAAGGCACATGTCGTCACAGAGTTTAAAATCATGTTATAATCAAAGAACATTACAAAGACCATTTGATATTTTCTGTACCAGAATCGTTTTAATACCACAGTTTGATCTTAAAATGAGCAGACATGCCTGGTATGGCCTGCTCCAAGATGACATTCCCACCCTTGTAATTAACTTGCCATCGCTCTCATATTCCATTCAACCCGTCCAAAATCCAATAATTAAGAAAAAGTGAATTGTCAAAAACCAAGTTTTCAAAGAAAGTTTATTATTCATCTGAAACTTGCACATGATGTGTGGTACTTCTTTACTGAGTAATAACAAACTATATAACTACAACATTGTCTGTCATTTGGTAAAGGGTTCAGATTCGTATTGTGTACCCTTAAATCTGAAAGTAAAGGGTACACTGTACCCCCAGATTTTTCTTTGTACCCCCACTTCAAAACCTTGGGGGTACATGTACCCCCAAAATAAAAACCCAGTGGGCAAGCTGCTGTAACCTTAAGTCTATGCTTGTTGACTGTAAGCACTCATATTTAGTTTCAGCTGTTGGTCATATTGCATCCTTGTAAATTGATTGGTGCAGCTTATGATTATTCTAGTTAAATTGTCTTATATGTTATCCAGTCTTAATGTTGCATGTGTCTTCCTTGTAAGTTTATATATTTGGTTTGATAGATGACGCACACTAAAAACATTTCATTCATTTCTGTGTTTGTAAGTTCTTGTTCCCATGAATAATTATTTAAAATGGATATCCGAGTTTAATTATGATTTACCCTCCTTTCAATTTCTGGGAATACGCAATTTTGAATACTGGTTATAAATTTTGAATAGTTTCAGCAATGAGAAACCAGTTCAATACAGTAATTTAAAATTGTTATGGTCGAAATACATAGGAGGCGAACGCTACTCATTGAAACCTTTGTATTTTAATCCAAGTAACTTCTGTCGCCCCGGAAGAACACCGGTTTCCTCTTTAATTTTGTTCTTTAAATCTAGAATTGTGCTTGTGTCTGTCAAAGAGTCTATTTTGTAGTCTTTTCCACCCCATTTTATCACGATTTCAATAGTTGCCATTGTTTAGGTTTGCTTGTTTGAGGAAAGAACCGTTTTGTTGTAACGTTACTGGTGAAGTTGCTAATCGAACACTGTTTAATATTTTACTCGTTACACACAATTCAGCGTTTGACGTGTAGCAGATACATTGTGCGGAAAAAAACGAAAGGAACAAGAAACTCTTCTTTTTCACTTAGTGTTCTTCTACAACTTTGCCATGTTTCCATCATCTTGTCGTACCAAAGCGGCGAACGTTCTACTTATCTAAGATATTAGAGGAAAGGATGATCTCAATATCCCTTCACTCGTGAGGGCGTGTTTCCCTTGACTGGAACAAGTGGTCTTCATTTGCAACGGTAAAATTAACTTCTTTGAATGAATTAAAACATGATTGTGAACTTTCGACGAAGGAGTAAAGTAAGACGAAAAGGGCTGTTGACCTCAGTGCGCTCATTGTGCGCGGGCCTGCATCTGAAACAAATGTCGGTTTTCATTGGCTACTCGTCATAAGTTTCATTTTCATTATGATCACTGGCTGACAATGATGAAGTAATCTAAAAGTAGCCTTAGCAAGAATAACGGATAACCATCACTTATAAGAAAAAATAGTGACGGTTAATCGTTGGTCACAAATACTGGGCGCAAGATTTGGATATTTTGTAGCCTATATGCTTCACGTAGACGGCAAAAGAAAGGTGATCGGCAGATAGACTAGTGCCGTCGTCGGCTTTAACCTTTTCCGTCTTTACAAAATTCTAAACTGATCAAATTTCCAAGGTTTTGCAGACGACGATTTTAAGTTGATTGTATTTGAAAAATAACTATTCAGTAGGGTAGAAAATATTGTTGAAAAAATCAGAAATTGCTTGTTAAAAGCAGAAACAACGTTTTCCAAGGTATAAAAACACAGGGACGTAAAAACCAGTGACTGAACGGGAAAGGGTTAATAAAAGCCTTCAACGGTTAATGTCGACTGTTGTACTCGGCAGTCAAATAGGCAATTTGACAGTGGATTATGTTCACTTTATCGGATTACATACATCGTGACGATATACCGTCACAAAGGAGTGGTGGTGACGGTTATACATCAGATACTAGACTATTTTACCCATTTCAACAAAATAACACTGATGGAAAGCGAAGAAATTACCTATTATAAGAATATAAGAGGACGTGACTGCCCCAATGGGAAAACGAAGACATGATTATAGCATTTGTATATTTAATTCTAGACCTTCTGGGAAAGTTAATTACTTAAAGAAGAATGCATAAAATGAAAATAACACAAATTGGACTTTATCCCCTTTATTATTTTGAGCAACAGTCCTTAAGACCTCCTTTCCCGTGTTTCATGACGGATCCACTCCATTTCTTATAGGAAGTTTTCTTATGACTCTACAATCATCCCGTGAAAATTTCAACAGAATCCGATAATAATTGTGGACTTTCATGTAAATAGGTTTGTTTTGAGTGAAAATCCATTAGACCCTTTCCTTGTGTTTTCTGGTGAATCCACTTCATTTCCGAAGGGAACTTTCCTTACGATCCTACAATCGTCCTGTGAAATTTTAAAGACCATCTTATAATAATTGTGGACTTCATCACATAAACAAGAATGATTTGAATGATAACCTGTAAGAACCCCTTTCCTGTGTTTCCATTGCCACAATTATTTCATGCATCTTTGAAGATAATCTGATAAAAACTTTTTACCATTTATTGTGTTGACAAGGATATTTCAAACAAGTTCTCATAAGGCTCCTTTTCCCGTGATATTTCATTGACCTTGTCCATTTTTGAAAAAAAATCAATCCTTAGGATTATGCAATTATTCTTTGAAAGTTTGAAGAGAATTTGATAAAAACTATAGATTTTATTTTGTAATGAAATTTCCGTAAGGTCCCTTTTCCCATGATTCTTGACTGATCAGATCCAATTTGAAAAAGTACCATCATAATGATGGTTTAATCATTCTGTGTAAGTTTAAAGTGCATTCGATGAATTGTTGGGACATCATTGTAATAATTAGAATATCTAAATAAAAATTTCACAGGGCCCCATTTTACATGATATTTGACGGATTGTGCCCAATTCTGAAAAGAACCATCCATATGATTGTACAATCATACTGTGAAAGTTTAAAGTGAATCCGATGAAATCTAGGGTCATTATTGTGTTAACTAGACTATTTGAATAAGTTTTTCCTGGGGACCCTTTTCGTGTGATACTTGACTGATCAGGTCAACTGTCACAATCAACAATCGTAATGATGGTACAATCAATCTGTTTAATCTGCTGACTTTGTTGTGTTAATGAGGATTTTTAGTGAAATTTTAATAAGGCCCATTTTTCCGTGATACTTTACAGAACAAACCAATTTCAAAAGAAACAATTCTAGTGAAGGCACAATCTTAATTTTATAAAAGTTTAATTCAATTTTTTTTTGTAATACAATTTTCACAAGACTCTTTTCCTTAACTTAACAAATCAGACTAAATTAACAAAGGAACAATCCTAACGAAAGTTGTGATAAGGACGTTTTTGTAATAAAATGTTCATAAGGCCCCTTTTCTCTTGAAATTTAACAGATTAGACCCAATTTACAAAGGAACAATCCAAATGATGGTACAATCATTCTATTTAAGTTTAAATAGAATCTGATAAAGACTGGGGATAATCTTGTGTTAAACAGGAAATTTTCAATAAAATTTTCATACAGCCCCTTTTCCCGTGATACTGGTCAGATCAGACCCATAACTAGGAAAGGAGCAGTCCTAATGATGGTAAAAACATTCTGTAAGTTTGAACAGAATCCGGTAAAAACTGTGGTCTTAATTGTGTTAACAAGAATTTTATGATGAAATTTTAATACAACCCCTTTTCTCGTGATTCTTCACGGAAATAACCAAATTTCAAAAGGGTCAATCCTGAAGATGGCAAAATCATCCGGTGTTAGTTTGAAGAGAATACAATGAAATATATAGACTAAATTACGTTAACGAGGATTTTTAATAAGATCATTGTAATGCCCCTTTTCCAAAGATACTTGAAAGGTCAGAAAGAATTTGTAAAGGAACAATCCTAATGATAGTACAATCATTCTGTGAACGATGAAAGGGAATCTGGTGAAAACTCTTGACTCTTTGTGTTACAAAGATTTTAAAACGAAATTTTCATAAGGCTCCATTTCCTGGGATACTTGACGGATCAGGTCTAATGTCAACACGAACGATCGTAATTATTGTACAATCATTCTGTGAAAGTTTGGAGAGAATCCGATGAAAGCTGTGCACTTGGCAACAAGGAATTTTAAATTAAATTAATTAAGTGCTCCTTTTCCCATGTTTCTTAACATTTCAGACCCCATTTCGTAAAGAATGATCCTTGCGACCTTACAATCAATTAATTGAACTCTTAAATTCAGAAAACATTACAATTCTAAACGCAAATGATATTTACTAATTGAAAGCAAACGAAAAGCGAAAACAAAACTTGAATATCGACAACGGATAATTAATCATTTACTTATCGCAAATTTTGGAATTAATTTAGAATACAAACGCTATACAAATTTAGCCATAATTAAAAGACCTCTACATTATTCATTATTTCCGCATATAAATTGTAATTTTTACTGTTAAGTGTGTTTATACCCATGTATGCTTTGTATAATGTTTTGTATATCGACGATGAACCATACGTGTTCAAGTCGTTATCTTGAATAAAATTTCTGTTCTGTTAAAAAAAAAGAATCTTTCTGTGAAAGTTTCAACAAAATCCGATCAAAGTTGTTGGCTTTATTGCGTTAACGAGGCTTTTTAAATCAAATTTTCATACAACCCCTTTCCCCATTTTACTTGATGGATCAGACCAAATTTCAAAAGGAACGACCCTGACGATAGTATAATAATTCTGTGAGAGTATGAAGACAATCCGATTTAATATGTAAACTTTATTGCATTAACTAAGATTTTCATTGTCCATCATGGTCCCTTTTTTAATTACATTTGAATGAGGTCCCTTTTCCCGTGATTCTTGATTGAATAGACTGAATTTCGAAAGGAACAATCCTTATGATGGTACATTCATCTTTGAAAGTTTGAAGAGAATATGTTAAAAACTGTGGAATAGTGTTAACTAGGATTTTTGATAGGGTTTTTTTTTCGAATTTTTTGATAATGCCCCTTTCCCCGTGTTTCTTGACGGATCGGACCAAATTTCGTAAGGAATGATCCTTATAATTGTACAATCTAAAGTTTTAATTGGGTGCGATGAAAATTGTGGACTCCAGAGTGTTAACGAGTTTTTTTACATTAAATTTTAATTCGACCATTTCCCCCGTGCACATGTTTCATGACGGATTGGACCCAATGGGAAAGGAACGGTCCAATCAATGGTACAATCATTCTGATAAAGTTTTGAAAATTGATTGATTGAATGGAGTTTAACACTTTTTATCAGTATTTCAGTCATGTCGCGGCGGCTGGAGCACCTAACAATGGATTCCTGGTATTTCTCACACCAGTACTACCACTACATCCTTTCCTAGCCTCCAGCTGCTATCACACTTCGGTTTTACGATTATCCACTCATTGGTGAGAGACAAAAAGTTTGAAGAGAATTTCGATGAAAACTGTGGACTCTAGAGCCTAAACCTATTACCAGACTACAAAGCTTAAGACTGGTCCAAACTGAAAGTAGTTGCAGACAACAATCTAAAATTTATGAAATTTTAATTATTTTACCTCTCTGGATAGAAAACATTATGTAAAATGTAGAAATTTCTTGTTACAAGCAATTTCTTCATTTTATACAATGTTTTCCGAATTGTTTTTCTTGAGAGGCGTCCAACATGTCACGGTGTGGGAATGGATTAACAGAGACGTTAGAGAAGTTAACGGACGGACGAACTGAAATCTGGACGCCAGTCGGGAAAACTTCATCGCTATAGCTCTCCTGGCTAGTAGAGCAAAAGTAGTGACTTTATTAACTGGCATTTAGATGAGGTTATCAAAATATAATAATAATCAAGCGAGAAATTCGATAACTCCCTTGAAAGCATTCAAGAAAACGGATGTTTGACGATTTAAACGTCGTTGCTTATTGAAGCTGTAGTTACGACGTTTAACTCAGAAAACCAACAACCGTGCTTAACATAAAGGTCGGAAATCAAAGCTCACTATCGGTATGAATTAACGATAGAATTGGTCAATCCTCTTATCACATTTGATGATGAGCACTAAACTTATATCATAAGACTCGTAGAAAAATGTCAAAAATGTTAACAGTTTGGTTACATTCCTGTCCGATTTTCACTAATCAAAAATAGAATAAAAAGGGTTCGTTTTGGCAGTATATAGCTCTTTTCATAAGTTTCGTTTGGACTCGAACCTGGGTTTATCTTATAGAGCGTTCAATTGCCTTGAAATATATATCTTGAGATGTTTATTCTTATTTTGAATTAGCCTTTTCAATCCATGCCAAACTACAAAATTTTAGACTAGTTACAGACGACAATTCAAAAACCTTTGAGATAGAAAACTAAGGGCCAGATAGGGAAGTAAACATTGTAAGACAAGCAACTTCCCCATTTCTCACAATGTTTTCTTTAATGCAATTCTTCAAAACGTAATTGTGTTGGAATGGGTTAAGCTTCTACTGGATCGTGGAAAATTCAAAAGATATACAAAAAATCTCATTTGTTTCTTACAGATGATAATTCTGAATGAATATTGCTAATCTAATACATGTATTATCCAAGTTTCGTAAATGAAATCTTTATTATTTGTGGAATGTCTGCGGAAAAGGATAATCTCGGAAAAGTAAAATCTTGAAAGCTAGTTAGACTGCGATCAAGTGAATTTCGTTTAACGCGACTTTCAGTAGTATTTCAGTAAAACCGCGGTAGGTGCACCGAACTATGGCTTCCTGTCATTTTTCACACCAGTAACATGTACAACTGCAACCATAAATTTGGACCATTACATTTGTAGCTGCTCAGTCATCTTTATAGGCCAACTACTAATCAGATCCCATTGGTTAAAGACAAATAACGTGAGTAATAATGGCATTTTCCCCGAACTTGTGATCGTGCTCTGGACTCTAGAATAGAAACATCCTGTACTATATTAACCTATTAAACAGACCAGACTAGGCGATATGCTATGCTTAACCCATTCCAACTCAATCCCTCCTTTTTACGCCCTTCAAGAAAAAAACCCTGGAAAACATTGTGGAAAATGAAGAAATTGCCTGTATCAAGCAATTTCTTCATTTTCCACAATGTTTTCTATCCAAAAAAGACGAAACAATTCAAAATTCCATCAACTTGAAATTGTCGTCTGCAGCTTCTTTCAATTTGGACCAGTCTTAAACTTTGCTGTGTGGGAATGGGTTAAGAAAGATTATCTATATGAAAATTGCCCTTTTGTACACCAAGACGGACACATCAGTCTACTATGATGCCATTACTGACGTCCATCATAGGTGCTTTGATTTACATTGGTTTTCTTATCAAGATATCTGCTTCAGTCATAATGTTTTGTATTACATATTACCACTTTCAGTGCTTTGATTTACATTGGTTTTCTTATCAAAATATCTGCTTCAGTCATAATGTTTTGTCTTACATATTACCACTTTCAGTGCTTTGATTTACATTGGTTTTCTTATCAAAATATCTGCTTCAGTCATAATGTTTTGTCTTACATAATACCACTTTCAGTGCTTTGATTTACATTGGTTTTCTTATCAAGATATCTGCTTCAGTCATAATGATTTGTATTACATATTACCACTTTCAGTGCTTTGATTTACATTAGTTTTCTTATCAAAGATATCTGCTTTGACAGTCATAATGATTTGTCTTACATATTACCACACAAATCACACTTTTCAACGCCTTCAAGAAAAAAAAGGGAGCTTGTTTCAATGAATTTCTTCACTGTCCACAATGTTTTCTTTCCAAAAAGGTAAAGATTTTTAAAATCTAATCAACTTTAAATTGTCGTCTGCAACATGTTTGAATTTGGATTTTAAATTTTGTTTTGAGTCTATGGATTAATTGTATCTCAATTTCATCTCTACAAATTTAAGAGATTTACTCGAACCAGTCATTGTGTACCAAATTACGCCATTCCACGTGTTCACTTCGCTCCTATTGCTGTACACTCCAGTAAGGTGTGACCGAAAACACATGTTGAACCACCAACCACCAGGATACCTTGCTGCACAGTTGTATCCTCTGTTTAGATCGTTATCTGAATCGAGTGTGGTGAATTTAATAATATTGTGGTTTGTCCCTGGGTGGTTTAGAGAGTCCCCCGCCGTTCCACTGTACTCAGACACAAATAAGGTATATTCGTCATGTTCTGGTCCAATATAGAAGGTATCGTATCGCGCATATGCTTTGTTCCCATCGAAGTCTTCCATATCAATCCGAAGCTGCATCGATTTGGGTTCGGTTAACTCATTTAGAATGTCGTTACCGATCCAGAATTCGCCGTCGACTTTTCCAAAACCTTTCTTATAAAAGTTCCAATTTCTATCAAAGTTCTCCGAACCGTCTTTACGTCTCATGGTAACTATCCATTTGCCACCGTCGGTGTCGGCGTCACAATACACAAGTCTCGTTGACTCGAGGGATCTGAAGTACATGTCATAAACACCGCTAACCGCTACGCTAGCGCAGGATAGCGGAGGATTATCAGTTTGTGTTGTTGTTATATCTCTTCCCAGTTCCATATCAATAATCTCCCAGAAACTTTTCGTATTTTGGTCACTTGCATCCTTTGGTATTCTTGTGTTCACAGTTCGGTATTCAAGAAAAGATGTGGTCGTTTTAACTTTGTCAGAATTTGTATTTTCTAACGATTCAACGCGAACTTTCAACTCCCGATTTAGCAATTTTTCCGATTCGAATTCTCTGCTTAAATTCAAGCATCTGTTTTCTAACAATTGCTGGCGAGATAGAAGCTCCTGAATCTGGTCACTCAGTATCCGATTTAAACGTTTTTCGGCCTCGAACGCTTCAATCAAACGAGGAATTTCGTTGACAAGTACTTCATGTCTGGCAAAATCCACAAGCCTCTTACTTTCTTTGTCCTTTCTATACGGTTTATTTTCGATAATTTCCGACCACACAGTTTTATTGATATTCGCAACATTTTCAAACAGTATAGCTATATCACCAGTGACATAAGCTAGTTGATTAAGTATACGCCTGTTCGAGTGGATCTCAGCGAACGCACACGAGACACTTGCATAAACAAACACTGAAACAAAAAACATTTTAAGGCTGAGTTTCGCCATGTTTAAGGTATTTAGCATTTTTCTGGCCCAACCTTACTACATGTCAAATCCCCTTTAACTGATTTTACTATATCAAAGTTTTATTCGTAAACAGGAAACAAACACTCAATTATAAGACTTACTTAACCAATTACATGATTAATTTTTTTAGACTGTTACAAATTCGAATAAATTGCAGATGACAATTAAAAGAATGTTAAAATTTGAAAATAAGTACCATAAAGGATAGAAAACACTGAGAGAAAACTTGACATTGCTTATTTCCCTTCCCCTCAGTGTTTTTTTAACCCTTTTTAGTTAAATCTCTTGTTTCTACGTCCCCGTTTTTATACTTGAGAAAACATTGCAGAATAAAGAGAAATTGCTTGTCAATCTTAGTCAATCAATCGATCAATCAAATAATTCATACTTTGAACTCAGACATTTACCCAGATTTATTTGCCGAGATTTATAAGAAGATTTTTTGTAGGTTTTGCGTTTTAAACGACGAAACTACAGCTTGAATAAGTTTAAGTTACGATGTCATAGGAAATGGTATTTTACGGGACGGAACAAAAATACCAATCTTGGGTTAGAACTCATATGTTGATCGCGTATTATTTTTAAACATGTTGAGAATACGTTATAATGGGAATCATGTTAAAGTTATATGAAGCCAGTGTTTTAAACCAACAGGTGATTGGACGTCCCCTCGATGACAAATTTAATACCAAATTGGATAGATATTTTAGACAAGAGACGTCGAGCATTCTGTCTATTCTGGCGTTGCTGCTTTCCTCTAATGTATTCTTACCTATTTTCCAAAATTTTAGACCTGTCCAATTCAAAGATTTTAAAGACGAAAATTTAAAGTGGATTTTCGAAAATTTATAGTGGATTTATTAGTGGACTTATTACAAGCAATTTCTTCTTTTTCTTCAATATTTCCTCAATCATAAAATCACAAAGACGTGTACTTTATGTATCGATATGATAGAAACTAGTCATTGAAGGACAGCCTTGTGAATTAAGACTTGGTCGGTACCATTTTAGAGACAATGAGGAATGAAAATTTCTCATTCAGTAGAATACCGCTTCAGAAATAAGTCGTTTATGAAAACAAGAGGACCATGAAGGTCTTAAATCGCTCATCTGAGGCACCTGCAAATTACAGTACTTTTTTGTATAAAAAAGATACAACCTGAGCAAAATAAATAAAACAAATATAAAATTTTGGACTTTGTACGAAACAATTCAGTAATGCTTTACAATAAAAATGAACGCCTTAGGCTTTATTGTTTAATCCATTACCAAAGTATCCCAGAATTTGTCACCCTCAGGGAAAATAGGTTTCAAAAAGCATAGTGAGAAAGGGAGTGACAAGCCATTTCTCCATGTCTATTTAAGAATTCTTTCAATGCGATGAATGCAATTTCCGACCCCCAGGAGCAGAGACGTTTTTAGTCCCAAGAGCATATTATCCTGTAACATAGTACAAAATTGTTCAGTCATGCTACATACCAAATATGAATGCCCTTCACCTTATATTTCAGAAGGAGAATACTTTCTAAGTTGCTCTAATTGGATGTTATCCAAAATTTTGGACCTGTAGGGCAGTGCCATATTTTATCCCAGGGCTAAGATTTTAGCTAACATGGTAAAGAACCATCTGTTCATGCTATAAACCAAATATGAATGCCTTAGACTTTGTAGATTGGGAGGAGAAGACTGTTGGACATGGTCTAATTGAGCATTTTTACGAACTTTGGACACCAAGGGAAGGGGTGTTTTTTTTTAACCTACAGATATAATTTAATCAAAATTGATAGATAGCAGCCAGGCTATGCTACACTCAAAATATTAATGCCCTCCACCTTAAAATGAAGAATTTTCTAAAATACTCAAATTTTGCCTTTTTCCCAATTTTTGGAGCTCTAATGCAGGGCCGTTTTTGACCCTAGGAGGACAACTTTAATTGATATAGTACAAAACCATCTAGTTATGCTACATACCCAACATGGATATCCTAGACCTAATAGTTTTAGAGGGGAAATCTTTTGAAATTGCTCTAATTAAGCATTTTTCCAAACTTCGGACTTCAGGGGCTGGGCCACTTTTGACCCCAGAGATTAAATACTTAAAAACTTGATGGAGAACCATATGATTAAGCTCTATACAATATATAAAGGTCTTTGGACTTTTAATCTATGAAAAAAACAACAAAGATTTACTAGAATTTCCCATTTTCATATGCCGCGGTTACAACAGTTTTTCACGGAATGAAATTCTTTTAACAACTTTTGTAGAACTTCACCCAAGGAACACCCCTACAAAGTTTCAGCTTGATTGGCCTACTGGTTCAGGAGGAGACGATTTTTAAAGATATTTAAAGAATTACTAAAGATTCCCATTTTCAAATGCCGCGGCAACCAGAGTTTTAGACGGAATTAAATTCTTTTGACAACTTTTGTAGAACTTCACCCAAGGAACATCCCTGCAAAGTTTCAGCTTGATTGACCTACTGGTTTAGGAGTAGAAGATTTTTAAGATATTAAAAGAATTCAGGCTAAATATTCCCATTTTCAAATGCCGCGGCAACCAGAGTTTTTGACGGAATGAAATTCTTTTAACAACTTTTGAAGAACTTCACCCAGGGAGCATCCCTGCAAAGCTCCAGCTTGATTGGCCTACTGATTTAGGAGGAGAAGATTTTTAAAGAAATTGTGGACGGACGGACAGACGAACGGACGGACGACGGACAACGACCGATCACAATAGCTCACCTCGCACTTTGTGCTCAGGTGAGCTAAAAAGTGATTCTCCGTAAGACTTACCGTTACACGCACCGTTATTTTACATTTCTACGATAGTGTTCATGTAAAAAGTCTACATATAGTGACCGAATCTGTCATGGACGGTTTCAAGCTGTAGTTAAACAATAGCTGTTCCCATAACTCTCACCAAAATACTTTAAAACAGCAATATGCATTGATTCACATTCTAGAGACCATTGAGGCGAGTTTCTGCATGAAAACTCTTCAAGGTAGGAACGTTGATATCGTGCAGAAACATTTCTCATTGTAACATAGTTCTCGGAGAGTGAATTATTGATTCTATTAATTTACTGCAAAACAAGAGTATAAACAGGATCCAATTGTGTAATGTTTTTATTTTAAATCCAAACCGGGTGTTGTCTCATGGAACTCGTGGTTAACTCACCAAATCTTACAAGAAACAAATCGTAGCAAAGAAATTTTTGTGAGCACCTCGCTCATTGAAAACCATCCGTTGATGTCATTTTTTAGTTTTCATTGGGGAGTATATTCAAGATCGAAGATCAGCGAAGTTTAGCGCCGAAAAATGATCGATTCGCCTCGTCGATATTATGCACAACCAGTTACTTTACCCTAACATGGGACACCAAATCCCTAGAAAATCAAGGGACGAAAAAACCTTTTGATGTCCCTTTGTATTTTGAGAATTATCAATTTCTTTTTAAATGAGTACTGCAGGAAAGGTTAACGTCTGGTTATTCGTTATTTGACTCCTCTTTCGGTAAACTAATTTGTTGTTCCGGTCCGTTATTACCCATTAGTCCTAGGAATTGGTATTTCATGGAACGGAACAGAACAAGAAATGAATCGAATCGATAAAAATCATCTACATTCGCCGGTTTTCCAACATAAAACGTTTATTCCCTTCCATCATAGATAAGCGAAAACTTATGTTCTTGCATAAAATACTCAATCTTCCGAGTGACGTTTTATATAAAAAATTTGGATTTCACTTCCACACCCATTACCGTCAAATTGCCCGCTATGTACAGTATTTATTCTTGACGAAATTAAACATGTGATCTGCGAATGTCCCCATTTTAGGTACGACAGAAATAATCTAATCGAAGAGATAGAAATACATGCTGGAACCAGAGCCGCAAGAGCACTACTGTCGGATACACCCGATATATTTCTCTTGAAAGTTCTGGGATCCGATTATAATGCATATCCGGACCACGATATAAGACTCTCTTGTCTACTAGCAACTATCAAGTTTGCATACAAATGTCTAAAAAGCCTGTTATGAGCTTCAACCTTCCTTCAATTTGATATGAATACACATGTTTAGTTAACAGTCTTGTATTTTCAAGTTTTTCTTTTATATTTGTTCTGTTAAAAAATAATTTATTTATTTATTAATATCCAATAGGAGGAATTAAACTGAATAAATAAATAAATAGATATATTTCATCAGTGTTATGGTTTTTTTTATCAAAACCGTAGACCAAATGAATCAATATAGTTGCTCTTGATCATTATGGGAATTACGCAATTTTGAACACTATTTCAATTAAATTACCTTCATGTTTCCTGTATATTGCTAGTACTAAGGTGGGCTACATAATGCGTGTTCGAGCCACGGGCTGAGCAAAGTAACAAACTACTTGTCTTTAGAAAGAGACCTTATTCTATGGTACCGTGTGACGATGCTTTGCTCCGAGAAGGCGGAGCTTCCAGTAGTTTCGTTCTGTATCCTTGCACTATCCCCAGTAACAGCAAACTGTCTGGGACATTCACAAGTGCAAATGCTACGGCAGCGACGATAATCAGACGAGAAGAAAAAGGTTACATGAAATAGTATTCTCATCAATAGTATGTTCATTTTTGTATGCGTCAATACTTACACCCGTTGTCACTGTAGTCATTAACTTAGTAAATATGATGTATCCAACGGATCCCCTCTTTAACTGCCGCCGTAACCGCTGAGTCACCAAGGGCTCTCAAACTGAATGCCCAAATATCATTTCAGTCCAGTGAATCTAGCGCATGGGTGTACACATGAAAGAGGGTGTTTATATAAATATGTAAAAAAAGGCTTAATGACATTATTAGCATTTTAATTTTTTTCGAATCCTCTAAATGATGATCGACAAAAAAAACTACTTTCATAACACGGAGGTTCTATTCTGGTGTACCATATTTCTGTAAATGTTAATTAGTACTGATATTATTTTAACACGAACACAGGACCTTGATTCGAATTTTGTCAAGGTCCAGTGAAAATTTCACAGGAAAATAAATTTGTAATGTTGAGACCATTCATTAAAACCCGTTTATGTCTATATTTTCAACAATCCAAGAATTGGACGGACCGTATACTACTGCTCTAATACCACAAAACATATAAAAGGTCGCAACATCATTTCTAGGCGGTGTGGGAAATTCAGAGGTACCAGGGATCTTTTTTTCTATAGTTATGTTTTTAAAAGCAATATGGGTACCGAGGAATAAGCAACTTTTTGTGAAAATCAGTTTCTTACAACATACTCAGTAAAAACATTTTCCTTCTTTAGTACTCTTTAACCCTTTTCTACACAATCCATTGTTTAAACTTCCCTGTGATTATATGTTTTAGAAAATATTGTGAGAAAGAAGAAATTGCTTGTAACAAGAGTGAATATCCATAAGGACAATTTTCCCGTGTTTTCTGACGGAACCACTTCATTTCCGAAAGGAACTTTCCTCAAGACCCTACAATCGCCCTGTGGAATTTTAAAGACACACTGAACTTCATCACAAGAATAATTTAAATGATAACCCCGTTTCCTGTGTTTCCATTTTCACAATTATTCCATGCATCTTTGAAGAGAATCCGATATAAAACTGTTTATCAGTTATTGTGTTGACATGGAAATTTCAAACAAATTCTCATTATGCTCCATTTCCCGTGATAATTTATTGACCGTGCCCATTTTAAAATGAATCAATCCATAGGATAATAAAACAAATCTGTGAAAGTTTGAGGAGAATTCGATGAGAACTATAGATTTCATTTTGTAATAGAATTTCCATAAGTTCCATTTTGCTACGATTCATGACTGACCGGATCCAATTTTAAGAACCATCCTAATGATGGTTTAATCCCACTTAGGTTTACGATTATCCAACCACTGATGAGAGACAGTTGTCGGAAAGGATATGTGCCATCGCCGAGGATTGAACCCATAACATCCAATGATTGAAGATTACAAAAAATATAAGCACCCTAGCTTTGTCTTCAGAGATTTATAAGACTTAACCTAGAAGACAAAAATTTAGACCGGGTCCAAAATCAAAGACGTTGCAGAGTATGACAGAATTTCAAATATCTACATCTTTCGGAGTACAAAGCAACATAGACAAGAGAACCATGATGGTCCTATATCGCTCACCTGAAAATGATGTTCAAGGTTTCACTCAAGGCTTCACAATTTATGCAAAATATCAGAGCTCTAAGCATAACAGTATTGGAGAAGAATATTTTAAAGTCTATTTAAATCCAAGATCCCAAAACAAAGGTCTAATTTTCAGAGTTGAGTCCTTTTTTGAAATATTTTGTTGAAGGTAGAGTAGGCAATAATAATTTTCCAAATATCAAAGCTCCATGCCCTACGGTTTTTTAAAAGAAGATTTATAAAGATTCTCTTTCTATGTTAAATCAGGCATTGCACAAAAAAAGGCTAATGTTCAGAGTACAGTCATTCTAAAAGTAATTTGGTAGGTCAATAAGCTTTGATACATACAAAATGTCAAGGCTCTAGGCCTTATGTTTTGGGAGAAGAAGAATTTCAAAGATTTCCTTCTTTGATCCTATGTAAAATCAGGAATAGCTAATTTTCAGAGTGCAGTAATTCTTTGAAGTATTTTGGTAGATGGTCAATAGGCATTTACATATCATTTTTTAAAACACTTATCAAAACTCTAGGCCTTATATTTTGGGAGAAGATATTCAAAGATTCCCTTTATTCCTACGTTTAGTCTCTCACCAATAGGTGGATAATTGTAAACCTGAGTGGGATAGCAGCTAGAGGCTAGGAAAGGATGTTATGGTAGTACTGGTGTAAGAAATACCGTGAATCCATTGTTAGGTGCTCCAGCCACGCGGTATGACTGAAATACTGTAAAAAGTGGCATCAAACCCCAATCAGTCAATCAATCAATTTATTCCTACCTAAAATCACAGATTGCAAAGAAAATGGCTAATTTTCAGCGTATGGTATTTCTTTGAAGAATTTCAGTGATCATACACAGATTTCAGACTGGTCCAAATTCAAAAATACTGCACATCAAACTTTAATTAATGATTTTTTTCCTGTTGGGAAAGAAAGCATCTTGGATAATGAAGAAGTTCCTTTTCCACAATGTCTTCTATAGCCTTCTTTCTTTAAGGCATCAAAAGGCATCATTGGGTGGGAATGGGTCAAAGCTAGTGAGCCCTGGACACAGCAGGTGTAACAGTAGCTTTCCTGAGGTTTTCATCTCGGGTGAGCTACATATTGTTGATAAAATAACAAACTGCTTAGTCAGCATTCAGCATAACTGTATATCATTGACTGATTTATCTGACTCTGGAATATAATAAACAACAATGTCTTGTTTGACACCTGTGCTCTGCACTACTTTATCCATTTCCTTTGGTACATCTACGCAATGTTTTGTTTTCTTGTGTTTACTGAAACTTTGTTTCCATTTGAATATTTTGTTACATTCTTTGCAAAAGTACTCTTTATTTGTTTTTGTATTCGATGATTCTCCCTCTCCACTATTTACATCATTTTTCATATCAATAGCTTCAAAAGAACCTTCCTGAGGTTTAAGTTTTTCAAGACAAGCATACTGGTAAAATGTTTTATTAGCTGAATTAGGTAGAGAACCAGTATGCTTCTCACTGTAATCAATGTAGTTCTTATCAAATCGTTTATCCACCATTCCTGTCTCATGCATTTTCCTATGCCTTATCAAAGCTGATCTCCACTTAAATACAGCCCCGCATTGTTTACATCTGAAAGCAGATTTAGAATAGCAAACTGCTTTGTGAGCAAGTAATGCTGCCTTTTCTAAAATAGCTTTTCCACAGACAGAGCATCGTCCACCATTCCCTGTATGGCAAACTACGATGTGACGTTTGTGACTGAAATGATAAATGGACAAAAAATACAAAAAATCTCCTTTACCATATCACCTTGATCCTTATCATGCTAGATAAAATCCTTTTAGAAATGCTTCCAAATCAAACGACTGAAAGCACAAGATAACTGTTGGTCATAATTTCTTTGGAAAAGTAATTTCATATACAACTATTGCTTGAAGGGATGGTCAAAATCAAGATAAGACTACAGGAATATCCAGGCTGATCTTTGTCTATACCTATGGCCAAAATAGGAATATTCCGGTTTCAGTATGACTAGGGTTAACATTCTGTAACAATATAGACTTAGGATATATACAGGTTAATGTAAATGTTTTTAGGTTGTAAAAATGTTTTCTTGAATGGAAAAAACAATTTAGTTCATGAATTTTTTTAAGTGAATCTGCCACCAGTATTACTTTTAGAATGGACTCATTGCAAGTTTGACCTTCATCTTATTCCTACAGACCCGAGGTTTGCTTATAATTCATTTCATAACACCACAAACTTTTCAGCTAAATTACCAGACAACAAATTTTAGACAGGATCAAATTCAAAGATATGCAAAAAAAATTGTTATTTTGGGACAAACATTGAGGAAAATGAAGAAATAGCTTGTAATATTGAAACATTTTCCCCAATGTTTTCTAAAGCTTTTTGCAGGAGGGGTGTAAAAGGCAGGCTTATTGTCTTCGAATGGATAAATTGAAAAATGTCTAAGTCTAGCTTCATGCCTTCTGATAAGCTATAAGACATTGAAACACAAGGCATGACTGTGTAGATTGATGGATCTTGGCTGTCAATCAAAGAATAAATCAACCGATTAAATCATTCATTTTGACTGGAAGTGAACTTTGAACTCATTGACATCATGGAGAGCATCTATGTGAAGTATTTTTCTGGTTTGAAGATTTAAACATTGCAACAACGGCTTATTCCAGTTGTAGTCACCAACCAATCATTTAGGATTTTTAGTACATATAAGTGGCCATTAATTAACCCTTTCCTGTTCAATTCTTGTTTTTACGTCTCTGTTATTTAATACTTGAGAAAACATTGTGAAACTAGATAGTTGTCCCAGGACAACTGCTGTCGAGCCCGCAAAGTTTTGTAGGCATCATGCTACAGACAAGCACAATTTTAGTGTTTGACCTTGAGCTTTGACCTTGAACCTGATGCTATCCAAAAATTTCTTTCAAATGGCACATCTACTCATGATGGAGAATAATTGTGCCAAATTGTTTTGAAATCCATCCATAATTGTAGGAGAAATGCTCTTGACAATCACAATTTTAGTGTTCTACCTTGAGCTATAACCTTGACATTAGAACTATCCCAAAAATTCTTTCAAATGGCAAATCTATTCATGATGGAGAATTATTGTGCCAAGTCACTTTGAAATCCATTCATAAATATATGAGTAATTGTCTGGACAAATTCAGATGGACAGACTAACGCACATTCACTGACTTTTCATAGTGACAACTATGTCTTGCTCACCACAAGCGGGCTTGACAAAAAGAAGAAACAGCTTGTAACGTTCAATTTCACCTATTCCCACAAAAATTTCTAACCTGAATGTTGGTTACTTTTCAAATTACACCCACTTTTAACCCAGTCTAAAATTCTGAACTTGAGTGCCTGAAACGCTCCATAGGCCTGAATGTATTGATTAAGCAAATGGTGTTTTCAGGTATCCAGTATAACAGATTCATATTCCACATGTCTAAAAAATGTCTAAAAAATGCATCTTGTCATTGAATTCTTTTCAATAGTTCTAGAGAAGCATTTTTGACTTTGCAAGAGTCAAGTTATGTAAAATTCATTTACTAAGTCAGATGAAACGGTATTAACAAAATGTTCACTCTCTACCTTATATGCACATAAGCTACCACCATAAAAGTTTTCCAACCCATCAAAATTATATGATGGAATCTGACAAAGAATCACCTGAGGATCATTGTTGTAAAATTTTCAATATTAATTTAACCAAATACCACATGGCAAAATTTTAGACTGGTCCAAAATTGGAAGGAGTTGCAGACAACAATTCAAAGTTGATGAAATTTTAGATAATTTCAACTTTCTTAGTAGAAACCATTGTTGAAAATGAAAAAAATGCTTGTAACAAGCAATTTCTTCATTTCCCACAATGTTTTCTACCGAGAAACAAGCAATTTCTTCATTTCCCACAATGTTCACAGAAGGATGCATTCACAGACCGATGCATGATGGATACAATGCCATGACAATAGCTCACTGGCTTTCAGCCAGATTGGAAAGGATAGAACATATCTGTGCTAGGATAGTTGTCTAGGAATTGGCCCTTAAGCGCTCACCTGATGACTATAGAAGTAAAATAGCACAAGTGACCTTATTTTAGCCAAAAGTGACCCATTATCAAATCTTGTGCCAGAAATCATGAACAAACATTCTTACCAAGTTTCAAGGTATTTGTGCAAGAAAAGTAGCAAGTAAATTCGAAAGAAGATTTCTTTATATTAGACCTAAAATGTGGCCACTGGGGTGTAAAGGTTTTCCTCAGATTTTGCCTAGTTTTTAATTCTATGTCAACCAAAGTCTAACTTGGCTAAGATATCATGGAAACAAATGGCTAAATATCAATTCAATTGAGCCAAAAGAAGGTTGTCCAGAGTAAAAACAACATATTTCTAAGATTTGACCTAGTAATCTACTTTTTTTACCCCATGTGAGCCAAATTTGAACTTGGCTAACATATCATCTACACTAACATTCTGACCAAATATCATTTTAATTGAGCCAAAATTGGGACCTCTAGAGTGCACGAAAATATTTCTAAGATTTGACCTAGTGATCTAGTTTTTGACCTCATGAAACCAAAATTTGAATTTGGCTAAAATATCATGGGCAAAAACATTCTGAACAAATGTAACCCGCAAATAAATATTCGACTCCGTCGGGATTCGAACCAGGGACATCTCCGTCCCGAAGCAAGCACTCTACCACGTCGCTATAAAAGCTAGCTTGTACGGCAAGGCAGTATAAGCACCCCTTATACACTACCCGGCTACATACACCCCCTCAACAATTAAGATTCTTCCACGAATCTTCTTTATTCACCATCATCAACCTCAAATCACATTACCACCATCACATGTGGGTTATTTACGGTGGGCGCCAAATGTAACCCGCCAAGAAATATTCGACTCCGTCTAGATTCAAACCAGGAACCTCTCTGTCCCGAAGCAAGCACTCTACCACGTCGCTATAAAAGCTAGCTTGTACGGCAAGGCAGTATAAGCACCCCTTAAACACTACCCGGCTACACAAATATTTCATTTGAGCCATAAATGTGGCCTCTAAAGTGCACACATCATAATTTCTAGTATTTGACCTAGTGACCTAGTTTGACCCCATGAAACCCAATATCTAACTTGACCTTGATATTATGCAGACCATTTTTTGGGCCTAAAATCTAAGATTTGACATATTGACCTACTTTTTGACCCCAAGATAACCAAATTTGAACTTGGCTAGGATATCATGGACAAAAACATTCTGATTTTTTTTCATTTTAGCCTAAAATGTGACCTTTAGAGTGTACACAAGTTTTATTTTAAGAATGTTGACCTAGTGACCTAGTTTTTGACCCAACAAAATCCAATATCGATCTTTACCTAGATATTATGCAGACCAACATTCTGACCAAATATCAAGATATTTGAGCAAAAAATATGACCTCTTGAGTGCACACTAGGTATTTCTAACAATTGCCTTAGTGACCTACTTTCTTTACCCCATGTGACCAGGATTTGAACTTTGCTGTGATAACATGGTAACTAACATAATCACCAAATGTCATTTGATTTGAGGCAAAAAGTGACCAGTAGAGTGCACACAAGATATTTCTAGGATTTGACTAAGTGACCTAGTTTTTGACCCCATATAACTCGATTATGACCAAATATCAATTTCATCGAGCCAAAAATATGGAATCTGGAGTGCACACAAGGTTTTTTTAGATTTGACATAGTGACAAACTTTTTGATCCCATTTGATCAAAATTTGAACTTGGCTGAGATAACATAGAAACATACATTCTGACCAAATATCATAAGTTTTGGGTCCAAAATTTGGCCCTTAGAGTGCACACAAGATTATTTCTAAGGTTTGACATAGTAACCTACTTTTTCATCCCATGATAACCAAATTTGAACTTGGCTAGGATATCATGGACAAAACCATTCTGAACAAATATTTCATTTGAGCCTAAAATATGACCTCTAGAGTGTACACAAGATCATTTTTAGGGTTTTGACCTAGTTTTTATCCTACATAATCCAATATCGATCTTGACCTATATATTTTGCAGATCAACATTCTGACCAAATATCAAGATATTTGAGCAAAAAATATGACCTCTTGAGTGCACACTAGGTATTTCTAACATTTGCCTTAGTGACCTACTTTTTGACCCCATGTGACCCATATTTGAACTTTGCTGCGATAACTTTGTTTGTTTGAATGGGGTTTTATGCCGCTTTCAACAATCTTTCAGTTATATCGCGGTGGCTGGAGCACCTAACAATGGAATCCTGGTATTTCTCACACCAGTACTACCATTACATCCTTTCCTAGCCTCCAGCTGCTATCCCACATAGGTCTACGATTATCGACCCATTGGTGAGAGACAAATAGTCGGAAAGAATGAGTGCCGCCGTCGGGAATCGAACCCGGGACCTCTAGATTGAAAGTCCGACGCACTACCAACTGCGCTATGACGGCGGCTGCTGCTGCGATAACATGGAAACTAACATTATCACCAAATATCATTTGATTTGAGGCAAAAAAGTGACCAGTAGAGTGTACACAAGATATTTCTAGGATTGAAAATTGACCTCTAAGTGCACACAAGATATTTCTAGCATTGAAAATTGACCTCTAGAGTGCACACAAGATATTTCTAGGATTTGACCCCTGATAACTCATTTTGAACCTGGCCAAGTTATTATGCAGACAAATATTCTGACCAAATATCATAACTTTTTGGCCCAAAATATGGCCTCTAGAGTGCAAAAAAGATTATTTCTAGGATTTGACCAAATATCAATTTCATTGAGCCAAAAATATAAAATCTGGAGTACACACAAGGTTTTTTCTTAGATTTGACACAGTGACAAATTTTTTTATCCCATGTGATCAAGATTTGAACTTGGCTGAGATAACATAGAAACAAAATTTCTGACCAAATATCATTAGATTTGGGCCCAAAATTTAGCCCTTAGAGTGCACACAAGATTATTTCTAAGGTTTGACATAGTAACCTACTTTTTCATCCCATGATAACCAAATTTGAACTTGGCTAGGATATCATGGACAAAACCATTCTGAACAAATATTTCATTTGAGCCTAAAATATGACCTCTAGAGTGTACACAAGATCATTTTTAGGGTTTTGACCTAGTTTTTATCCTACATAATCCAATATCGATCTTGACCTAGATATTATGCAGACCAACATTCTGACCAAATATCAAGATATTTGAGCAAAAAATATGACCTCTTGAGTGCACACTAGGTATTTCTAACATTTGCCTTAGTGACCTACTTTTTGACCCCATGTGACCCAAATTTGATCTTTGCTGAGATAACATGGAAACTAACATTATCACCAAATATCATTTGATTTGAGACAAAAAAGTGACCAGTAGAGTGCACACAAGATATTTCTAGGATTGAAAATTGATCTCTAAGTGCACACAAGATATTTCTAGCATTTGACCCCAGATAACTCATTTTGAACCTGGCCAAGTTATTATGCAAACAAATATTCTGACCAAATATCATTTGATTTGGGCCCAAAATATGGCCTCTAGAGTGCACAAAAGATTATTTCTAGGATTTGACCTAGTGACCTAGTTTTTACCCCACATAACCCAATATCAAACTTGACCGAGATATTATGCTGACAAACATTCTAAACAAATATCAAGACAAAAAAGTGATCTCTGGAGTGTGCACAAGGTAATTGATATTTGACCTAGTGACCTAGTGATCTGGATTTTGACCCCATATGACCTTATATTGAACTTGTCCGAGGTTTCAGGGAGACGAACATTCTGACCAAGTTTCAAGACATTTGAGCAAAAATTGTGGACTCTAGGGTGCTCACAATATGTTGACACATAATACGGACGGTGAATGCCGAACACAGCTAGAACACAATAGCTAACCATGACCACTTTGTGGTCAGGTGAGCTGAAAATGGAACACATAGAATACTGAGACAGTTGTTTTAGAAAGGGGTAAATAAACCTTTACTGCGCTAGTTTTTCAGAAAGGACTGAACATACCTATACTGTGATGAATAACTCTTCCCACAGTATTCACAAACAAATGGTGTCCTCTTCTCATGAATATTCATATGAAACACCCAATGCATTTTCCGACTAAATGATTTCCCACAATTCTCTGCTGTACAAACAAATTGTCTCTTGCCCCCTGATGTCTCAACAGCATGCATCTCCAAATGAGCCTTCAAACTCTGAGGTTTTTGAAAAGATTTACCACATTCAGAGCACAGGTGACGATTGCTTGTCAGCTCTATGGGTTCTTCTGTTACCTGCTCCTCTATCTGCAAGTGAAATTTCATACTCATTTGATTACAGTTGTTTCAGGAGTGAGATATTGACCAATTGCTGGCCCCTTCCATTTACTTAGTTAGCCCTTGCCCATCAACTCTGACAGGAATTTCTATCTGAATTTCAAGCAACCTTATTTTGCAATAATTATGGCAGGTGGCATGTAACAATAAAGTAGAACAGTTGGTTGGTAACCTAAATGTTGTAACTACAGCTTGAATAAGCTGTAGTTACGATGTTTAAGTCACCAAACCAACAAAATGGTGGCCAATTTATACACAATTGATTACAGTGAAAATTTTGCATCAGGGGTGTAGAAATACGATCCCCAACTTGTCTGACATGGGCTTGCAGACAAGGACACTATTTTGGGAACATGTAAGTAACAGGGCAAAAACTAGAGGCGCTTCAGCGGGCTCCACAGGAAAGAATGTACTAATTGAGCAAATGGCATTTTCAGGAATTCAATGTAAACTGAAATGAGAATCGTATTCCATATGTCGTTGCAAATAAATCTTTTCACTGAATTCTTTTAAATAGTTCTAGAGAAGCATTTTAACTGTTCATTGATTTACAAAAGCCAAGTTATGAAAATTCATTTATCAGGTCAGATGAAAAGGTACACTGCAGCTCCACTATAACGCTGTTGGTGGGGTCCAAGAAATGAAACAGCGGAAGAAGTGGAGTTATTATGCTATAACGCTGCCCCCCCCCCCCCCCCGCCGCCGTAACTGAAATTTTCAACCGTCGGAATCGGAACTAAATACCCGATAATTCGTGATAAAATTCCTGTAACAAGTTCAATTCTATACAAGTTACTAGTCGGGAAATGAAAAACAACAACTGTAGTTACGAGATTTTAGCAGAAACCGACGAAATTCGGCGTGCGGAGAATTAAATTCTAACCTTACCTTCCCCGTCTATCAGGATTGAATAATCCGTAAATTTCTACAGGTCTACAAATTGTGGTTCTCTTTCTTCCAATATTAAGAAGCTAGAACTTTTACCCGAAACATATTTTATTATTATGATAGTCGTCGGCATTAATCTAATTGAATTTATTTTTACTCGGACTTAAATATTTCCATCCGTAAACAAAGGGATAAAATCTAAGTATCTCGCATAGCGACGTCTCCTTGGAGACCGACGAGTTGTTGAACACCTGGGGTTACTGAAACGTTGAGAAAATGTCGCGTGGATCGACCTTCGAACCTCTTTCGCGGTAATGGACGTGGTCTAATTTCTTTACCATTGTTAAAAATACGGTAACAATAAATCGACAAAGAACTCTATCTGAACCTCGTCATTTACGAATCGAGAATTTAAACCGACCAATTGCAGTATACATGTAGCGGCTAACTTTTAATCGTAAAAATGAAGGTCATAATAATCGAAAAATATCCGAGACGGTGGAATGTCTGGTTTCATAACGACAAGAGTAAAAAATTCGGTCAGCAAGAATTACACGGGGTATGCGTCTGGCACGTGTCAACTCCGGAAACTCTCCCATAAATAGCTGAACATCTGGCGGCGGCGCCTTTGATCACCTTTCCTCCCTCAGAATAAAATAAACTGTACCCGAAAAATCTTTTCTTCAAATCTGTCGACGAGCTTTTTGCCGTGTGTTTGATCATACAGAATGGCATTAAATTTTCGGATTATTAAAAGAAATTCGGAAAAATAACGGTATTTTATTTTAATCTACTTATATTATCTATCCCGTTTCGGATGAAAATCTTCCGATATTGTGACAATTACCATTAAAATTCACGTATTTTCTGTATTTAGCGAAAACGTCACAACTACGACTGATTGTTTTCTAAGCACATTGTTGCGTTTTTATCTTGATGCCACTATCCTCTACGAGCTCCGGATACCAAACTATGAAGTGAAATAAATATTAGGCTCAAGTCAATTTGTCTAATTTCACGGTCGGGCATTACTTTAAGAACACGTCCTACCGAAATTTAAGAACGCCGAGAGTGAAACAGTGTGATATTTCAATCGCACCACCTTCAAGGTTTGTAACAGAAGGATACCGAGGAGCGTGCCTATTTACTATTGTTTTGAAAAATATCAATGAGGTAAGGCATTGATCATCCCAATGTCAAACAGTAAGACCAAACAAACCGATTTTGTAAATTCAAACACTACGCGTGTCATCAATCAAACAAAGCAATTACCTCTGAACTAATGCATTATTGGCCTGGACCGTCCACATAAGGTGTTAAAAACTTACCTGGCTTCGGGTAATTATCGATTTTTATGTGCAACCCTTTTTCTTCGAACGGGCCAAAGACGGGATGAAAAAAACGCGGCCAAATCAGGATAACGTCGTATCTCAGCTTTTGCAACCACAAAAGCCCCCCCCCCTCCAAAATTTTGGGAGCCAAGCGGACCCCGCGTTATAATGGAGTCAGCGCTGTGCCGGGTAGCGTTGTAGAGGAGTTGCAGTGTATTGACAAAATTTTCAACCAAGACCATAAAAGCCATGTTCTTCATCCAATCAAAATTATATAATGGAATTTGACAAAGAAACAACTGAGGATCACTCCTGTAAAATTTGGTTTAAATTCATTGACAGGTTCTAAGAAGAAAAATAATAGCTTTCTGAGATTTTTTTCTTTCTTTTAAAGTTGCCACCATAAACCATATAATTTTGTAAATAAGCCCAAACTATCTGAGAAGTCACACAAGGATATTTCGAGTGGAATTAGGTTGAAGTCTATCCACTGGTCGAAGATTTTCAAAACTCTCACCATACATGGAAATTATCCCCACCTATTGAAGCTATGTTTTTCATTTGAACAAAACTCTTTCCAGAAATCTTATATATGGTCACCCAAGAAACACTCTTGTGAAATTTGGTTGAATCATTCCATTTGTTTCTGAGAAGAAGAATTTCGAGGCTTTTTAAGATTAATGGAAATTAGCCCCTACCATTTAATATATTTTTTTCACCAGATCAAACTTCTTTGAAGGAATATAATAAAGGGTCACACAAGGATCATTTCAGTGAAATTTCAGTGAAATTTCCTTGAAATACATCTGTTGGGTTCAAAGTTTTAGCCATATGTGGAAATTAATCATGCCCATTTTAGCCATGTTTTTCATTCAACCAAAATTCTTTGGAGGAACCCTAGAATCAATTGGTTGAATTCTGTTCAGCACTTTCTAAGAAGAAGATTTCTAAAGTAAAAGTTTACGGATGGACAGCTAGCAGGATGTAAGCATGCATGCACAATGTCATGACAATAGCTTGCTTGCTGAAAGCCAACAAAGCTAAAAAGATAACTTATTATATATTATATAACTATCATAAATATTTATACAAAGGGGATAAAATACTTATGTTAATGAAGAAAGTGCTAGGTTGATAGGGTTTCAAAAATCTTTGTATAAAAAATCAACATGCAATTTCTTCATTTTCCACCATGTATTCCAAGTTTTTTTCTTGAGGGTCGTAACAAAACCGGATTGCATGGAAATGGTTTATGATAACATGCTGGTCTTTAAGGCATATACCTGGTCTCCTTTAGAATGAACTAATTCTGTTGCGTTACTTAGTAATTCTTCCTTATTTGTATCAACAACAACATCAGTATAATCAGTGATACACAAACTTTCATCTACCATAGTTTCAAGACCTCTTTGTTGTTTATTCTTACTGTCTGAAGTGTCTGTTGCTGGACCAACCACATCAGTTGTTGATGTCAGATCTGAAATATAAAAGATACCACATAAGTTGTTGACGTCAGATCTGAAATATATAAGGAATATTATACTATAGTTATGATACCACATCAGTTGTTGATGTCAGATCTGAAATATATAAGATACCAAATCAGTTGTTGTTAAATCCGAAATATAAGGAACATTATACTATAGTTATGATACCACATCAGTTGTTGATGTCAGATCTGAAATATATAAGAAATACTATACTATAGTTGTGTTACCACATCAGTTGTTGATGTTAAATCCGAAATATAAGAAATATTATACTATAGTTGTGATACCACATCAGTTGTTGATGTCAGATCTGAAATATATAAAGAATTTTATACTACTGTTGTGGTACCACATCAGTTGTTGATGTCAGATCTCAAATATATAAGGAATTTTATAGTACTGTTGTGATAGCACAAAAGTTGTTGATGTCGGATCTGAAAGATATAAGGAATATTATACTATAGTTGTGATACTAAACCTTGGATTCTAGCCATGTAAGAAAACTTGGATATTTCATGTGACTAAAGGTAGATCATCATAGAATTTCCTTTACTATATATCAATGACTTTTGACTGTAAAAGATAAAAAGAAGCTAACAGAATTCATCTTAAAACAACCTTTTTTTAAAATCCTAATAACACTATTATTGGCACAAATTGTATCAGTTCAGTACAGGTATGATACAGATTTTTTCTCTTATGTCCAATTTTATTCTGGTGCAATGAATTCATTCTATGATAGAATTCGGTAAGTACACAATAAATATAGTTTAAACTCCCTAAAAACTATTAGAGATGTTTCTGTATGATAGACTTGTTCTCCCCTAAAACATCGTATAATAATTATTTAAATAAACCCATTCTGACACAATGACTCTTTTTGATGCCACTAAAGAAAACCAATTGAGAACACATTGTGTAAATGAAGACATTGCTTCCATCATACTTTTAGACCAAAAGTGAACTTTGAACTTAAATCTACTTATGATAGAGAACAATTGTGCCAAGTAATTTTGAAATCTATCCATGATTGAAGGAGTTATGCTCTCAAGATATGCTTTATTTTAACATTTGACCTTAAACTATGACCTTGACACTATCTAAAATAATTAAACTCTGCTAGGTCCAAGTATCATTAAAATCAGATTATAAAACTGCTGTTCTTGTTTCAGTCCACACATGCTTTCATTCAAGAACACTTTCTAGATGCCTAGAAGGAGCATCAGCTACAATATGATAGAACAGATTTTAATGAGATTATTGATATTCCCACACAATCCTGCTTTTCACAGCCCCCCCCCCAAAAAAAGATTTTTTTTTTTTTTTGAAAACATTGAGGTAAAAAGCGATCTGCCAAGGCTGTGTTTTTGCATCATGAAATCATAAATGTCCCCAATTTTTTAAAAACATGGGGACACTGTCTCCTTTATTCAAAAGCCCTAATAGTTCATTTTAAAAGATTTCCCCACTTTCTTTACACCATGGGGACATTTTTCCTTACTTCCCTAACCTTGGCAGATCACTGGGTAAATAAAGAAATTATTTGTTACATGCAATCTCTTCATTATGCAAAATGTTTTCTAGTCGAAACAACAAAGATTTCTAAAATTACCTCAACTTTAAATTGTCATCTGCAACTTCTTTGATTTTGGACCAGTTTTATTTAATGAAGCTTGGTAATTGGTCAACCCTTCCCACACAAAAATGCTTACTGAGGCCTTAGAAAATAAGCATTGGAAAACATTGTGGATTATGAAAAAAATGCTTACAAGCAATATCTTTACTATCCACAATGATCTGGAGCATAAAAGACAGAGATTTCTAAAATTTCATTCATCTAAAATTGTTTGCAACTTATTTGCATTTGGATCATTCTAAGGTTAAGAGGAATCTCTTCTGGTAGTTAGATCAGCGTTACATTTCCTTAGTAGCAAAGCCTAGTAACTGATACTTAACAAAATTTAAGCAGAAAATCAAAAGGATTTTTTTTAATTCAAAATTGAATTTCATTTGTTAAAATGTTATTAAAATATTATTAAAATATTAACCCATTCCCACACAAACCCACCTTTTCATAACCCCTCAGGCCTCAAGAAAACAGCTTTTGAAAGCATTGTGGAAAATGAAGAAACTGCTTGTAACAATTAATTTCTGCATTTCACACAATTCTTTCTACCTGAAAAACAATTCTTTTCTAAATTTCACCAGACTTATAATGTTGTCTGCAACTTCTTTAGTTTTGATCTAGTCTAGAATTTTGTCATCTGGTAACTGCTAATAAGTTTTGTAAAACCTCAGAGAAATTTTTTATTTCCTGTAGCATACCTATTTTATGATACGTCCATCCTTTATGAAAAAACAACTCCTTCAAAGCTTTCTCTTGGTCTAGAGTTATATACATCAAGGTCAGGTAGGTCTCCATGCTCTGAAATCATGAATTTTTTCAATAAAAAATGAGGAGTAGGTTTTACATGATAGTTTGTGATGTATTTATTACTGTAAATTGGGTGATTTTTGCATTGTCTTATTTTTGCATGAGCAGGACCCTAAGACTTATTATTAAGACTGAGAGTTCATGAATTTGTGAGCGGCGCTAATTTCCGTTAGTATCTCCAGAAAAACACCATAAAAAAAATGATATAGGATTACAGCCCGATTCGATACCGACCTATGAGCAGAATTGTTACTGGTAATGCATTTACGAACATTTTTACCCATTCTTTATCCTCATAGTATAACGATTCCTCTTTTGAAATCGTAAGATCACGAGGTATGCCTTTTATTTTAAGTGAAATTCATTTATGGAAAGAGCTAAAAAGGCGTTAAAAAGAGGTTTAAGGTCATAATGTATATACATTTACACCCTTGTTACAAGGAATTTCCTCATTTTCCACAATGTTTTCCACCTTGAAAGGTGAAAAAATCTAAAATTCCATAAAGTTTAAGTTGGCATCTGCAACTTCTTTTAAGTCTGAAATTTTATTGTGTGGTATTAAGTTAAGTACACTCAAAGCAATATAGTATCGAATTATTAATTAGATACAAGTCTTACCAAACAGTAATAAGATAAAAAAAATTACTCTGTGTCAAAACAGTACAATTGTCTAATTTTCGCATCTTTTGCATTTAATTTGTTGAAAGATTGAGAGTGTCTATGCAGTAATGTGTTGGATACAACTCTTTAGCTCTTTGTTGTCTTACTGTTGTCGCCTTGAATTTATCATCTCGTCTAATTTCCATTTTTATGTTTGTCTAGCTGTGTTCAAAACACTAAGTGGAGTAACTTAGCAGGTTATAAAATTTTGTTGTCTTTTAAAGATTCATCCTGTCTCACAACTGATTTATTCGGTATTGTACGCCGAGAATGTGATAATCCCCATATAAATGAATTAAAGTGAGATGATGCAAAAAAAGGCAAATATTATCTCATTTGATCTTTGTCGGTCATTGGCTTGCTTCAGACCTCTCCATATTTTTATGTATAAAATGATCCAATTTAATTCTTGAATTAAGATTCTTGAATTTGCATGCTTGTTGTCTTGCAAACATCAGGAAAAAATAAAACTCTCGCTAATAAATCATGATTTATAATACAATGGACTGGTGCTCTCAGTGCCATTAAATCTTCACACCAGATTTTGATTGACTAATGTAAACTTGTATTTAATTTCATAAAAATCCATATCAGATTTAATTTACCAGTGGCAATTAAGCATATTCAAGTTTTGTTGATTACCCTAGTATATTTTTTCTCCTTCAAAACTTCATATTTATTGCATGATTGCTTGATTAAGGTTTTTACATAAAATAGGTACACATCTCTCATTCTACTTTACCCTAACGGTAACATTTGCCCAGACTGTATTAGCTAGGGACCGAGAATTATTGGGTCCGAATCGCACATGAGATAACTTTCTTAAAACGTGGTAATGTTGGGTATAAGTTAATGTTAGAATATAATTAAACTGGCAATGGGCATATTTCTTACGGTTAATCTAGTCTGGATTTTCTGTAAACTTGTTTAGCCTATATGTCAGCGTTTTGACCCATACTGTCTCAACACGATATAAGGGACGTAACTTACACCGGCCTCACAATTTGTACGAAATCTGAGTATTCTCCCTTTACACAAAATATCCAACTTTTGAAGACGCACCTCCTC
Organism: Fragum fragum; assembly: GCA_946902895.1. Taxonomy (NCBI): domain Eukaryota; kingdom Metazoa; phylum Mollusca; class Bivalvia; order Cardiida; family Cardiidae; genus Fragum; species Fragum fragum. Next base: position 20,634,406 of record OX336374.1, on the reverse strand, counting down.
CGGAAAACGCAAAAATTGCTTGCCACAGGCAATTTCTTCGTTACGATTTTTTTCACCAAACGAAAAGATTTTTAAAAATGTCATCAACTTTAATCTGTCGTCTGCTGCTTCTTTGAACCAGACTATAAAAAAAAATGTCCGCCCCTGCATAATTTTCTTTTTGTCGATGTTTCAAGTTAAAAGCGGATGATTTAAAAGCACTATAACTACTTGCGGATGATAGGCTTACTTATCATTATTTTCGTTTTTATCTTATTTTTAAGCGAATCAAAAGATTGATGGTATCCCGCTAAATAAGATATTTGAGACATTTTAAAGAATGATTTTTGTTATTTTGAGTGAAAATACTTTGGAGACGTTGTCAAAGCTACTCGTTTAAGCCAATGCTGAGTACTCTTAAATTCCTAATTATGAATTCTTAAAGTTCTTATTCAGCCGCTTAAAAATCTTAATCTAAAAAACGATCTAAATAAAAATCTTAAGAATCTTGACGAAAAGAATGCACCTCTGATTGACCATAACAATCTTTCAAGGCATTTCGGAACCAAAACTGAAGCAAAACAAACGCTAGAAACATTTAAGATTTGACACAATATGTTACCAAAATTACTACATATTAAATAGTAGCCTCTAAGACCAACAATAGATCTAGATTCTTTTTAAAAATGACACATTAATTAACTTGAACATCAAAAATGCTTCTAAACTGCATATCAGGTTCTCCTATACTACACATTTATGTATTAAAAAGGAAGTCCACCAGAAATTTGACCTAATATTTTGGGGAAAAACACCAACGACATACAAACTCTAGACAGGATTCTATATTGTACTAAATTCTGACCAATTAATAAAAAAAGTAGCTGATCTATAGAATTATTTACCAATCGCTGGCACCGCCTACTTACTCTTAGGGTACCACCAATTGACTCCAACAGGAAGTCCCGTTTCGATTTTAAACGGCGTTATTGTGCAAAACTATGGCCAGTAGGATATAACAAAACAAAAAGGGATCATACTGAATAGTTGGTTGGCGACCTATATCTCCTGACTTATTACCGCTTGAACAGCTGTAGTTACGACGTTTAAGCCGCCAAATAAAAAAAAGGATATCAAAAATGGGGGCAAATATTTAAAATTCAAAACTTATTTCTGGTTAATAAATGATTTCATTGGTCGACTGATCACTAGTTGATTGATTGAGTGCCGCGATTGGTCAATTTGATAACAGAATCTTTTGAAATTTGACCGTTTAGCAATAATATTGAACATTTGAAAAAGCTCCTACACAATTGGCTAGCTCTTCTAATATTTGACTCACTGATAAAAAAACATCTCTTGTTTGGACACTATGTTATTCTAAATTTTGACCTATGAAAGAAGTAGTCTTCAGATAACGATACAAGATACTTCTATCTAATAATCACTCATAAATAGAAACGTAGTTTTTTCTTCTATATCCCCCCCCCCAAATTTATTCTTGATCCCCCCCCCCCCAAGATTTATTCTTGATTGGCGTAAAAAGTAAGGAATAGGTGTGGAAATAGGTTAAGATGACAATTTTACAGCGCGCTCTCTATTGGATTCACCGCGATTTACACATACTCAACAAAAATACTTATAAATAGATCTCCATTCGACTGTCACATTTCGCTGTGTCAGCGCGAAACAGTTGTGATCACCTGCGTGTTTTTGGTAGTTATATCTGTTTCGCACTAAACAATCGATATAGGGGAACTCGCCGCTGTCAATAAAAATCGATTGCCCAATTAAATCATTCATTTAGACCGGAAATGGATTATGAACTTTTATTTCGAGCATTTTTTGTCCATTGCGGAGAAAACAGACGTTATGTTTCTTTCAGTGTTCCATGTATTTTTGTACTCTATCGATGCTCTCAAAAACACTGTAGTTGTTACATGAATTATAACAAAGGTCACCAAAGTCTGAAAAATTTGGAAAACTTTGCATACAATTGACTAACCGCAAATCTAGCCAGGTAGTGTTTAATGGATGTTTAGCTAGCTTTAACGGCAAAACAGTATAAACACCCCTTAAACACTATCTGGTTACACAAAAGAGAGATGTGTTAATGCAGCTAGGCCGGGTTCATTTCTGCCGATGATAAAGGCTAGAGGTGTTTCTGAAAGATACCATTCTTTCCTTAGAACAGTATTCATGCAAAAGCTGTAAAATCTAATTCAATGGTCGATACACTTTATCAGTCTGAAATGGTACAGAAATACTCTCTCGCTGTAATATTGTTGGAATCATAACCACTCTCTAAAATCTACGCTAAGGCCTCTTACATGTTACATCGATAAAACGCGCACGCATGATTATTGATACCTGTTACGGTGATTAACCCATTCCCACACAACAAAATTTCAGATTGGTCAAAATTCAAAGAAGTTGCAAACGACACTTTTAAGTTGATGGACATTCTTTTTAGATAGAAAGCATTGTGGATAGTTAGGAAATTGCTTGAGACAAGCAATTTCTCCATTTTCTAGAATGTTTTCCAAAACCCTTTTCTTGGATGGCGTTAAAAGAAGGAATTGTATTGGAATGGGTTAAATGTGCCTGTCAGGGTGTAATCCCGTCACAGCTTCTGAATAAAATCTGTTTAAAGAAAGTTGCTTTTTCGACTTAAAGACCTAGTTTAAGGAATGTTGTGTATGTTGGACCCCTACTGATAAACTAATTGCCTTATCTGTAAATCACACCAGGGGGTTAATCATCTTGTATATTCCATTGATGACCATAGTCAAAATTTGTCAATAATATGTAATAGCTGCACCTTAGCTTTATTCTGATGAGAATTTGATAAAAAAAAAGAAAAGTTCTTCTTTTTTAATTTATCTTATGATTTTTTAATTTTTTAAAATTTCAAATCAATTTCAAATTATTGAATGAAAAGTGACTAAGTTGCAGATTGCTGGATTGAATGATATTGAAGTAAATTTACATGCATTACTTTTTTTGTAATTAAATTCATTACACAGTTTCTTCAACCATTGTGGTAAAGTAAGAATTCTGGTAAAATTACTTTTTTCCATTTTGATTTATATCATGGCCTAGAATATTGAAATATTTCCTGAATGTTATAGCAGTTTTACAAACTAAAAAGGTCGATTTGATAAGAGAGAAAAAGTGTTGAAATATCGAGACGAAAGGGGAAATCAGAAAAATCAATGTTTTCTCCTCTTTTCTCAATGTTATCTATCTAAGTTATTCAAGGTGCTACTTATGATCTATTATGATAACAATAGCCTTATATTTTGTATTTTTACTCCATCCGCACTTTGAAAAAGTCTTAAAAATGAGAACTTATTATTCATTAACAATTATAACCAAATAAAGTTCAAAATTTATTTCAAAAGACAAATAAGTTACTAAGAAAGTGCAAATATATGCCACACTTTTCCATTGTAATACAGCAGATATAATCCCTTGTATAATGTATATAGCTTCCTTATCAGATAAGGTCGTTAAATTCTCAGCATGTGGTTAATTGTATATCTCATTTGGGGGGGTCAAATAAAGAAGGATTAAACTAGGCCTTTAACGTCATCGCCACAGCTTATTTAAGCTGCAGTTACTACTTAGGTCATCAAACAACCATTTTATGTTTGTTACATGTTGCCCGCGATAAATTTTGTAAAATAAGTCCATATAACATTTCCTACGAAATTTTTGTCGGAGGTCGGTAGGCGTGGCCAGACATCTGTCAATTCCAAGTTTAAGTATATACAGCAATAGTTCTGACCTCCGGGCCTGAAAGTATATTGTCTATTGTGCTGAAAAGTAGAATATCCTCACGGGTCTTTACTTACAAAATATCTGATTTGCCAACATATAACCCGACATTCAAATAAAAGATGACATTCATTTTCAACACCACGTTTCACCGAACTGTAATTAGCATGTTTCAAGCGTGTGGTTAGAGAAGGCGGGAAAATATCGTATGGTAGTAATTGACATCCACTCACATATAATTATTCCTGCCTCCTTATTTCTTCATTTGGACAATACAGCATTTCTACAGCACACTGAGAACTCGCAATGGAAAAGTGAAAGTACGAACGAGCGCGTTTGTTTAGCCATCTGATCTAATTATTGATTCAAATACTGATTGAAATAATGGATGCGGTTTAACTCCACTTTCAATAGTATTTCAGTTTAATCGTCACGACAGGTTTCCTGTCGTTTCTCACGCTAGTACAACTATTCGAGCCACAAGCGTTTATCCCACATACCAGGCCACAGGCGTTTGGATCTTTTGTTGTTGTTGTTGTTGTTATCAAATGATTAAAAAAATCAATACACCTATATACTATATAGTATACTTATTTGATTATGTATAATAGGCGATATGTATCTTTGAAAAAAAAGCCTGTGCACCAAGCCCGGAATTTTATCATTCGTTTATCCTCGAAGCACGCATGTCGCGATAATTTCTACAAATGTCGCCGTATAGAATGTGGGCCGAGAGAGGGTTCGAACTCACGAGCCCAAGACAGAGAGCACAGCGCGTTTTTTTCCGACTGAGATGACATGAGTCGGCTGATTACCCTTGAACCCGGTAGGCCAACACTGCTTAGCCTTTCAGCTAGTCATTATACCCGAAAAATGCTTACAATAAAGACTATGTTCGTGAAAAGGGTTTCAAAGGGAATTAACTGATAATAACTTGATAGACCCTTTAGACCTGGAGTGAAATTTGATTTCCGACATAGATCGGCATTTATGTGAAGCACCTTTTTGGGGTGTTTTGCGACTTAAAAGTCGTGACTACGGCCTATTAGTTGTTGTTACGACGTTTATACCACAAATCAACACATTTTTTGTTACTGGCCATAAATTTTGCACCCCCTACCAAAAAACAAAACAACAACAACAAAACACATACATAAAAAAAACCAACAACAATAAAAAGAGAAGGAAAACAACAACAACAAAAAAACAACAACAGTTGAAATAAACACCGCCGTTTCATATCTAAGTGAACTTTCCAGTCGGAGGTCAGTGGGCGTGGCCAGTGATCCGTTCATTGTCAAAAGTATTCATCCTGGTCATAGCCCAGCCTACTATTCAATTTATTCGTTATATGATAACGGTAGAAACTCTACGTATTTTATACATTTCCTGCTTGTCGTACCATTATATGAGTTCAATTTGAAAATACCCCACTCAATTAATTTGACAGAATAAGTTCTTTTCAAACCACTGTTTCATGGATGTCCAATCTTTCCTCGAAGATTCAAATCCAAGAGACAGCGATACAGTGTGCAAGGTTATCTCGTTCACAGAATCGCACAAAAATGTTAAAACTGGTCATTAAACTAAATGCTCTGACCGAGTATTTCGAAGGGCGTGTCAGAAACACTGAGTGTAATTTCAGAGATGCCTCTTTAGACACTATCTGTTCACATCCTGTCGAATATGTCTGTCTGTCAAACGTTCTGTAAAATCAATTAGTTTACATCCAGTAAAAAATATTTCTTTTCAAAACAAATGATGGTTCGCGACTGCCGATCTAGTGATTAATACACCACTTAAACCGGAAGTGAAATTTGAAGTGAAATTTGAAATAAGGCAATGGCATAAGTTTATGTGAAGCATTTTATTTGTTTTGCGACTTAATTGTTGAAACTAAAGCTTAATTAAGCTATAGTTATGGCGTTAAGGTCATCAACAAAGCATAATTTTTGTTGTTACATATAACTGACCATGACTTTTGAAAAAATACTTTGTTTAACCCATTCCCTCATAATGATGCTTATAGACCCCCCCCCAAACAAAACAAAACAAAGCAAAAATTAACAAAACAAAACAAAAATAAACAAAACAAATACAACAACAACAACAACAACAACACACACACACAAAAAAACCCAAAGGTTTTCGCAAACATAGTGAAATATGTAGTTATTACTTGTGACAAACAATTTCTTCATGATTCACAATGTATTATACCGAAAAAGTTGAAAAATCCAAAATTTAATTTACCAAAATTTGTCGTCTGCAACATCTTTCAGTTTGGACCGGTCTAAAATTTTGATCGCTGGCGGTGGATTGGGCCAGCGATCTATCAACTTTGACCAAAGTAGGGTACTGTATATTTGGTTTTCACTAGTACGCAAATGCCTAATTGGAAAGGATTATCATTCGAGAAAGAGCACATGCGTCTTCGGTAATAGGCACTGTTTATTAGAAATTGATTATCATTACTTGAAACTTTGAAACTTAACTGTATTACCAGGAGAGAAAATCCCTCCCCTGCTCACTTTTGCTAGAACGTATTTCAAGTCTTTTTAGAAGCTGCATTATGTTGATTGCATGGTTAAAGGTTTCCATTATAATAGTAAATATTGTAGGCACTGTTTAATAAATATTTGGTTCAATAATACAAATATGTTGATATTACGGACACCGTATCACATCCGGGGCACTAATTGAGGAAGTCACGCTGTATTCATGACTACTCAGAGTACAGTGTAAATGTAAACATGATTTTAAGGTACCCTATAAAGTAAATAAATATATTTAAATGTTTCAGATTTGTATCAATGCCAGAACATACAATATGTGACATGAACGAGAAGGTTTTTGTTGAAATGGGAGAAGGGGTGCCAAATACGGTTTAAAATGAACTCTATTTGAATCGTAGGCCTGCATTCTTGAGAAAAGACCTTGAAAATATTTCATTAAGTTCATTTCTGCAGATTCTAACAGAAATCAAGTTTGCCCATTTTAGTTATTGCTTTTTCAAATTGGGTTTTGACATAAAAGCAAAGTAGATCTAACTATAAAGAAATAAAATATATTTATACTCCTATAGGCAGATGAATAAATAAATAAATCATAAACGAATCGATCGAAATTCGTTCTTTTTCATTCTAGCTGCCTTGAAGATGTTGTTTGGTTTAAAGCTATTTATTTTACATCGATTTTTGAAACAAGTTCTTCCAACTTAGATTAATCCATCTCCGGCGAGTACTTCCTAGAGAATACACCAGTACTCGCGACGAATGTTCGGTAATGGCATATAATCTTTTAGAATGGTCCGAAGCGAAAAAAGTTGCAGACGACATTTGAAAAGGAGTCAATATAGGAAAAAACTTGTCAAATTGGATAGGAAGCCATAAGAGTAAAGAAGAAAATGCTCCTAACAAATAATTTCTATTTTTCTATGTAGTTTCTTTAAATATTTTCAGCGCTCAAGAAAGCGAGTCCTATAGAATGGCTTCCTAATGCACGGACATTGCATGTACTACAGTCGATCACCTTATTTCTGGAAGCCTCTCAGAATGACAACGTTAAGGAACAAAACTTTGCCTAAGTTTGGCTGGAGCAGTTCATGATTAAATATAAAGCTTTCAATCATAAATCGGAATGCTGATAAGTTATGCACCTGGATCAGAAAGGATCCTTTAATGTCAAATCTTGTGTCTGATGTATAAGACGGGAAACAGATCGCGTGATAAAGTTCTCAGATCTAAGCATTCTTTTATTGCTCTGGAATCCGATAGGGATCAGCAATCGAGATAACACTGACAATTATATTTGTGTTAATCTTTTATTTCATGTCATGGCCATGGTTAGCAAAGGACAAAATACATGTACAGAGATTATTCAAGAATTTCAATACGACAATATTTCAGAATGGTCCAAATTGAAAGACGGACGATATATACAATTACGCTAAAATTTAAAAAGAAAGCCAAATATGATAAAACATTGTGAGAAAAGGAGAAATTGTATTTTTTACAAGCAATTTCTCCCTTTTCCCACAAAGTTTTCAATTATCGTTTTGGGCGTCAAAATCGACATTGTGTGGCAATTGATAACAAAATTGAAAACGAGAATATGACATGTCTTGTGTATTGGAAAGCATTTAAGTAAGAGTGTGTTATCTTGACCAATTCACAAAAGTTCAGACTTGTCCGAATTGAAAGAGGATGCAAACAGCAATTTTATGTTGATGAAAATCTAAAACTCTTTGTCTTTTAGGGTAGAAAACACTGTAGACATTAAAGAAATTGCTTGAATCAAGCAATTTCCTCTATGTCCACAATGTTTTCCAAAGCCTTTTTGTTGAGAGGCGTAAAAAGGAGGGATTGTATTGGAACGGATTGAAGGTATCTTACATGTATACAATACGTAAAGAAATGTTCCTCAAACAACAACAAAACCGTTGGGCCGAGTGAACGAAACAGAACTGCCGCCCCGTAACAACAACAACAAACAACAACGAAAATGACAAAACTGTTAGCTAAACACGTGACCAAATTAATAACTGGCCTTCTTTGTAGCTTCAATCATGGGGTGTCATGGGTCCGATCCCAAGCGGCGGCACATATCCTTTCCGACATTTGTCTCTCAACCAATCAGTGGATAATCGTAAACCTAAGTGGGATAGCAGCTGAGGGCCATGAAAGGATGTAGCGGTAGTACTGGTCTGAGAAATACCAGGAATCCACTGTTAGGTACTCCAGCCGCCGCGATTTGACTGAAAAACTGTTGAAAGTGGCGTTAAACCACATTCAATCAATCAATCTTTGTAGCTGCAAGTAATACGCCTATTCTTGCAATGTGATTCAGGATTTGAGGTTCATTCCTCAATGAAATAAAAGAAAAAAAAAGAAATGAACTATTTATATACTCTTCATGTCCTAAATCAAAGAATTTTCAAAAGCAATTGCTCCCCCATCTTACACACAGTGAGAACAAATCGAGTACTTTAAGCAACAATGTGGTAAGTGACAATATAAATTTTGGCATTTACGACAGTGTTGCACCAAGTACTTAAAATACGAAATCCAAACTTGACTAATACGTCGATAGTGGAGATGCAAATATTGAATGAAATCTGCCCATTTTGTTAGCCATTCAAGAAAAAATGAGTTGTAGAAATATGGATTTCAAAGGTGTCTACTGTACACACAAAATTGGAATTAAATCTGCCAAAATCTTTGTCAAACGATATGTTAAATGGCGGCCGTCGATCGAAAAATTATCATTTTCAGTCTTGTCAGAGATTTAATGTTATTTGCGTTGTAAGAATGTATTAAATGGCAGCCATTTGGTCACAAGCTTTCGAGTAAGTGGTTAAAGCAATATAGAATTAAATCTCGTTTAGACATAGATGAGAGGACGCGGCCATAGTACTGTTGGTAGCGCGTCTATCTCTCAATCATGAAGTAGATAATCGTCAACCAATTGGAATATAGTTGTAGTACTGAAATCCATGGTTAGGTGCTCCAGTCCCCGCGATATAACTGAAATACTGTTAAAAGTGACATTAAACCCCATTCAAATAAACACACATTAGGCATTGTTGAGGGTCCTCAATACACAGTTTGATGAAGGTATCTGAAAAAAAATAATATTGCGGGTCAAGTAATCGAATGGTAGCTATCTTGGAATGAGCAATTTCGGACATGTCAGTAAAATTCATTAAATAATTAAAGGATAGTCATGGACAAATAAAGTATCGGTTGCATGTTCGTTTGCTCTTATGTTGATCTTAGTTTCATTGTATGACTTTTTACGTGATATTTCAAACTATTACAAACATTCATCCGCTCTGTTTGATCAGTCTTATCCATGCGATCTATACCTAGAAATAACCGAAAGCTTCTGCAGACCATTAACAAACATTCTTATTACCTTGATTAGCTGATCAGGCTGCCCAGTGTTTGTACTCTACGCACATATGATGAGGTTGGAATCGTCACACATTGGCCCTTACGTGTCTGACATGCAAAAACGAACCATCTGGGAAGCGTCATCAGTATCTACTTTGATTTGCTTGCACCAACAGAGCATGCTGGCCTAAAACGAACTTCACACGTTTGCCATATTTTCTGAACGATTAATGGTTCTGTCATCTATTCAAATTTGAAATTCCTTTCCTAGTAGACCAAAGCTACATCATATGTCATTTAACCCATAACCAGTTAACAAAACATTAGACTGGTATAAATCGAAAGGAGTTGCAGACGACAATTTCAAGTTGAATGAATTTTATTTTTTTCTTCTCTTTGGATAACTTTCCAAAGCTGTTTTCTAGAGGGGATTGAAAAGGACGTATTGGCTGGGAATGGTTTAAGAAACAAAGAGAATAATTTTTATTGTTTTCATTGAGGTATGGACTTAAAAACTTAATGACACTGTATGAATACTCGATGCCGTGTCAGACAAAGTCCGCAATTCTAAGTCTACAAGATTTCTTGGTCTATTTTCCTGTGGTTTTGATAAATCACGTGCACCCGTGCCGTTATCTGATGAACGCATTCACAATATGTTAAGTGGTATGTCGGGAATTTACTTTTGTTTTATGGTCTTCATGTGGAACCCAGAAATTGACACGTGGGTACCACTATACAGGTGCGAGGAAGCTGTTTGCTTTTCTTTTTTTTTTTTAATTTTTTGACTGAATAGGTAGGGAATGCCATTTACAGCGGACCTTATGTTTTTCGTAAGTTGAAAGTTACCGACCCTTTATACTAAAACTTGATAAGCTGTAGCATAGCTTTGACATGTAAATGGTTGGCATTAGTTCCTACTTTAGTTCACCTGAGCACAAAGTGAAAGGTGAGCTGTTGTGATCAGTCATTGTCCGTCATCCCTCCGTCCGTCCGTCCGTCCGTCATTCCACAATTTCTTTAAAATCTTCTCCTCCGATTTCAGTAGACCAAGGTGAAACTTTGCAGGGATGTTATTTGGGTGAAGGTCCACAAAAGATTTAAAATGAATTATATATATATATATATATACATGTATAAAAAAAACTCTGGTTGCCACGGCATTTGAAATGGGAAATTTTAAGTTTTTTTTCAGAACCTACAAGGCCAAATGCATTTATATTTCATTTGTAGCTTAATAACATTGTTCTCTGCCAATTTTTCAAAAAGTGAATCATTGGAGTCAAAAAATGACCCTGCCCCTGATGTCCGAAGTTTGAAAAATACTTAAACAGAGCAAGTTTAAAAGACTTCTCCTCGTAAACTATAAGGTCTAGGACATTCATATTTTGTAGCATAATTAGAAGGTTTTGAAAGGCAAAATTCTTCACTTTAAGTCCAAGGGCATTTATATTTGGAATGTAGCATAGCTATATAAACCTAATTTGGATAGCAGCTGTAGGCTAGGAAAGGATGTAATGGTGGTACTGGTGCGAGATATACCAGTAATCCATTGTTAGGTGCTTCAGCAGTCGTGATATGACTGAAAAATTGTTAAAAGCGGCGTTAAACCCCATTCAAACAAACACATATTCGTTAACTAATTTGCATGAAATTGCATAAAGTACAGATGTAAATCCAGACTTCTGAAGTCTCCTGATACCCGCGATTTTAGGAGCGCTTCATTTTTACGCTTAAAAAAAATCTGGTTTCGACTATCAAAGAAAAGGTAAGCAAATCCGATTTTACTTACCGTGAATTTTGCAAAATAATGTCGTTTAATATACAAGTTAACCTTCCTGTTTGGCCTCAGTGGGTGTGGCCGTCGATCCGTAATTTTAAGAGGACTTAGGACCAAATTACTCTAATATGGATCTGCTCACCATGCAGTAGAATGAAAATGGATATGGTAAAATGCTACACGCTTGTTTTATCCGACACTAATGCGCTATTAGTTCTTGAATATTAAACAGTCAACAGAGGGCCCATCTTTAATGCACGTGCATTACTGTTTCAATTATATCAATCTAAAACCCTTTCTGGTTGTTTGTGGATTCAAATATTAAGGACCTTCAAAAGAACTTTTAATAATATTATACACAAATAAACATGGATAATTTAGTTTAAATCATTTTTGTATTTGAAACTGGACATTGACCTCAATAGCTAAAATAGCTAAAACGAGATATTTTATGATCTACTCTACGATTACAGCGAGGTTTGAAGGTTTAAACCAAAACTTGAATTATGAAAGATGTCTGATGTGCCATTTAAACAGCTACAACTTATTTTTAAATTTCTTTAAAAAAGCGAGTAAACCCGTATGTTGTTCGTAGGGCTTTGACCTATTCCCACAAAATCCCCCTTTTTACGTTCCTCAAGAAAAAAAGTTTCGGAAAACATTGTGAAAAATGAAGAAATTGCATGGATCAAGCAATTTCTTCATTATTCAAATATTTTCTATCCAAAAAGACGAAAAAAAAAAAATTAAATTCCATCAACTTTAAATTGTAATCTACAGTTTCTTTCAATATGGAAAAATCTAAGATTTTGTTGAGTCGGAATAGGTGAAAACGCTTTCATAGAGCATTACTCGGCCTAGTTATATCTTATCTTCGTTTGGCGGCCAAAAGTTCATAACTACACCTTAACTTAGCTGTAGTTTCGAGGTTGTGTTCGCTCCGGGACAATATTGTTCCCTGGCGTACGGAAACGATCCCTTGTGTACGGAGAAAAGCTCTGTCGCACGAAGACAATCCATGAAATAGGGAGACGATCCCTGACGTACCGAGACGACCCCTGGCGTACGGAGACAAGCCCTGACGTACGGACACGATCCCTTACGTACGGAGACGATCTCTGACGTACGGAGACGATCCCTTACGTACGGAGGCGATTCCTGGCGTACGGAGACAAGCCCTGACGTACGGACATGATCCCATACGTACGGAGACGATCCCTGGCGTACGGAGACAAGCCCTGACGACCGGACACGCGTCCTGACGGACAGAGACGAGCCCCGGTTTGATCAACAAAGAATGTTAAACTTATAGTGAAGCCGACATTATTATTTTATTCTTTTACGGCCAAGTTAGCGAGCATAATAGATACACATAATAAATATCAATGAATTAAAAAGACAAGCAGCAACTGACAGAAAGACAGAACAAAAACTAGAAAATATACATACTTTAACTAACAGAATGATACTTACAGGGAAACATAACGGGAAAAGAAGTGACAATTAGCTGTAGTTACGATGTTTCGGTCACCATAATTGATTTATGAAAACTCTGCTCCAAGCTTACGAGTTAATCTGCTAATGACGATGGTCTCCTCTATGAACAATCACTTCCATCATTCCCCTATATTCCCGAAATATTTACCACTCAAACGGACCGCACTGATCTACTTTATGGCATCAACATCTGTTTAAATATATGTTTATTGATGAATGGGGTTTAACGCTAATTTTACCAGTATTTCAGTCATATCGCGGCGGTAGAAGTACCTAGCAATGGATTCCTGATATTTCGCAAACCAGTACTACCATTACATCCTTTCCGAGCCCACAACCGCTCATCCCACACGTTTGCGATTATTCACCAATGGATTAAAGACAAATGTCGGAAAGGATATTCGTCGTGGCCGGGAATCGAACCCGGGACCCAAGGACTAGGAGACGTACGCGTTACCTATGCACTATGGTCGTGGCCGAAGACTAGGTCTTGGTCCTTACTTTCAAAAATTAACGGGGAAAATGAAATAGTGAAACACGGTAGACAAAAAGATTTGATAAAGTAAAGAGATGTACTGAAAGAAATGCAAAATAAAAACAACAACAACAACAAAACAACAACAAAAGAACGGCGCCCTTAGCCACATTGTTCTTCCACAACACGACAAAAAGATTAAAATTGAAAAAGTTGTGAAGTTGATGGTCTATTGACGCATAGCTTCAATCAGCTGTCGTTACGATGTTTCGGTCACCATAATTGATCTATGAAAACACTGCTCCAAGTTTACGAGTTAATCTGCTAATGACGATGGTCTCCTCTATGGAACCACAAAAAGTGGTTAGAAGACAACGTGACATGTCATTAACGAGTTATATAACCCCAATGTTGGAAAACAGGCTTACTGTCTGATCGGTATTAATGACACACTGGACTTTTATGGCCAGTTGGAGATATAACGGGTTATTTAAAACTATCCTTTCTGAAACTTGAACTTTCTCTGATATGTAGCTAGCACATAAGCTGGAGTCAATTACTTCAAGTCATTTGCACAACAAAACCGTGATCGCATACTAATACTTCTTACACCTTTTGTACTGTATGCTCTGAAAAGCGGAATAAAGTCACAAAGGATGGCTTACATAATGAGCTTTCTCAATTTCAAGGATGTATTCTTTTCGATTCGATATAAATGGTGCTAGGTAGTATCGAATTCAAAGTTTCAACATAAAGTTGCCCCTTCTCCCTCTGTCTCTCTCTCCCTCTGTCTTTCTGTGTGTGTGTCACTCTCTAGTTTTATCGCGAATGTTTCTTGTTTATCAAGGTAAACAACCTCATTTGACATCTGTTTTTCTCATATCAATTTATGTCAATACTGGTGGACGAAAGTAAAGGTTAATTTCAAACTTTATGAACACAGTGACATTACAGAGAGGGAGATTGTATTAAATGTGCGAATTCTTTCGGTCTCAAGACAATAAAACCGCAATCCATTAATGCCTTGCTAACGAGATTTTCTCGGAATGTTTTGTGAGATATACAGCTATTCATGTACATGGGTGGAATCTCGAATGAGAGAAAGACTACGGAGCTAATTATAGCATCGTCTATTTTCTGAATAAACTATCTTAAAATAGAGGAAAGAAATGCCGAAAAAAACCCCAACAAACATCCCCCTCAAAAAAAAAAAAAAAAAAAAAAAAACAAAAAAAAAACATATTGTGGCAAACAAGAAATTGCTTGTATATACCTAAAGAGACAAAGATTTTTAAAATCCCACCTACTTAAAATTGTCATCTGCATCTTCTTTCATTTTGGACCAGTCTAATTTTTTGTTGTCTGGTAAAGGATTCAGGAATATGATGCGTAAGATGATTATATTCCCTAAGTTTTGTTTTCAGTCAATGTACTGAAAAGTACATGTATGTATTCTTAGAAGACCGTTTGTTCCATGTGAATATCTTTTTGAAATATCGACAAATTATCATTATGTGGAATATCATAATAATTATTAATGATAATATTTTCGGTAGTAGCTGTAATGGAATAAGTCTAGATACATATATCTTTTACAATGAATAAAACAACAGGTACAAATTCAAACATTTGATGTAGTTAAGGATTTTTATCTGAGAAGAATAAAAAAGCTCAAAACTAATTCCCATATCTATGGGTTCAGTCTATGGCTTAGCCAGCATAAACCTGTTAATTTGTTGTAATCAAAGTACCGATACTAGCATGGCCGCCAAAACAGCGTTACAGGTATTAAACACGTGTCCATCGGAGAAGCGTAACAGTTAAGTGATTCACCGTTTATAAAAAAGGCTTAACCCACTGCCAGACGACACGATTTTAGACTGTTCTAACTATTGTAACAAGATTTTCTTAATTTTCCCTGGCAATGTTTGCCATTGCTTTTTCCACAGGGGCGTAAAAAGCGAAATCGTAACAAAAGCAGAGAGAGAGAGAGACAGACAGAGTCAGAGAGACAGAGTCAGAGATACAGACAAACAGAGAGACAGACAATCAGAGAGAGAGAGAGAGAGAGAGAGAGAGAGAGAGAGAGAGAGAGAGAGAGAGAGAGAGAGAGAGAGAGAGAGAGAGAGAGAGAGAGAGAGAGAGAGAGAGAGAGAGAGAGAGAGACAAAGAGAGACAAAGAGAGACAAAGAGAGACAAAGAGAGACAAAGAGAGACAAAGAGAGACAAAGAGAGAGACAAAGAGAGAGACAAAGAGAGAGAGAGAGAGAGAAGAAGAATAAGAAGAATAAAAGATACGCTCGTAGTCTTTATTACTGGACATTTTTATAAATGACAGTTAAAAAAAATAAGTACATGATAAAATTTTCATTTTCTGAGATTAAGTTAGTTTTTTCCAATAGAGTTTATATTTTGCTGACTGTCTGTTTTAAGAAAAATAAAATCCAAGCTGATCGGCGTGATTCTTAGAATGATTTTATTGTTTGCTTATGGAATAAGTTTGTTGTTTATTTACTTTCTATAAATATCCTTCTGTATTGCTTTAAATATTTAGATACTATTATTATGGTCTCTCTAATAATTTCAGTTCGATTGTGTCTTAAACAGTCGTTCTTCCACAATCAATCCAGATGTTTTCATGTCCCCAAGATTGAACCCTCTTTTATCCACTACACTTCTGTCCGCAGACAGGGACTGACAATAAGTTGTCTTTTCCCTGAATGCACTTCTTGGTAATAGGGATCGAACCCGAACTTCTAATTAGCATTTGCCCATCAACGAAGTCTAACTTAATTGAAAAGACTGAAGTATTCTTGAAGACATCTTCTACCATAATATGATCTATTTTTAATTAGGAAGTTAGTTTAAAAAACGAATACTTTAAGGCTATGTAACAGTGTATATTGATCGGTTATAGAGACAAAGAATTCATTTGATGTTCCAGAGTTGTTCATGTATAATTCAGTCTCGGTCAATAACCCGTAACTGTTATACTTGTTTCATACAATAATCAACTGTCAATCATATCTAGTCATACAGTTGTCGACAAAAACATCGAGAATAATTGAATCACGCAAGATGATGTTCGAGTTTTGTTTATTGCCGGCTTAATGAAAACTACAGAAACACATATTGTTAGCCCATAGAAAGGGGGAGACACAAATTTATTAAGAAATGAAGAGGATATTTTTTGTTTTCGCCGAGGCATGAATCTAAAAACTTAACAAGCGTCACTGAATAATTCGTGAAGCGGTTTCATATATTAGTGTGATTAAGGTTTTAGGTTCATACTTCAACGAAACGAAACCAAAAAAAAAAAAAAAAAAAAATATTATTTTCATTTCTCATAATTAATGCCCTCTAGCAAATTACAGTAAATATTTTACTAGTTTTCAGTAAAAATTCATGGACCTAATTTGTGCTAAAACATACAAAACAGTTGCTTTCTCATATTAAGCCAATCCGGCCGCTTAAATACTAGAATTAGATTATTGTCATAGACATATGACATACACGCTCTTACACTACTGCTGCGCTGAAAACTTAATGTGGTGCAGATCTTCACGAAAACAATTTAATTCTTTAACTCTCGGTGATAATTTCTTCAAAGAAATTTTATTTGCATCAATTCATCTAAATATATATCTGTTTGGTAATAATTAGCTTCAAAATGACTTATAGCGTGTGTTGCGAAATTATATAAAAATTACAAAGTGTGGTCTGAACATTTACCAACCGTGTGGATTATCATGTTTTAAAATGCGAAACTTTAATTTAATTAATAGACAGCCTCATTTTGCAAAAACGTATGGCCAGTCACTGCGTAACAAAAAAATGAAAAATGGTTGACTGGCGACCTAAACGACGTAACTACAGCTTGAATAAGTCGACGTTTAAGTCGCTGAATTAACAAATCATTCACACAAATGTCGACCAATGTTTGAGTTCAAAGTTCGTTTCCTGTCTAAATGTATATGCTATCGAATTTTTTCTTCGCTGACAGTCGCGAACCATCAATTACTCTACATTTTAACCCATTGTCAGGCAACATTTTTTTCACTGGTCCAAATGAAAGGAGTTGCAGACGACAATTTCAAGTTGATGGAATGGGTTAGAATATGCCTCCGTGTTAACATGACAAAATACTGCTTCCTACATGTGTCTGACAAAGTCGCCGTAACAAAACGAACGAATGTTTCAGCAGTGTTTATTACATTATAATGGTTTCCACTGATTTGGCATGTTCCAGGTGTGAACAAAATGATTCTACTTGATAATAACTAAAACAGACAATAGGCAAAACGTTTACCGCGTTTCTGTCATGTAACGTATCTGACCTTGAGCTCCGGAATTCTTAAACCCGTTACAATACAACCCTGCCTTTTGACGCCCTATAGAAGTGTATTGTTATGGAACACTTTATGGCAAAAAGAGAAATCGCTGCTAATAAACCAATTTCTTCTTCCTCACAATTTGTTTACCTGTCGTAGCTGAGCAACATAAACATGGTTACGTTATATATCCCATTACCGGACTACACAATTTTAGACTAGCCCATATTGAAAGAAGTGGTAGACGACAATTTCATGTTGGTGGAATTTAAAACATCTTGGCCATTTAGTGTTGAAAACATTGTGGACATTGAGCAATTTCTTCATTGTCAACAATGTTTTCCAAGTCATTTTCTTGAGGGGAGTAAAAACGCGGTATTGTGTGGGAATGTGTAAACTGTATTTGCGATGTTTGGATGGCCCATTCTTAGACGCTCAAAATGTTGAGCAGTTCCAATTTCAGAGAGGCTTCAGACCACAATACAACATAGCACAACTCTTTTGATAAAACAAAACAAAACACAACCCCCCAACAACAACAACAATAAAAAAAACCACAAAAACAAAAACAAAAAAAAAAAAAACCTGTCCAATATAAAAGGAAGAGTTGTCTTTTCGAATGCATTTCCTTCTTTTTCAAATGCGTGTTCTTTTTTATACAGTCAGATCGTCGTCGGAAAAGCAAAATGTCGTAGCTACAGTTTAACTATGCTGAAGTTAGGAATTTTTTCACGCCCAATGACGATATAGAAATATGAGTTTCGTTGTATGAATGTCTTGAAAATTGGATCAACAGAAGTTGTATGATATTCATGGTTAAGAATTTATGAATGTTAACCAACTCGTGGAAAGATCTCATCTCGGAAGAGCTAAGTATTCATCCTAGCCAGACAGCGAGGACTATACAGACTAGACAAGTAAGATATTACTTACGTGAGGGTAATCTACTGAGAGACTAGTGTTCATTCGATCTTATCATTCATAAACTATTAATCCTTGCCGTGCTGAATAAAATTCTTTCAGTAATTGCATTAAAATCAAAGGGTTGTAAGCACCGGAAGCATGTGTTATTACTAGTAGTCATTATTTCTTTTGAAAATCAATGTAATAAATATAACTGACTTGAATGATAAAACAGGTGCTATAGACAAAGAGCAGACTGCACTTATGTGCAGTCTGCTCTTTGTCTATACCTCCTTCAAAAACAGGAATATTCCTTTTATAGCTTGACAAGGGTTAACAAACAAAGCCCCATTGACCTGTGCAGTACCCGATTCATTTTTTCAACTATTTTGTTAGTAAAATTCTATACAGGTCCAAATTTAAAGAAACTGCTGATGACAATCTCTGTCCATTTGGGATGTAAACAATGTAGAAAATGAAGAAATAACTTGTAACAAGTAATATATTCAAAATATCACATTTGCTTCCCAAAATCTTTGCTTTAGGATAGTAGAAAAAACGGAATTAAGTGTGAATGGGTGGAGAAAGCGATCGATAGGTTTTCAGTGCGCCGAGATCGCTAACCGACAATATGATTTTAACGAATCTTTGTGATGTCGGTCTACTCCCATACACAAACATCCTTCGCAATGCTGGGTCGCTGTCAGGTCGGAACTAAAATATGTTAGAAGAACAAATCTGAGAAATATGCATTTTCACTAGGTTGAGCTCGTTACATGGTGGTGCACTTGTAGAATGCACCTGGTCACACTTTTGAACACCCTTCAAGAAAAAGATTAAGAAAACCTTTTTGAAAATAAAGGATTTATTTGTTACAGTTACTTCATTGTCCAAAACATTTTCTATCCTAAGATGCGACTAT
Organism: Fragum fragum; assembly: GCA_946902895.1. Taxonomy (NCBI): domain Eukaryota; kingdom Metazoa; phylum Mollusca; class Bivalvia; order Cardiida; family Cardiidae; genus Fragum; species Fragum fragum. The sequence goes on along the minus strand of OX336374.1, from coordinate 20,614,845 downwards.
TTTCTAAAAACCTTCAAGTTAAGATTGTTTTCTGCAACCAGTTTCAAATATTGTCATGTGGTCATAGGTCAATAGAAAAGATCATTCAGGATATCATCAAAAATCGAGATCTATGAACATTCAGATTATTAGAAGATTTTTTAGTCGCCATTAGATTGTAAGAAGGCTATCCAGTCTTCAACAGATTCTAAAAAGTTCATTCTGTCGCCAAATATTGTAAGAAGATTAATCAGTCGCCGAAGGATTGTAAGAAGATCAATCGCCAACAGGTTGTAAGAAGATCTATCAGTTGCTAACAGATTGCAAGATAATTCAGTCGCCAACAGATTGTAAGAAGATCTATCAGACGCCAACAGATTTTAAAGATGATTATTCAGTTACCAACAGATTTTAAGAAGATAATTCAGTCGCCGACAGATTATAAGAAGGTCACTCAGTCGCCACAATATTATAACGAAATCAATCAGTCCCAAACAGATGGTAAGCAGGTAATTCAGTCGCTGAAATATTGCAAGAAGAACATTCAGTCACTAGCAGATTGTGAGAAGATCAATTGGTCAACAGCAGATTGTAAGAAGATAATTCAGTCGCCAGCAGTATCTAAGAAGACCATTTAGGCACCAATAGATTATCAGAAGATCATTGAGTCGCCAAAAGATAGTAAGAAGATCTATCAGTCGTCAGTAGATTGTAAGAAAATCTATCAGTCGCCAACAGATGGTTATAAGATAATTCAGTCGCCAGCAGTTTTTAAGAAGACCATTTAGTCGCCAATAGATTGTAAGAAGATTATTCAGTCGCCCAGAGATTGTAAGAAGTAAGCAGATTGAAAGTAGATATATCAGTCGCCAATGGATCGATAGATAATCTATCAGTCGCAAACAAATTGTTAAAAGATAATTCAGTCTCCAGCGCATTTTATGAAGACCAATCAGCCGCAAGGAGATTGTTAGATGTTCATTCAATTGACAAAAGATTTTAAGACGATCTATCAGTCGTCAGCAGAGTGTAAGATGATCTTTCAGTCGCCAACTGATCGTGAGAAGATCGGTCAGTCGCCAACGGATTGTAAGAAGATCGTTAAGTCACCAATAGATTGTAAGAAGATCATTCAATCGACAATGGATTGTCAGAAGACCTTTCAGTCGCCAAAAGATTGTCGGAAGATCATTCAGTCGCCAATGGAATGTCAAAAGATCATCCAGTCGCCAACGGATTGCTAAAAGACCCGTAAGTCGCCAATAGATTTTAAGAAGATCAAACATTCGCCAATAGATTGTCAGAAGACCATTCATTAGCCAATAGATTGTCAGAAGATAATTCAGTCTCCAATAGATTGTAAGAAGATCAGTCAGTCGCCAAAAGATTGTAAGAAGATCAGTCAGTCGCAAATTTATTTAAAGAAGATCATTGAATCGCCAATTGATTGTCAGAATTTCAATCAGTCGCTTAAAGATTGTAAGGAGATCATTCAATCGCTAATAGATTTTCTGAAGAGTGTTCAGTTGCCTTATAGATTATAAGAAGATTATTCAGTCGCCAATAGATTGTCCGAAGATCGTTCAGTTGCCCAATAGATTGTGAGAAGATCATTAATATGCAAACACATTGAAAGAAGATCATTCAGTCGCTCAACAGATTGTAAGAAGATCAATCAGTCGCCCTCATATTGTAAGAAAATCACGAAAAGATCCAATATTTTTATCAGTTGATCGCAGGCTCTGTCCTCTGAACCCAACAGGAAGTTCAGATTCGATCCTGAGCAGCGTTATTTTACAAAATTAATGAACAATTTCCTACGTAACAAAAAAGAAAAATGGTTGGTTTGCAACCTATACGTCGCAACCGTAGCTTAAATAAACGGTAGTTACGACGTTTTTAAGTCTCAAGACTAATAAATTGCATCACATAAATATCGGCCAGTGTTAGAATTCAAAGTCCACTTCCAGTTAAATGAATAATTTGATTGATCGATTGAGTCTTCGATTGACAGCCGCGTTTCGTCAATTGGTCGCAGAGATCTCGTAAACCGATTCATTTAAGATTTGCGACGATTGTAGAAAATAATTTTCACCCTTTTATTCAATAGTTACTATGAAATGCTACGTTCAATTTTTCAATTTAAGTTAACACCAGTGTTTATATATTTTCTACAACCTTTCATATATATCGCCGACGGGCCAATAAGATGTCGTCATTACCGCTTGAATAAAGCTTTTTTACGACACTTGGGCGCCCTGCTAAGATGTGGCTTTTTCTCTGACAAACAGATTTAAAACCAAGGTTTGTGTAAGTTATGAAAGGGTTTAAATGAAATTTGATTTATTCAGAGGCATGCTTACAAAGTGTGCCGGGGCCCTTTCATCTCTGGTTGCACTTTATTTGATATTATGTGAATTTAATATGTAAGAAATGTTGTACAAAAGGACATAGTAAAACCCACCTGCGATCAAATAACTATAGCTATATATGTATATCATGAAATTGTTTTATCTTTAGATGCTTGACCAAGTTTTTACCTTTAAACTTTTCTTCAGCACTCCTGAATCTTAGCAATTCTCATGTCGTATCCGGGGTATTCCTCCTTTGACAGGAGGTATATACAAGGACCAGACTGCACATATGTGCAGTCTGGTCTTTGTATATACCTCCTGCTTGTTCCTTTTTATCCAGAGATAAAATTCAAATATGAATATTAACATTTGATTGGTGCTCCAAGTGCTTTCAGTCTGTTGATTTCAATGCAATAGTTTTTGTGGAGGTTTTTAGCATGATAAGGGCTTAATCCTGAATCCAAAGAACAGAATCAAATAAACGACTGGATTTTGTACTTATATGTGAGACGTCAAGACTACAAAGGCCTTTCGGGCACAACGATGAATATTGACCGTAGTCCGACTTTGCCCATTTACGGATCACCGCTGTCAGTCAAAGAAATCGATAGATCGATCATATCATTGGTTAGATCGGATATTTACTTTGAACTTCGACATTGATATTAAACGTTTTTGTTGGTTAGGCGACTCAAACGTCGTAATTATACATTAATCAATTCGAAGATACTATAATTTTGTCGCCAAAAACCGTTTTTGTTTGTTTTGTTTTTGTATTGTTTTTGTTTTTTTGGTAATGATACTGATCATAAATTTGTGTGTCATATTTAAGTCGAATTACATATCGGAGGTCATTTGGCGTGGTGAGCGATCTGTCAATTGATCTATTCCGACTGTCAATTATATTATCAATCGACCAATCAAAGCATTAACTTAGACCGGAAGTGAACTTTGCACTCCAACATTGCCCGACATTTATATGAAGCATTTTGTTGGTTTTTGGCGACTGAAATGTTACGGCGTTTAGATCGCAAACGAATAATTTCTGTTTTTTTGTAATATTTTGCCAAAATACCGCCGTTTAAAATCGAAGTGAAACTTCCTGATGGATTCAGAAGACAGGACCAGCGATCCCGTTAATTATTGGGACGATACCCAAAAAAGAAAAGAGGTGAAATAATCCCTCAGGGCAGATGAGATTGTGATACAAGCAATTTCTTCATTTTCCAAAATATTTTCAAATGCCTTTTCTTATATATTGCCTTATAAGGCGGGATTGTGTGTGGATGCTATATGTTCAGAATCTAAGAAGGTGAGGATAGATAGGAACGATTAATTACAAGTATGCACTTGTTAAAGATTCACGAATCACGGCACCAAAAAACAAGAAATGCAGGAATTCTACATGAAAGTTTATTGTCAGCAAAGTAAGATGATTGGTTGTTTTGCGACCTAAAGTCATAACTCAGCTTGAAAGAGAGTTATCTACGATAGAGAACAAACATTAAAGCTTTACAATATAGGAGTTCAAAGTTGGCTTCGAGTCTATATAAATGATTTGATTGGACGATTGATTCTTTAATCGAGAGTCGCAGTTCATCAATTTGTTTTTGCTGCAACGGTGCCTGACCATAAAGCATTCTAGAATTTATCGTCATGGCGAAAACAGGTACTGGAAGTTCTTCCATTTTCTCTTCTTTAACAGTGTATGGTAATAAAGGTAGGCCTTATCTTGTGACAGTCAACGTTTTTATCAATACTATTTCGGTACTTTCAGCATAAACAGTGCAAATATAAACTTTTGTTGGGTTAAAAAAAACTTCACAAAGTACATGTACATTGTAAATTACAACGGTATCTTAAGTTATTCACACTTTATCCTCGATTCTCAAATTCAGTAGAACAGTACAATCTAAGTATAAAAACATGTACATACTTTGCCCCGATTTCTACTTTGTGCATGGGTCGTTCCGGAATCGCACTGTGCAAAGTTGGAATTCTTTCCTCGCACGGGAAAGTGGTCGTTCCTTCTTTCCGCCCGACAATTCCCGAACTTCACCAATCCTTACACACACACTTTCGAGATGATAATGAGCAAAAGAGCTATGCCCCTTTTGGTCCTTAAGCGCTTGTATTAATGTCTTGTACATCTTACCTGTTTGACCCAACAAAGAATTCAGGGATCAACACCGACTCATGATTAGAGCCCATTTCAATGTAACCTTCTTTTATTTGACGGATCACCGATGTTAGTCCAACATTTATGCTAATAATATTTGTTGGTTTGGCGACTTAAACGTCGTATCTACAGCTTATTCAAGCTGTTGATACGACGTGTAGGTCGACAACCAACCATTTTACTATTTGTTACACGTTACTGACCATTAATTTCGCAAAATAACGTTGTTTGTTATCTAAGTCCTGTTGGAGCTCAGAAGCGTGGTCGGCGATCCGTCAATTTTAATAACAATGTCTAATATAAGGACGGGTCTTCTAACAAGGTACAAGAGCACGTGTGTTTTATTGAAATGTCAAAAGTAATCATAAGGGATAAATATAGATTTATTCGAAGTGGTTTCTCTCATTGAATTAAAATCTAAATTTTCCACTATGAATCATTCTATTTACATTAAATTCTATCAAAATCAAGATGATCACTAAATCGAATATTTTTTACCTAAAAACGAAGTCTGTGAGTTTTCGAGTCTACGGCGGGGTTTCAAAGCAATATAGATTAGCAAGCTGCAATCAAAATTTGGCGGGGGACTTTGATTAAGACGGAATACATGTTCGATGGAAATATATTTCTCCTGATAAATTTTAATGAAACTGTGGTTACTTTCAATTCGGTACAATATAAAATTTCTTAAGTCTCTTTAAATAAGAATATTAGATTTTTTACACTTTGAAGCGCTGATATAATATTCAACGGTAAAAATAGGGAATACGTGTTCTATTGAAATAGGATTTTGACAACGTTAAACATAAACATATCGCCGGTGGTGAGAAAAATGTCGTAACTACAGCTTTACGTAGTTAAGACATTCTGCTCGCCCTCTGACTATATGTGATGAGTCACGTGAAAAAGTGCCCTCCCAGAATCACGTAAAGAAATATTTGGATTAGATGATAGAATCCAGTATAGATTAATTTAAGAAGCTTCATTTTCTTGATTTGAAAAATATACGAAAAATTCAGTCTGCGCGGTCGATCGGAATGATGATGTTTTGTGTTCAAAAGAGTTTCAACATTTACCTGTCATAAAAAGTTATTTCAAATCTCGAAACTAACAAACGGAAATATATGAAATTAGTCCTCATGGGTTAGATCCCCGGCGGGGGCACATATTCTTTCCGACATTTGTCTCTCATCAATAGGTGGGTAATCGTAAACATAAGTGGGATAGCAGCTGGAGGCTAGGAAAGGATGTAGTGGTAGTACTGTGAGAAATACAAGGAATCCATTATTAGGTGCTCCAGCCGCCGCGATATGACTGAAATACTGTTAAAAGTGGCGTTAAACCCCATTCAATTGATCAACCACACTGTAAAAAATAATTCAGCACTTTACACCAATATTGGTGGCAACTTTGCTGCCACCAATAATGGTGTAAATTTACACCTATTTTTGAACGGGAAAAGTCACACTAAAATAAGTGTAGGATATATCTATGTTACGTGTAAAGTAACACTGCCAAACAGTAAAAAACATTACACCAATATTGGTGGCAGCAAAGTTGCCACCAATATTGGTGTAAATTTATACCATTGTAAGAGTTACTTAACACCGACGGACAGAGAAAAACATTACACCAATATTGGTGGCAGCAGAGTTGCCACCAATATTGGTGTATCTTTACACTCTTGCAAGAGTTACTTAACACCGACGGACAGGGAAAAACATTACACCAATATTGGTGGCAGCAGAGTTGCCACCAATATTGGTGTACCTATTCACCATTGTAAGAGTTCATTAACACCGTAATAAGTGTTACTTGACACCGATAAACAGAGAAAACATTACACCAATATTGGTGGCAGCAGAGTTGCCACCAATATTGGTGTACCTTTACACCATTGTAAAAGTTCATTAACACCATAATTAGTGTTTTTTAACACATGTAGGCAGAAGAAAATGTTACACCATTATTGGTGGCAGCAGAGTTGCCACCAATATTGGTGTATCTTTTCATCACTATTAGACTTTGTTAACGCCATAATTAGTGTTACGGAACACTAGAAGACAGAGGGATGACTTGTGATGGACTGCAGATTTATGGACAGGAACCTGACAGGAACCCAGAGTTTTGCCAATCAACCTTTATCAAATTTTCATTTTACCCAATCCAGCTTTATGACACCCCTGAAGAAAGTGTTTAAAAAACATTCTGGACAATGACAAAATGTTTGTTCCAACGTATGTTCAAATTGGTTTCAAACCTGAAAGACAAAGATTTTTAAAAATCTCATCAAATATACATTGTCTTCCACAACTCGTTTGAATTTGGACCAGTCTTAAATTCCGTTACCTGGTAATGGGGTGAAGTCTAAATAATTGAGAATATAAAACAGCAAAGATAATAAAATCCAAAACATATGAAAAGATTAACATTTATTAAACAATGAGCAAACTGCCCAAGTAAGCATCAGAAAACATTTGTCTACACATGGTAATTGAAATTACTAATTTCAGTTATTAAAATATATGGTCCATACACTAGAGTATTATTGACAGTAATATTGAATTAATACAAAATAGATTTCTTATAAAACAAGTTTCACAGAATTATCATATTCAAATCTCTGGAAGCATGATTTCCTTTTTCAATATTTGTGCCCTATTTCAGTTCAGGAATCAAAGAGGGACACATGTACTTGCAGACATTTTTTTCTGTTTGTGATTTATCATACTCTACCACTATAACAATCAATTGAAAACAAAATAACATATGTTATCCATATCAAGTTATGGTATATCATGGACTATAAAATATTGCATATTAATGTGTTAACAAATGCCAATATACATTGAATCAGAGTATTGATCACCAATACAGGGTCAATAATATTGTCAGTCTACAGGATTGACACTAGTATTGATCATTTATTGCTGTTATTGAAAATTGATCAGTTCATCTACTACACATTATTATTGTCAATAGTATTGACAATTTATGGGTTGTTTAAGACCCATTATGTATGCCTACGACTTTTTAAAAAAGTCTGAAAACAAAAACTTTGGTGAATGTGGAATTGAACTTTTTTCCTTTTCTTAATGCTTCATAAATCATAATTGATTTTAGTGGTCTACAATTGATTACTCAGGAAGTTTTGAAGAAGAACAAGATGTGTTTGTGAAACAACATGCCCCCGAAACAGAAATTCTTTAGAATTTGGTGACTTTTATTATTTTTTCTTTGTTTTAGGGACAAGGGTTAAAATTTTGACCTTGACCTCGATGAAATGACCTTCCCAAGTTGCACCTTGTTAAGACCTATCTACATACAAAATATAAGCATTGTAACTTAATTTGGGAAGAAGTTATAGGAAAATGTTTAGTTGGCAAGTTTTTTGGATAACATTTTAGGGAAAAGGGTTAAATTTTGACCCTGACCTTGATGAAATGACCTTCCCCAGGTGCGCCTTGTTGAGACCTATATACATACCAAATATAAGCATTGTGACTTAATTAGGGATGAAGTTATAGGAAAATGTTAACTTGGCAGGTAAAGTTTTTGAGTAACGTTTTAGGGAAAAGGGTTAAAATTCTTATCTTGACCTTATTGAAATTACCTTACCCAGTTGCGCCTTGTTGAGACCTATCTACATACCAAATATCAGCTTTGTAACTTAACCCTTGTCATGCTGATCCCCGAATATTCCGGGTTTGGCAGAAGGTGTAGATCAAGATCAGCCTGCACGTAAGTGCAGTCTGATCTTAGTCTCCACCTCCTGCTTGAACTTTTCCTGTCAAAATCTTTTATGAAATTTATTTCTAAAAGAAATATTGATTTTTGAACAACAGGTTCTGTCAGCACTTTCAGCCCTTTGATTTTACAGCAATTCAGTAAGGTAATTTATACAGCATGACAAGGGTTAATTAGGGATGAAGTTAAAGGAAAATGTTTAGTTTGAAGGTTAAGTTTTGCAGACAGACAGATGGACGGACAGACAGACACCGGTAAAACAATATGCCCACGATCTATCGATGCAGGGGCATAAAAATGCTCATAATTATCCTTTTCTTTTGATGTCTTTTTAGCTAGCAAAGCGTCAGCTTTGTTCGCTTAAGTCAACAGACGAAATTTTGTGGTCTTCTCAAAGTTCAAGGAGTGCAAACTGCCACTAGAGGCTCTACCACTAAAATCTGTTAAATTATAGTTAATCTTTTTTCAAACAAGACCTGGTTTTGACTTCCCTTAGAGTAAACTTAGAAACATCAACATTTTCTCCTTTTTCTTCAATATTTTCTATACTTTAATGTCATTATTTCATTATCAAATGAAATTCATTTTGTCCACAGCAGCAGCTTTAAATTTGGCCAAGTCTAAATTTTTGCCATTTAGGAAAGGGTTAACCAAATTTGGATATATAAACGTAGGCAAGATAGAAAAGACAATAAATTAAAGATGAGTGTCAAAACGCACAAGTAATGATCAAATGAAATTGCCAAACTTAATTATGTTCCAGGCACATCCACTTATCATGGTTGAAAATGTAAAATTAGACATATCAAAGGAAAAAAACTCAAAAAGGGCATGGCAAACTTTGAAGTTGCTAGCACTTATGGTTTAGGAGAAATGTTTAAAAAAAATGTACAGGTTAAAAAAACAAAGGGCAATAACTAGAAAAAATGAGCAGGATAGAGTAACAGTTCTAGTACATGACACTTCTCCACATTGTAATCTATAAGTGTATCTAGTTTGAAGCTGCTAGCACTTATGGTTTAGGAGACATGATCCAGACAAAAGTGTGACCGACAGGCAGATGAACTCAATCCAGTAAATCTATAGTCCCCCAACCAGTAACCGGTGGGGAAATAAAAAATCTTTTGTCTTTCCTGGAAAATTGTGCTAATATCTCTTTCAAAAAAAAAAAAAAAAAAAAAATCTAAGTGCAGTAACATAAAAGATGAGTTTCTTAAACATGATTCAGGGGTGTGGAATTCACATGCCCTACTTGTCTGACACGGGCTTTTCTACCTGCGGGCAAGTACATTTTTCGAGGTGACTTGTCCGTGGACAAGTAAATATCAGGGCAAATCTTGGAATGGTACTAAATAGATAGAAGAGATTTATGATTGTAATGTTTGTATCTAAGGCTAGAAAATATTGTTTTAATGAAGAAAATGCTGAGTTCCAGCATTTTCTTCTTTAAAAATAATGTTTTCTCAAAATTTATCTGTTCTTCATCTTTTCACAGGCAAGTCCATTTTCATCCTGGACAAGTAGAAAATCACTATTTTACTTGTCCATGGTCAAGTAGAGAAAATCCGTATTTCCACATCCCTGCATGATTACCATAACTAAATGCTTGACTTAAATGAGATCTTATTTGACTATATATCAGATAACCTTGATCTTTAAGATTTAATACAATAAGTTTAACAAAACAAATACATGTTTCACAGCTTTGTAACCACTTTGACACAACAAATGGCTCTGTTAGAAAAAAAAATCTTCTGCTAAAGTCTTTTTGTGTGGGAAACAGTAAATATTGCCAATTCTATTTCTTTCTAAACTTAGTACCGAAAAGGAAAATATAAATGGTGCTAAAATCATCTAACTTACTTCCTCTATTAACCCATTATGATGATATAAAATTTTAGACCAGTCCTAATTCAAAGAAGTTGCAGAAGACAATTATATTTACTTTTTGGGATAGAAAACATTGTGGATTATGAAGAAATTGCTAGTCACAAGCAATTAATTCATTTTCCACAATGTTTTCTAAAGTGTTCAAATTGAGGGGTGTTTAAAAGCATCACTGTGTGAGAATGGGTTTAGTGGCTATGATTTACGATGGATTAATTTATTTCTAGGTAAAAAACAAAGTTTTCTTGTCACAATCTCAGAATTAATGCAAAAATTGTGAAAATACAGCTAAAATAGGGGGGGGGGGGGACCTTTCGTGAATAATGAAAATTAACCCTAATCATGCTGAACCCGGAATATTCCTGTTTTGTGCAGTTTGATCTTGGTAAACATCACCTGTTTGTCCTTTTCAAGTCAGAGTTGTTTATGAAATTTATTCTATTGACACATAACTACTGCATCCTGCGGTTTTAGTCCTTTGACTATAACACGATTCTGAAAAGTGATTTTATTCAGCATGACAAAGCTAACATCAGACCAAAAGTGATTCACAAAAAGCGCAAAACTGATACCAGCTTGACATTCTCTTTCCCATATCAAGTTAGAATCAGATAGTAGTAATACAGGAAATACAATTACTTCAATAATGTGTGGATTATCGAGAAATATCGATAGATTAGCACTTGGTTATCTCACCATCAAACCAGTGAAATTACCAAAAGATTACTCTTCTTTCGTTCACATCACCCTCTGGAATGTTATATAATAAGGTCCAGTTAAACACATGACAACATGATGTTGCCTCGTGATCACCACCAAAATGATGCACTTAAAGAGGATTTGTCCTTAAATTGTCACATTTCATCTCATTTTTGCTTTAAGAAATGGAATTGTTTGCTTATTATGTAAGATCAATAAATCTTTCAAAACATGAACAACAAAAGCTGTATTTTCACTCATGGCTTTGCCACTTATGAAATAAAGTTATCATTGTTCACTAAATAAAAGATTAATCAATCTTACACTGAAACAAACAATTATCCTCTGATTACTTACTTTTTTATGAATCCAAAAAATAAATTGATTAAGATTTGACTGTCAAATTACAGAGAATGTCCCAAATCAGCCATAAGCTCTGGCATAAAAAAATAGTGCATTTGAAATATGAAATCCCTCGCACATAACCATTTAGCAAGAGGCACATGAGGGCCAGAGACGCTCTACTGACTATCATTTTTTTTCTTAGTTAAATCTGATATTTTAGGAACTTTATTGCTTAAAAAAGAATTTTTAACCGAGAATAACAAAGAAGACTTCCTCTCCTTCAATATATTTTTAGTCTAAATCCTTAGGACTCTGTGTTTTTGTTTACACACAGAATTTTCCTTACAACCTTGAAATCAACCCATGGCAGTTTCAAGAGAATCCATTTATATTTGTCGACTTTCGTGTAAAAAAATGAGAATATTTTGAGTGAAAAACAGTAAGGCCCCTTTTCCAGTATATTCCAATGGTTCTATCCTATTATTACAATTGTTGATTGATTGAATTGGGTAAAACGTCACTTTTAACAGTATTTCAGTCATATCTTCGCAGCTGGAGCTCCTAGCAATGGATTCCTGGTATTTCTGACACCAGTACTACCACTACATCCTTTCCTAGCCTCCAGCTGCTATCCAACTTGTGATTATCCACCTATTGGTGGGAGACAAATGTCGGAAAGAACATGTGCCATCACCAGGGATCGAACCCATGGCATCCCATGTTTGAAGAATGGGAGTCTGATGCGCTACCGACTGCGCTATGACCACGGCACCTTTTTTACAATTATCCATTTTTTTATGACCTTATAACCATCCTTTTAATGTTTCAAGAAGATCAGATAGTATTTGTGGACTTAATTGCACCCCCCCCCATTGAGTGAAATTCCATTAGGTCCCTTTTCCTGTTTTCCAACAGATTGACCCCATTTTAAAATGGGAACCTTCCTTATGACCTTACAATCATTCTGTGAAAGTTTCAAGGAAATTTGAGGTCTTTTATCGTGTAAATGAGGACATTTAGAGTGACTATCCATAAGGGCAGAAGGGCCATTCTCCCATATTTTCAATCCGATCCACACTATTTTCGATAAAAACCTGATAAAGATAATTGTGGACTAATGCGTACACAAGAATATTTTGAGTAAAAATCCATAAGGCCCTTTTTCACGGATCTACCCCATTTTCGAAAGGAACCTTCCTTATGACCCTACAATCATCCTGTGAAAGTTTCAAGGAATTCTGATAATATTAGTAGACTTTTATCACATTAATGAGAACGAATATTTTGAGTAAAAAATCCGTAAGGCTCCGTTTCCAGTGTTTTCCAAAAATCAGCCCAATTTTCGATAGAAACCTTCCTTATGATCCCAAAATCATCCTGGGAAAGTTTCAAGGAATTCCAATAATATTTGTGGGCTTCATCACGCAAAGGAGAGTTTTTTATGGATAGACGGATGGGAACAACGCCTTCGGTCAGTAGAGCTAAAATTATGGCAGGTGTTGAAGAATTCTATATTGTTCCTTGAGAAATGATCATGGCCTTGTTATGACCTAAGTTTTGTATCAACAAATGGGTTTTACCAAATGATAGTATTTAACATTAAATAACTATAATCAACCTTTAAATTCTATTTAAAATCTAAAAGATTTATTATAGTTATCTTTTAGATGAACAGATAGGACAAGAATACCCCTGATCTATTTAGACTTGCTCATTGTGAAAGTATGGGCTCAAGTCAATAGCTCAGAGTGAAAATGTTGTATCTGCCCATAAACATATAGACAGTTACAAATGTTTCACCCTGAGCCATTGAGAAATTGTGTGATATACCTAACTGACAGTATGAAACAGTCCCTATCTTCTTTATTATTTAACTGCCAAGGCCATTCAATTTCTTACATATTTCAGTATTAACAAGTGGATGTTGCATTGTGCAGCAATATAGGAGTCTGCCACCAGATTAGAAAAAGTATCTTTTATTCTTAACCTTTTCCCTAAACAAGACCTGGTTTTGACGTCCCTAATAGTAAACTTTGAAAACATTTAGAGAAATGAAGAAAATGCAAATAATTGCTAATTCTTTGTATTTGGGAAAGGGTTATCCAAATTTGGAAATATAAGGTAGACAAGAATGAGACGACAATAATTAAAAAAAGATTATTATCAACCCTATGGAAAGCAATGACTGCTTTTGACATCCCAAGCAGAAAGTGCTGTCAAAACTTGGAGGAAAATGCTAATAACCAGCAATTCTTTCCCTTTCTACCATTTTGTACACAAGTTTAATTTTCATTATGGTGAATTTTGGGGGGGGGGGGTTTGCAGCAGCTTTGAAATTGAAGACATGTAATATTTTATTGCATGGAAAAGGTTTAAATTTAGAATGTTTCAATTTGAAAGTGTCTGCAGATGAGAAAAAAGGGTTTGATAACGATCAGATTTGTTTTATATCACAGAAAATATAGAGGGACAAGAGCCATGTCAACCATGGCCATCCCCCGCCATAAAAGCTTGATAGTAAACTGAGTTGTGATTCTTGTACTCTGCACTTCTCCTCAATGAGATCTATCCACCTATAACGTTTCAAGTTGAAAGCATTTATACTTTAGGAGATATGCCCCAGACAAAATCTAAGTCTTTCAAACAAGAAAGGGCAATAACTCGAAAATTATGCAAGCAAGAGTTGTGGTTCTTGTGCACTGCACTTCTCCTCCATGAGATCTATCCACCTATGAAGTTTCAAGTTGATAGCTATTATACTTTCAGAGATATGCACCGGACAAAATCTAAGTCTTAAAAATAACAAAGGGCAATAACTCCAAAATAATGCAAGCAAGAGTTGTGGTTCTTGTGCACTGCACCTCTCCTCCATGAGATCTATCCACCTATAAAGTTTCAAGTTGATAGCATTTAAACTTTAGGAGAAATTCTCTAGACAAGCTTAGTGACAGAATAATGGACAGAGAGTATTACTATTATCCCCTTCGCCGAGATGGAGAAAATGCAGGTTGTCAGCATTCTCTATTGCCTCAATGTTTTCCCAAGCTTTTTTTAATAAAAAGGACGTTAAAACCAGATCGTGTGATGAGTGCAAAATTTTAGACTTGTCCAAATTCTAAGGGTAAAAAATATTGTGGAAAAAAGAAGAAATTGCTTGTTACAAGCATTTTCTTCTTTTTCTACAATTTTTTCTTAATTATGAATTCACAGGCAAATAAAAACCAGGGATTGAACAGGAAACGTTTAACTTGAAAAAGTCCCTAAATATTAAATCAAGAGGTTAATTTCTTTCCAAGCTGCAACATAGCCCAGTAACAACACTCAGGAAAGTTGCTCTCAAGAGCATAAAAAATGATGGATTATCATCAAACTTAATTAATCTATTAAGAAGTAGCTCTTTCTCAACTCATTACTAGACAGCAAAGTTTAAGACAGGTCCAAATTGAAAAGAAAAGCAGATGACATTTTAAAGATTATGAAATATTAGATTTTTTTTAACTTTCTGGGTAGAAAACATTATGGAAAATGAAGAAATTGCTTGTTGCAAGCAATTTGTTAGTTTTACACAATGTTTTCCCAGTTGTTTTTCTTGAGGGGCGTCCAAAAGCGCCACTATGTGGGAGTAGATTAAATGTATGTGACTTGGTCAGGTTGCTTGTTTGCACTTGTTTCTGACGACACAAATTTATCGGCTTCTGCTCTTAAAGGAACACTTATCAGTTAATAATCAACTTTAAATCAATTTATGTCAAAGGTAGAACTGTCAAATTCAGTTTACGCTATAGATTTATCTCAGATCTAATCATCTTTCCGGTGACCTTTTGAGTTCTTCTACTTCTGCCTCTATAGAGGCAATGTTCTTTTGATCTTCAAGCAGTTCAATCTCCCCAGCTATTGCAGCTTTTCTTTGACTTTATTCTACCTATCTTTCAACAAAACTGAGTCTAACTTTCTCAGCCTCTACTTTTGCCTTGTATTTGGCTAGTTTTGTTGATATCAGACACTCTGGAAGCCTCTGAACCATTTGTTGACTCTTTGTCTTTCTTTCCTAAAACCAAATCAATCTTTTCCAAATAACATGATGCATTAAAGTGTTCCTCCTTTCATAAGTCATTTTCTTTCTCTCTTAAAAGGTACATAATATCAACTATTTATCAGTATTCTCTCTCAAATTTATCAATTTCTGTCTGAAGTGCTGCACATTTTCATTGAATAGTTGTTCACCCTTATCTGTCCACTCCTCACACGATCTCTAGCTGTGGTACCTATGTCTTCAATAAATATGAATCTTCCTTTACTGGTGTAGCCTTGTTAACATCTTTATAGGATTTTAACTCTGATTCAAAGTGCTTAAGGTGCAGGTTTCTTACCGTAATGGCACTCAATGTGATAATGATTAGATACTGTTTTACCATGCCAACTGAAATACAAGTACAAAAATTCCTCAGAAAATATCCATATCTCGGGCTATCTTGTATAACGTCTAAATCAAGTACCCACAGCATAGGGACAACACGGGGTAAATTGTTTGCAACGTGACAGTAAACAAGTGAATATTCACTACCATGATGCAACCAATACGAAGACTAGAAGAAGACGAAATGTTTATCCAAACAACAAGCAAATTGCTTCAAATTTTCTTTAGGTACCACAAAAAGTTAAACTTTACCCATGGAGATTGCAGAAGTATGCATGTGGCTGTATTTAAATGACAGACAATTTGTAAAATAAGATATGGACTGAATTGCCCCATTATGCTTGACATCATAATCTGAAGACTCTATTTGTAAAATATTTGCAAATAGAATTATAAATTTAGAGGTAAATCCATTATCTACCAAAATTGTACTTTAAATACAGAAAATGAAGCCATTGTTCAACCTGCACAACATGTGCTGAACGACATGAGTCCACAATATCTGCGAATCTAAACTTCAAATTCACTGTACTATTCCTCGACCAACCAAACTTTAAGCATTAAATTACTTGTAAGCCTATCTTATTGAATTAAGCACTAAACTAGAAGCATTTCTATCCTAAGAATCAACAGACAAGGCCAAAAATATCTCTACGAACAGAAAGGTGCTAACTCCACCCATTTTTAGTAAACCGACAAAGGCTAAACACTTTCCATAATTAGGTATGAATGCATGTAACAGGCCTTAAAATAAGAAAATATTAAGACTGAACTATTTGAGGCATCATTACCCTATGCATAGCCTTCGATTGAAGGCAAATCTGAAGATAATCTTCAAACTCGATCTGTTTTGCTCACCGAAAACACAACATGGCGCCACCTAATTCAAAATTTTACAATTAGACTAGTAGACTCATAGACTAGAAGATTGGGAACACGAACAACCATCGAGATTTATTTACACTCAAATTGATATTTATTCGTTTTCACAATCAGATCCTCACATTGCTAAACAATGTGGCTATATGAGACGTAATCGTACAACCATCTTACCCACAACTAATAAAGAAAATAGCGTCACTTTTATGCTTTATGGAAACGTGACTGATATAATCAACATCATTGTTAGCTTCCTTTGAACAAAAGCCTCACTGCATGTCTATATTGTGGATATGAACAGTGAAATGACGTTTATTTACCTTGGCGCTATCTTTCCTGCTTAAACGACTGCAGTAAAATCCCCAGTGTCTCCGAAATGCACCAAAATCTCAAACGGATGCATTCAAGGTAATAAGGGCAGCAGTCTTCACCGGAAGTGACTCTAGCAACCTCGGTAACACAGAGCGTTCAAAATGAACACCAATATTGTTGATGTCGCTTTTACATGTCGGGTTAAGATTTGAATCAAAGGCACGGATAATCCTTTACAGCCTTTTTGTACAAATGTAGTAAGCAATGTTAACAAAGGACAATTAAGTGAAGTACCGAATTAGTTTTTGTTAGTATGTGTGTGTGTTATTATTGTTGTTGTGTGTGTTTGTTTGTTTTTTTTTTTTGTTTTGTTTTTTTGTTTTTGTCTGTTTTCTTTTGAGTACAAGGATTTTTCCGAAGATAAGGCTGATTGGGATTTATTTCAGAAACTGTTTATATTTTGATCTACTTTTATACGCCTTATGTCGTGTAATTTAATATGAATGATTTTTCTTGGAAAGTGCATACTCAAATCTATATTTGTGTGTAGAAATGATACCCAGATTTCGATATTTCTGAGTATCTTTTCACAGCCGCGTTAATATTTGGACTAAGACTTGTCCATAATACGTAAATAAACCTTTTCCAATAGCGTTTAACTACACTTGTATATATATATATAGTGAAAAAATGTAGTTTGCTTAAATTGGTATAAATAAAAGCTCGTTCGTGCTTTTGCAAGAAAACTTGCGATTTGCACCTAAAATGATTTGACTTGAAGTCACTACCTAAAAAGTATTTAAGTTTCCCTGAACATAGCGTATAGTTACACTTATGGTGAAGACCATTGCGATCTAGTTTAAAAAGAAAATTTACGCCCCAAATGGATTGAAGTTCCACCGATTAAAGAGTAAAGTCTCTCTGAATTATGCCTACAGTAACACTTATGGAGTAAACAGTTGTTAATTAGTGTAAAAGGAAAGTAAACACTCAAAATGGATTGAGGTTTCATCATTGAAAGAGAAAAGTTTCTCTGAATTTAGCGTGAGGTAACACTTGCGGTGTAAATTTTTTTGAAAAGATTGTTTACACCAAAAATGGATTAAGGTTTCACCCCAGGAAGAGTAGAGTTCCTCTGAACAGTGTAAACTATTGTAAGCTAGTGTGTAGGGAGAGTTTACACCCAAAATCGTGTGAAGTTTCACCATTGTAAGAGTAAAGTATCTCTGAATTTAGCGTATAGTTACATTGATAGTGTAAACTATTGTAAACTAGAGTAAATGGAAAGTTTACACCCAAAGTGGATTGAGGTTACACCCCTGAAAGAGTAAAGTTCCTCTGAATAGTGTAAATTATGGTAAATTAGTGTTTAGGGAAATTTTATACCAAAAATGGTGTGAAGTTTCACCATTGAAAGAGTAAATTTTCTCCAAATTTAGCGTATTTTTACACTAATAGTGTAAACTATTGTAAACTAGTGTAAAGGGAAACTTTACACCCAAAATAGTTTGAAGTTTCACCATTAAAAGAGTAATGTAACACCAAATGTTCATTGCTGACAATACACTATTTTTCGTGTTATTTAACACCAAAGTTGAGGTAACTATTCTCAGAAACTGAGAATTCACACTTACATTGGTGTAGAGGAATGTAACACGAATATTGGTGTTACTGTCAACCTTTTTTGGTGTAACTTAACACACTTTTTTTACAGTGCAATCCTTTTCCTGTTTTTTTTTTTTTAAATTGTATTTGATTCCAGCCTCGTAGGAAAAGAGACCGAAGGTCGAGTGAAATATCAAATTTTCCTAGGTGACAATTGTCCAATACAAAGTTTTGTATCACTACTACATCATAGTGTTCCACTTATTATAAACAAACGAACCTTGAATACATATGATAAAAAAATCTCATGAGTCTTCTCTAAAACCCTTTTTAGACGTCATTTTACTAGGAAAATTAATCTGTATCAGTTCGGTACATTTTTGTCCACCTGCAACTGTTGTATCTCATAAAGAAAACGGGTATGGAATATATCTGTTATCATTCTAAATAATACTTGTTCGGTTTTGTTGATTTTCGTCATTTTGAGAGTCAACCCCTTTAACTCAACTGGTAGAGCACTCGACTTCAAACCTCATGGCTGTGGGTTCGATCCACTAACTGACCAAGCGAACAAACTAATTATCTTTCGGGTGAGACATTAAACCGAGGCTCCGTGCGAATGTGCTATCAATCGTGCACGTTTCGTCCTGTATCCTTTCACTATCCTCCGTAACAACTAACCGTATTGCGGAGGCGTCGCTCATATGGGCATGTGCTTCGGTAGAGACGATAAATTAACGGAAATACACTCTTCATGTTGTTGTGGATGTGGATGCCTAACAAGCCCATGGCCAATTTAATTTGCAGCCAGTAGGACAAAGGCGTCAACATAATTTGTATTCCTTTTCTACATGTACAAAAGAACCCCGACACATTTTCTACCCGCAGTGTCTCTACTGGCCCATTATCCACATATTTTCTCTCTAATTAAGACTTGTTTTTACGTTATAAACGCACATAAAAATCCAATAGAAAATAATTAGGAAGGCGATTAGGTCTTACCTAAATCCACTTATTCGTAAATTGCCCGGATTGTTATTCTATCATCTTTTTGCCAGCCATTTTAGATCTGAAACTTACTTTGAAAAAAAAATGTTTGGCCCGCTGCCCTATTACTTTAGATGCATATAACTTTGAAACACGCTTTTTGTTTTGGAAACGGAACGAAAGACGCTTTGAAATACTTAACAGTTTCTGTCATAATTAACCCTTCGCCACACAATAACGCTTTTTGACCAAGATCAAAAATGGGAAAAGATTGCGAAAATGAAGAAATAGCTTGCAACGAGCACTTTCTTAATTATTCTCAATGTTTTCTATTCAGAGAGTTGAATAAAATTCAAAACTTCATAAACTTTAAACTGTCGTCTGCAACACCTTTCAATTTAGACCAGTCTAATGTTTTGCCGTCTGATAATTAGTTAAACTTGAATTGAATTAAATTCAATGAAAACCGATACTTTCTTGTTGCTATGAATTTGTACTGTCTGGTAATACATGTACATGTATCAACGTGTAGCTTTAAATGTCCAAAGATGTTTATTTTTCGTTCTGGTTTTCTTTTAGCTTCCATCAGTCGTCACACCTGTTAAATTTTGCGGGAAAAGACCATATTGCTTGTCACAACCAAATACGTGTAATTTTCTGTTCTCTTTTTTTCAATATTTTCTGTCATGAGGATTTTTTTATGATGACACATATCTTTAATTTTTGTTTGCAGTTAATCTGAACTTGTCTCTCCTGAAAATTCAGTATGATATCAGCTATTTTGTATATACTAAAGGACAAAAGAAACGTCGTTGTGAACCGATAGCTGCTGTTTTCAGAATAATGGAAGGATATTACTAGAATTTTATTAAAGGGATATGATTTATAACAGAAAACTCAACCCTACAGGACTCTTGTCCTGACGACGATCTATTTATAGACATCCTACGGGCGGATCATTTCAACCAAAAGCAAATTAGAAAAATATTTGTCTGGCACCTTATCAAGAACTATATTTAGTAATGGTTAAGAGTCAATATAACCGTACATTCGGAATTTCTGAGGAAAAAAGCATCAACAACAAAACCTTATTATATTTTTGTACATTTGATATGTTCATATTCCAAATAAAACATTGAAGAAGGTTTGAGATTTTTTGCTGAAGCCTTTTAACCCATTCCTACACAATCTCTCCTTTTTACGCGTTAAAGACAAAAGGGCTTTGGAAAACATTGAGGAATTTCTTTATTATCCACAATTCTCTCTTGCCCAAAAGACAAAACCATTTAAAATACCACCAACTTAAAATTGTTGTCTGTGGCTTCTTTTAATTTGGACAAGTCTAAAATTTTGTTGTGTGGGAATTAGTTAATTCTACTTTCTTACTATAATTTACAAAACATGTATATTCTATTATGTATTACCGGCTTTACGATGTAGAAGTCATAGAAATCGTTGTGTCCTTTCAAAGTACCACTCATGTATCTCATGTATATATCAAAGTGTCCAACTCGCATGTTAACTCGTAGTGACACGTTTAGAGATCGAACCCGGACACTGATATAGTTTGTCTCTATCACACAAAACCCCCTCATAACCCCTCCTATTCTATTGATTGGATGTTTAACGCTCGTCTGATCCTAGTGTCCTTGTTTTGTTCCATGGTAAGAGATATATAGAGTACCGCCCAGTGTTTTCTATTATACAGTGTTTGCATGACTTGGACTCATCAATTAGATATTGGGAACTTAGAAGGAGCAAATATAATTCTGATTGCTAGGGCGTATCGGATTGACCCTTATTTGCACGCGATGATTTTTTTGTACAATCCAGAAATTTGATTGGCACGATGAGACTTTTGCTGAACGTATCGGGGTTCGTGTAGGCTGAATAGGTTCAACATTTATTTTTTTGCTGAACTCACTCTTCTGACATTTCCCATGTTGGAATAGAAACTGCTTCAAATGGCCCATTTTTGAATACTTTTTTTATTTGGCAAGGTCCCGATTTGCCATCTTGCTAGCCCAGGTGACACAATTTTTTCCTGTCGAGGTTTTAAGAAATTGACGGATCTTGTTTGTCAATCAAAGAATCAATCAGTTTCATTTAGACCGAAAGTGAACTTTTTTGAACTCCAACATTAGGTCGATATTTATGTGAAGCATTTTTGTTGGTTTGGAAACTTAAACATCGTAACTACAGCTTATTCAAGCTGTAGTTACGACGTTTATGTCCCCAACCAATCTAGATTTTTGTTACATGTTACTGGTCATAAATTTTGCAAAATCACCTAGGTTTGTTATAAAAGTTGGATTCCGTTACAGTCAGTGGGCGTGGCCAGCGGAATCGGTGGGCGGCATCAACGACCTGGACATTTGAAATCGAATGAAATTTGAACAGTATTTATTACATGTAAAATATCGTGGATTAAGTGATATTTTTCTAAGCTTGGAAGCACCTAAAACATTGTTTTGCTCCGTATTTTGCCCTGAATACAGGCTTTAAGTCATTTCAAGACGATCAAAGAAGTTATAGACGACAATTTTTAGGTAATTATTATCATATTCTTTGCCGTTTGGGATATAAAATATTGTGAATAAATAAATTGCATGTTATAAGTAATTTCTTCATTCTTAACAATGTTTTCCAAACTTGTTTTTCCTGATGGGCGTCAAAAAGTGGGAATGTAAGGGAATGGGTTGATACGTCTTTACACATGCCAGAAACTATCTTCGCACAAAACTAACGACAGTTTTCTGTTTCGATATTTACATCTCATTTATTCGGATTGAATATCTCACGAATCTCGGATTAAAGAGGCGAAAAGTTGTGTTCAGGTTCAGTGAAAAGCCAATAGCTATTTATCTCGGTGTGTTTCTTCTTCTCTACTAATTGAAGTATTTTCGGAGGTCGGCGTGATTATCCGAATAAACGAATAAAATAATACATGTACATCGTTTTAATACAGTGTTCAAGTGATTTAGACTTGGAAAACATTAAGGCGTAAGTAGATACTTTATAGTTTTTAGTTTTTCTCTGATTGATCCACAAATTGTAGATATCTAGGAAGGATGTAATTACAGACGCATATTAAAGTGTAAAGAATTAAAACGATAAATAAGAATCTTTATAGCAAAAGATAACAAATGGATGTAAGGAAAGATTTTGCTGTTTTAACCCGTTAACAGACGACAAAATTTTAGACTTGTCAAAATTGCAAGGCGTTGCAAACGACAATTTAAAATGTATGAAATTTTGGATTTATTTTACCTTTGGCGTAGAAAACGTTGTGTATAATGGAGAAATTGACTTTAGCAAGCAATTTCTTCATTTTCCCCAATGTTTTCTGATTTTTCTTGGGGGGGGGGGGTACCTAACAGCGTCATTGAGTTGGAATTGGTTAATTAAACGTAACATAAAAACATAGACAAAATAATGATAAGAATACAGATTCTTGGTTAATTTGATTTCACAGGAAAAGAATGTCCGACATCCTTCCCAAAATACTGAGATACTTATGTTCTTCTGAAGTGTCTCTGAGAACCCACAACATAGAAGTTTATAGATAAATAACAACAATATCGTAACATATTTCAACCGTTTTCTGAATATTTCCTTCTATTATCAAGAAGAAAGGCATAAAACGACTTTAATGTGTGGAAATATTTTTCAAAACAAATTTATGTCAAAAATCTCTGGAAAATAGTACAAAATATCAACATGAAACGCACATTAAGGGATCAGTTATTAATGCTAAAGTAAACACAGTCTTTTTTAAAAGATGGGATTAAATTTTATTTGGTGTAATGAAACTTTCAAAAGAATTAGCTTGTACATGTCCGCAAGTCGTGTCTAATGTGAGGGGGAAAATTGTTCGGTCGGCTATACAAATATACTCGTCAAGAGAGAGAAGACCTACTGGATGATACCAGGTCAAACTGCACAGTATGACCAACGAAGAAGATTTTTCGATCTCTAATATGTTTTTTTTCAAATTTTTAATTCTCATTATAAATTTATTTTCAAAATACTCTACATATTTACCTCTGCTTGATCCTATATCTATTTTAAATGAGCCTATGTGTGACATTTCCAACCATTTCGCATGTGCGTGACTCGCACACATTGAGTACCCTTGACAGCCATTCGGGACAATTAGAACATTCGTTGATTGTTTAGAGAAGCTTTATGTCAGTATATATCTACAGAGCGCAGAGTGAAGACTGTGATCAGACTGTGCGGATGCACAGGCTGATCTGAGTCTTTACTTGACGCACATGTGTAATGGTTGGAAATGTCACGCATGTGCTCAAATGTTTTTGGAATTTCCGGGATGTACCTGTCCGCTTGACTGCTCTTCAGACTAAGTAATACTTTATTCCAATCGACGGATCACCGGTATCAATTAAAAATCGATTGACCAATCAAATCACTCATTTTGCCTGGAATTGAACTCCGACATCAATGTCCAACATTCTTGTTGGTTCTGCGAATTAAACGTCGTATCTATAGATTATACAAGCTATGGTTACGATATTTAGACCACCAATCAACCACATTAGTTATTTGTTACATACAATCTATTTCTTCATTATCCACAATGTTTCTACGCCAAACGACAAATTATTTTTTCAAAGTGCATGAACTAAAAACAGTCGTCTGCATCTTATCCGAATTTAAAACCAATCTAAATTGTGTTCGTCTTGTAATGGGTTAAGCGAATTCCTGCTTCCTCACTGTACTGTAACAGCAGACGAGATTTATATTATCCCATCTTCAGCAGACGAACTCTTCTTCAACAGTGAGGTAGCTGTTTTAAACTGGAGTACACCTGTTAAATATCTGACGGTGTGGGAAGTTTTCGCTTGTTCGACTTTTATGCTGCGCTATTAAATAGAAACGATCAAACTGTTTTTATTCCACGCGGGAAGATGCAAATAGAAGTCGCAGTTTTACTTGAGATTTAGGATATTTATTACAGGTATTTTTTGCATTTAGAACCATAAATCTCGAGATTTTTAGCGCGGTATTTTGCAGTTTTCATGCAATTACCACATGACTAAACTATATCACATGTGAACCGTCAGACAAAAAGGGACCTACCGGGGTTCAAACATTTGAAAAGATCTAGCAGAGGTCAATAAGACATATATATACAGCCAATCTTGCTCCATCAACCACCTCTATTAAGTGATACCTTACATTAAAAGACCAGCATCAAAGTTCCCTTTCCAAGAACAAAGGATCTTCACAATTGGACGATTCTTTGTGAAATATAATTATCAAAACTTTGTGGATCTCACAATTTTCTCATTGAGACGATTCTAATAAGTCCCAACAACATAGTATCACTGACAATCCTGCAATGATTGAGCCCATGCGTGACATTTCCAACCATTACACATGTGCGCCAAGTAAAGACCCAGATCAGCCTGTGCATTCGCACAGTCTGATCTGGGTCTTTACTCTGCGCTCTGTAGATAGATACTTCCCCAAAGCTTCTTCAAACAATCAGCGAATATTCTAATTGCCCCGAATGGCTGTCCAGGGTGTTCCATGTGTGCGAGTCACGCACATGCGAAATGGTTGGAAATGTCACGCATAGGCTCAATTATTGTTAGCAGTCGAACCGATCTGTCTTTTAAGTCACAAAAAGTGTAGTAGGTGACCATTCACGACAACATTTTGGCCGTCCTGTGATTGGTCGCTTAGTACAAGTTGTACTGTATATGATTGAAAAATAAATACATCTACAACATTAAAATGAAGTGTTTCGTCCCTGTTCAACCTGACCAACCCGATGACAATCTCTTTATGTATTTTCGGAAATAGGAAAAAACTTACTATTCTTGGTTGACTAGCGTCACAAAAAAGTCACATTTTCTAACGGTCTTTAATGAAAAGTGTACAATTTTTCAGATGTAAAACATGTATTTTATCACAATTTGTTTATCTGTGACTTTTGTGATTGCGCGTGTTCCGGATGATTTCCTTTGACATGATGCATCCTTTCTCCATGATTAATGGATCGCCGTCATAAATCAAGCAATCGATTGGTTAATCAAATTATTCATATAATTGAAGGAAGCTGGAACCCGTCAGTCAAAGAATCAATCGACCAATCAAAGCACTCATTTAGTCCGCTAGTGAACTTTGAACTCTGAAATTGGCCGACATTTTTGTGAAGTATTTTTGTGGGTTTGGCGACTTAAACGTAGTAACTACAACTTAAATAAACTGAGGTTACGACGTTTAGGTTCCTAACCACCCATTTCATTTTTTCATACATGTTACTGGCCATAACTTTGTATGTTAAATATGTTGGTAGATTTGAACGTTGCAACTATAGTATATACAAACTGTAGTTACTACCTTTAACCCATTCCGACTCAATCCCTCCTTTTTACGCCCCTCAATAAAACAGTTTTAGAAAAAATTGTGGAAAATGAAGAAATTGCTTGTTACAAGCAATTTCTTCATTATCCACAATGTTTTCTATCCCAAAAAATAAAAAAAATTAAAATTCCATCAACTTCAAATTGTCGTCTGCAGCTTCTTTCAATTTGGACCAGTCTAAAATTTTGTCGTCTGGGAATGGGTTAAGTCGTGAACAAACGATTTACCTTTTGTTTCATGTTACTGACAAACTATTGTCGTTTTATAACTCAGTCAAAATACCCCATCGGAGTAGGCCTGAATATAAAATAACATCATATTACAGTGTATTTCATTTGCGAGTCATGTAATTTGAGAAATTCTTCCATGCAAAACATTAAGTTAATCTAAGTAGTTTATTTTAGTATCCAGGTGAAAAACGTAACTACAGCCAAGACATGGGTTTGGGCTCAGTCTTTTTTAGCCCTTGTCATGCTGAATTATAAATCCTATACATATTTTTCTATTAAAATCAAAGGGCTTAAATTACTTGAAGCACCAATTGTAGGTTGATATTTCTTTTAACATTTATTTATAAACAACTCTGGCTTAAAGGGGACAAGAAGGTGGTTAGACTAAGATCAGACTACACATATGTGCGGGCTGATCTTTGTCAATAACTCCTGTCAAAGCAGGAATATTCCGGGTTCAGTATGACAAGGGTAAAATTTTCAGGTAGGGATTGTCCTACTGACTTGATGTCTCATGACCGTACCTTAACCCTTTCCTGTTTTTGGAAATTTTAGACTAGTCGAAATTGAAAGAGGTTGCAGACGACAATGACAACTGGATGCCATTTGAAATGAAACCATCATATGTGGTAGAAAATATTGTGGAAAAAGGAGAAATTGCTTGTTTCAAGCAATTTCTACTTTTTCCACAATGTTTTTCAAGTATAAAAACACAGTGACGTAAAAACCAGTGACTGTACAGGAAAGGGTTAAACACAGTTTGGGACGTTACATACATATTGTGAATATTACACTTGCGATCAGTGAAACAGAAAAGCATCTCAATCAGAAGGAGCTTATACCAGAGCCTGGGGGCTGGGAGGAAACAGCGGGTTTTATCACTTTTTAATCACACCTCTTCTACGAAATGTGAGTTACTGAAGTTCCGTTCTAAAATAGATATTTTACCTCTTTTGCTTTACTCGTGTACTCCGCCGCGATAGGACTTAAAATTGTTAAAAGCGGCGTTAAACCCCATTCAAATAATTACTCGTGTACTTCAAAGACAGTAAAAGGTAAGATGACGTTGTTTACGATAAATGGGTAAAATAATTTTATAAAACGTAAGGTCGAATCATTGAAATAGGTAGAGATAATAAGGATTATAAAGAGAGTATTTAAAGGAAACAAACTAAACCAGAGGAATTTTAGATTTGAGGGTTTGTCCTTGCCGATTGGCCGCAACGATTTTCAGATCTTTAAAATTCATTCGGAGATTCAAACTTCGATTGAAGCTTACGCGGATAATTGGAACACAGAGGCTTTTGGCATAGAATAACGATATTAAAAACTTTCTAGCTCGCCATTTGATTTCGTTAATATAAAGATGATCCCCACGAAAAGGGTCCATCCTGAAATTTCGTAAAACAAATAGCTGAAAAGGCTAGAGGTCTGTCAATATTGGTTTTGCGTAAAGGAACATACAGTAAGACAGAAAGGCCATTCTACTAAGAAAAAAATCAAGAAGCTAAAAAATTCAATTCGGTCAGCCTGCGTAATCTATGAAGACAGGTCAGGCACAATACCTTTCGAACCCTTGGGTTTATTCCATTTCATGTAAAGGGCCACATATCGTCGTTGGAGGTGCACAATATCGTAACTACAAGTAGAATAAAGCTGTAGTACGGAATTTTGCTCGCCAAATAACGATACATGCAATAAACATTTGACTGTGTGGCAAGACATAGCGCGAAGAATTCTCGAATGTCAAATTCATTTTGTTCAAGCAAATTAAACGAGATTCTCTATAAATTGGAAAGTCCTTTTTGTTTTATAATTGAACTGAATTGATATGTTATTTACCAAAAGCACAAATTGTGCTGATTTGCTGAATACGTGAAATTAAATGAAATTAATTTAATTTTTAGTTTCGTCTATCAAAAACGGGCGTTCTGATTGATCGAAAAAAAATTATTCATATTCATACCTCCATGAATATAATTTTGAGAACACGGCTAATTTGTTTGCTTCCGAACAAAATACATGTAGTTGCATACCAAAAAGTATCAAAATTTGTAAAATGTTTGCCTTTTCTTCGCTTCATGATATTGAATTATAACAAATGAAGAGAATAGTTTTATTGTCATGGAGATGTGAAACGAAAAACCTAATCATTCTTATGTATGAATCCACTTCGCGTATTCATACAGTGTGATTAGGTTTTTCGTTTCATACCCCCATGAAATTAAAATATTTTCTTAAATCTAATGCAACTATTTTACAGGTAAGAGTTTAGCTTTAAAAAAGGTTAAAGATTAGACATTACATGAATGTTATCTACAAGAAGGAAAGAAAGAACTTAAAGAACATTGTTCCATTTCTAACTCGTTATTATTGAATGTTATACGCCGTGTTCTTCTACGAGGGCCTAAAATATGATGAACATTTGTACTTTAAGTTCAGGGGTGGGTGGGTTAAGAGTCAATGTAAGAAAAAAATGATAAATGCCATTTTCAACCCCTTTTAGTTCCATACGTTAGTTAATTGTAACGCCCTATCCATTTTGGTAGATAATGTCTAAGATAGTTATCATTTTGATGGAGTCCCTTACAATGTTTTCAATCTTTGTGGATTGAAAAGGGATCATAAATTATTGAATACAGAGACACGAAGATAGACAAGGAATGATAAATTGGGAGATAGGTGGTTAAATGGACCAAGATTGGGTAATTTATTAGGATGGAACGATCCAGAATCGTTAGAACTCTGAATCGGCCTCCTTAGAGGCTGTGATTATTTCTGTATAAAATAAAAAAGGAACTCTTCGGTTATTCCATAATACAAATATCGGGTCCCGCAGATGTCAACCAGATGCTGTATGACGAATTTAATTATCAAATAAGCTAAAATTGTCATGTTCCAAAGATTTTTTTCCCTTGTGAGGCTTACAATGGAAGAATTGTGTGGAAATTGGTTTAACCCATTACCACACGGCAAAATTTTAGACTGGTCCAGTTTGAAAGGAGTTTCAGACGACAATTCATAGTTAATGAATTTTTAGATTTTTTCAATTAACTAGGTAGAAAACAAGCAATTTCTTTATTTTACACTGTGTTTTCTCAATTGTTTTTCTTGAGGAGCGTCCAAAGGCGTAAACGGTGTGTATAAATGAATATAACGGCATTAGGACGAAGGGGACTTTGATTACCTTGTAGACAAAATCAATTTAGTAGAGAGATATAAATCTTTGTAAACTTGCAAGCTAATAATTATATACCCGTCCTTTCTTATTTTTCAATAACCAACTCTTTTGTTATTTCACCCTAATCGTTTATTCAAAGTACAAATATATGTTTAGCG
The DNA here is from genome assembly GCA_946902895.1 of Fragum fragum. Lineage (NCBI taxonomy): Eukaryota > Metazoa > Mollusca > Bivalvia > Cardiida > Cardiidae > Fragum > Fragum fragum. The sequence continues at coordinate 20,585,490 of OX336374.1, read as the reverse complement.
TAAGGAAAAAGACTCAATTGTAATATTGTCGATGGGCGATCGAAAAGTCGTAACTCCGGCTTTACACAACCTGTAGTTGCGGCATTTTATGACAATATGTTCTTGAATTCTCAAATAATTCGCAATTTTCATGACGTTTTGTATTTGATTTAAATGAAGAAAATAAATGTTATACCATATTTCTCTTTTCATTTTTGATTGAAGTAAAATGTTTGTCAATGTGCACTTTTCCCAGAAGACACATCAAGCCTATCTAATTGAAAATCCTGTTGTTTTGGGGATGTAACCCTTCCCCAAACAGCAAAATGTTACACTCGTCCAAATTGGAAAAAGCTGCAGACGACAGATCCAAGTAAATAGAATTTTAGTATTCTTATTTTTCGTCTTTTTGAATAGAAAATAGTGTGGATAAGGAAGAATTTGCAATCTCTTCATTTTTCAAAATGTTTTCCAATTCCAATTATTTCAAAGAGGGTGGTTAAAGGATTTAAGTCATCTGTCATCTGCCTGAAAAGCATGCCTTCTCAATTCATTCCAACACAATTTACGTCACTTTAGAAGAATGCATAAGAAAACAGTATGGAAAATAAAGAAAGTGCTTGTTGCAAAGACAAAGATTTCTTAAAATTTTATCAACTAAAAATGGTCGTCTGCAACTTCTTTCAATTTGGACTTTGTCGCTTGGTAATAGGTTAATGTGACTCTATGATTCACTTAGTTTGAAAATAATTTGAATACGCCGCAATTGCTCTCCCCGGGATATGTAATATTGGGGGTTTAACAGTGAAGGCAAGGATCCGAGATCCTCATACTTTATTCATCATTAAAGTATGACAAGTTTAATCTGCAGCCGTGATAAGGAGGATTTAAATAGGGGGGACGTTATAACCTATAAACCATTCACACACAATCCCGATTCTAAACCCCCCTCAAGTGAAATGTTCAAGGAAACAAAGGGCAAATGTAGAACAAACAATTTCGGTATTTCCCCTTTGTTTTCTGCCCAGAAAGACAACAAAAGTTGAAGTCCTAACCACTTTAAATCGTCGTCTGCAATTTCTTTCATTTTGGACGAGCCTAATTCTTATCGTCCGGTAATGGGTTAATATACTATTATAGACGGAACCTTTGATAGAAGAAATAAGTGACTGTCTTATCCTTCTGAAATCCATTTCTAGTTGGAATGAGTACATTCTTCTTAGAGTTTCTGAATTAGAAATTTCTAAATGTCATGTTTCCAAGCAGTAGCTATTTAATTCTATGTCTTTTTCATATAGAAAACAATTCTTAAAAAATATACCTTTAAGTTATTCAATAAATAAAAAAAGATAATTTAGAGAAAAATTCAGTGCACCTTATCAGTTGGAGAATCACAGTTTCAGTACAAAAAAAAGAAAGACGGAAAAAATCTAATTTTTCCTATTTGTAAAATGTATTTTATTTATTTATTTTACCAAGATTAAGGCTATCATGTTGTACTAGGATCAAGGATAAGGCACCATATAGAAATTAATTTTGGTATATAAATTTGATTGCTGTCTAACAAGATTCAAGCGTTTTGATTGGCTTGGGTTTTTTCTTTTCTTGTTGTTGTTGTTTTCTTTTTTTTTTTCACTTTTTTATACCTCAATGAACAGAATTTTGAGCCCACACATATTTGTATGCTTGTGCACAAAGTAGATCGGTAAAATTTTACCCCAAACTATTAAATATTTGCACTGCTTAAAGGCAGAGAACTTAGATTTGTTTTCATTGAGATTTGGACATAAAAAGTTAATCACACTAAGTTATTAGTTTTTAGGTTCATACCTCTATGAAAACAAACAAACAAACTATTCTCTTCGTTTCTTACAAATATCGTGTTTTTTTTTTTTTTTTTATAAAAGTTCTATCACGGTTGTGAATAACGCAGAAATATTCCTAATGGAGCAATGAATAACAAAATGTTGTACACACGCTGATAGAGTTTGAATTGTAAAATGTTCTCTCGATATTGCATGGTCATCTTCCTTGAGAGACGGTCAATCTTGGAAGGATATATTTTTTCTCCTGACTACAGCATACACCTCACTCAATCCGAACCTTAGACTCGCTCCCAGTTTCACTAATACTTATATTTTTTAGTTGAAAAGTTTCTTTCCTCGAGCTGTTATCTTTCTCTGCTTTGCTGATCAGTGGTTGTCAGTTTGTGAGACGTAAGGGAGGTAATTTCAAAGACTGAAATGTACTTGCATGATTGATCTATCTTACTTACTTTCAAACACACACTTACTGACAGCCTGGGATAGAGGATGTCCAAACCTTTATGTCTTGTGAAGAATACTACGGAACAACGGAAATCTTCGGGTAAATTCGTACCTCTTGATTTGGAAGCGGAAGTCAGTAAAATGACGTAGTAAATACGTCTTTATAGGAATCATAGTGAAACCGAAATGTTACGACGTCACTTGAGAAATCCGGACGTCTTATCGATTTAAACACCACCACCACCACCATCAACAACAACAACGTTATGGATTTTTCACCTAAAAGATTTATCTAATGCGACCAACAATTTCGTAATAACGAAATTTTTCTGGAGTATATGCATATTTGGAATGTCACTTTAGGGGTTCCGCAACCAACGGCAAATATATTCAAACGATTAATAAGGCTTCCTGTATTTCATCGGTATTCCAACAACTTTAACAAAACAAAGCGTCATTAAAAAATTGCTTGCAAGTTACAACAGTTGCAATTCAGGAATACAAGACTTCATATTTTCCATCACGCCAAGGTTTTAAACGGTGCAGGGTTGACAGGTATTCATAATATGACAACATTCTTTGACTCAAAACTGCTTTAAAATTTTCAATAACCGTGGGAAAACTCAATCATCCCTTCATCTCCTATCTAGTCTTGTCTGTTTGAACAGTATGGAATCGTTGATCCCATCCCTACACAATCGAACCTTTTTACGCCCCCATGAAAATAATTCCCACGCAAATCCGCTTCAAGAGAAAGGGTGTTTTTGAACATTGCGATAAACATTGTAGTAAGCAGTTTCCTCATTTTCCACAATGTTTTTCTATCTCAAAAAGACAAACGTTGGTATAGACTTCACTCAGAATAAAATATAGTGGTAGACATTGTTTTTCGCAAAGACCAATATAAACTCAGACCTCTTTTAACAAGCGATAGCACCAATTTGTTAAACACACTTTAGAATCTTTCAAACTTAGAACAGTTCTTTTAGAGAACTAAATCTTCCTCTCCTATATAAAGGGGCCAGCCAATTTTGGCTTATGAGAAACTTTGTCTTTGAATTCACAGAACCTCCTAAATCCATTCTCTTTACTACTGGGCGCTTGGTAGAGATGGGCCTACGGTAACCTACGTTTAAACTGTAAATTGTCGTATATAACTTCTCCGAACTTGGAACAATTTTAATTGTTTCTGTCTGGTTATTGGTAAACAAATGTCTCAACTCTGGTAAGGTCTGAAAGTTATACCGAGGATATACGTCATAAACAGATTCTAGTTTTAGTCAGTTAGTCCACTTTATATAGTTATTTTTTCAAACATCGCGATCGGAAATAAAAGACTGATAGTTTTGAACCTATTTGTATGATCTAAGTGTCTAGTCTGATTCATTCACGCAAACGGAGACAATCTTTTCTATTTATCCCGTTCCCACAGGATCCCGTTTTTTACGACCAAGACAAAAAGCTTTGGAAAACATTGTAGGAAAATGAAGGAATTGCTTTCTTCATTACACAAAATGTTTTCTCCCAAGACAGACACAGAATTTTAAAATTTCATTAATCTGATATTGTCGTCTGCTGCTGCTTTGAATTTGGACCAGTCCCAAAGTTTGTCGTATGGTAATGGGTCATCAATTTATCATCTAGCTAGTTTTTGCACTAAGAAGGGTGGAGTAAATTCAGCTGTATCGTTGAGTTTTAGTATGACCCTGTACAAGATTTGTTTGTGGATATGTTTACGGTTAGTTAGATCATTTTCTGCTACAATAGATAACATAAAAAAGATTTGAATGACACAGGTGCATTGCTGAGTTTGTGGTGTCATTGTTAACTCACGAGGTGTAACTCCACTCCAGAGTGTATCCGGGTCATCGTATCCATAGATTGTCCCATTTGTGAAAATAAAATGTCGTCCTTGTCGATATATATTTCGTCGACGAACGACCAAAGGTCGTAGCTACAGCTTAATTCAAGATAAAGTTAAGACAATTTGTTGACCCACTAACTACATATCAGTTATAAATACATTGTAATACTGTTACTTGCAACAACAATGTGTCAACATTACTGTTGTAATTAACCAGAAGTTGCTATTGAGAGGATCTATTTGAACTTTAAATCTACTGTTTGTTTACAAAGTCAGGTGAAATTAATCAGTAAATTGCTATTATCAGGATTGCAATTAAGAGGAGAGGACTTTTTCTTCGCGTTTTTCCACATGCTTTTAAAATATAAAGCTCTTGGGAAATGAGCTGGTTGATTGTAGGAAAAAAAATAACAGAGAAAAAGTAACAGCTGTAAGAGAAAAATTGGAAAATTAGAAAATTTTGTTGATGAAGTCATTGAAATGCTACAAATGATATATTTACTACTTCATTTGTCTTAATTATTTTTGCTTACAAATTAAGAACTTTGCTAATAATCTAACGACAATTGCATATCAGGTGTCATTATCCCTTTCCAACACCTATACATATTCAAGCCTGCTTTTTTGTTAATCACACAAAAAAAAATGCAAATTTTGGCAATATAAAATGTAAAATTATACATAGAGGGTGATCAGTATTCTCTATTTATACGCCCGAAGGGCTGTATTATGTTATGGCCCAGTCGTCCGTCCGTCCGTCCGTCCGTCTGTCTGTCTGTCCATTAACTACTTTTTGAGTGCGCAACTCCTCCTACAGTATCAATTGGAGTGAACTGAAATGCGCCTCAATTAATCTCTATGATGTCTAGCAGTGCATAAGACCTTTGAAATTAAACTCACTCTATAGTCGTTCTAAAATTATCTGCCCTTGAATTGAAAAAAAAAGACACACATACAAAATCACCTACACTATATTTCATGCATGCGCAACTCCCCCTAAAGTATCAATTGGAACGAACTGAAAGCTGCTACAATGTATCTTTATCATAATTTCCAGATGTTCCTCTTGTCACAATTGAATTCTTTAGGATACTACAATTTTGTTGATAACAATCGTATCTGTCAAGGTCAGTTTTCAATGTCATTTTTATCATAAAAACTTATGGTAAAATATTTTATTCCAATGACAAGCCCCTACGCCGCTCTGCGAAGCTTTTGTTTTTGGTAGGATTTGAAGGGGGAAAAAGTAAGTCAAAATTAGCATGGAAAAAATATCCAGATGAAATAGAATACTTTGCAAAACATATTTTGCTAAATTAGATTCAAAATTCGATGTGAATTAAAAAGTTGTAACTTTGCTACTTTTTGTCCGCTGCTTTTTTCTTATTACTTTCTTTCAAATTACTGTGCTAGTTAACGGACATTCAATAAGTCGCCTATTCACCTGTCTATCAAGCCGCATTGTGGGGTGTAGATCAAGTTAATTTACACGTTCTGTTTGTTGTACATGTATTTGCAACTAGAAATTAAAATAATTCTCATCTCGAATAATTCTTAAAACGTTTAACTGACGATTCCCAGCTGTATATCAAAAATCGATCGGCTATACAAATCATTCATTTAGACCGAAAGTGAACTACGAACTTCGACATTGGTCGATAGTAATGTTAACCAATTTCTTGATTTGGCGACATTTGGCGACTTATTCAAGTTGTAGTTACGACTTTTAACCATGTTATATTTTTGCATGTTATTTGTTATAAATTTTTCTTTTAATACCTTTAGTTAAGCTTCCTGTTGGAGTTCATTAGGCGTACCCACCGATCTGTTAATTGTAGGACACCTTATTATATAAGATTTGCTGTTTACTAGTTCCGTGTCTTGTTCTCAAAAGAAAGTGTTTCCGGTCGGTCCTGTATAAAAGCCCCTTATCAAATTTCGTTTTCCGTTTTGAATGAAATTTTAAAGTTGCCATGGATACCGCTGTATTGTGAAAATAATATATGGCATTTTTATGATGTTTTACATACAGGTAGAGATAAACAGTGTCATATTCCATGACAAGATAAGTGTCGTCACACTTAAAGGGACGATATGGTCTCATTTAATCATGACACGTTATGGAAATAGGAAAGAGAGAGATAGAGAGAGAGAGAGAGAGAGAGAGAGAGAGAGAGAGAGAGAGAGAGAGAGAGAGAGAGAGAGAGAGAGAGAGAGAGAGAGAGAGAGAGAGAGAGAGAATAGAATCTTTTGTGTCAAGGAAGTATTAGAAAACTCTCTTGTTAATCTGATCAAACACTTACAGACAATCGGCTACATAATTACACAAGACCCGCCAAGAAATTCATTGTTTGGAAAATTTCGCGTAAAAGTGAGATATTACTCCTAACAACTAATTTCCCATTTTTGCACCATTTTTTAACGCGTTATTGTATTAATTTGTCATTTGTCGTCTGCAACTTCCTCCAATATCGTCTAGTAATGATTGAAAATTAGAAAGCTCCAATCATGCTCTCTCGTTAACCGATTCCCACAGAATGGCGCTTTTTGAGCCCAAGTGAATAAAATCTTTGAGAATCATAGTGGAAAATGAAACAATTTCTTAATTATCCAAAATGTTTTCTACCTCAAAAGACAAAGATTTTTGAAATTTCATCAACAAAGAATTGTCGTCTTCAACTTCTTTCGAATTGGACAAATGTTGTCGTCTGGGAATTGATTGATCTGTGTATACCGCCAAGTAATCAAGAAAAACAACCGTCTAACTGCAGGTTATTGTCTCAAAATCTAATGTGTCTACGGAATGATCGAAAACTTTCTTATGGAATCTGATGAACCATGTTCACACACTGGGCTATAAAACACACATATACATGTATGTCAAACATACTCATATATTTTATATTTTTCTATTGCATTGATTTTGTCACGTGAAAATGGAATTATGTACCTCGAGACTATTGACCTAATAATGATTGTTTGAAGATTATTAAGAAATGAAGAGAATGTGCTTTTTTTCATGGAAGTATGAACAGAAAAACCTAATCACACTATATGAATCCGCGAAGCGGATTCATACATTGTGTGATTAGGTTTTCCGGTTCATACCTCCACGAAAACAAAATATTCTCTTCATTTCTTATAATTTAATAGAATCGAGCGAAAAAACCAAAAGCTTTGCAAATTTTGATACCCTTTTGTATGGGACTATTTTGTGCGGAAGCATACAAAATCGCTGCGTGCCTAAAATTTTGTTCATGGAGTTATGAATAATTTTTCTCGACCAATCAGAACGCTTGTTTTTGATAGTCGAAACTAAAAATTATATTATTTAATGATCAGTCTAGTATTTCATAACAAGCTGTCACCATACATACCGTGATGGATACCCATCACCAGTTCCATTTCATTGTGATGCTAAACCGTCAATGGCTAATATTGAACAAAAAATCTGAAAATAGCCATAAAAAGAATGATAGCATCCGTCACTGATAAGGAAAAGATTGACGGTTATTCATCGCAAGTTTAGGAATTCTGAAAGTTTAAAATAAAAAAAATGTGACGGCTAAGTGCGTTACGAAATTACGTGCAGACGTATCCATGATTTGCATACCGCGTTATTTAATCCTTTCCCGTTTTATGAAATTTTAGACTTGTCCAATTTGAAAGAGGTTGCAGACGACAATGCAAAATGCATGCAGTTTGAAATCTGAACATCCTATGTGGTGGAAAATATTGAGGGAAAAGGAGAAATTGCTTTTCTCCTTTTTTCCACAATGTTTTCTCAAGTATAAAATCACTGTGACGTAAAATCCCGGGTTTGTCCAGGAAAGGGTTAAGGGGCATGGTGTTCATTGATAATCAAAAACATTTTGTAAACATTTCTAAGGTATTGTTAGAGAAGTTTAACAAAGACAAGTTTAACAGATATTATGTGTAACACTGAAATTACAACGAACAACGAAAATCTTATTCTCCTCAAGATGCCCGATAGTTTAGCCCAAACAACGTGACAATGTAAACATAAATTGTCTATATACTGTGGTGCCAGAAGTCTTCATATAACGATAGACGGTGTATTGTAATTGGCTCTGTCAATGTTGGTGTTTTATAAGACAATAAATAACGAGAGTTTGGTTCTAGATAAATAATATAAGATTGTGCAATTTTGGTAATGTCTTTCTTCAAATGAATCCTGTTACAGTGAACTGTTGGCCGTCAAATGAAAAGCACAGGTATTCTAAAAGTAGGAATCCAATGTTTCAACCATATTGGTATGTATTTGACGGGGTTTTTACTCGTGTGTCTATCCGTCTGTCTGTTGGTTTGTACGATTAACACAACTGGTCTGTTTAAGGCACAATATTTCTTTACAATCAACCCTTGCATGTGCGTTGTCATAAGAGATACGAGAAGTTTAATATATCGACGGGTTAATGGAAAAAACATCATAAGTGTCTATACATTGTTATACATTGATACGGGACGCCAGATCTGAACGGAACCGGAATTTATCGGGTAGATACGTTATCCGTCGATTGCAGCGAAAAACGTCATTGACTCCCGCTAGCATAACGTTCGTTATCGACATCACCCGGAGACAAACGACCCCACCCGATAAATTCCGATGTTACAAAGTAGGATATACGGAATATTACACAATAGATTAAATTTATGGTGAATCTAGTAGATTGAACACAATGAAAGAAGATTAATCGTGAAAATGACGTTATTTACGATTGAAAAAGCAGATAATTTCCTAAATCAAATTTGCATGAAGATCTTTCTAAGTACCGCTTTAATTACAGCTTTATTCAAGCTTTAGTATCGACATTTTGCGCGCCCAACGACGATATATGTCGCAGTTAAAAGTTCGTTTCCGATGTAAATGAATGATTTCGTCGGTTGGTCGATCTTTTAATTTAAATCGCTATCTGCCAATTGGTATGATTGCTACAAAACTGGTACTCAGCTTCCGGATTTTCAGTCTCTCTCTTTGAATAATACACGACACATTATTGTCTAGAAAAACAAGTTGTTACATAGCTACGTGTATTTATAGAGGAACAGAATATATAGCGTGTCTAGTTTCATTTTTCGATCGCGACTATTCATTAATGGAAGTAATTTAAAGAACTAACAGAGTACGAGACAAGTTGATTACGAATCACTTACTGTCCGTCTAACCATGTTTAAATGATTGATTTAGCACGGGTTGATGAGATTTAACAGATTTCTGGAAGAAAAATCCCCTCAAACAGTCACATTTAGGTTTGTTAAACAGATCCAATTCTTCTGTCAACATCGATATCGCCACCAAGAAGCAAACTTTAGATCGTTAGTTTGAACCTCCAGGTCTCGAATAACCGGTTTTCTTTAACCCTTTCCGGTGGATTATCGAAATTTCTCGGTAGATTATCACTCGATATTTTCATCAATCAAAGTACTGAAAGTACTGTAAGCTAACAAAGCATTGTTTTGTTATGTAATCATCCTTGGCATTTGTTGGGTAGAAAACATTGTGGACACTAAAGAAATTGCTTGTTACAAGCAATTTCTTCAGTGTCCGCAATGTTTTCCAAAGCCTTTTTGGAGATCCTCAAAAAGTGGGATCGAATAGTAATGGGTTGTATAGTATGCTTTTGGAGATGTCCTCTACAATTTAAATAGATTTTAATCATGTGGGCAGTCATTTTGAACATAATCTGTACAAGTATATACAAGAACTACTTTTTTGGTGTAAACATTCAGTGGATTTAGTGGTTAAGCCTCGAGTGGCAGTTTGTACTCGTTTGAACTCTTAGACGACCTCAAAATTTTGTCTGTTAACTTAAGCTATCAAAGCTGACGCTTTGCTAGATAAAAATCAGTGAACTTTTTAAAATGATCAACTCACTGTTTTGGTTGATTAAGCTCTATGTCCGTCCACTGAGCGCTACTGAATGTCGTCTACGCGAACCCATGGACACTGATAGCGTTATTAGCTTGCCATGTAATGCACGTGCAAAGTGAGGCTCCTTGAGAGATGTAACCCCCCCCCCCCAAAAAAAAATATCCACTCTCTTGCTTTCCTTTTATTGATAAACGTGATAGCGACTTGTTACATTTGTCCCTCAAAAAGTCCACGTGATAATGATGATAGGCAGTCGGCGTTGTAATATATATATTCTAGAAAATATTTTTTCTTCGTTATACACGATTATTAAAGTAGCATGTAAGGCAGGCTATAGTAAAGCAGTTGTAAAAATAACACCAGAGTTTTTATAAGAAGTAATTTGCGAGTTTTAGTAATTGTTTTTGCCTGTCTGTTGCTACGATACCTATATACCTGGAATGCTCTGAAGTACAAGGTATCGTGCATGTAGAATGCATGTTAAATGCATTTAGGCGTCTGGTGAGTAGATGGCGGGGAATAACGAAATAAACGAATAAACATCGATAAATTATATTAGAATGTGGTTTACGATCTTCCATTGAACATTTGATTAGAACACAGCAAGTATGACTTAAAAATAGAAGTTGTCTAAAATTGGTATACGACAACTTCCTCGATCGGCGTTTTATCTTTCGACCAATTTCGTCAAATATGCCCATCGTCCATAAACCTTTTTGTCGTATTTCAGATTCGTCGAAAAAACTTATGGCGAAAGAATTCGACGACATTTCTGTCATTTTAGATACTTCGATGTCATTTTAGTGTAGAGTAAGAACTTATGGCAGTGCTTTGAAAAAATTAAAGAAAAATGATTAAATTGCTGTTGATTATTCGATGTTTTTAACTTTAAAGATGTTAAATTCGTGACGGCAATTTTTATTTGATTGAATTTCAAAAAAAAAAAAATGTATAGAAAGTATTGTGGATGATGTTACAATCATTTTTTAGTTTCCACAATGTTTTTCAAAGCTTTTTTCTTGTGGGACGTAAAATGGAGTTATTGTTCGGGAATAGATTAATGTGTTTCGACGTAATATAACCAGTCCATAAACTTTAATTTGGGATATTTTGTTTATGATCGAGGCTATATAAACAAATCTAATTAATTGATTTAAATTAATTTGTCTACACAAATCATTTGAACGTCCTTTCTTATTTTCAGATAGCGGAATAGACGAACATCCCAACACGAGTTATACAAATTAGTTCTATCACATTGAGAGTGTGCTAACAAACAGACAATAACTCCTGACTGAGTCTCAGACAGTCTCCGAGAAATGAAATAACGAAGACCAGCGTTTCAATTATAAATAACATGTGCTAATAGATAGTGAGAGTTTATAGAAAAGTGATATAACGTGTAGATAACAATGGAACTTGGTGACTCCGGGTTTGAGAATATTTTCTATACATCGACGGGACTGTGACAGATTGTATTGGACGGATTGTTAACCTTTTAAAAGTGTTAACCAATCTCGGTAGAAAGACAAATCTTGGATACAATACTGAACGGTAAGAAACTTATACATGTGTCTTCAGATTTTTTTTTTTTTTTTTTTTTTTAGAATTATTTTTGTAACGTATTCCTATGTCTTTTTCAAGAAATCGTTTAACAAAGGCCGCCCAATAATCAGATTACGGAATTATGTTGGTTAGAAGAAATATAGATTGACTGTGTAAATATTTATTCGGTAATCATATCAAATTTAAGAAGTTGAAGAAATCAAAACTAGTGTTTAACACATTTCCTAATTCGTGGAATAATTTCAACTGATAAATTTCAAGATTTTCATTTAAGAGATGAAGAGAAGCTTTTTTTTTTCATGTAGGTATGAACCGAAAAAACTTCACATTGTATGAAGCGTAACCATACATGAGTGTGATTAGCATTTTCGGTTCATACCTCCAAGATAAAAAATATTCCCTTCATTTCTTATAATTTAATAGCATCGAACGAACAAAGCAAATACTTAACGAATTTTGATTTTTTTTTTTTTTGCATTCAAAATAGCTGCGTGCTCAAAATTTTGTACATGGTGGTATGAATAATTTTTTAGACAAATCAGAACGCCCGTTTTTGATAGTCGAAACTGACAACTAAATTATTGTTTAACTAAACTTTAAGTCCTATTTCAAATAGAAAATCTATCTAAAACAGACAGATAGAGACAAAAATCTAACCCACAAAGACTCATTTGAACTTTTCCATAGATGTTCGGTATTTCATGACTACTCTTTCAAGATTCTCTATACATCAAATGGCACAAATTTACGACCGCATGTAATACCATTCATACGGTAAGCAGACCCAGAATTTTAGTAAGGCTAGGCTGGATTTATTTGACGCTTGTTTACATTGATACACCTGTTTGGTGGCACTAAGCACTTATCAATATAGTTTGATAAGATTCCATAAACCCAGAATTGTTCACAAGGACACGGTTTCGGTAATTGTTCGCACTCGTCGTTTTCGCGGTGAGATTTGATTTGATTCTCCTAAGAAAATCTAGAACAAATGATTTGGTGACCTTTTAATCGAATGTGTAATTGCGGCTGTAAATCAAAGAATAAGTCAAACAATCAAACCATTCATTTAGACCATAAGCGAACTTTGAACACAAACATCAGTCGACAATTATGCGAAGTATTTGCGTTTGTTTGGCAACACAAACGTCGAAACTATGACTTATTTAAGCTGTAGCTACGACGTTTAGGTCGCAAATCAACCTGTTAATCCCTTATTTGCTTGGTACTGGCCATTAATTTTACAAAATAACGCCGTTTGATAAGGAAGGGGGAACCCTCTGTCGGAGCTTAGTGGGCGTGGTCAGCGACAGGTCAATGATTCAGTGTAAATAGTTTGATTGATTTGACGTTTGTTTGTATTGACATGTATCTGTTTCGTGCCACCGACTACCCGTCAATAACGAATGGTAGGCAGAACGGATATCTGTTTGTTTATGCTTACAGAACACCTGGAATTTATCTTTTTGTTGTTGGTTGATTTATCTGTCAATTCCTTCTATCGTTTGTCTTCAATTGACTGTGTACATGTATACTTATGAATATATTAGGTCAACACACGAACAGTGATTCAGACAAATGATGGTATATATGTATTCCACTCTCTAGTCTTTAATCATATCTTTTTTTTAAAAATTGCGGTGTTTTTGCGCGAAGAACCAATACGTATGATGGAATAAAAGCCAATGTCAATTAAGAAATAATTCGATCGACTTACAAAATTCTAACCCGTTCCTTTACACAATCCCGCGTTTTTCACATCCTAAGAAAAATGCTTTGGAAAACAATGTGGACAATGAAGAAATAGCTTGTGACAAGCAATTTCTTCAGTATTTACAATGTTTTCGATCCTTTAATGCAAATACTTTTTTTTTCTAAAATTCCACCAACATTTAAGTGTCATCTGCATCATCTTTCAAATTTACTTACGTTCTTATGTTGGATTTATATCCCTTATTTTATCCACAAATATCGACGATTAATGTATTAGACAAACTGTCACGTAGGAGGTCAGTGGGCGTGGCCAGCGATCCGTCTATTGCTTATGTTTTGTTGTTTGACTTCTTTCACTTTAATTGACTTCTATCGAGTTAGAAAAAAAACGATAAAAAACAAAGCACAACATAAATACAACATATAGTAAATCACCCGGGGGGGGGGGGCTAAGCAGCTGGAGGCTCGGAGAGAATGTAGTGGTAGTACTGGTGTGGAAAATACTTCAGCCGCTGCGATATGATTGCAATGTTGTTAAAATTACGTTAAAGCCCATTCAATCAATCTTACAATCTGAAAAGCATCTGCTTTTGGACTAGCCGTATGCACGAAGTTTTTGCTTTCTGTAAATCCGGTGAAATTTAACATTATTGCTCCTATTCCAACCGTAACTCTTAACCCTTTCTCCACAAAATTACTGATTTTTCGTTCTTGTGATATAAAACTTAAGAAAAAACTGTAAAAAAAAGAGAAGAATTTGCTTTTAGCAAGCAATTCATTCCTTTACCACAGTATTTTCTATCATACGATTTTACTTGCACTAACAGTGTTATGTCATATACGATAAGAAGCCGAAAGTTTGAACCGATGAACCTACATGTACATATATGTATTGGATTCATTCAGGACTATTTACTAAACACACTAAAAGATAAAACGAGCAAGTCTCTTGTAACGGCAATCAGTAATTAATTGTTCAGCAAAACAGAGGTGAACCGAGATAGTTTTTGCGTGTAATGATAAATAACTCTGGAAACCATCATAAAGATCATTGTCTTTTTTCCTCCGCTGATTGGCAAATCAAGCCCGCAGCTGCCAACTTTATGTCGGGCGTAATTTGTCTCGAACCACGTCTTTTTTCAAGTCCTTACTTTTATCCATTTCAGCAAACAATCATAATCTACCAAGACTTGTTATTCAACAAGTAAACATTACTTCATTGAACGATTTTGTAAATAAACAAACACTCATAACATAACATACATTTTATTAGCATTAATCGTATAAAACGTTTTTAGCCTTAAAACCATTCCCACACACACAAATTATTGACTGGTCCAAATTAAAACAAGCAAGTTGCAGATGCTAATTTCATGTTGTTGAATTTTTATCCTCTTTTTGAATAGAAAACATTATGGATAACGAAGAAATTGCTTAAAACAAACAATCTCTTCATTCTCCACAATGTTTTCCAAAGCTTTTTTCTTAAGGTGCGTAAAAAGGAGGGATTGTGTGAGACATTGTGTTAAACAATTGCAATATACATTTTCAGAGAAAATACAAACACATATTTTTCCATTTTTGTAAAGTCAATTATAGTACATTGTCGATTAAATGCCATTTACGTAAATTCAGCTAAATCAGCTAAAGAGGATGCCGTGGTTGAATAATTAGATTGATAAATTGTACTCATATTTGGCCAAGTACGTCAATATTTCTTTCTCTTAGATTTTTTTAATTTTGGACAGATCAGAAGAAAAATTGTCTTCAAATTCTATCATTCCCACGATTCAGTGATTACATATATAAAGGTTGATTCCTAGTTAGATTTACATGGCGCCCTTTTACAATTCCAATTTTATGACTTGAAATTTTGAATTTTGCCAAAGATTTTTGATAGATGTAATAAATAGCAATCGGATAGACGAAGACCTTCTCAGTATTGCAGTTGAATAATCAACAAAGTAAAGTAGGCGATTGAACAAGGTAATAAATATAGACTCCGTCACTCTTGTCATAAAATTTCATTCGTGACCGATGGCCTACAAGGACTAGACAAATCGTCGTTTAGCGAGCAAAATGTCATAACTTCAGTTTTATTCAAGCTGTAGTTACGACATTTTGCTCGCCCAACGACGACATATTAGTGCGGATTCTGTAGTATTTTGTTTAAATTCCGTGCACTTTCAAAATAGAATCTAGATACTATGGGTTTTTTTTGTTTTTTTTTAAACAAAGACTCTTCATGGCATGAAATCTTTCGACTGTTCAGTCCGCACATACTTGCCTATGTAAATACTTTTCCAATCATACCATACCTAGCCCATAGGTCCGTTATAACATTGATTTACAGAAATGGCGAGAAAGTGCCGTTAACAAAAAAATATCATTTAACCCGTTTCCCACATGATCCCGTCTTTTTAAACGCACAAAGAATAAAGTTTGAGAAAACATTGTTGAAAATCAAGAAATTGCTTGTTTCAAGCAATTTCTTCATTGTCTGTAATGTTTTCTACCCCAAACAGAAGATTTTTCAAATTTCATCAACAAGAACACGTAACTTTTTTAAATTTGGACAAAATTTGTTGTGTGGGAAGAGTCTCGGGTATGCCGAATAATGAAAAAACAAAACACGCAGGAAGAAAGATCTAAGATTTGTTGATTATAATACCAGACTTCTCCAATATAAAAGAATTGTCGGATAAATGAAATATAAACAAAAAGCATCTATTGCTTATGATAAACGCTTCCTTTATGTTTGTTCTATCTTAATAAATTGATAGTTTTTGTTTGATTCATATCAAGATAATGTGATTTATAGCAAATACTACGGATATTTTACCTCTCTAATTATATTATTTATTTAGATAGGTTTTGAATACTTCGTATTTCGGTCCCTTGTTGGAAATCTGGAACTTCGTCTCTATCTCTCTCTCTCTCTCTCTCTCTCTCTCTCTTTTTTTTTTTCTCTCTCTGTATAAATATATATATAAATATATATTTGCGTAAAATACCAGCTAAGTGGGAAGGTAATTTTGAGTTTTTTAATGAGCAGGTTTGTACAAGCTAGCAGATCTGTCCATAATGGACCGAAGATCTGGCACCTCCGATTATTCAACGCTTTCTGCCTAGGTTACATATATCTCGTGTGAACTGGAGTTGTTCGACATCTTTAGTAAAGGGTCAATAGTTCGATCGATCCAACGAGGTTAAAGTGTTTTGTGGCATAGCCTGATGTCACAGTGATGCTATGTACCTGTATCAATGGCGGTCTTTCACCTTCAATACAAATCTAAATTTCAGAGTTTCGAGTTTTCGGCGTCTCAATTTCATACATTGACATATTAACAAGCCAAAAATGGCGCCCACTACATGTCTATAGGCAACATCATTAACCAAGAATGACGCCAACTACGTGTCTATAGACATCAGCGCTATCCTAGAATGTCTCCCACTTCATATCTATAGACATCTTCGTTAACCAAGAGTGACACGCACTACGTGTCGTTAGACATCTTCGTTAGCCTTGGGTCACGCCCACTACGTATCTATAGACATCATCGCTAGCCAAGGATGATCTCAACTACGTGCGTATATGAACTTTGCTAGCAAAGGGTGACGCCTACTTCGTGTCTATAGACATCTTTGCTATCCTAGTCTGACGCCAACTCTATTTCTGTAGAAATCTTCGTTAGCAATAGATGACGCCCACAACGTGTCTGTAGACATCTTCATTAGCAAAACATGACGCCAACTACGTCTTAAGACATCTTCGTTAGCCAAGGATGACGCCCATTACTTGTCTATAGATATCTTAGTTTGCCAAGGATTACACCCACAACGATTCTATAGACATGTTAGTTAACCAAGGGTGACGGCCATTAAGAGTCTTTAGACATCTTCGTTATCCAAGGATTACGCTCACTACGTGTCTATAAACATTTTAGTTAGCAAAAGATCACGCCCACTACGTGTTTATAGACATTTTTACTAACCAAGAATTACTTCCACTAAACATCTAAAGACATTTTGCTAGCCTAGAGTGTCGCCCATTACGTGTCTATAGACATCTTCACTAGCAAAGTGTGACGTCCACTACGAATCTATAGACATCTTCGTTTGCCTAAAGTGATGCCCACTACGTGTCTAGAGACATATTCGCTAGCCAAAGGTCTATCGACACGTAGTGGGCGACACTCTATAGGCTAGCGAAGATATCTATCGATTCGTAGTGCGCGTCACTTTAGGCTAGCGAAGATGTCCAAAGGTTCGTATTGGGCGTCACTCTAGGCTAGCGAAGATGTCTATCGACACGTATCGGGCGTCACTCTAGGCTAGCGAAGATGTCTTATAGCTAGGCTGAACGGCCTTCATTTAGAAATTATGCGAAAGCGAAAAGTTTGGGTCCTGGTTAGCCTGAGCGAACACTGTGTAGGATCGATAGTTTTCGTGTTCTCAAAATGATCTCCGATCGAGCAACAAATCACAAATCATAGACAAATATCCGACTTATGGTTTCGAAATGTTTAATTATTAAGGGAACGACCTCCTCCTCACCAAATAAAGCAGAAAAGCTTTCAACCGCGCATTATGAGTTCTGATAATATTCTATTATTAGCGGATCGATGGCCCCTGCCCATTGACTCCACTGTCCCCCTTCACTGACTCCAACAGGAAATTTTCCTTACATAATAAACTGCGTCTTTTTGCAAAAGTTTATGGCCAGCAACATGCAACAAATGTTAAATGATTGGTTGGCGACCTAAACGTCGTAACTACAGCTGTAGTAATTCTTGCGACAAGCATGAAAATACCCCTTTCAAAAAACAAAAAAAAGAAATAATTTCTGGGCGTTTTTAAATAACCACAAGTAAATAAAATCCTATGTTGGTTGATCTTAGCAAAATCTTCACATTGAGACGATTCAAATGAGTCACCACAACATAGGGTTAAGTGAAAATCCTGCAATAATGTGTGTATGCAGTCGAGCTGATCCTTTATTCATGGCACAAAAAATGTATTTTGCGACCATTCTGTTAAACGTCCATAAAGTCGTCGCTCAATACAAGTTGAACTGTAATAAAGGCCGCGACGCTAAATCATGAGGTCAAGAATTCGATCCCCGGTCGCGGCGAATATCTTTTCCGACGTTTGTCTCCCGCTATTTGGTTTATAATCGCAAACCTAAGTGGGTTGAGTAGCTGGAGGCTAGAAAAGGATGTAGTTGTAGTACTGACGTGAGAAATACCAGGAATCCACGATAAGGTACTCCAGCAGCCGTGATATGACGGAAATAGTGTTAAAAGTGGCATTAAACCCCATTCAAACAAACAAATACCTTAACTGTAGTAATAATCTTGTTAGCTTTCTTTTAAAGAGTATTTAAACTCAAGCTTCAACAATCAGAAGCTATCTGAATTTTTGTGCGCAGAATAAACTTTTTGCGACAACTGTCGGAGAAAAAGAAACAGCGGTGTTTGGCGATTGATGTTTGCTGGTATACCGTGATAATGACGAGTATATCATTTTCAACATTATCAAATTCACGAAGGTGTGCCAATATTGACGGGAAGTTATAACTGTAAACTATTTCACACAATATCGATGGTACACGAACTAATATTTAATATCGGCCTTAATGATTTAGTCAGTGCGCGAGCAAACTGTTGTAACTACAGCTTTAATTAAGCTGTAGTTACGACTTTTTGATCGCGCACGGACGTTATGCTTCTATTGTTAAACTAAGCCCCTTACCAAACAACTAAATTTTATACTTATTTAAATTGAAAGAAGGTGCAGACGAACATTTATATTTAATAAAATTAGAAGGAATCGCTGTCCTTTCCTGAAGATATTATGGATAATGAAGAAAATGCTTGTTACAAACAATTTCTTCCTTTCACACATTGATTTCCGATGATTTTTTTCTTGAGTGGCGTCAAAAGGTGTGATTGTATGGAAATGGGTTAATGTAAAAAATCTTGGTACTTGCATGAAAACAGAAGTGTTTGATCCCCGCTCTCTATGAAAAGAACAATAATCGATTGACCAATCAAATCATTCATTAAGACTGACAGTGAATTTTGAATTCAAACATTAATGTGAAGGATTTTTGTTGGTTTAGCGACTAACACGTCGAAACAATAGCTTATTCAAGCTGTAGTTACGACGACAAGATGATGGCCAACTAACGTTTTCCTTTTTTTATTCTATGTCTTGGGTCACATATTTCACCAAATAATCTCGTTTATTACCTCAACCCAACTGCCGTATAGCTTATGTCATTGTGCGTGGCCAGCGATCAGTCAAATGCAGGAGAATAGAATTCGGAAAAGTTATTTCAGAAAATACATATCGCTGTTGGTAATAAACCAATCTGTTAACCAATTAACTCACCAGTTCTGTGCGAAGCTGCTTTGGTTATCTAATTGACGAGCTCAACTCAAATACTTTTTTAGGCATGTCGGTACTTAATGTGCCTTTGGCCATACAAACAGTTACATAGTAATCAATCGCAGTTGTCAATCAAAGAGTCAATCAAACAGCTAAATCATTCATTTAGACCGGAAGTGAAATTTGAATCCGATCTTGTCCAACATTTTATTCAAGCATTTACGTTGGTTCCGCTACTTAAGCGTCGTAACTACAGCTTATTCAACCAACCATTTTACTTTTGAGTTACATGATTCTTGCTATAAATTTTTACAAAATGACACCGTTAGATATGGAAGTGGAACTTCCTGTCGGAGATCAGTGGGTGTGGTTCACAGATATCCTTGGGCGAGGCCAGTGATGTTTCAGTTGAATGTAATTCCGGCCATCGCCATCATGCCAAGCCATGATCCGAATGTATCAAAATGGTTAAGACAGTTCATGGCTATCGGTTGGAAATACAGCTTAGGTCTTCTTTAAATTTATTTAAGTTATACCTCTAAAATTTGTTTTTCATAAGCAAGAAAAGTGCCTGCATTTTTCCATCCGGCGTATGAATGTCTATCCAGACAAAACAGTTATGCAGCAGCACATTATGTAATACACGTTTTATGTTTTTATTACATACCTAATTATGATTAATGAAAACAAGGCAAGTGCACCAGCCTTGGTTGTACAGTAGTAAAACCTGGAAAAAGAAATCTGAATGTGAAGTCGAATTGTGCATCATGCATTCAGACTAGGAGTGAATGTTGAACACGGTAAAAAATTAGACTTGACTAAATTCAAAGAAGTTCTAGTCAGCAGTTTTAAGTTTTGATTTTTTTTATTTTTTTTTGTGGTAGAAAACATTGTGGATAATGGAGAAATTAATTGTGACAATAAATTTCTTCATTTTTCACAATGTTTTCCAAAGCTCTTTTCTTTGGGGCGTAAATAAGCTGAATTGTGTGGAAATTAATTAAACGTCGTAACTATAGCTTATTCAATTCTGCTTTAGGTCGCCGAACAACGATTTACTATTTGTTTTGCATCCTAGCCCATACAGCATCGTTTAATATCAGGCAATACTGTCGAGTCGATGGTCAGTAGGTGTGGCCTGCTCTCCTTCGATTTCACGTCGGTCTGGCTTTATAAGGATAGTGTACATTAAATATACAGCGCTAGACAAATGATAGATGAATGGTGGTCATTATAGGAAAAGCCATTACTAAGATTTCAATCTGTTCACTTATGAGAAAATCGTACTCGGGCTACCAATAATGTCTTGATAACAACTGATTCAACCCTAGTTTCAAACTTAGGTCGCCCGACAATATATTGCTTTTTTAAATCGTCTCCAACCATTAACTGATCGCTGGTCCCGCTAACTGCCTCAACTTTCGACACCCACTCCCAAACGGAGTTCAACTTCGACATTTAGCGGCATTATTTTGAAACAATTATGGCTAGTAACATGCAACAAAAAAGTTTAATGGTTGGTTGGCGACCTATCGTCTTCATTACAGCTTGAATAAGCTGTAGTTACGAAGTTTAAGTCGCTTAACCAGCAAAAATGGTTAAAATACATGTCGGCCAATGTTGTAGTTTAAAATTCACTTTCGGTCTAGATGAATGATTTGATTGGTCGATTGATTCCTTGATTGACAGTCGCGATTGGTAAATTGCTGATGTCTTGTCTTTCTGTTCTGTGTGATTGTTTTGAATTTATCGTCCTTTTAAGTCGGAGTTTCTAGTTATCCATAAGTTGAAGTATAATCATAATGCTAAGGCCGTCGTCATAGTTTACTTAGTTGGTAGCGCATCCGACTCCAAACCTTCAATCATATGGTGTCATGGGTTCCATTCGGCAGCACAAATTCTTTCCGACATATATCGCTCGGCAATAGGTGGATAATTTCAAACCTAAATTGGATATCATGTAGAGGCTAGGAATGGATTTAATATTGGTACTGGTTCGAGATATACCAGGAATCCATTGTAAGGTGCTCCAGTCGCCGCGACGTGACTAAAAAATGCTAAAAGCGACGTTAAACCCATTCAAACAATCATACAAACAATTCTGTTGATGCTAAAGAAGTTATGCCCCATAGGAAGATGTTTATACATTTGCTTCAATACTAAGTCTTATTGTCCAAGTTTATATTCGACAAAGAAATTATACCAGCAAATCGATGGATTGCGGCAGTCAATAAAAAAAAAACTTATCAACCAATCAAAAAAAAAAAAAAATGTTTAGGTCGAAAGTGAAATTTTAACTCGAATTTTGGTCGGAATTCATGCAAACTATTTATGTTGATTTGGCGACATAAATGTCGTAACTACAGATTGATCAAACTGTCGTATCGTAGCTTCAGCTTATTCAAGGTGTAGATACGATGTTTAGGTCGCCAACCAACCATTTCATTTTTGTCACATGATACTGGCCGAATTTTTCAAAATAACTCCGTTTAGACATCTAAGTTGGGCTCGCTGGCTACGCCGAAGATGACCTCCTGTCGGAGATCAGGGCGGGGGGGGGACCAGCGAACCGTCAAGTAATTGTGAAGTATATATCTGTATGTCTTGTCAGTGAACCATGCCGCAATAATCCCTTGTTATCTCCCAATAGTTTATTTTAATGAGAGAGTTGTCTGGTATATGTTAACGAGGTTTATGCAGGATGTTCTACTTCCGCTTTCAGGCCTCCAAAATATCCATTAACCCATATAGTTTGGTCCACTTATTGTTAGGAATTTGGCTTCACCAAACTCATCTACATAAAATTACATGGATTTTTTGTATATAAATATGTTGCAAAGCTCCATGTATCATTTTCCTCGAGGTCGCAGTAAATCACCAAACACTGATATTTTTGGTATGAGCGAGAAGTGCCGAAATTAATCAGACTTTACGAATTGCTCTTTCAAGGGTCGACACATTTCACTTTTGTCAGATCGCCTGAATTGTCATTGTTTTGTTCAAATATTTGACTCAAATGATTCCCGCGTTGTTCCTTTTCTCCCTGCCGGTCACAGTCTTCTTAAGTTTCTGTGATATCCGCAAATGTTTACTTACGTTAGTGAGTCCTCATCCTGTATTCGTCAGTTAAAGTCGATGTTCTAGACGAAACACATTTGTGGCCATTCACGCGTAAAGGGGTCATCCGGACACTCTAGGATACGAATCATTGAAAAAAAAAACGGTTGCCGCACAGGTCAATGCGTTTTCTATAAAAGATTATACTGGGATAGGATAAACGTTACATATTCATGGTATATATTATACGCGAAACGTCTCGACCTTGTTCAGCCTGCAAACTCCATGACGTGTGGCCAGTAAAGCACTGTTCGCCGCGAGAAGGCCCCTTTACATGCCACAATTAAGTTTAACAGAGTTCTCCGCCCTTGAACACAGTTAAAACGTTAGACTGACTCAAATTGAAAGATGTTCATGTGTGGATCAAGAGATGGAGACAGGGCATCTAAACCTGTCCCCCTGGAATTTGGCAAAAACTTGCTCATAAGATTTGGAGATTCAGTTTACAACAAAAAATGTCGTAATTCTAGCTTTGTTGAAGTTGTAGTTACGACACTTTTCTCAACAACTTACGAATATTATATAACGAATACAATTTGGGTTGGACACCCGCTTTATTGAAAAATTATCTTGATCTGCGAATGATATTGAAAATCCTTGTCATAAGCAATTTCTTCATTTTTAACATTATTGTCCCAAGCCCTCATGGGGATCTTAAAAACGGGTTTGTGTTGGAATGGGTTAACATGATTTGTGAATACAATTTAACATTTATACGTGACAGATAACCTGTGTAATTATTATATTGAATGTGACGGACCAGAACAAAGTAATTGGTAAATAGGTTTGTCTGGGAGAAACATTTCCACTTAATTTAGTTTATAGCCCTACTTCACCACTGAAATTTCGGACAGATGCAATAAATCTGGTGTCACTCGCTAAAAGCCGGGTTTCCAAGTTATTACATTGCCATGGCAACTAATCTGGTACAAGAAGATTGGAGAATGCACTCCGAAGTGGAAACGTCCTGGCCACTTTGACATAGCCAAGCTTGATTTCATTTATTAAAACATAGGCAGTTTTATTGCATGGAATACGTTGGCTCTGTATTTTTCATACTGAATTATTTCGTTTTTTTTTTATATATTTTTTGTCCTGTTATTGCATTTACTTTGTTATGACTATGAACATGAATGTTCAAATCTTACAAATAAACTTACGTTCGGTTTTGTTCTTAATTCATATGAAAGATACGTAATGCACGTAATACGTAGTGCACTCAAATAATGTCGAAAGATTTTAGGAAAAATAAATAATGTTGTAAATGTTTGAATATTCTAAATAGTAGAAAATAGCGTCAGAAATTATTGATCGACCATGCTTTGGCCGAACTACATGTTCTGATGTTCAATAATCAATATGACACTTGGTTACTATTCTGCTATTTTTTAACCAATTTAATATAAACAGTCAGACAAAATGAAAATCTTGTCATCTTTGACCATCTTTTTAACCATATTTGTACTCAACGCTGATAAAAGAATTCTACAATTTTCTGTTTGTATCAAATATTAACCAAATTCTGATGTTTCTCATTAGACCGGGATAACCCTATCAATGGAATTCCTTATCCCATTTCAAGACGACAAAATTTTAGGCCGGTTCAAATTCGAAGAATTTGCAAACGAGAAATTCTAATTCATGAAATTTTAAAAATCTTTATCTTTTTGTGTTGAAAATATTGTGGATAATGAAGAAAATGCTTTTAATAAGGAAATAAGAATCGTATGCTCTTTCCCTGGACTATCGCAATGGCTATTTACGCCCCCAATAAAAAAAGGTTTCGAAACAATTGTGAAAAGATCAAGAAATTGTTTATTCCAGACAATTTCTTCATTATTCACGATGTTTTCTACACCCCATATGACAATGAACTAATGACAAAGAATGTTAAGATTCGAACAACTTATAAATTGTCGTTTGCAACATCTTTGAATTTTGACTGGCCAGAAATGTTATCGTGTGTATATTTGTTAATTAATACGTATAGCTTCTATAAGATCAACTGTCTAATACACCCCAGTTCTCACGTAGGAATCTTCCTGGCCAACCCATATCCGAGCCCTTGTGCTTTGCTGATGATACCAAAGGACTCGCATGACAGAGTGGGTCTCACCTTTAAATAACTTAAAGATTGTAGGAAGCGGTGATAAAACGCGACCTTGTTAAGCGTGAAGACCGATTGATTTTTTTTTTAGTTTGAATAGGATTTAACGCCGCTTTTAACAATTTTTCAGTCATATCGCGACGCCTGGAGTACCTAACGATAGATTCCTGGTATATCTCGCACTAGTACCAACATTACATCCTTTTCTAGCTACCAGCTGCTATCCCACTTATGCTTACGATTATCCATCCCTTGGTGAGAGATAAATGGGAAAGGACATGAAACACCGCCGTAGATAGAATGACATCCCATGATTGAACGTTCTAATTTTTACAAA
The DNA here is from genome assembly GCA_946902895.1 of Fragum fragum. NCBI lineage: Eukaryota > Metazoa > Mollusca > Bivalvia > Cardiida > Cardiidae > Fragum > Fragum fragum. Next base: position 20,560,254 of record OX336374.1, on the reverse strand, counting down.
GTTTAAAATGCCACGGATTTTATTTAGTCTTCTTCGGACAATATGTGTCAGTGAGCATAAAATCATGTTCCTCGTACAACCCCTGATTTTATGCTCCTACTACATTATACTTGAGAAAACATTGTCTAAAAAATCCTTCTTTTTACATGATATTCTTTATCATATAACATTGCTACTTTTAGAATTGTACTAATATCATAGTGTCGTCTGCTACCCGTTTGAAATTTGAAAAGTCTAAAATTTTGAAAAATTTGAAAGGGTATATATAAAGAAAATGTTGAAAGGAAGTTCTGCGTGTAAGAAGATTCAAGCTTTTCTTTTAGTAAGTAACACCAGTACTTTGATGAAAAGAATCAGGTTAACTCTTTCCCAAGACGACAAAATTTTATACTCGTCCATATTGAAAGAGATTGCAGATGACAAAACATAGTTATTTTTTAATTGAAAAATAAGGGCCATGTTAGCTAGCAAACATTGCGAGAAAAAAAAAGAAATTGATTGCTACAGGTTTTTTTTTCTGTGCGCAAATATGCGGGATTGTGTGGTGATGAGTTAAACGACAGTCGTTGCACCAAGGGATGATGTCAATTCGCTTTGTCATTTTATCAATTATATGTAGAAAAGTAGCGGTTGTTTCCCCATTGAGTTTCAACAATTACATTTTGCTGGACGGAAATGCCCTTTCGAACAATACATTGGCAAACACTACATATTTTTCAACCACAAACTAGTATTTGTTATGTTTTTAATGAGTCGGAGTCGTGGAAGGATCCGATCAAAACTTTAAAAATTGAGAAAACATGCATTTTATGTCATTAAAATAGTGAAAATGAACTATTATGACTTAACAGAAATTATATTTTTTATTGCAATGATTCAGCATTTTTTTGGTTGTTTTAGCCATTACCAGCCTCTCCTCTTTACAACTCCAAAATAGCTGTCCAATAATCGCTTAGACAGCAGTCACGTGACCGTCATGGACTAACCATCGCACAGCTAGTCATTATTATGTTCATGCCGATACGGATGGCATCGTCGCATTTTCAATCTAAAATTCTAAGGGTATCCACCTCCACACATGCCTCCACCTCTGCTTTATTCCAGGCGTGGCGTGGCTTGTCCAGCTTTTCATTTGATGCTTTGGGTTTTTAGATTTTTTTAAGTGTGTAGTTTTAAGTCTTCAATACTGACATTGAAATAAATGGGGAATGTTATGCAACGACAGCGATACAACATCTTGTATTTGCTTTAAGTTGCGGAGGAAAATTTTGATATTTCACGAGGCTGAACGTCAATTGGAAAATCAAAATTCCCCCCCCCGCAAGAGAAACATATATGAGATGTTATATCTCTATCGTAAGAAAATATTCCATTCATTGTATTGTCATTGTCATTTCGTAAAACCTTCTTTACCATTCTGATAAAGTTTATTGTATTTTGGCGTCATGTTTAGAATGAAAATTACGTCATCTTAGACTACCTTATATGGAACCGTATATACCGTATTCTGAAATGATCAGATACGGATTCTGTCAGACATGTCCGAGTTTGTCTGTCAGGAATGTATATATTTTACTAGAAATATTTATAGGTATATATAATTGTCCATCCACGCAAACTTTTGGTGTTTCATGTAACTGTTTTCACCGGAGCGGGTCATAAATAGATGCACAAAAAATTCATAGCATTTGATTTTTTGCTAAATTAAGTATCTCCTTTTTTCCTTTCAATATAAATCTACTCTGTCGAAACGAGCTGGTTCCGAGTTTGAGGAAACAGGGGATTTTGTGTTGACTCATCTTTAATCCGTAGTCTCTAGTGGATTTTCTTAAATGTTTTGACTCAAAACCATTTCCCATAGAATCTCACCTAAGAGAAAAGGATTTGTAGTTTCTTCATTATCCACAACGATTTATATCACACACACTCGCACGCGCGCACACATACACGATTGCGCGCGCACGCACACACAGACACATTTCAATCATGTAAATCAAGTGAAAATTGTCGTCTGAAAGTTATTTGAATTTGGATCAGTCTAATTTACTGTTGCCTGGTAAACTATTAAGGTCTTTCTCACAGAGCGAACACGAAATACATATTATTCGCTCAAATTGAATAAAAGGGGGAGGAGAGATATGAAAGTAAAAGAACGACAATCATAAAAAGTCTGGGTCGAGCGCTTTGTGGCTATCTACAGTAATTATCACATCTCTATTGTACGGATTAATAATACATGACAATAGCTCAATTGCACTTGTGACTCGCCCTCGGGTCTATATAAACACGGGGTCATGTTAACAAAGATTCACCTTCCCCCCATAGAGACTGGGATGAAATAAAAGATAATCAAATACGATCTATCTGCACAGTTCCTTTTTAAAACAGATAATTGATGAGAACTATTTCCTATCTATCTATTGAATTCAAACTCGAAGCAACAACAGATCACAAACGCAAGATTGGTTGAGTGAATAGTTCAAAGCCACTTTTAACAGTGCTTGAGCACCTAACCATGGATCCCTTATTTTCCGAGCCTCCAGTCACTCATCACACTTAAGTTTATGATTATTCGCTGATTTGTTTGACCAAAAACAAACAAGTACAGGACCGGGTCGTTTTTGCAACCTTTTCTATCAATGTACACATTTCTCTGTGATGAATTCGAGAGTGATACCATTCTAAGAATACCTTGCATGTTTTATCAGTCTGGAGTATCGCCATGGTATACTTTGCATCAGTAGAGAATATTTTGGCAAGCCGTCAGATTCTTGCAAGATTTATGGTGAGGTATAAATAATCATTTTGATCTGTTTTAAATTATTTGTATTTTTATGTCATATTCAACAGCCAAAGTGCCTGGTTTAAATGAGATTTAAATATCCATTTTGGTTTAGTCATATACATCTTTTATTTACGTGGCAGCTGTTTCTATAAAACCACAGCCTACAATGAAAATGAACTTATACCATTACTAGGCGACACAATTTTAGACTGGTACAACTAAAAAGAAGATGCAGACGACAATTTCGAATCGGTGGAATTTAGAAAATCTATATCTTTTGAGAAGAAAACATTGTGGACATGGAAGGAATTGCTTGTTAGAAGTAATTTCTTCATGGAACATAATTATTTCCTAAAGTTTTTTTTCACGAGGGGCGTCAAAAAGGAGGATTGTGCGAAAACGAGTTGAAAAAGGAGAATAATTGGAATACATTACGGGAAAACGAACACTTGACAATCTCCACCAACTAGATGAGTTAGAATATCATTTCTCGTGACATAAAAAGATCAAGACCACTATAACCAGAAAATTTCAATAAATTCACAACATGTATATTAACCCTTAGTCTATACCTCCTGCTCATACTTTTCCTTCTCGAGTTGTTTATGAGGTTGATTTCTAAAAGAAATATTGATTTTGAACAACAAGTTCTATCAGTGCTTTCAGTCCTTTGATTTGACTGCAATTCAGTAAGGTAATTTATACAGCATGACAAGGGTTACAATGTTTGTATTTTAGATTCATTCAGGTCCTGCGTACATGTGCTTGATATTATGGCGTCTTAAGGGCCATTGCACTCGAAGTTCACAGTTCCAGGTTCAGTTTCAAAATTAAAAGATACTTGTCGATTTAAACCTGACACAGGTTTAAATTAATTACTTTCTTTTAACTTCAAATCGAAACCACATCGACGTCGGTTACTGATTGAAATAATCTGATCTGGTCGTGAGGTTTAAGAGAAAAATAACCGATTAATATAATCGACAGTTCCTTCGTTTAAATAATCAAAATCGTATGGTCTGTTTGCTCAAAAAAATTCCTTTGCGCGTGCGGGATTCGAACCCGGAACCCTCCGGTATCGAGTCCTGCGTCTTACCACGAGATCCTTTCCTTTTAGAAAGTTTATTGGCCGTTTCTATGATAAGAGACCCGTTAGACAAAACGGGACCGTCTTTACCGTGCGAAATGTTCTACCTTGTCGGTAATGGGACCGACACTTTTCGCTTCCGACGGCCTTTTCTAAATCTGTAATAACTATGTTTTCCAACTTTAATCTTTATTTCGGAATACGATCACTGGTTGAGCTCTGCTTGATACAATCTTAATACATGTTGCAGAGTTTCCATTTGGTCCCTTTTAGTTTGACGCGTCACTATATGAATTTAGGATGATAGTGTCTGTTATCAGAATTACACCTCGTCATATTGTCTTACAAACTTGTAGAAGTGCATCCAGACAGATGTCTGTCTGTTTATTGTCACGTAAATAATAGGCTGGAATGCCGCCAAAATTGCGTAATTGCCTTTACAATGGTGGCCACAGTGGCAACGCTTTTCTTTATCAATATCTTGTACGCCATAGAAATAGTTGATTTTGTAAATGGTACAGTTACAGATGGCCTCGTAGGAACATTTTTACTTGTTGCATATCTCGAATAACGATAAAATGCGATAAAAAGCAGGGCCCCCAAAAAAGGACCATTTAAATAGAATCTTTAAAAGTACATTGTTACGTCACTTTTAATAGTATTTCAGTCGGTTAGAACATCTAACAGTAATTTCTTGGCATTTCTCACACCAGTACTACCACTTTTCGAGCCTCAAGTTGCTCATCCCACTTAGGTTTACGATTATCCACCCATTGGTGTGAGACAAATGTAGGAAAAAAAACGGAGATCGAAACCTAAAACCGCGCATTGCCCCCCCCCCCCTCAGGCCACTAGTAGGTCACTAGTTCAAACATTTGTAAAAACGTGGTTACACTCTAGAGGATACAATTTTGGCGTCAATCTTCTGCAAACTTTCAGAGAGTGTTTTTTGGTAGAAGATATTTAAGCCAGGTTTAATTTTGGATATTGTTAGATCAAAAAGTAGGTAACTGAGTGACTGATTCAAATCGTAGTAGAATAGTGACTCGGAATAATGGCCGAATAATGTCTAGGCTAAGTTTAGATAGGACTGTTGTTGGAAAAAGATCACTGGGTAAACATCGACACTTTATAAAAAATATTTCTTCTTTGTTCAATTTTGACAATCAATGCGACGCGCTATTCTCCCGTATGTCAATAATTAAACCAGGTCAACACAATGACGCTTTTTGACGCTCCCAAAGTAACAAAAACAACTTTGTGGCAAATGAAGAAATCGCTTGTAATGAGCAATTTCTACTTTATCCACAATAATTTACACTCCAAAAGATAATTTGTTTTAAATTCCATCAAATGAAATTGTCGTCTGCACCCATTACAACACAATAACGCTTTCTGACGCCCCGAAGAAATACAATCAGGAAAAACCTCGTGAGAAAAGGAGAAATTGCTTGTAATAAGCAATTTCCTCTTTTCTCACAATGTTTTCTACCCTATTTGGTCCTTTCTCCAATTTTAGCGCAATTTGAAAAGTCGTCTGCAACTTCTTTCAATTTGGCCCGTCTAAAATTTTGTAGGCTGGTAATAGGTTAATTTGGACCGGTCTAAAATGTTATCGTTCGGTAACGGGTTACAGGGTCTCGGAAGTCGGATGATGTTTGGAGTTTGGATAAAACCACTGTTCACGTTTCTTGTTTGCGTTTTTGGCATGCGCCAAGTAAAAGTTTCAACTTTTTGATCTCTTTGTAGAGTTTAATGATTAACACCTGTAATGCTTGAACATATAATATCAAACAAAAGTTGCTGAATCCTGTTCTCCGAAAATGAGGTTAATTGCAGCGTACTTTATGATTTTGAAAATAGCTTAGGTTCTTTGTTGGTTATTATACGTCGCCGAAGCTGGACGTATATTGGTAGAATCTTCTCCATTTGTCCGTCCATTTGTCCCGACGTCCGGCGGCCCATCCGAACTCCAAATCTTTTTAATACATATCGCCCTACATCTATAGACGAATTTCAATGAAATGTTCATAGAAAGTTCATAGTCATCTGATCTTGTGCATATTGTCGGGAATTAGCCATTTTATTATTTGTTTGTTTTGTCAGGGGAGGGAAAAACACCCACAACATTGCATAGTATATGATGAGGATATAATAAAAAGATGATTAAATGATTGCATGCGTATATGGCTCGGTAGATCTCAAAAACCGCAAAACCCCAATTGTTTTATAAACAAAGTTGGGGGGTGGGTCGGCGATATTTATCAAACGCAAAACATTGTAAATGTATATTTATGCATGTATATCAAATATTGCTTTGTTTCCCATCCTTCGGGTTTTGTTGTTTTGTGCATATACAGACCAAGAGATCTTGTAAGGAAAAGGTGTAAAACTAAAAAAGGGGGTAAGATAAAAAAAATGTGAATGCATGAATAGAAAAAAAAAAGATGATGTTGATAATGACTTTGAGGGGAGGAATTTTTGGCAAGCCCTATCGCTTTAACCCACATAAAGCGATAGGGCTTTGGACACCCCTAAAGAAAAATGCTTTAGAAAACATTGCGGAAAATGAAGAAATTGGTTTCACAAGCAATTTCTTCATTATCCGCAATGCTTTCCAACCAAAAAATACAAAGATTTTCGAAAACTTCATTACTCAAAAATTGTCGCCTGAAACTTTACTGAATTTGGCCCAGTCTAAAAGTTTGTCGTCTGGTAATGGGTTAAATACCTACGTATAAATTACAAACTACAAAATAACTAAAATGTTGAGGTAACCTTGAGAACTATTAACATTGTCACCAGGGAAGGTGATAGAGGTGTTCTTGAACACACAAAGTAACTCTATTTCTTTTCATAAATAAACAGGAAAAAACAACAAGTAATTAAACTTGTCCAATTGCAGATCAAAAAGTGCGTAGAGTGATCGTAGAATGGTAAAATTTGTAACTTCCTATATTTTGTATGTCCCTGATAGCGTATAGACGAATGGCGGATGACAATTAACCTATTCCAACACAGTGGAATTTTAGACCGGTCCAAATTGAAAGGAGCTGCAGACGACAATTTCAAGTTGATGGAATTTTAAATTTTTTCGTCTTTTTGGATAGAAAACATTGTGGATAATGAAGAAATTGCTTGATCCAAGCAATTTCTTCATTGTCCACAATGTTTTCCAAAGCTTTTTTATTGAGGGGCGTAAAAAGGAGGGATTGAGTGGGAATTGGTTAAAGAATCAATCGACCATCAAATCATTCATTTAAACCAAAAGTGAAAACTGAACTCCTACATTGGCCGACATTATTACAACCTTTCTGTTGGTTTGGCGCCTTCAAAATCGTAACTAGAGCTTATTCAAGCTGTATTTCCGACGTTTAGGTCGCCATCCAAACATTTTACTTTTTGATATAAGTTAGTTGCAATTATTTTTTTCTAAAATAGCGCAGTTTGACATTGGAGTGAATTTCCCAGTGGGCGTGGCCATCGACCCATAGATATAAGAACAATCTTATATGTTACTAAAGCAACCAACACATGACACAAGTGGCTATCGTTAAATCAACCCGACATCTGTTTTAAATTTAAAGAGTTGGTTCAGATTGGAGATCAAAGGACTAATGGTTTGTAAAATTCATAAATAATTTCAGTCAATTTGTAAACAAACAACGGTCTCTTTGTTATTGCACGTGGTTAATCTTTATAAGATTCCTGGAATATTTCTTTTACTATTCTATGTTTTCCTTGCGGCCCAATATTAACGGAAAGTTTATTCGTATTCAAATTATGTGTGTAGTAAATAATAAGCTGCAAAGTTAAGTTAATTCTTTCAAGAATTTGTCTAAAATGCCACTTTTTTTTGCGTTCAAGAGGAAAGCTTTGGAAAACAATGTGGAAAATGAAGGTATTACTTGTTACAGGCAATTTCTTCATTATCAGCACTTTTTCAACCCGGAGAGACAAATATTTTTTGAAATTTCATACGCTAAAAATTGTTGTCTGCAGCTTCTTTCGACCAGCTTTCTTTGGACCAGTCTTGAATTTTGACGTCTGGACATTTGTCAAACCATGGGCTCTCATCGATATATTTTAGTCTTTAAAGCCGATTGGTGCATATTTAAAGCATCTCTTTAATTGTGTCGGTCTGTCATTTCATATCTTAGGAAAAGTAAAAGCGCGATTTTGAGATATCGTCAAATTAGACGAGACACTTGTCGATCTATCATTGATTCTCAAAACATTTTTAACGAACAACCATTATCTAATCTTAATTGTAACTGAACAAAATAATTGCGCACACATGTATAACTTTGTTTCCTACAATGGATGGATAATCATAAACCAAAGTGAGATGAGCAGCTGGAGGCTCGGAAATCATGTTGTGGTAGTACTGGTGTCAGAAATACAAGGAAACCATGGTTAAATGCACCAGCATTCGCGATATGACAGAAATACATTGAACCGAATTCAGACAAACAAACACAGTATATAGCGAATTCTAAGCATTTGTTCTTTCTTTTCGATTTGATTTTTTTTTTACAATCAGTATTTAACCCATTGCCACAAGACAACATTTCAGATAAGTCTAAATTGAAAGATGTTGCTTAGGCGACAATTTCAATTTTGTGAAATTTGAAATAAACAAACAAACACATGTATAACACACTCGTCGTATTTTTTCTTTTATCCCAATTTGATTCGATCGGTATTTAATCCTTTACCACCAAATCCAACAATTTAGTCGTCCTAAAAAATATAATTGCAAACATTGCGGGAAACGGAGATTTTGCTTGCTACAAGTCATTTTGCATGTAACCTTAATGTAGTACATTTCGATTTGTCGTCTATAACCTCCTTGATTTCGGACCACTTGTATTTGTTACAAGCAATTTCCTCGTTGTCCATAAGGTTTTCCAAAGCTTTCTTCTAAAGATGTGTATAAAAGCAAGGAAACGGTTTAATGGTTTTATGGTAGCATGTAAAGTGGGACCGTATCCATTTATCTAAGTATACTGACCGCTGTCGTTGTGTTGTGCAGGGCAACAGCATTTTACCTTGTAGCATTCCTTTGATTGATTCACGGATCAGATCGATTATCTTTCCATTGTTACGGTGGACTAGGAACGTGCCTCTGCTAGGTGAGCCGACAAGAACGGTCAAATAACGAGATCTTAACAGCGAACTGAACAATCCAAGGTACATTTGTACAGTATTATTTGTGTTCCTCACGGACCCCCATAAATAAGCACTAAATAAATGCAAGGATTACACATTATTCTGACGTAGGTCATGTCGCCCTTAATTTCCAAATTCTATTTTGTCGTTTTCTTTTCATACCTATAATTCTTAATGCATGAGATTTATGGTCAAAGAACAAATTGATTGGCTAGTAATAAACCCAGAGACCTACTTATGGAATTGAGAAATACATAATTGTTAAAGAATGGTTTATGAATAAGGACCCTCGTTTCAATCCGCAAAAAAGTTTTCGGTCAGTGTAAATGCAATATAAGAATAATTAGAATACCTCATCAGTTTGGAGTTACGCTATCGTGTAACTTGCACCAGCGAGAAACATTTTTGCAAATAAGCCTGGTCGTGACATTTGCGACAATTACACATATTCGCAAAGAAAAGATCCACATCAACACAGTCTAATTAGAGTCTTCACTGTGCGCTCTACTGATAGATACTGACTCAAATCTTCTTTACGCGATCAGCGAATACATATTTCCAATGTCTAAGCTACTCAGCGTCTACACTTCACCCAAACGTGGTATAGTAGGAAATGTCAATATTTTTGTTTGGTGAAAGGTCAGACTTTGGTCGATTACATATTTGTCAAGGGTTACTTGTTTCTGGCTGCCAAGAATGTGAATCTATTCACGGATTGTTGTACAAGCACGGTGGTTGGGGCACAAAACATGACGTTAATCTGGTATTGGTTGACAGACAGCAGTAACAGACGTAATCAGATTACAACGGCTTAAATCTTCCCGTCTTGCAACTTAAATAATTTGTATGGTTATAAATGGAGGTTCTTTCCATCAATATCTCTAATATTAGATCGTTAGCAATATCCTATTTTTAAAGTTTATGAAATTTTGGATTTTTTCAAATTACTTGGTTGAAAGCAATGTGGAGAGTGAAGAAATTGCTTGAAGAAAAAGAGTGATTATGTGAGAATGGATTAATGTTCATATAACATAGTTTCTAGTTTGCCAACGAAAAAGCTGAACGGGAAAATGTAAATTGTTGTATGAATAGACCTTTTCACGGTCTCACAGCGCATGCGTCAAATCGAATCTCGTTAAAGGCGATATTTACCCGAGACTTTGTCACGTGATCGATTGCGGGGAGTCGATAATTTATCACTATATAATCCTATATAAATTGTCTATTTTGAACGAGCAAGAATAAAGGTTAAAAATCAAAATTTTGGTGCAAAAAGGGTTTCAGTATGTGGGCAGATATATGCAGACTAGTTGTAGCGAGTAATATTGATGATATTATCGTGTATTAGTAACAAAATTAAGTTTAAAACGACCTGGTGTCTAGGCCATATGAAACATTACGTACCTCGAGTTTTGCGAAAATTACCCTTTCATACAATAATATCTCTTACGAAAAAAGATATTTTGGACATATTTTTAACTCCCCCCCCCCCCCTCACACACATACAAGGCAGGAAAAGTAAATAGTTATAGTTTGACACTCGACGCAAACACTGAATGATTACGTTGATGAATGGAAAATCCCGCCTTGCAGTATACGGACAAGTGTCAAACATCTTGACAGATATAATATTGACTAAAATAACTTTCAATACTAATCCATTCCCAATGAATGAATTTTTTGACTGGTCCAAAAGAAGCTGCAGACGACATTTTAGAGCTAATGGAATTTAATTGTTTATTTATTTTCTTTTTTTCCTTATGGGACAGGAAAAATATTGTGGTTACCGAAGAAATTACTTTATCCAAGCAATTTCTTCATTTTCCACAATGTTTTCATATGCTTCTTCTCAAATTGACATTCGCAGCGTTCTGGTAATAGAAGTGTTGGAGGAAAGGAGAAAATTATATTCTTTGATTTATATAATCTGCTTTTTGTCTAGATATGCCATATACCGATTAAAAAGTTTATATGGAAATTCAAAATTGAGAGCACTATATATTAACGAAAAAAGGATTATTACAGAAATCATAATAGTATGTTGTGACGATGTTAATAGTGCGAAGAAAAGAATGAAATATAGAAATAATCAAATGTAATGATTATAATGGAGTGCTGTTCGGTAAACAGTCTTGATGTAAAGGGTTCCCTTTGGTATATCACATATCTATATGGTGTTATGTGTAGACGGCAACATGTCACCAAGCATCCAATAAACAACACCGCACACTCTTTATGTATATTAGTAAAATTTAGGAATTGATGAAACAAATTTGTCTTTTTATGTTTCAACCGATATGTCGCCAAGTACTGGGCCCTGATCGACGAATCAAAGAATCCGACCAGACGTCGTTTTCAATCGGCACGGGAATATTATTGCATGGTGTGTATTTATCATTATCATTTCAATCTTTTACCAAAATAAAAATAAATTGAATACGCTTAACAACTTTGAGTGGATACTTTTTGCTGTGGGATATATATTATCCTAAAAAGATAGGTGGAAATGACAATTGTTGCGTGGCAGATTGTAGATCGACAAGGCATAACTCTAATATATCCTTCCATAGAATTCCGAAGAAACCGGAGTCTAGAAGAAATTTATGGATAAAGGCAACTGGAAGAGTCCTCCATGGAAGAAATAAATTTGCTCCAACGAATAATTCTTTATTTTGTGGTCGACATTTTGTGAATGGGAAGAGAAGTGATGATCCAACGTCTGTGGACTTTATACCGACAATGAATCTTCCGGTGACTTTGCAGGTAACATTGAGGCAAAGGAGAGCTACTGTTTCCAGTATGAAATCGTCCAAATATGACGGAGCAGTAGAAACCCTTGTGAAAGAAAACTGTAGCGTGTGTTACTACAAGAAACGCGTTTTGTTGCCAGAAATTGATCTTAGAAATGTGCAGAACGAAGTTCAGATTTCACATGAGCGGTCAGATGAAATGACAGAATGCGAAATGCTGCATTGCCAAATCCCCTACGAGGTACGATTTCAATTAAAATGTAACGTAAGTTTGGTAGGATTTTCCCTGGTATGAAGCAAGGACACGGAACTTATTAAATACAAGCTGGTATTTTGCACAGTTTTTTCAATTTGACTGAGTCTCTGGACAAATCCCCCTTCAAAGTATTTAAACGCCTTCAACGACTTGTGGGCCCGGACGGTTTCTTTGTCAAACGATTTGTCCCGCGATTCCACTAAATATTTTTTTAATTTTGATATGTTAAAGGCCGGAACATTTTTCAAACCATTTTCCCATCTATTGTTCGGATTTGTAAACACTGACTTCACAAAAAGAAACTTGTTTTCTGACATTTTAACACTGTTAAAGTTCGGGGTCGTATCGAGCCTTCTTATTTTCTATTGAGTTTTTCAAACCGGAAGTAAAAACTCCCCGCAACGGGAAAATGTTGTTGTTGTTATTTTTTGAAAGCGTCTAACGGATGTAGACTTTTTAGTCATCTGGCGCTTTGCGTGAAAAGGTCTATTCGAAACATTTGATCAAAGTCCATTTACAATGACATTTTATTGATCATAAAAACTATGATCTAAAATACCATTGGCAAAGGGGAATATTCTGCATCAATTCACACTGTCTGTTTTCAACAAATCTTACTCCCTTTGAATTGTTCAGGCGATATATCATTTACGGAAATAAACAAGACTATCTCTTCAACCAGTTTTGATGTACATTCATTTTTGTCATATCATGTCTTCAGAACGAACATTAAGCGACAGGAACTAATTCTGTTAGGTAATATAGAAAATGAAATAATAGAATTGGCCTTGGTTACCAAACTGATTTATTTCTATCACATAGAGATTCCACTGTGCCAACAGAATACATGTGCAATACAGTTTATTTCTCATCTATTCTAAATGTAATTGGTATTGCACTTGTAGTCACAAACCACCAATTATTAACATAACATAGCATAGATTTTATTTGTGTGACTTGAACGCATCGTCCATCGTCAAAACATGTGAATTGATATACATGTGACAATGGCGGAAACGCAAAGTCAAAGTAGAATGAAAATACTTAATGGATGATGAGAAAATTCTAATTAACCCTTTCCCGTTCAAATACGGGATTTTACGTTCCTGTGATTTTATGCTCGAGAAAACATTGTGGAAAAAGAAGAAATTGCTTGAAACAAGCAATTTCTTCTTTTTCAACAATATTTCCTAGCACATAGAATGGTTTCATTTCAAATGGCATCCAGTTTTCATTGTCGTCTGCAACCTCTTTTAATTTGGACTAGTCTAAAATCTCGAGAAACGGGAAAGGTTTAACAGGAAAAGAAGTGAAGAAAGGTAGAAAATTTAACAGGTTGGGTAAAATAGTATTCTTTGTATATTTAGTTGGGGTATGGCGGAATTTAGGGTCATCACGGGTGTAGTCCGAATATTAGTATGGCTATTCCTCTCCCAATACAACCACCATGATAATAATGATAATAATAATAATAATAAAAATCTCAAAAGTTTTTGCTTCAAAGTAACCACAAAGTATTTTAATGGTATTCACAGGAGTCAGATAGTTCAAAGTTAAAGTAAAAATAGATATTGATATTGATATTGATGCGACAGCAGATGATAATTGTTATTTAGTCAATGGTGTCTCAGAATCTGTCAGAAACAAAGGTCAAGGTGGAAGCCAAGGAAAAAATGATAGACAGGATTTCGTTTAACCCATTCCAACACAGCAAAATTTTAGACTGGTCCAAATTGAAAGAAGCTGCAGACGACAATTTCAAGTTGATGGAATTTTGAATTTTTTCGTCTTTTTGGATAGAAAACATTGTGGATAATGAAGAAATTGCTTGATACAAGCAATTTCTTCATTTTCCACAATGTTTTTCAAGGCTTTATTCTTGGGATGCGTAAAAAGGAGTGTTTGAGTGGGAATGGGTTAAGACTTTCAGTTTATTTTGCACTGGTGTTATTTCAAAGTATAATAATCAAACCAGTTACATATATTTACTCTAAGTACTGTTAATTTCGGAGAAAACCTTATTTACACAACTTTATCGTCGTCTCCGTCCGGCCTCTGCTATTCCCGATAACATTTCTCGTTTCTATAAGTCTTCTAACCTCCTAGCAGTGTTTTCAGTGCTTTGATTTCTTATTGATCCGCCAGATTTTGTTAACGATTTATCAGTAGAAATCAGAGCATCATGTAGGCATCTTGTGAGGTAAAGTCCTTATCCAATTAGATAGTAATTGATAATTCCAATTACCTGCCCGTCCCCCGGGGTGTGCGCACTAAATAAGCGAGTTCTCTTATTACATTAGACTAGTATCACGACCTTTCTCCTGTACCTATAAAAACAATTTCAAAACGACAAAGTTTCAGACTGGTCCAAATTGGAAGAACTCGAAGACGATATTTCAACGGATTATTGAATTGAAAAATAACTGTTATATTGGGTAGAAGAAAAAGAGAATATGGGAGAAATTGCTTGTAACAAGCAAATTCTCCTTTTCTCAACATGTTTTCCAAAGATTTATTCATTAAGTTCGTAAAAATGTGGGATTATGGGGGTAATGGTTAAAAACATACCACATATTCGCTCTATAAATATATGCCAACTGAAACATCTAGGTTGAATAAATAATAATATATCTATGACCCTTCACCAGACGACAACAAATTAGAGCCCACAAAACTGAAAGAACGGACAGACGCCAGTTTGAAGTATTTAAGACAAAGACAAAGAATAAAACTCTCTGCTTTGTTTAAAGAAAAAATGAATGAAAAAACCAATTGTATTATAAACGTGGCCTGTCTGGCGATAAATGACCTTCTAGAAAGTGCTAAAATATCGATACTTTTTGCTCTTCACATATTTCTGGCCATTCAAGCACACATGTTATTATATTCGAATTGTGACCTCTTGTTGACCTCTGCTGGATTCAATCTCTTTTCAACTAATTGTTTTACTGAACACCCATAAGTTCCCTTTTCCCTTGCTAGGTAACAAATATGAAAGGTTAAATACCAGCGTCTTACATAGGGTCGCCTATTTCAATTGTTTATCATGAGTCAAACAGTACCTTTGAAATAGAAATATTTAGTCGAAGGACTAAAAAAAGTCTGAATTCTTGTCTGTTGTAAGAAAGAACAATTGTTCCATACAGGGTGTATCAAAAAAAGTTCCATGTACTAAGGGATGAATGATATACCTGCATCGTTTACACCTATTTATCTAGTAGGGAATGGTTTGATTGACTTGTGGTAATCAGGTACCTTTTGTTCATTGTTTCTGGATTATTGCTTGGTGACGTGTCGAGGTAAATGGTTTTTCCTCCATCTGTATTGGTATTTTAAACTGCTTCTCGAAAAACAATGGGTGATTAAATACATTTGCACATTATGTATGGGTCTGTGTGGCTGTGTACCCTTCTGCATTCTTTCAAGGAACATATTCGGTGTCGACCTCTTTTGCTCTTTAAAGAATAATCCTATTTTATATTAGTTAAAGACTAATTATAACTAGGTATTAGTTTGTCGACAGAACAGAAATACTTGAATAAACTGATTGTAAAATCTCTCCGGAAATATTCTGTAACAAATAGATTTGCAAGGATCCATTCCTGATAACTTAGATAGCTCAGTATCTATCTAAATATACCGAACTTCCAATGTGAACGACATCATTAACAGATACAAACTTGTCCTCTTTACGGCATGCTATGGTGTTTTTATACCTTTACTATGACTCGGGGTTGATTGAAGCCCGTTGAATATTTTTTTTTACATGGGCGATATTAAACTATGTAATTCAACTGAATCCTATGGTAACGGGTATGCGTTGCCGTGAAAATAATTAATGCATATAATGACGTCATTTTGCAGACGGTATAATGTGTTTCTCAAGAATTTATCAATTTATCCCAAAGATTTACGCCGTATCATATATAGAATTCAAATTCATGCTCATAAAATACAAAATTTATTAAAATGGTCAACAGACAAAAAGGAGACAAAGCCTCGTTTATATCTGTATACAAATAGTTATAAATGACAGGTTTGATAGATTCTGTATTTCATGTCCATTCATTCCATATCCTCTTTTTTAACCATAACGTCATGCGAAGGAGTAAATGACGCCCGATGGATTACATTTTATGTAAATACTTTGATGATGACGTCATTTGTTTAAAAAAAGTGAAAACGTCACTAATTACCGCCATTCTTATTGGAGACATTACCTTATTTTTTAGCTTTTAGCTGGAAAAATACTTTAAATACTTTTTTGAAAATAAGGTTTTAGCTCGGCTGTTTTGTAACAAAGAGTCGGAGTATTATAACTGGGCATTAATTTCGAAACTATTCTAAGTGTTTATACAATGTATATACACTCAGAGCAGTCTCGCAAGTATTCCTCGTATTTTATCATGGCTTCATTGGCTTTGGCATTGGCGTAGGTGTTTACGTTGTTGTAGGCGTTGTAAGTGTGACAAACCTTAACCTTGGCCATATTTCTACTATTATAATTTGAAATGTTTTATTGAAACTTAAAAGGTACAAATGTATATCCTCACTACCGTGGGAAATCACTTATTTTACATTTTTAGCTCACCTGAGAACGAAGTGCTCTGGGGGAGCTATTGTGATCGGTCATCGTCGGCGTCCGTCTATCCGTCCGTCCGTCCGTCCGTTCACAATTACAAAATATCTTCTCCTCCTAAACTCGCCATGGAATTTCAACCAAACTTCACAGAAATGATCCTTAGGTCATGCCCTTTCAAAATACTTCATAGAATTTAAATCCATGAAGAACTCTTGTTGCCATGGCAACGGAGTAAAAAAAAACTTAAAAATCTTCTCCTCCCAAGCCGTTAGATCTAGAGCTTTGATATTTGGTACAATTCATCATCTATTGACCCTCTACCAAAATACTTCAAAGAATTACCGTATTCTGAAAATTAGCCCTTTTCTGTGCGATTCCTGATCTTACAAAGAAATAAAGAAGGAAATCTTAAAAAAACCTTCTTCTCCCAAACCAGAAGGCCCAGAGCTTTGAAATTTGGTACTCATCATCATCTTTTGACACCCTATCAAAATATTTCAAAGAATTACCGTATTCTGAAAATTAGCCCTTTTCTTTGCCACCCCTGATTTTACATAAAAATTAAGAAGGAAACTTCAAAAATCTTCTTCCAAACCATAAGGCCTAGAGCTTTGATATTTTGCATAAATCATCATCTATTGTCCCTCTACCAAAATACTTCAAAGAATTACTGTATTCTGAAAATTAGCCCTTTTCTGTGCGAATTCTGATTTTACATAGATTTAAAGAGGAAAATCTTGTAAAGTCTTCTTCTCCCAAACCATAAAGCCGAAAGTTTTAATATTTGTTATGTAATAATACCTATTGACCCTGTACTAAAATACTTCATAGAATTACTGTATTCTGAAAATAAGACCTTTTCTGTGCTATCCCAGAAAGGAATAAAGAAGTATATCAGAGAAAATGTTCTCCTTCAAAACCATTAGGCCTAGAGATTTGATATTTGGTATGTATTAATGCCTTTTGACCCTGTACTTAAGTACTTCAAAGAATTACAGTACTCTTGAAATTAGCTCAACATGGTTGGGTTTTCACTATACCTAGGATTAAAGGAGAAAATCTTTAAAATATCTTCTTCTCCAAATGATTAGGTGTAGGGCTTTGATATTTTATTATATCATAAAGCCTTGAGCAATCATACTCAGGGGAGCGATATAGGACCATCATGGTCCTCTTGTTGTGACATGCATTTCCCCTCTTTCACAATCCAGAGCCAGCGGACGAGAGTGGCATCCGCATGCGATGCTCGTCCTATTTTTTTTATCTAACTCGTCTTTTATCAGTAACAAGAACTCGGCAAAGTCTTGTTTTAACGTCAAAAGCATCGTGTTGACTAGCTCACTTTCTGAAAGAAGTTTTTTTACTACGAAACAAAACCGAGTTTATAAACATTACATAAAAATCCGTTTTCATGTGGGATTATTAATGAATACACTGATATTATGTATTCTCTTAATATATACTCCTGTTGCTTATACGAATAAATCATCGAGTTTATATTATATTATCTTATTTACAATTACTCGTTATGTACAAGTAATCATCACTAAACACAAATGTAATAAAAACTATTAATTATGTTTTTTGACGATGTACCTAGTATATAAGTCTGTATGAAAAATGTTGTTATGTTATTTACAATTATTCGTTATGTACAAGTAATCTACACTAAACACTAATATAATTTACACTATTAATTAAATGACTTGCTTGCACCAAGGTCTTAAAGTTTGTTCTGCATTATTTATTTTATCATCATTACAAGATAACTTGTATCTATTTGAATGTCTGTAATCATCAGAGATAGTGTTTGAAATGGGTGGTGTCTTGTTTTTCCTCGATAACGAAATCTATTTTAAGCATTAGAATGGTTTATAATCATGAATGCTGATTAGTACACTAATCACGTGGGTAATTTATTATCTGTAGAAAATTAGCTCACCCCCTTAAACTTCACCGTACGGATTGTCTTTTAATTCGGGTAGCCATACTTTTTCTCTTCAGTCTTAAATGTTGCCACATGGTATAAGCACATTTTAGGTGACAAGTTCGTATTAACATTGTGAAAAATGAAGAAATTGCTTGTTCCAAGCAATTTATCATTTTACACAATGTCTTCCTAATTGTATTTCATGAGGGGCGTCAATTTTCAATTTCGAAGTTGAATTTTGTGGGAATTGATTTATATAGGGTCGTCAGTGCGGTATCAATAGATGTTATCACTTTATCTACAAATTTCTCATTGAATACATTTGTTAAGAAAAATGACGTATCTGCGAGAAACCTTGGGTTAACTCCTTACGACACGATGAAATTTTAGATATGCCCAATTTCAAAGGACTAGCAGATGACAAATATATGACATGCTATTTTGTTTTCATTTTATTTTTTGGGAGTGGGGATAATAAACATTGTGGATAAAAAAGACATTGCTTGTTACAAGCAATTTCTTCATTTTCTACATTTTTTTCTTGGAGGTTCAAATCGCCGGATTGTGTGGTAATGGATTGAAGACAATGTTAGATAATTTGAGATAATTATACAAATATATGGCATGTTATTTTGTTTTCATTTTATTTTTGGGGAGTGGGGATAATAAACATGGTGGATAATAAAGACATTGCTTGTTACAAGCAATTCCTTCATTTTCTACATTGTTTTCCTAAGCTTTTTTCTTGGAGGTTCAAAAAGCCGGATTGTTTGGTAATGGGTTGAAGACAATGTTAGATAATTTGAGATAATTGAATAGAAAAAATTGATAAAAACCAGTGGTTGGCAAGGCTGCAATGACACAGGCCTCTCCGTTCTATAGTCGGGGATTACAGAGACTAAACGATTAACTTGTTCAGCAAGTAAAAAATAGCAACAAGATACAACAGTCTGGAGATAGTGGTGGAATTCTTCATTAATGAACCGACCTTACCTGCCAATTATTGGCCCGCGCTCTATTGAAAGGTGGTTTAAAAGTTACAGTCAAATACTCGTAACTTGGTGAGAAAATTCTAGTTCCAAATGACAAATTGCGGCAGCCAATCAAAGAATCAGTTGACTAATCAAATCAATCATTTAGACATGAAGTTAACTTTGAACTCTTACATAGGCCGACATTTATCGAAGCATTTTGTTAGTTTGGCGACTTTAAAGTCGTAAATACAGCTTATTCAGGCTGTAATTATTACCTTTAAGTTGCGAACTAGCCATTTTACTTTTTTGTTAAATCTTACTGGCCATAAAAAATGCAAAGTAACGACGTTTAATATCGAAGTGGAACTTCATGTCGGAGTCAGTGGGCGAGACCACAGGAGTCACTGGCCTGGCGATCGGTCAGTTGTGTCGTATGTATAAAAGTGAGGACTGGATAGCATACTTCAATTGAAGAATCGAAAATTTGATTTATATCGGCGATCCGTCAATTAAATTGTAATTTCTCGTTGCTCTGAATATTTTCTCATTCGCGAAATAAAATATACATAGAATGTCAGACGAATACCTACCTGTATTTTTGTTCTGTTTTGTTGTGTTTCAGGTTTTTAGCTCACCTGAGCACAACGTGCTCATGGTCAACTTTTGTGATCATTGAATGTCTGTTGTCCGTCTTTATGGGGAAAGGGGCCTTAATTACAATTTATTTGTTTACACTCTAGAGGCCACTTTTTTGCTCATTTTTTTACCAATCTGGTTATACATTTTAATTATTTAGCCTCAGTTGCAGTTTTTTCTGGCAGCAGATTATTCAGCCGAGCGATTTAGGACTATCATGGTCCTCTAGCTTTCATAATTACGTTGCACGACCTTCAAACATTTTGCGTGAGATTTTGGTCGTAAAGATGTGACATAATCCTGCCTCTATCGAGCTGCAATGATACATCAGCCCGAAATAAAACGTAGGAAAACGTAATAATTATCCGTGACTTGATTAAAGCTTGCCGTCATTAATGGTGTGTCAGGGGATAGTTTTTATGTGCAATTAAACTCTCGCGATTTCGCGACTTTTACGAGATCAAACTCTATTTTCTGCTACACTCAATCTATCAACAGTCGAAGAAATGTTGAAAAGTTCGTTTTTCCGTTTGTGCTTTAAAATCGATCTCTTTATCATTATTTTATTACCAGAATGGCCTAAGCAGACAGGTTTACTTTAACGAGACGACACAATTCCAGACTGGTCCGAATTTTAAAAAAGTTGCAGGTGAATTTTCAAAATGCATTAAATTGATAAAAAGGTGCCAAGAAGAGTAGAAAATATGAATTTCTTGCACAAGCAATCCATTCTTTCCTCGCAAAATATTTTCCAGTCATTTCTCTTTGGTGAACCAGAATGCGGGATTTTGTGGTAATGGATTGAATAGTCTGTGTTGATAAAGATTATCAAAGCTGTAGTTACTACATTTAGGTCGCCAAACAAAGCATGCCCCTGACCGCATGTTTACAAAATAGTGCCATTTATTACCTCAATCGAACTGGCATGACGAGGGTCAGCGAGCATGGCCATATACACTCAATCGTAGAAAAGAAGAATTCCAAAATTGCAAGGTTTGTTTACCCCATTCCCACAAAATCACGCCTTTTAACGCCCCTCAAGAAAACAGCTTTGAAAACATCGGATTGAAGAAATCGCTAATAATAAGCAATTACCTCATTTATCAAATGTTTTCTACGCTAAAAGACAAAGATAGTTAAAATTTTATCATATTGTAAATGTCGTGTGCCACTTCTTTGAATTTGGAATAGTCGTAAATGTTGTCGTCTGGTAATGGATTAAATACCTCAGACAAAACACGGGATATTATTTGTTGGTATGTAACGGGTTAGACCAAACACATGCACAATAAGACGTTTCTGATTCTTATTGTTCGAGGACTAGTATGGATATATTCGAGATATCGGTAGTTCGACCAACTTCAAAATTTGACTGGTACTCCTTTTCTAGAAGTCATTACTGTATTCCTAGTAATTTTATTCTATTTAACTTTAATGTTTTCATTAACGTGTTTTTGTATCGAATTTCAGGAGAGTTCCAAATTTTACAGAAACTCCGGAAGCTGTAGGACTGAAGGGCGTAAATGGAGATACAAAAGTACATTAATAGAGAATTCCTGGAGTTTCATGGGATTTTATTGGATTAATGGATGGTACCCTTCTAGTTTGTCAAATCTCTAAATCATGGTGGAACTGGCCAAAAGAAGCGTTAGTTTGAATTCCTTGTGGTCTGTGGTATATTGTTTGCTCGTGCTCGCTGTGCACTCATTTGTGACGTACCTTGGAGTATCTAAATACCGACGGTTGAACGATGACGAGCTCTGGGGCGCGGATACACCTTCGGAGTTACGAGCTTACATCGCATTGATTGTGATAGCCATTCTATTTTTACCACTCTTTGTGTTTACGTCATTGCTAAAGGTTGGAAATAGCGCGAATGATGGATCTAAATTGGGCCGAGACCACGCCCTAGATTCAACAACCAATACAATTGGAGAACGTATAACTCATGAGTTATTACGTCATGCATTTGAAAATTTCCCACCATTTTCGTCCGTACTCCACATACTTGTGGCATTCTTACTGCTATTACCAGAAACCATTTTAACTGCTGGTGAAGTTAAACATGGGATAACGCCATCAGGTATGTAACTGTAACTTTCTCAATTACCAATTCTTTACCAGAAAACAAAAAGTTTGTCCAGTTTCAATTTAAAAAAGGGTTACACTGACTGAATATCGTATCGGCCAGTAGAACCACACGGTGCCAATTCTTACAGGTCCTCCTATGCGGTTGAAGGTTCAAAACACATATGTTGTTTTTTTTATGCAATATAACAAAGTACATGCATTATGAAGTTAAAAGTGTGTAGAGCGTATGATTAAAAGCAAAATATCGGCTAGAAAACAGTTTGAGAAAAGAAGAAACCCCCCCCCCCAATTCGTGATTCCAAAACAACAGTAAAGTATGAAGGTTATTCGACCAGATTTCAAACCAGGATCGAACAGTAAGCATTCAGCTAGATCTGCAATAACTGCGCATTTTAACCCTTTTTGTATAGAAATAATCCTGTCATCCTACCCATGATATAGGGGTCGGCATTAGCAACGTAATAAATTTTGGAATTTGCTTTTATCTGTAATGATTTTATTTCAATTTCGTATAATAAGATTCAAGCGTTATGATTGGCTTTTTTATACTTCCGCGAACAAAACTTGAGTACGCAACTGAGTTGTATACTTGCGCATAAAGTAGATCAATATAATTTTTACGCAAAATTAGTAAAGTATTTGATTTGCTTCCCTTGCTGGCATTGAATTATAAGAAATGAAGAGAATTTTTTTTGTTTTCATAAAGGTATGAACTGAAAATTTATTCACACTGTATGAATACGCTTCATACAGTGTTATTAAGTTTATTATTATTTGGTAAAATACCCTTTCCACACAAAGTTCCCCATAACTTAATTCCTTTAAGGTATCAAAGGCGGGATTATGTGGGAGAGAGTTAAGGGGTAAATCCCTTTTTGAGATGAACTATAAACTTGTGACTAGATTGTGTGGGAATCAAGAAGACCATCTGAACATCCCCTTGTGTGCCATAATAACATGTCTTCAACATAATTACAAAATTACCACGTTCATTTTAAATTCATAACGCTGGAATATTCATAACAAAAATGTCATATTTACCCAAACACCTGACTATGTATAGAGCCGCTTTATGAGAACAACAAACAGAAACTATTTAACTTACAGTAATTTCTTGATTTTTGGATATCCCTTATCTCAGATCAATGGTACGATATAACCGATTGTCCATGACAAAATTTTAGATTGGTCCGGATTGAAAGAAGTTGCAGATGACAAATAAAGGTGGTTTGATTTGTAAAACAAAGACTATATATTAGATGGGAAACACTAAGAAAGGGATAAATTGCTTATAACACACAACTTCTTCTTTTCTCGCAAAGTTTTCATAAGCTAATTATTCGGTGCGTGATTGTGTGGGAGTTTGTGGTTATGGGTAAAACATTAACTTGAAAATAGGAATCAATTTACTACGGAAAGCGATTATATTCAATATATGGTTCCACCAGACAAAGGCTCACTTTGACTTTCAGCTATATCGTCATGTTATCTCAAGTGAATCCAATCCCAAACGACAAAATTTTAGACTGGTCCAACTTGAAAGAAGTTACAGACAAAAATTGAAAATTGGTGGAATTTAAATAAAAATCTTTGTTTTATTGGGTGAAAAACATCGTGGAGACTGGATAACTAACAGGCAATTTCTCCTTCCTTCACTATGTTTTCCAGAGATTTTTTTTAGCTTGCGGGCGTTAAACAATAATGTGTTTATTCTTCTGTAAAAAAGCAGAGTCAAAAGTACCAAACCAAAGTATGCCAGAGAGTCCACTGAATCCGATAAAGTACAAGTACTGAAATAGAATAAAAGTTTAAGTCGATTATTTTATTTCAAATCTTTTAGATGAAAAAAGTTGCTGACCACTCTGTCAATTATAAAATTCCACTAATTTATAAAAGCATTCTATAAACTAGAAGTAATCATTTATCAGGGCTGATTTGAAACTACTAATATTCTTTTTTCTTGGGCAAATTTTGAAGCCGAATGTCATTCAAGAATCGTATTTTACTCCCTCCACCCCCATGCATATGTAAGCTAAAGCCGGATGCTTTTTATTGCTTTCTGTTTTCGGTTTCATTTAGTTCTACTACTATTTAGCCCACTTCCACACAATTGCGCTTTCTGACGCTCTTCAAGAAAAACTATCAGGAAAATAGTGTGTACTATAAAGCAATTACTTGAAACAAACAATTTCTTCGTTTTCCACAATGTTTTCATCCAAGAAAGTTAAAGAAAACTCAAAAACTTGAATTGTTGGCTGCAACTCCTTTCAGTTTGGACCGGTCTTAAATTTTGTCGTCAGTATATAACTCGGGGTACTTATAGTCAATAAATGTATATCGATTACATATCGTGCCAATTTTTCATCTTCAATGAAAAGATTTGTTAAAAAATCATCACATATATGTATATTACACCACGCTAACATTCAAGGTTTGCACTCCTTCAACTTGCTTCACAAACAGACTCAAACCTTTGATTCTTTCCAAGGATTATTTGATCCAATTTCTTTTACAAAATACCCGTTTGTAATCAAAATGGGCCTCTTAAATTATGAAAGTATGCACGGTTAGACATATTTCGAAATACAAATGAATTCTCGCAGATTTCCAATCGCAGCGATACGGAATTCCCTTAGCCTACATGGGCATTTCTACTTGTGGACGAGTACTTTTTTTTCATGACAACTTGTCCTGGGACAAGAAAAAAAACAACAAAAAAAAAACAGGGAAATCTTGGAATTGTACAAAGTAGACCTCCGAAGTTGACTCATTATATTTGGAAAATTATCCTAATGTTTATAATGAAGTGTAAAAAATATATGGTTGTTAATTTAGAAAATGTTGGGTTCCATCATTTTCTTCTTTAACAACTATATATATTTTTTAAAAGTTATCTCTTCACTTTTTGCGGACAAGTTGATTTTAATACTGGACAAGTAGAAAATCATGTCTTATTATCCGGAGAAAAGTGGAGTAAATCTGTATTTCCATAAGACTAAACAGTGAGTTCAGCTTGAATTTTTTTTTAAAAAGAATAAGGTAAGTATAAAGTAATAGTAACAGTTTCGTGAGTGTGAAAAGGATGGATCCTGTTCAGATTGCTTTGAATGTGCAGGCTGACCGAGATAGGATCGAAGGTCTCATGAAATATCAAAATTTTCCAGCTCAATGAAAATACAAGATGTTGTATCGCTATCGTAGCATAATATTCCCTATAGATTCCGCCATACACTCATTAAACAAGACGAAAAACTATGGATCTGTTTGGCGTTGTTCAAGATCTGATGCACGGGGTTCACTGATGGCCACTTTTTGTGATATCAATAAAAAATTATGTACATTAAAACATTCACGTTTATGTAGGGTAAATCCATATTTGTGCATGTTAACCAGGTAGAACAATACAATACAGTACAATATAGTTTATTGGTAATATTGGCTACCGGCCCATGGTACATGTGTTTTTTTAACATCACAAAATATGTTTTTTTCCAAAGTGACCATTTTCAAGAAGTCCGTATAGGAGCTGCCCAAACTTCGTAACTACAGCTTAACCCGTTCCCACCCAATCAGTCATTCCGTTCCCACACAATTACTCGATTTGACGCCCCTTAAAAAAAGCTATAGAAAACATAGTGGAAAATGAAGAAATTGCTTGTTATCAGCAATTTCTTCATTATCCTCAATGTTTTATTCAACAACTAAAAATTGCCCTGCACCTCCTTCGATACGGGCCTGTCTAAAATCGTGTCTTCTGGTAACGGATTATATAAGAAACTGTTGCGATACTCTGTAGCCCATAGGCGATATCATTAGCTTTGTCGTCCTGAGTAAAATCCTTATCAAATTTGCATGTAAATCAAAGGATTGAAAGCATTGAAAGTACTACATGTAGTTGATGGTCAATATTAAATTTTGAAAACAACTATGATTTAATAGGGAAACAGCGGGTGGTGTAGACTACGACCAGACAGCACATATGTGCAGATTATTCTTTATCAATACATCCTACCAAAACATTAATATACCTGGTTCGACATAGCAAGGTTTAATTATTAACCTATGGAAACATTTCTTTTTAATTATACAGTTGAGCAAGGACCTCGTGGTTCAATCGATTTATTGGAGGTTTTAATCAGTAAAACCGAAGTTTAATAAGCGAAATGATTAACGGATCAAATTCTATTTAAATAGTACACATTTGTGATAATCTTCATACGTACTCATTAATTTTCGATCATTTTGAACTGTAATTGTATGAGTGAAACGAATTGCCTTTTTGGGTTTATTTACATTTACCCTTTCGGGAGAAGTAGAGGATTAACAAATAAGAAAAAAACCCGAATCAATAGATAAATAAACTGTTTAAATTGTTCAAATGGCGTTTAACACCATTGAAATATACAAATTGTTTGACTAGGACTTCCGTGGCTTCTACCTTAAACTCCTTAGATATAATACAAATATAACACATTTGAATATTTTAAACGTTGCAAAATAATCGTAAACTTTATCTAATATATTATGGGCTTAAGGTAGTAAATATGGGAAATGATTTTGTTGGTTTGTCATTTCGTAAGCTGGTTGCAGGTAGTCCAAAGCACCAAACCGGTGTAAATACCTTTACAATTAATATTCAATCTCGTTTTCAGTTTCCATTAGACACTTGAGTATACAGATTTGCAAGCTTAATATCAACTACTGTGTGTATTTTGATTTACCATTCTTTCCATTATGTTTTTGTAACGGAGTGACCGGACCTCGAATTAAATACTACCATGATTATAATCAAACAAAATCTGATCCTTTGGCATTTTAAGATACCTTTTCGTTCAAATTGATCACCCTGTTTCAGGTACCGAATCCACAAAATCACGAAAGTATCTTTCTTCTTCGATCGGATCTAACTAAACCAGATGGCGTTGATATCAAAACTAGATCTCTAAAACCGCGACATAGAAAATGTCAAATTACTTTCAATTACGAAGAAAGAGTGTAAAATCTGGTTATTGGACGGGGATCAAAATGTAATTAGAAAGCGACCAGAGAGAATTAATTAACACCAAGAAAGAGGATTAGTGGGTCCCAGTATTTGACTATGAATATTGAATTGACAAGCCGTCAAATTTAAGCTACCTTTTAACCCTAAAATGGTAGAACGGGTTCTCTAAACCTAGACAACCTTGTAAAACTCTGTATGGGGCTTCTGATACAACGAAGCTTCGATTTTTTTTTCAAGAACGGACGCAAATATATCTAACTGTTTTGCCATATCGTATTGTCGATCTGTAAAAGCAGTTAGCCTTTGCTTGAATCTTTATGTTGAATATTGGCGGATCGCTGGTCCTCCCTGCTGA
The DNA here is from genome assembly GCA_946902895.1 of Fragum fragum. Classification (NCBI taxonomy): domain Eukaryota; kingdom Metazoa; phylum Mollusca; class Bivalvia; order Cardiida; family Cardiidae; genus Fragum; species Fragum fragum. Next base: position 20,532,634 of record OX336374.1, on the reverse strand, counting down.
GCTCCGACAGGAAACTCTCCTTGATCTTAAACAGGGTTAATTGGCAAAATTTGTGGAAGTGTTGTGTAACAAAGAGATTTGCGACCTAAACATCGTAACTACAGCTTGAATAAGCTGTAGTAATTACTTTTAAGTCGGCAAACCAACAAAGATGCTTCACATCAATGTCAACCAATGTTGGCGTTCAAAGTTCGCTTTCCGTCTAAATAAATGATTTGATTAGTCGATGACTTTTTTGATTGACCCACGCGATCCGTAAATTGGTAGTGGTTTCGGCCTCTTGACAAGCAAGCTTTGCATAGCTGCTGCGACTTTGCTTAAACTTAATCAAACCAATGATAAAAAAGGTCTTATAGACCATATAGAAAGTTTATTTCGATCCTTTTGAGAAAAGTAAGTATATTGAAACATATATGGCCAAGCTTTATTCGTTTTTTAAAGAAATAAATCAAATTTCTTAGGTTATGGAGACCGTATTGACCCTAGGAAGCTTGCATCAATATTGAACGCTGTATGAATGCTATTTCCTTCAGAAAATTATATATTTTAAAAAAGTATTTTAAATAAAAAAGAATAAGCACCTTTGAATATAGAAGTATATACTATATAAGAATAGATATCAAAAATAGAGCAAAACAAATAAAGACGTAAAGACAACTTTAAACTAAATTAGGGTGTTTTTTACTAGCAGAAGTTTTTTTTATCGTTTCAGCGTGTCTTCATAGTAAAGTTTTTGGTAGCGTGAGAAATTGGATCGCATTATTTCATCACACCCAAAGATGGACAGTTTTAGCATACCTTTTCACTAAGCGAAACGTGAGCTATTGTGATCGGTCATACGCCTATCCGTCCACATTTTAAGAATTCGCCCCTCCTTCACTAGTCTGCCAACCAAGCCGAAACTTTGCAGGAATATTCCTTTGATAAATCTCTAGCAAGGCTGTAAATCCATAAAGAAAGATTATATCTATCTAATACCGGTACAAAGAAGAAACGCTTTAAAAGTCCTCGTCTTCAAAAGCATCAAGCAAAGATATTTTATGTTATGCACGTGGCACCCCAGGTTGACCTAAACTAAAATATTTTGAATAATGCCATTGCAGTCCAATTTGGGCTACGCTTTTGCACATCCTATTTTATAAAGACGCAAACGGGAGTTTTTTTTTAAATCTCAAGTTCTAACAAACCATATCATCTAGTTTCGTGGCACTTTGTATATCACTGTCTACTAACAACACTGGTGTCGTTTGGTTTGACCTTACATTATTTTGCAAAGAACCTTTAAAATTCTACTCCTGACAAACCATAAGGATGAGAGGCTCAAAGGCTCCATGGCTTTCTGACAAAAAAATGTGTACAGACCTTTCTATCAACAATTTTGTTGGCAACATGAAATAATTTTAAAATTTATTTTCGTTTCTGTTCGGTCAAACTTTCCATAACAGGCTTGTGACCTATTCTGAAATTATTGATAGAGTGGTCTGTAACAGTTTTAGTTTGTCCGTGCGAGAGCCATGGAACCTTAAATACCGTATGATTATGTGATATCACTTCATTCAAAAAGTTGTTTGAAAATGTTTCTTATGTTCTATTACAACCCTGCCCTGAAACATCGGATTTTTTTTTAAATTACTATGTCGATATTAGAGATTCTTACACTGATGGACTATTTTAACCTATTTCCACACAATGACGCTTATTTACGCACCCCCCCCCCAAAGAAAAAAATATGGAAAAAATGAGGAAAATGAAGAATTGCTTTTAACAAGTAATTTCTTCACTCTCAATGTTTTCTATCCCGAAAGACAAACACTTTTGAAATGTCGTTTAAAAAAATGACGTCTGCAACTACATTTAATTTCGACCAGTCTAAAATTTTGTCGTCTGATAATAGGTTAAGCCATCATTGTCTTCTTACTGGTGGTGAATCTAAGAGGTGCAACCATGCAGTCTAGTGGATGCTCGGGATTCATTTTGAAAGACATTTCATGTTTAGATCTTGCAGTCAATTTTAACTTTCTTTCGTAATGTGAGTGACAAAAGTAATGACAATAGAAAAGAGAGCATTGAACAAAATAAAAGTGCTAGTATAGATATTAAAGGGGCACGTACATGTTACATTTTCTGAACAATGGTTTGCGGCAAGGTAGTATCTTTTGACTCTTTTCAATGCATCATATAAACCATGAAATTTGTCCAATAATAACTCATGAGATTGATTCGGGAGCGTGCTGACCATGAAACAGGATCCAATTAGTTTAGAAATTTATGAGAAAGTTTGAAACCACAACGTCAATCTATTATTCTCGAGTAATAAACACGTGACCGGACGTGTCGTCATACTTGTGTCGAGTGGTGACATCTGTAAGGTAACCGCACGTGTCATAAATCAAAATACAGAAATTGGACTCTAAACAAATTTAAGCACCTTATTTTGAATGGAATTTTGATGTGAATTATCCCACTTTTTTAATAAGGATACATCGTACTCTTCGCTTCTTCTGTACAATATTTTGTTTGTTTGAATGCGGTTTAACACCACTTTTAACAGTACGTGTATTTCAGTCTTATCGCGGCAACTGGTGTTTCTAACATGTGGTTAGATTGGTATTTAGATTAATAGATATCAATTTTGATAATAAGAATGTATAGAGCTTATAGACAAAGCCTATCTATTCAGTGAACAGAGTCAAAATCTTTTTTTTTTTTGTCGACCTTGTTTATTTATAACTGCAAATAGTCGCTTGTCTGTCTGTAAGTTTCCTAATTTGCATATCACGGCAAATTACCTCCTCTGAAACCCTCACATCACTCTTCCTTCTGAGGAGACTCGCCCTGAGTCTTGGCCTGGAGGATCCATGGGTAAGACAACTGCGGTCTGGCAAATGTAACGTGCAGAGCTGCATAGAGAAAGCATATCCATTCAGAAAAAAGGACCCTCAACCCAGAATGGGTCGACCTTCTCAATATAACTACAAATAGTCGCTTGTCTCTGGAGATTTCTTATTTTGCTTTCCATGGCAAATAACCTCCCCTGAAACTGTCACAAGAAGATTAAAAAATTGTATTGCCTAGTGAATTTATTGAATAATGTGTTCATAATATGGCTTGGTTAATTCACGAGTACCTCTTGTTTAATAACCTCTGTAGCCAGCTAGTGTGCTAAAACTAAGACTTCATCAGTCGTTTACCGTTTCACTGTTCAATCCCTGTTTTTGGTGTGTGTGTGTTTTTCTCTCTCTCTCTTCCTTAACGCCGCTGTAATATTTTTCAGTCATATCGCGGCGGCTAGGGCACCTAACAATGGATTCCTGGTATTTCTCACACCAGTACTACTTTTACATCCTTTCCTAGCCTCCAGCTGCTATATCACTTAGGTTTACGATTCAATCCCTGTTTTGTACATCCTCCTGTTTTTATACTTGAGAATCCATTGTGGAAAAATGAAGAAATTGCTTATTACACGTAATTTCTTCTTTTTCCACAATAGTTTCTACCCTACTGATAATCTTTCAAATAAAACCAACTTAACCTTTCGTCTGCAAAACCTTTGAATTCGGAGAGTTACAAAACAGTAAAGGGATAAATAACCATACGTTGTCCAAAATTCACACGAAATGGTTACAGGACCTAGTGGTTCGTGTTTCATACGAGGCGCCGTGTGGTCTTTCTTTATCGTGGCCAATCTTCCACAGTATAACTGTTTTATTAACTGAAATGAATTTATTCACTAGACCATTTAATTTTGTCGTATCAAAAATAATTAAGTCTTCATTTGCCCGTTCTGCTCGACCTTACACTTGGAGAATACAACCAAGCGAATGCTAAAAGGTTTCCATGCGATTTCCTGCTTTGACGTTTTGATGATTGTAAATGCAGGGTCCAAGAGAATAACATTTTCGATTGAAAAATCACTGCTGTGAATCAAAAATCGTTCTAGGCCTACGAATAAAATTTTTCATAGAGAACGGAAGTGAAATGTTGATCTCCATCAATTATTTCAGTTATATTAGTTTGTTAGTGACTAAAACGTTGGAACTACAACTTATTAGTCTGTTGTTTTATGTCCCTGACCGTATAATTGATAAACTCATTGCGTCTGATGTCTCAGTCAAACTACCTTGTCAGTGGTCAATAAATGTGATAAGCGATACTTTAATAATGGCGAAGACAGCGACTTATTAACTAACAAGGAGGGGTAGTGCACTTTGCTTACAAAATAAATATCAACTCTTCAAAACCCGGTTTTCAGGCCAAATGTCAATCATGTGTGACATTTACATGTAGGACAATCTTTTTCATTTTGGTTACCCTGTCGGAACAATGACCATCTCTCAAACATTCGGACAATATCGACAAGTTACATTGTCCGAACTGAAATCTGACTCCTGACCATTAACCTAACTATATCTAAAGAACCGTGTACTGTTTTTTTATATTACCCAGCAATACTTAATCTAGGAAACTCTTTTGAAAGCAATATGTACATGGGTGAGAATGAGTTAAGTAATTGTGTGGAAATACAGATTCCCGGACGAGCAAGACATGACTTTCTACTTGTCCAGATTTTGAATATAGTTGTCCGAAAAACAGTGAAGGACAATTTTTACTGGCCCCAGGATTTTCTCCATTAAAAAGCAGCGATTTCTACCCTTCCAAATAAAGATTATGACAATTTCCAACATTTTTTTTATCTCTGAGATGTATTTTGTACAATTGCAAGATTTCCCTGCTTTTTACTTGTCCCCGGACAAGTAGCCTTTGATAATGAACGTGTCTGCAAGTAGAAAAAGCCCTGTCTGCCTGCCTGAGTCGGACATAGAAATTCCAGACCCTTGAATTTGGAATAATCGCAATAATAAAAATGATAATGATAAAAAAAATAAATTCAATAATAATGATAGTAAAAATACAATAATTGCCGTTTTGATTGTCGTTATAATAAAGATTTTATTATAACAGGCGAAATAGTTTTGCAAGTCCAGTTTACCTCTATACCAAATAAATCATCTATAAAATATTAACATCAAAGTGATAAGGTAGACCGGGTGACATATTTTTGCACGATGTGTATAATCGATGGAATATTTTGCAAGATGTGTATAACCGATGAAATATTTTGCAAGATGTGTATAACCGATGAAATATTTTGCAAGATGTGTATAACCGATGAAATATTTTGCAAGATGTGTATAACCGATGAAATATTTTGCAAGATGTGTATAATCGATGGAATATTTTGCAAGATGTGTATAACCGATTGAATATTTTTGCAAGATGTGTATAATCGATGAAATATTTTGCAAGAATTGTATAATCGATGAAATATTTTGCAAGATGTGTATAACCGGTGATATATGTTGCAAGATGTGTATAACCGATGTAATTTTTTTTGCTGACAAATGTCCGACCTCTTTTTTTAATTTGTGTAACGTGTT